>OX377203.1:38672982-38729982 GCA_947396885.1 Heligmosomoides polygyrus polygyrus
CACGTACGTATTTTAAAGCCGTCAGCTCGCCGCATCTTCTCGCAGTGGTCCACGGAAATCGGAAAAAAATGCTTCACACAAGCCTCACCTGCCTCTTCGCACCCCTATAACATTGCCCCTTCCTAAGCTAAATCATTCTACTTTGGCGTACCCACAGAACGTTCGACTGCCTACAAAACCTACAAGCTGCAGCATGAAAGGTTACAACATAATAGAGCTATTGCGCTCCGAACACGCCCATTCGTGCAATTTGCGAGCGGTCGCCCCTTCGATTGAAAGGTTCGAATCCGTATGTATTGTTCATGGCGCACTTCAAAGGCTCGCTGGACAGCCTTAGAGCAACTCCTGACTAGGGCGGCAAGAAATTTCTGATAAAACTCCCCAAACGCTCAGTCGCTGTCCCTCCCCCTTGATTGAAAGGTTCGATTCTGTATGCATTGTTCACGGCGCACACCAAAGTTTCGCTGGGACAGATTGGAGCTAATCCTGAGTGGGGTAGCGAGAAATTTCTGATAACATTCCCCAAACGGCTCGAAATAGTCTTGAAAACGTCGCAGTTCCCAGTGAGAGAAGATAGAAGCGCAGGGGACATGCGCTCGCCCACTCGATTGATAGGTTAGGTTCTGTGTGCATTGTGCACGGCGCACTCTCGGGGCATTCCTGGTACGACAGAGCACTGGCGACGTAGGCCATCTTTGAGATACTCCGAAAGCACGCATATCCTGGGAAATAAGCTGCTCTAATCGCCCGTCCAGCCAACTTTGGACCACCCACATCGGAAATACGGGTGTTCCGGTAAAGTTTTGCACACGTTTGTATAGATCTCGAAGAGGCAAATCGAATGGTACCAACCTTTATTCAAGAAACCTAAAACTGAAGGAGTTATGAGCGTGCGACGCTTTGCGACGCTATGTTGGCGTTTTTTCGCCCACTTTTGACCGTGCGGCGCGAGCGGTATTGTAGGGTTGTATACGCTAAGGAGAATGAAGCTCTAGGAAGCTTTCTGCCGCAGGACGTCTTCGCGTAATTTTTTCCACATATTCCATCAGAGGACTCAATCCTGTCAGCTGAAGCGCCGAGAAGTGCTAATAGACTAATGTCTTCCATAGATGGAGAATCCCTGCTCGGATCATCTGCACAGACGGAAACCTTTATACCTTGGAATGAAGAGCTATAGTGATTGCGTGGATCTGAATGTGACTGCGCATTCGCAGAACATTTCTCGAAAATGAATTCTTGGAAATTGCCTCTGGCAGTAACGAACTGGCAGCATTCCACGGAAGCTGTGAATAGGCAGATGTGGAGTGGTTTTGTACTACTCCAAATCCTCTACTCACAGCAAAGGAGAAAACGTCGAAAAATACTAGCAGAGTTAAGGCACCTGATTTGAAGACCATCTTGATGGCAGTTGTGATTGGAATTATTTGTGCTAACGTTTATCTCACACCTATTAATCTGGAGCACAGCAAAACAGTCATGCATAAACAACCACGTTGAAAAATGTTTTCGAGAGGTTTACATGTCACTAAACTTCACACATGCTCTAATAAGGCAGTCGAACTTCTATAAACGTGATCTCATACACTAAACATGTCCTATACTATATATACTTAAGCCTAATTTGGGAATAGTTCACTGAAGAACAATCAGAACTGGGAATAAAGAGGTCCGCATGTTGTGATCCCCTATTCCTACCTGGGTTTATGCTTTTGGAATTTAAGAATAACAGGAACGCCCGAACGTCTTCTAGTGTTTACCCGAAAAACGTTTCTTGACATCACTCGGCTGAATAATAGGTTTCCTGCCTGTTTTCGTGGGCATATCAAATGCGGAGCATCACCATCCCTGGCACAAAATACTCAAGGTTAGTGTTGTTCGATTCAATGTAGCTAATGTTGAAGTGCGATAAAAGGAAGGCTTAACCTACGATGTCAGGACCAATAGTGTTTCACCCTTCCGATATGAGTATGTTGAGGCGGCATCCGCGATCTCCTCGCAAAGCTTGTAGCTGTATGGGGCTGATTCCGAAAAGTCAAATCTTACAGTAAACCGTCTTGGTAGTGTGAACCAAACCTAGAACGCACAACGTTATTCTCTATATATTGAACGAATTTGACCGAAATTACGTCTATCCCACCACTTGCAAAGAATCTGGGTCAGTGTCGTCACTCGTTACAACAGTAATCATTTTTCGTCGTGCTTCCATAGAAAATTCGGCGAGTAGTATAATTGCAACCACTATCCTTAAATTTTAGTTTTTGTTCTGCTCTACCCATTCCGTTAATGTTTAGCAAACTAGTCGCTCCAAGGTGTAGCTCATTCAAAATTAAAGAGGTGATGTGTTATTAAAAATAACCACAATCACACATAAACCCGATGAGTTGTATTAGGGGGGGCCAAAAGTAATGAGACACCCCACGCCGTGTCCATATATCTCGTGGCTGGAGTCTGGTTTCGTGCTTGTTGTATTTGTATGTTTGTATGCTACTTACTGAAGCCCATCTGAAAAGTTACCACTTCCGCTCTTTCCAGAAGCATGCCAAAAACCCCAGCCTGTCTCACGCCGAAACCCCAGTCTGACGAGTCGACCTGTGTCGCTCAAATCTCCCCCAATTCCCAACCCCGAGCAGCCTGGGCTCAATATTCACGCAAGATGAGAAGTACGTCTTCTACCTTAACCCTGCCAAGCAGTGAGTCTGGGTGAGGCCTGGTGAATTGTTACCGACCTTCGTTCGGCGAGATGTTCACGGCGAGAAGCATCTTTGGAGCTTTTGGGTCTGCGCCCATGGATCGGTTTACCGGAGGCTGTTTCCCAATAGCACCGCGATGAACTCCAAGGCCATGGTGAACGAAATAGAGAAAATGGGCAGGCGACTCGCTCTTATTCATTCACAGCGCTTCAAGAAGGTTCTCCTCTTCGACAACGCCGCACCCCATCGGGAACAAGTAAGCACGGATAAGCTTGGCCAGCTGGGCTACGTTCACATGCTTCACCCACCGTATTCGCTGGACATCTCTCCATGCAACTACCACTACTATTCGAGCCTACAGGACTTCCTAGTCGGAAGGGACACAAAAACCCAAGCAGTCCTTGACAACCATATCGAGCAGTTGATCAACCCCGGGCTCAAGCAGTTCTGGAAGGATGGGATCAGGAAGTTGGCTGAGCGATGGCAGCAAGGTCCTTGCCCGTAATGGCAAATACACTCCTCAGCATCGTTGAGTTGTAATTGAGTTATAAGGAGATAAAGATTTTTTTTTCATTTTGTCTCATTACTTTTGGCCCCCCCTAATAGAAACACACAAAAAGTATGCTTCTAGAAAAGTATGCTTCTACAGAAAGAAAATAGAAAATGGAATGTAAATGGTAGAGGTTGGCTCTAGTACTTTTTGAATATCTTTCTTATTGCATTGTGCTTTCCAAAGAATGCAGCTAGAAAATGTGCAACGAAAATTTGTACTGAAAATCATGTAGAGGTCATGACAGCTCAAATCTAAACCGACAAGTTGAAATGCGAGAATGCAGTAATGCAGGAAAACCGAACCTTTGAGCTCTGTCTCCTTAAGCAACGCCACTATTCACTGCGCAGTTAGCCCCTTGTGGGTCCCATCATCGCGGCCGTATGAGATTGATTTTTTTATTTTTGAATCTTCAACACGGTTCTGTCTTTGAATCAATGCTCTGTTGCGGCAGTGGCTCAGTGCTGGGATGATGAGGGCCTCATCAATTCCAGTCATTTCCCGAAAAGCCTTTTTGTCGAAAGAGAGAACTTTTACAACGGCTCACAATGTTGAACGGCATACATTTTTTCCACGCAGAATCACTGCAGTGGTGAAAGTCGGTCGGGACGCCTAATCGTCATCGGCAGAATAACTATCAAATCAATGTCTCATCTGTGACACGTCTTCTGATTTACATCTCATGATTTCTGAATCCAGACGCGCGATGGACACCTGTAGCAGAATTTCTGAATCACAGGTCGCGCAGGATACGTTGAAAACATCGATAATATCGACCAATAGTGATTGTGTGATCGAAAATTCATCTTGCTGTGAAGCCTTTTCGTTGGCCGTCATATCAACATGACTCCACCCCCGATCGGTTATCTCTGAAAGAAAACCGATCACCGATAAAATAACCGGTAGCATTGATCGATACTGATTGTCTGACCGATCTTGCCACTGTATTCTGAGTCGCAGCGATCGCTGGAGACCTCTGGATATTTCCGGTGTTTTGTGTACTTTTTTCCTCAGCGTTTGTCCTGCTTAGCTGCGGGTCCGCTTTCCTAAAATGCTGTTCGCCACTTTTTCCGGATCTAGTGTCTGATCATCAACGCTGATTTGGTTTTCCTCGTGGCCGCTTTCCGGGCACCTCGAGGTGAAGGCCAGCCTTTCAACAGTGTCACCTTGTGCACAAAAAACTGTTGCACCATCTCAGATGAGCTTCGCGCAGCTTCTCAACTATCGAGCTGACACCAAAACGTTGCCGAATGTAGTCGTTTCGCACTCGCTCCAAACGCGTAACTCCGGCGTCCAGCGCAGCATCTTCGTTTCCATTACGTTTATGCGCCATTCATTTTCTTTAGTAACGGACCAGCACTCAGCTTCGCACATCGCTACTGGCCGGATGACGGTTCTATGGAAAACAGTTCTACGGTTCTATGGACCATTTAAGCCGCTCTGGTATCTTCTTGTTGCAGAGCACTCCCGCCAGAGAGCGCCATTTGGACCACGCTGCACTCACGCGTGACTTGGCTTTAACGAGTAAACCGCCATCGGACGCGATTGGTGATCCCAAGCACTTGAATACGTGGCAGCTCAAGGCCGTTTACCTTAATAGAGCTGGACTCATCTTCGTCAGCCGTCAAATACTCGGTGTTTTTTACATTAAGTTTGAGTCCAAATCTCTCCAAGCGATCGCAAACTTGTATCTGCCGCTGGAGTTCAATCTTATTTCCCAAACATGCATTACTTCATCAGCGTAAAACAATGTTCAAGGGACTGGCCACTGAAGAGCACATGACATGGCATCCGTAACGACAATGAAGAGCAGCGGGGAGAGCGCAGACCCTTGATGCACTCCGACGGAGGTGGGAAACTCCATCACCGTACCCGCTGGCGCTTGCACTCTACACCTCGGACAAGAGTAGATTAACCGCACCCACTCAATAAGCCCCTCGGGAACGCTATGTTATCTTAAAGCATACCATATCACTTCACGCGAAACATGATCGAAGGCCTTCTTCAAGTCGCGGAGGGCAAGATGCAGTGGCTTCTGCTTCTCGACGTGCCTTTCTATAAGCAGACGAACAGCATGTATGGCAGTCGACAGTGCCACACCCAGGTATAAAGCCACACTGGTTGGTAGAAAGCTGGACGACGTCACGAACGCGTCCATCAACAATTCGCTCAAAGGTCTTCATATGCTATGCGAAAGCTAACGAATTCGACGGTAGCTTAAGCAGTATGCTGGAATGCCCTTCTTCTTCCAAATCGGAATCGTCGTAGTTATCTGCCAATCATCAGGTACTGTCTTCCCCGCAACCATCTGGTTGGAGAACATCGCCGGCCACTCAGCTGGGTACCAGGATTTCGACTTCCTCAAATCGACCGCCAATTCATCAGGGCCCGTTGACTTACCTGGCTTATCTTTTTTAAAGCCGCTTCTGTCTCCTCAACAGTGATTTTCTGAACGGGCCGTATACGTGATGATCAGAAGGTATGGCTTGGTGGGCAAACTCTACCGTTGAGATTTCCTCGAGATAGTTGCGCCATCGATTCGAGGCCATTTTGTGGTTCACTAGGAGATGACCATTCTCGTCTTTGATGACTTTTCAACATCATCGGTCTGGTGATGAAGGACCTTGGCGAGTCGATAAAGAAATCGCTCAACATTGCGCGAGTCAAGTTTCATGTTGACATAATCGTGATGTGTGGCTCTTGCAATGGCCACTGTCTTCTTGGCCGATTTCTTTGCTTCCTGATACAAGCGCCATTTCTCGGCTGACTTGTCGCTGATGAATGAATGGTATAGCTTCTTCTTATCACAGACTTTTGCTTCAACTTCGTTAGTCCACAGCCAAGCCTGCTTGTCGACCCGTCGCGGTTTCCGCCCCAAGTTCGAAGCATGCTATAGTATGGCATCAGTAGCACCCCGCCAATGCTCATTCGTTCTCCTCCTTACCTGATCACTAGCGGTGCTCTTGCACATTCTGCTATCTTTTTTCATTCTGCTACCTATTTGGTGAAAAATAGACGAGTAACGATCGGGATGGACCCATACAGTAAAACCAACACCGTGGAGCTGTCGGTCGTATGCCAGTCATCAGAAAAGGGAGGCGGAATAGATCGACCGGCTGTTATTTATCGATCGATTTATGTTAAGTTTACCATTTAATCATAATGTTGGCTGGAGAATAGTTATATTCACAGGCTCATTGCAAATGAGAAATATCTGTTTCTACCACTTGGGCGAATCACCAGAAATAAATGAGATCGGCGTCATGGCTGGCTTATTCCTTGCTACCTATAATAAATTTTTATGGCCGCAAAATTGACGGTGTGAAATTTCACTTTCTAAGATGAGCAGGACAGATTTGCGACAGCTTTGCATATGTCGTCCGTCTATCATTATATGCCGTTAGGCGAAAGCATTGTTTCGTGAAATTTCTTGAACGGTCAGTCAGTCACCAATTCCAAAAATGATCGTATAAAGTGATTTAGAAACTTGCAGTGTCTCAAGCAGATTGTGTGTGTGCAACCCCTTCAAATGTCTTGTAAACTTTTTGTTTGTTCCTTATAAGCAGAACTTTACACACGCAAGCACTGCTTTGAGAAAAAGTCGTCGCCCAGCAAACAAGGAAAGTAAACGCTTGCATAAGCCCTTTCATCCCACTATGTGAAAGTTCTCCACGACATCTTTACCAAGGGGGATTATGAGAGGCCTGTCGATGTTTAACCTCGTGTTTAACTAGGAAGAGATCCGTTATGTCTTGCTTCCACTTTTTCTTCTAGGTTGTCGTCAATCATGTCTATCATGTAGCCTAAATTTTCATTCGACTTCGAATGCTCGAAAATTTTCGGTATTCGAAACCATTAGAATTTTTGAATATTTGAAATTTTTGTGAGAGCATAAGTATACTTATAAGCGGGTCCGCGGGGAGGGGATGGATTCCAGACGCTGCTCTGTACTACTAATAGAGTCGGGAGATGGGACAAACGGCGTCGTTATGATACCATCGGTCGAAGCTCTACATGGACGCTGATGACACAAACCATGTGTGGTGAGCGTCGACTGTAGAAAAGCTTGCTCCGCCTTCAGTGTCACGCTCTAATGCAGAGAACATATTCTGTTTTCGCTTTAGTTTTTGAGCAATTCCATTTGGTAGAAATGCTGAGAAACGTGCAGTGTTATGACCGATCGCTTGCTGTCCTGCCACATGCCGTGGGTTTCACCATATTGAACGCAGCTGCGTGTTGTCACACGTCAGTGATACATGGCAGTGTTCTTCCCTCGTAATCTCAAGGCATGATGAAATCTAGCTACGAAAATTCCTCTTAGGTAAGCTTATTTTGGGATTTTTATGATTCTTTTTATTTCTTATTTATTTGTAATGCTAATGAAGAGAACACGCTGCTGGTAGAGTTTTGTATCTTGTGCTATGTTGGTCTTTCATGAAGCGTTCATTTGCCTTGTAGAAGACCATGTTCCTCCCCCCCCATAACTTGCATTGCGCCAAAATGCGTGCGAACGATATTTCACGCGACGTTGCGACCGCGCACAGCGATCCGAGTCGTGCATATATCAGCCTTTCAGGACCTTGGTGGAATTCCTAGCGCGAATTTGAGTGCTTCGGACACTTTCTGTTCTCTTCAACTGAAAACTGCAACATGCGACGCGGATGATTCCTAAAACTTGATTAACCTGTTATGCACCAGCATACAACACTTGCGCGTGTGACGTCATCATTCTGGGTTTTGCCGCGTTCACCACGCAGGCACGGCAGCACCCTCTTTGGGAAAAGAAAAGGTAACCTCGTTTATATGTTACAAGTGCTCCGACACGCCTAACGGCGTGTCTCGCACTGGCGCGCTTCGTAAGACTGTGCAGCACCACTGACCTATAGAAAGTAGTTTTTGTGAAACATAAAATACATCGGCATCAAGCTGTTCACCACTTCGGGACCTTCACCATAGACATTCTCTTCGGACCGTCCAGCAATATCATGCTGCGCAGTACTTCTGCCCTCAGGTGGCTCTTCCGCAACCATTCTCATGCTCAACAGCTAGCGCTTCCGATTATGATTATGACATGTCATAACATGATCATGTCCTGTTGACATGTCTTTCGAAGCTTGAACGAGCGAAGGCTTCCCCTCACTCGTTTCTTCTCACTGGATTTAATTACTGGTCCACCTTTACTGGCCTTCCCTCCCCTCTTTAGTCCCCCCCCCCCCACGTTCCTGGTCCCAGCTCCTGCCCCACTTCTTTGTTTCCACTATTGATCCCCTACTCGTCTCTTCCTGCTAGTTTCCCCGTCCTGGCCACTCCTCCAGGTTCTTCCTTTCCTTCCTGATCGCTCTCCTGGTTCACCCTAGAGGTTCCTCTTACTGACCTTCTCCACCACCTCCTTAGTGGTCCTCCCATATCCACGGCAGACGTTGATGAAACGTATTCAGAATCGCGACGCTTGTTGCGCGACGTAGGGAGCCCGTCCTCTGGATCCAAGAGCACAGAAGACCCGTCTTCCGAATCCAGAAACTCAGAAGTGCGCGTAGTCGCCGCTGTGTCGAGCATGAAGAGGCTCTGCATATGGCCGATTCCTCGTTATCCACGGCTCCCTTCTTGTTGGTTCCCCATCCTGGTCCCGCCTCCAGGTTCCTTCTTCCAGGTAGATTCCTGCCCACTCGGGGTCCTCCTTACTACTCTACCCTAACTAAGTAGCCCTCCCACGCTCAGGACACGACGACGGCGAGCGAACGCTCGTTGTGCGACATCTTTGTCAAAAATTTCTAAATCCGGTCTCCCTTACTGGTAAAGGATATCCTTGCTGATCCTCCTTACTGCCCCCCCCCCTTGATTGGTAACTCCATACTGCTCTCTCCTTATTGCCTAAACCCTTCTTGGTGCCACCTCCTGGCCTGCTTCATTGTTTCCCCAGACCCCCATCCCGATGCCTCCTCCAGGTCGCACTCTCCTGGTCGCTGTCGGTTCTTCACCCTCGAAGTTCTCCCTTCTACTTTTACCACTTTAGTGGTCTTCTCATGCTAATGGCACGAAGTTGGCGGCACGGCTTTTCAATCTGGACGCTCAGAAATGCGCGTAGGTGCTGCTGTGTTGAGCAGTAAAGGGCTGCGCTTCCCCTCTGCAGCAACATCCCACGATCAATAGCAAGCTTTGCCCGCGCTCTAGATGATGAGGCGTATCTCAGGTTAGACCGACGGTCTGCGCTATGGATGATGCGGCGTATCTCAGTTAAGCCCTCCGCACCCTTTTGCGGCAACGCGGCAGCCGTATCTTTAAGCATGGGGCAGAGACGCAGAGTCGCCGCGCGAGGCAAAACTAGCCTCGCGCGGCCTGCCGCTGATGTGCCGCCTACGCGGCAGACGCGGTAGCAGCGGCAGTAATCCTTCAAGGCATTGTTGCCGCATTGCCGCGTTGGTGATTGAGCGAGCGGGAGGAGTGCCTCGTGAACTCTAGCATGCGGCAGTGGAAGCCGCGTACACGGCTGTTCTGGCCTCTGGCGCGTACGTGGCTGCCGCAAAAGTGTGCGGAGGGCTTTAGGCTAGGTCACTCGACCGCCCCCACTGTGAATGATGCGGCATATCTCACTTAGGTTAGATCACTCGACCGCCCTCGCTGTGTATGATGCGGCGGATAGCCATTAGACCTCATCGGCGGCTGCCGTGGCAATGTGCCAAATCATGATACAGTATCCCGAAAACCTGCAGATCATCCGTCACCGGAGCGCGTTTCTGCACAGGCTGACGCGTTGCGACGTGTCTGCTGCCGCGTGGTTTCGCAGCACCCCTTAGCGACTGCTTTGGAGAGAGCAATTCATATACGTATGGAATTCGTATTCAGCAGGTATATGTCGAAATTGCATTGCGAAAGGGAGTGGGACAATGGCTGCTAAAACCAGATCGGAATAGATTTTGAATTCCATCCAAGCTGCTCCAGGCTAGGGAAGGGACTCCAGGGTGGGTGCGATCCAAGCTGCTCGTGTGGAAACTGCCTTCGTCGCTCAGGGAGAGTCCGCGGCTGGATTTTGCGCTCTTCGAGCTAGGGAAGGGACTCCAAGGTGGGTGCGATCCAAGCTGCTAGTGTGGGAACGGCTTTCGTCGCTCAGGGAGAGTCCGCAGCAGCACCAGCAGAACCAGGCCAGAAAACGCCGCTCAATGACGTCAAAACCCTTCAAATCCCGACCATTCAATTGAAATGCAAAAAGCACGCAACGCTGCAGAACCGAACCCCCGACCTTCATCCCATGGAGCAGCGCAACATCCACTGCCCCACGGCCCGCTTGATGAGGCAGCCATCGCTGGCATACAAGACATCGCAGCGCGATCCACGACGCATCGACAGCAGCCGCCCGCTACAGTATCCCGCAAACCTGCAGATCAACCGGCGGCTGCCTTGGTCGTCCACATCAGCAACGCAACAACGGCAGCCGCCGATGAGGTCTAAAGCGGCTTTCGCACTGCCGTTGCTGCTGTTGCGCAACCGATGCCGTAATAGTGAAGCATACCGCAAAGACGCAGAGGAGCAACAGCAGCAACGAGGGGGGCTTTCACACCTCTGTTGCCGCAACCCTACATCAGCAACACCGGCATCGGTTGCACCGCGGTTGCGTGGCCTCAGCAACGAGGAATGATCGCCATTATTCCTTGTTGCTGATGCTTATCAACGGAGGATATCACAGGTCTTATCCCATTATCTTATCTCACTTCGTTGCGGCTGCAGCAAGCATCGAACTCCACCCCTTTTTCGTTGCTCGTTACTGCAACAGCTGCAACGGCAGTGTGAAAGCCGCTTAAGTAAGACCGATGCAGCGTGTCTCACTTAGGTTAGATCACTCAAACGTCATCGATCGCTAACTCAATTATATAGTGGTAGATAGATGTTGCATGTGTTTATCCTCAAATAGGAGTAATTTACAGGTGACTGCGCGCGCGGTAGCTAAGTGCTGAAGGTCTTACGGCGCAACACGTGGACGGGGGGCTGTCCTTGGCTTCGACCGCCTTGAGCATAGCAGTCGGGTTTGGTGACGTGGAATTTCCCCCATTGTACGCGGACGTACGTGTAATGCATGTTGCACCGAGAGGGGGTTAGGTCAAACGGGTAAAAACCCGTAGCTTTTGACTGATGGACTGCCCCCCCCCCGTCCACTAGTTGCGCCGGTCTTACTTATAACTAATCCTCTGCTGTCGTTCAAACTGCGGCTGATATGCAGGTTTACGGGATACTGAAGCGTGCCACTGCTGTCGCTGCGTCGTGGATCGCGTCGGCAACCACACGGAAATTCGATCGATGCGCATTCCAAGTTAAGCGAAGAGAACTGTTTGAGCACGAGCAGCTTGTATAGCCGACATCCGGAGCCCCTTCTCTAGCCTGGTTCTGCGGTTGGAGGGCACAGAATCCTTATACGCACTTTCCTTTGAGCGGCGAAAGTAGTTTCAACACGAGCAGCTTGGATCCTCCACACCCTGAAGTCCCTTCCCTGGCTCCTCAAGCGCAGAACCCAGCTGTGCACTCGCGGTTTTAGCAAGAGATGTTTGGATGGCCCACCCGGGCTCGAAGAGCGAAGAACCTAGCTGCGCACTCCCCGTTCGTTGAGCGTCGAGAGCGATTTTGGCGCGAGCAGCTTGGATGGAGTCTCTGTTCATATCATTTCTAGAGGTGTCTGTAGGTTTGCGCAATCAGTTACAGAAACGAGTTCCGATGACAACGGCTAGGGTGATGTGCAATGGTAGGCACGGCGTCAGCCACAATTCAAACGGCGTTAGAGGATGATACTGGAGCCTCTGAAGTCTCGCCAGTACTTATTTTTTTATGTACGTATAAAGACGAGGCCATATAGCGACCCCTTCCCTTCCTCCTGGAGCCACATTGCGCCCAAGTTACTCACACTTCTTCCGAGATTTACATTAAATCGGTACTTTCTTCATTAAAAGGTAAGGGAGTATTGGATAGTAAAATGGTCTCACCTAACTCAACGAATTCGCCATAAGCATGCAGCCGACTCTTACTGTCCTGGTTGGAGGGGGCACAGGTTGTTCTATTTATCTTTCTCCTCTGATCTCTTCTTAGAGATCCAGTAGGTATGCCATGTTAGGGCTGTCAAACTTACCATTAGGGAAGATGATGTTGCGTAGAAGCAGAGATTCAATTGCGGCTTCAGACTTGCTCCCTCCCGATTAGGATGGATCCGGGGACTCACCTAAGATACTGCCTCCTCGGCATGAAGCCGTAAAAAAGAATGAAGTTACCCATATAGTTTGTCTGTTACATATCCATCTAGCAATGTTTACACATAGTATCACAATCACCACAGATCATTCTGTGGTTGTACCAATTGGAAGGGTCTTAGCTGGGAGGCAGTCGTTCGGTACAGCGCGCTGGCCGCGGCCCACTTCTCGCCCTGCGCGCGCCGCCCTATTTGGATAAGTTTGCTGCTCCCGAAACCGTCGTTAATTGGCGTGACGTCGTCCAAAAACCTAACAGATGATAGGAGACGATTGGGATTCGCATCTAGGGGAAGCCTGAAGTCATTTTCCAGTCGGTTTTTTTATGGAGGCAGTTGAGGGAAGGAGAACGTCGCTCTTCTCTCTAGATTCTTTCAAATTTCACCACAATTTTTTAATTTTGTACCGCACTAAATCTTGTTCAAAATAGGTCTACTAGTGGTAGTCTGTCATGGGAAGAATGAATACCATAGTCGTTTTTTGCGGAAATGCCTTATAAGCCCGCTATATTAAGTTTGAATCGCCCAAGGCTTTGCGAAATAGCGCGCGCTGGTAAGAGACGCAGAGACTCCGCCCCCTATCAGCACGCATTCGCGGCCGTCTCCGAGAAGGGGGGGAGGAGTTACCACAGCATGCCGTGGCGTGCAGGCGTGGCAACTAGATACACACAGCGAATGTAGATGTAGTCTTATCTCCTCGTTTCGATTACAGATTCGGGTCTTATTTTCTTCAGAATTGGGCAAGGGAGGGAACTCTAGGATGAAGGCAATTTTAACACGGGCTGGTGGTCCCACACCACGGAGTCCCTTCCCCTGCCCGATCTTGTGCTCTCTTCCGCTGACGCGGAGGAGAGCACACAACAGCTTTCATGACTTTTCGAGATTTCAAGGCTTCTGCCCCTGGCTAAGCTCAGCTGCAGACTAAAGACGGCGAAATAGTGCGCATCGGTAAGAGGCGCGCACTCTGCGTCTCTTCTTAGCGTGGCTATTTCGCAAGGCCTTGGGCGAATCGGCCTTAATATAACGGGCTTATACAGCCTTTCCGCAAAAAACGACCATGATATTCGTTCATCTCATGGCAGATTACCCTTAGTAGACCTATTTTGAACAAGATTTAGTGCGGTACACTAAGCACAATAGTACCAAATTTTCGCCTCAACTAGAGACTATGGGTGATTCTGGTCGGGAGTCCTACATTGAAGGCTTGTCTGTTATTGTGCGCAAAACCGGCTCACTGTCCTCTCTTTCCAAGGATCAGACAATTTTCCTTGTGTTGAAGAACTTTCTAGTGGATGGTCGCGTTGTTGTCATGACATATCTCGCTAAGATGTTGCTGTACTTGTCGGAAAATGCGGAGGACGCCTTAGTACGTAGCAATGTGGCAGGACCTGAAGAAAGCCTTGGCGCTGCAGCTGAAAACTTTTTTCCTCCAAATATGGTGAGCAAGATTCTGACTCTTGTCTCAACAACGAAGTCAGTTCAGGATAGAGCTGCAGGGCCAAGGGAAGTGATTAGAAATGCGATGCCTCCATGTGAAGGCTGGGACCCGGACATCTTGTCCTCGGCGCGCCCCTCGCCCCGCCCCTTTCTGAGGGCGGTGTACCCAACGACTCTCCGCCGTTTTAGCTTATTATGCACTCTTCTCAGATTATTATATCTTAGCATTAGAGGGTTGGTAGGCGTTTTATTGTATAGGCCAAGTTCGCATAGAAAATGCCTCCAAAACTTCTCGCAGACGGAGGATGCGTGACACATCCCGCAAAGGAATTGACTAACGCCTTTGTTTCCAACGTACCCGCGGAACAACTGATTTATCTAGTGGTTTTCACAAGCCTATGTGAAGAGTAGACTACTAGATCTTCCCGCACATTTAGAGGATGAGAACACAATTTGGGAGGCAGATTCTAGTGAAACAAAGACAACTATAATTCAAACGAGCGTATAAACAAGAGGATGAGAGTGGTATCCAACCATAGTACCTTGTGCACGTCGCTTATACGCGCATAGGGCACCAGGAGTGTCGACGTTGCCCAGCAGTCCTTTCGAAAGGAACTTCACCACGGGTGCGCTTCCGCATAGTTTCTTGCGCTCCACAATTACAACCAAATTGTTCGGGTCGCACCTTCCGTGAGGCGGGTGAGCTTGTGCCACACAACACACAATCAGCTACCTATATCGAGGCAAGTGTCGGGTGGATGCAATAATGACGACAAAATGCCCCGATACGCCAATTTTTTGGAAGTTACGATTCGTAGCTGCGTATCAGCATCCGAACTGCTCTCCATGCTTCAAGGAAATGGGACTTGGTTGAAAGGTTGAAATCAACTAACTATTTATTTATTCATTTATTTATTTATCGACAATCGACAGGATCCTATTCAGTGCTTCAACTGTGGCGGCACTAGTAGGGATCGCTATCCAACCCTCCTCGCGCTTCTCTGATGAACGTTCACGCTCAAGGCTTTTCTTGAGTCCGCTGAGCAGCAACTTAATGCTTTGTCGATTTTGTTTCGTGAGCGCGATGAGGCTTGCAAAATTCCAAAGTGCGCAAAGCCACTTTGATTAACGGAACGAGGAATTATCTCGCTCTCTTTTCTCTGCCTCTCCCCCTCTTCCGGCTCCTTACGCCCTTCTGTTAGCTGTTTGTTTTTGTGCTCTGCCTTGTTATGCCTTCTGACGGCCGCATGTGCCGAGCCGGCCTGGATCTGCCCACACGATCCAAACAGTCCGCTGAGTAGTATTCCTTTCTCTCATAACTGCTCCCGCCTTGTTCCTGACGTTGTCAGTTCCCCTCTCAGTGTCGCAATTCAGGTTTATCGCCCCAATATTAAGCGCTCTGACACCCTGGCGTTCCTATGTAAGATCGTAGAACAGGTCGTAGTCTATTCTGTGAACTTTTTCGGGGCACGACGCGAACAGCACACTGTCCTGGTTAAGAAATTGACGGCTGAGCAATGCAGACAAATGCAGCAGCACCATAGTTGCGATCACGCAGACATGACGCCTTCAGGGGTAAATTATAAGACGAGCAACGTGATCCAAATTTCTTGGCCCTTAGCCCCTTTCGGTTGCTGCACCGAGCGTAGGGTCTCAGCGACTAATTGCTACCTTGTGCCTACGGTAATCCACGGACGGAGTGTGCACACTGAGGATGGTTCGGTTGTGTGTGATCTCCCGCAAAGGAAGAAAACTGCGCGTTCATTCCGGTAGGGAAGATGAAGGGTTCATTCCGGTAGGGAAGATGCTGCTAAGCACGGTTTGGACCAGTGACTCCAAGGAGTTCGCCCTTTCGTGGAGGGAGAACAGTCCCACGACCTACGACTGCGACAGCGAGCTCAGGATCTCTGACCAAAGTTACGCTCTCACTCATATGAAAAGGCATCCACGGTCCGCCTCACCTGAGGTTGGAATCGTCACCTCTAGACAGCTCGCCGCTCAGGTGCTAGCGGTGGAAGACTCAGTTCAAGGCGCGGTCACTTCATTGTTTCGCCACGTTCCTGCCTCATTGTGTGATCGTACTAATACGCTAGCTTTTTCTTTGCATTCTTCGCGTAGTCTAGAAGCTAAGTACACAGTCCACAAGTTACTCAATAGGGATGACGTAGCTGCAAAATATTTAGAAAACAGCTTAATTCAGCTTCATAATTGCTTTCGGATTCCTTCTGCGAACTATCGCCTCCTTCCATTTAACGGGACCTGCTTTTCTAGACCGCGTGTTGAAGTCGTATTGCCAATTACTTCCAAATGGTCTGCGTTCGTCGACCCCACCAATAGAGTTCTTTCACAAGAGTCCCCAGTCATCACCTGTCCGGGTCCCCGGTTCTTTTTCCAGTTAAGAAATGGCACACTTCGATTTAGTCCGACTTCTTCCGGCACAACGGACTTCCTGCATAGTTCTGTAGTCAACACTGTAGCTTTTCCTCAGCCTCTTCCAAATGTTCAGCTCTCGTTACCTCTTACTATCAACTTGGTGTTCACGAATCTTAGCGAGCTAGAGGAAGATCACCAGCTCCAAGAACTGTGGACGTCTCGCGCTTATGAGAAAGCCCTACAGTCTTGGTATCAGCCCGCCGCGTCGTTCGTTATCTGACGCTTCGAAAGGTACCACACAACTTCCATCGTGGTTTTCTCTTCCTGTTTCGGGTTTTCATTTTTTGATTTTTGGGTCTTTCTTTGTTGTTTACTTGTTTCGGCATCTCTTGTCAAAATTTTTGTAGTTTTTTATATTTCCTTTTCGCTTCTTGGGCAGTTTTGGCCCCGAATCCCGTATCTCACATCATCGCGTAGTACCCATTTCGGCATAGTACTCTCATATCGGCGGTATCAGCTGTAAGTCCAACGGTGTCCGATTTTCCATCCGCATTGCCGCCGGACGCTATCGAGCTTACACAGATAGAGATAGACTGTAAAACCCCTTGTCCCCCAGGGCATCCCTGAGCCCAGTGAATATTCTAGCCCTCGGCGGCAGGCATGAGTCCTTCCTCGCATAAATCCCTGTATGGGTTAACGGTATCACTATGCTTGGCCTGGTGGATACCGGCGCAGCTATCTCGGTTGCTAGTAGCGAAATAGCCACTCTTCTAGGGAATTTTCCACAAGGGACCACCGACTTCCGAGTAGGAATGGTCGGTATTCTGGTGAAACTGGTGGGCAGTGCTCAGCTTAAGCTTCAGATAGGCGGAGGCGCTTGCATACCAAAGGAATCGAGTTCCTATAACATTATTTTAGGAAACAACGTCTTAGCTGCTCTTCCCCCATGGACCATCGAATACGGGAAACGCGTCCTGATGGTGAAGGACGAAGCTATTAATATTTTGAGCGTCTTTCCAGCCTCTGCTACCAACGAAAAATCAATAGCTGTACGTGTTGCAGAGTCTACGCTAAAGCCGGCACGGAGACCTTCGTCCGCTGCTATACTTTGCATCTCGTGGAATCACCCGTCATGCTCATAGCGCAATCTTCGCAACTGCAGGAGAAATCCATAATTGTGGCACCAGATTCTCCGCTCAGGTACGACGAAACTCTTTGTTAGCGATCCCACGGAACGCCCGGAGCTACTGCACAAGGACCAAAGGATCTCTTACGCAGTGCCGGTCGTTGAGGGAACCAACGGCACACTCTCCGAGAGCGCTTCAGGATTTTAGCAAACCGCTATTTGGTTCGCATGTTTAAATTGCGGCTGTAAGCCCCGACCTAAGACCAAGCAATTTTCAGCCCTCTGCCGGTGGCGTCGATCTAAGCCATTACGGAGGCCGAGAGGTCGCAACTCATTGCTCTCTTTAGCGAATTTTCAGACCGGATTTCTCACAGTAGTTATGATTCCGGATCTTATGAAACCGATGAGATTCACATCAAAACGGTTACCGAAGTACCGCCCACACGGTTTCGCCCCACACGGATTCCGGTGAAATTTCAAAAGGAACTCGACGAGTATTAATAAGCTATTGAAAGCTGGTAGAATCACGTAAACCGATACTCCTTGGGTACATACTACAGTTTTGGTCAAGAAACGGGACGGATCCCTCCGCGTTTGCCTTGATTTCCGGCCTTCGAACCACGATCATCCATAATACGACACCAAATAATCAGTCGTCGGTTACAAGAGTAAACCGAAATAGGTTGTAATTGACTTGACATTGTAATTCACATTTCGAATTCGTACGGGCAAAACGTAGAGTTGTGAGTCAGCATTTCTTTGACTCTGCTCATTTTTTGCAGTAAAAACAAGCTGATGTTGTTTTGCAAGAAGTCGCCATAAGGTTTGCCGGTAGCAAACACCGTTCATAACGGGGCTTTTCGAAACAGTGTTTGCAGCGCGAGGACAGAGTTTGGAACATGACACAATCAGACGAGTAATGGTCATCATTGCAAAACACGCAATTGTTTTCGAATCAATGTTCCGTCGTGTTGCTGCCTGACGGGATAGCCATTAGACCTAACCAGGCGCTGACGTGGCAAAGTGCCAGCGCCCGCATACGCCATCCGAGCCTTTGTCATTGAAGCACGTTTTCGTCACCCAGTGATAGCCGGCAGGCTAGGGAAGGGACTCCAGGGTGTATGCCACCAGAGCTGCTCGTGTGGAAACTGCTTTCGTCTCCCAGTCGGAGTCGGCGGCTGGGTTCTGCGCTCTTCGAGCGCAGAGACAGGCTAGGGAAGGGACTCCAGGGTGTGTACCACCAAAGCTGCTTTTGTGGAAGCTCACGGGGAGTCCGCGGCTGAGTTCTGCGCTTTTCGAGCGCAAAGACAAGCTAGGGAGGGGACTCCAGGCTGTGTGCGATCGAAGCTGCTCGTGCTAGAACTGCTCCCGTCGCTCAGGGGAATTCTGCGGCCGTATCTGCGCTCTTCGAGCGCAGACACAGGCTAGGGAAGGGACTCCAGAGTGTGTACCACCAAAGCTACTCGTGTGGAAGCTCACGGGGAGTCCGCGGCTGAGTTCTGCGCTTTTCGAGCGCAAAGACAGGCTAGGGAAGGGACTGCAGGGTGTGGTGCGTCCAAGATGCTCGTGCGAGAACTGCTCCTGTTTCCCAGGGCTCTCCTGTAGTGACGGTGGAAGAGCCGCGATCTGCCACCGACCGCTCAACGACCCTCCTCCATATCGACTGACTGTGGTGTCGTTGGATATCGAAAATGGCCACGTCGATAGGACGCTACCGCACGCGGCTTAGAGGAGGAAAAAAAGCCGCCACCGAGTGCATCAGCAGAATTTGGTTAGGTCTAAGTAAGACCGCCTGACGGTGGAGGAGTTGTTGCTTGTTGATTTGACTGGTTGTTCTGCTTGTTCGCGATCGTTTGCATCAGGGTACGGTTTGGGCTTGTTCGATCTTGCCGGTCGATTCAGTGACATCTTCCAGGAGATGCTGGAAATGTTTGTTTTGTTGCTGTATGGAACTTGATAGGTACCTTATCTTTAAGTTTTTTGTTAGGTGGAGTGTCATCTTTCCCGGTGTGTGTAGTGCGTTTGGTCTTAAAATCGTACTTATTTTAGTCTTGTTTTCCAAAAGTAGCTGGTTTTGATTGCATTTTAAATTTAAGGAAGATTGCAACTTTGTAATCTTACATACATTGTTGGGGCTATCTTAGGGGCCATAAAAGGGATTCCGTCTGTCTTGTTGCATACTTCGTCAAGCTTGTGTTCCACTCTTCCGAGCGAGCTTTCAGGAATATTTGGGCCGAGATCAGCTTGTTGCGGGCTGTCGTTGCTTGTCTCTTCGTTGCTCTGATCTGTTGTTTTCTGGGCCGTCCCCAATGTCGGAGTCTTCGTGATCTGAAAATGGTTTTGTTAAGTGTCTTGTATTGTAAGATGTTGAGTCGGAACAGACGGATTTCTGAATGACTCGAAGAATATAGACAAGTATTCTAACTGGTAGTCTAAGAAGCTTAGAGATCAGCCAGACAAGGCGTCGAAGGAAAACAAAAACGACGAGTGCCGTGCTTAAGGGTGGCAGTTTATAAAGAATTGATGAAATATTTTTACTTGTGCTTGTTGTGGGAATATTGGAGCTAGTACCGAAATAAGCGGAGCTGAGAATAAAGGGTTGCGCACATTTGGCAGCGGCTTCAGTGCGTCAAAAACGGGGCGAGGCATCGCTCTCAGGATCAAGGCATGTTTGCGGTGAGGGGCGGTCGTTCTTTCTTTCTCTGGTGTCGGCATTAGACCACTGCCAACCATCGCTCAGCTGACCGGTCGGCTGGTTTGGTTGAGGAAGTGGCTTTGCTATCTTACTTATTTCTTGCTCAGGAGCGATAGCGTCAGCTTCATGGAATGACCGAGCTCATTCCCGAAGCTGACGTTTGCAGCGCTGACGATGGGCGTCAACGCTGAAGCGAAGTGTGCCATGAGCGCGCCGCCGCCCCTGACGCAGAGACACGTACTCTGTGTCTCTGCCCTATTCTTCAACATTGGAGCTGCGTCAAGCAGCAGGAGTGTGCCCAGCCCTTAAGCTCTGTGCCGAGCAGCACGAGAGCCGTTATAGGCCTATGTTATACTTCGGCGACGCGTCGCCGACGCTGCGACACGTCAGCGACGGCCCGTCACCGACGTCGGCCGACGCTGACGTCACCGGCGACGTCGCCACAGACGCCGCCGACGTCGCCACAGACGCGTGGTCGACGTTCGTCAACAAATTCTGTGGCGGCGTCGGGGACGTCGTTGACAGGAGAGCATCGGAGCGCATTTTTAGCATCGGAGCGCGCTTTCAATGTCATCATTTGGCCACCAGTCTGCCGATTGCATACATTTTGTGCTTTTCTTCGCATGCCACGTGCCTTTCACGTCATTGTCAAGTTCTAAACATCAAAAAAGCAGATAAAGAACAGACGTTTGCATGGCGCAATCTATACCGTTCATACGTCAAAAAATTCCTATTTGCTTAAGATTTTATGTGAGCCTTTAACTTCTTCAGTGCCTTTTTTGTGACCAAAGTTATCACCTTTCTAACAGTGCATACATTTCTTGAGACACCCAGTATTATTAGAATTAGGCAGTATAAAAAAAAGACTCACGTCCATTTATCAGGTAGAGATACGTATATTTTTGTGCCTTTTTTCTGTTGAAACTCTGTTATCTGCCTCAATTTCGTTGCTTGTTAAAGAACACACCAAAGAAACTTTTTACATATTCTTCTGCAAGTCTTAAAGAAAACATTTTTCGTTGGAATAGAACTGCTACATATTAGCAGCGCCACACCACTCTTGCACCTGCTGTAAAACAGTTCTGAATGTTCAGCATGTTCTAGGCCATCTATTGCTCCTCTCTAACCCAGGCGACGTCATTAATTTGAAGCTATCATAACCGGTAATATAGTCTCTTTAAGAAATGCAAATTTAGCAGACGCGATTGCATAATTGGGCGATAGAATATCTGAATAGAATAAAATGTGATTTGTCTAAGGTAGAGCATAATTGGAAATCTTGTAGTGTGCGAGGAAAAGAAGATTGTGAGCGCGAATATGTAACCTATTTAAGTATCAAGTGATGAAGAGCCAAGATGATTACGGCGCGATAGGTGCTAAACATCGTCAAAATGATGGCCGACATTGAGAGAAAGTAAGCAAACGAGGCGCCTTCTTGATGTGCGGTTATGAAACTCATGTCGATTCAAAGTAGGCATGAACTATATATTGAAGCGAACTCTATTTCTTCTAGACTAACCCAATCCAAATGGTACTGGTCCACTTAGGAGTCTGACGCGACCGTTGGTTTTTTCACACTATTGGCTGGATGCCGCAAGATGGGCGTTTTTGCACTTTCGATTTCGTAATTCGAGGTCCGCCGAGGATGTTGACAGTGCCGGGAACGAAGAACCCACCCACAAACAAAATACTCCCTCTGAGCGCATTTTCTCCCAGCCTTGAATGAGGCCGGCGACGGCCCGTCGCCGTGCACAGCGCGGCGACCGACCCACGGACGACGTCGGTGGCGACGTCTGTGGCGACGTCGGTGGCGACAGCGACGTCGCCACAGACGTCAGCGTCGCCGACGTCGGCGGCGGAAGTATAACACCCCCTGCGGAGCTCTCGGCGACGTCGTCGGCGACGCTGTGTTGGGCGGGCTGCCACGCAGTGCGTAGCTGCCCGCAAAGCACAGCGTCGCCGACGTCGGCCGACGCGTCGCCGAAGTATAACATAGGCCATAGTGTAAATAAAAACGTTTTGCAGACCGAGAAGAAATGGCTGATATCTGGCAGTAAAAAGTCAATCCGATGTGAATCGTCTGCCATTGTTGCGTTGTCCCATTCTCGCATAAGTCGCCATAGGCCTATGTTATACTTCGGCGACGCGTCGCCGACGCTGCGACACGTCAGCGACGGCCCGTCACCGACGTCGGCCGACGCTGACGTCACCAGCGACGTCGCTGACGTCGCCACAGACGTCGCCGACGTCGCCACAGACGCAGCCGACGTCGCCACAGACGCCGCCGACGTCGCCACAGACGCGTGGTCGACGTCGGCGACGTCGTCAACAGATTCTGTGGCGGCGTCGGGGACGTCGTTGACAGGAGAGCATCGGAGCGCATTTTTAGCATCGGAGCGCGCTTTCAATGTCATCATTTGGCCACCAGTCTGCCGATTGCATACATTTTGTGCTTCCATTAATCGCTAATCTTCCATCCTCGTTGAATGACGAACTGTTTTTTGCTCCTGAATTCCGCGTCTTCGAGCTCCAAAGAACATGCTTTATGAAGCAGTTTCGGAGAAGAACAGAGCGCCCACATGAATGTACATAAATAAATCTTGGAAATCGTTAAACGTGCACGTGGGTGGGGGAGCGTGACAAGTGGAAGAGCCTAGCACAAGCACTTCCTTGGAAATTAAACATCCGTGAGAATTTTGGAGAACTGAGAACGAACGCGAAATTTCACGGCCATAAACCTGCTCCGCTGACATGAGATGAGTAGCGGAAAGGCTTGACGGGCACACCAGCCCCGATTTTTTCGAAGGACAGAGTGGGCTGAAGAAAAGAAAATGATACAAGAAGACGAAAAACTTATGGCCCACTTCATCGACTCCACCATTCTTTCAGGGAAGAACTACGACCCAAAACCCTCGATACTACGAAGCCGGCCGAACGAGTAAATAGAGTTGCGCAGCTAGGGACCAAGAGCAGGATCCTCGGAGCAGATCAATTCTTACAAGTGAGAAAGCACCCTTGGAGCTACGATCCTTCCTGAAGCTCAGAGACGAGAAGCACTGCTACATGAGCCAGGTGGGTAGGTTACGTAAAGCGCCTCGCTGGCCCTCATTGGAGGAGAGCTGGATTCCTCAGAAAGAGAAAAAAGAAAGTGTTGGTCAGTAGCTGAGATGCCATTCGGAAGACCGAACGCGTTGGGCTTATTTTCTTACTCCACCTAAATGAACGAGGAAGTAAAGCCAAGAACTTTGGTGTAGAACGCAGATTCATGACGAAATCGTGCAATGATTATAGCGTTTGCAAGACAAGAGGGAGATTGCAGAAAAGAAAAAGCGAGATCAAAGGACTTGTGGACCGTCTCCTCATGGAGGGAGGCGGTCCACAATGGTGTGGGAAGGGAGAGCGAAGCCGAATGTGTCGATCACTAGGACCAAGCCTTCTCCTGGCAGCAGGGTTTCGAACTTGCTCTGAAGGGCGTGATAAGTGCAGCAGAGATTCAATTGAAGAAGGGCATCGCTACCACGCAGCCAGTCAACAACAGAGCGAATCGAGCCGTCCGATGCTCAAACGGAGCAATAGTGCCCTATTTCGGGGTTTTTTTCGGAAACCACAACTCGGAAGTGGGAGAAGATCAGCGGGGGTTACCGGTTTCAGAGCGTCGGTCGCTGGGGACTGCATTGGCGATAGCGGCGCTGCTCACGTCCGCATCAGATGATAGCGTCGGGCACTCGGCCGTGGAACGGGCGGACTTTGAATGCCGAGCGCGAACGCCATCTGACTAAATGGACATGAAGAGTAAAAAAGGCACCATTTGTGCCCGCAAGATGGGCGTTTTTGCACTTTCGATTTCGTAATTCGAGGTCCGCCGAGGATGTTGACAGTGCCGGGAACGAAGAACCCACCCACAAACAAAATACTCCCTCTGAGCGCATTTTTCCCAGCCTTGAATGAGGCCGGCGACGGCCCGTCGCCGTGCACAGCGCGGCGACCGACCCACGGACGACGTCGGTGGCGACGTCTGTGGCGACGTCGGTGGCGACAGCGACGTCGCCACAGACGTCAGCGTCGCCGACGTCGGCGGCGGAAGTATAACACCCCCTGCGGAGCTCTCGGCGACGTCGTCGGCGACGCTGTGTTGGGCGGGCTGCACGCAGTGCGTAGCTGCCCGCAAAGCACAGCGTCGCCGACGTCGGCCGACGCGTCGCCGAAGTATAACATTGGCCATAGCGGTCTTATCCATTTATTAGGAGGCAGTGGCAAAAGTAATGAGACTCTCCATACCGTGCCTATCTTAATATATATAAACGAGAACGGTCGTTTGTCTGTGGGTGAGTGAGTGTGTGTTTGTTTGCACAGAACTGCTGGAGGAGTGTGTTGGGAGAAGTGTGAGATGGGGGAGGGGTTGTAGTTGTGTGGTGTCACCTACGTCGTGGGGTCAGAAGACGTGTCGCCAGTGTCACGCAAAGGGCGGCCGAGTTCCGAACATGTTCATCGACGTCGTGAAAGCGAGCGTCCGATTTCAGAAGAGGTGTTATCGACGTCGTTCAACACGCGTCTGGGTTTAGAAGACATGTCACCAATGTCGCGCAACGGACGTTCAGGTTGAGAAGAGGTGTCACCAATGTCGCGAAAGACCGGTCCGGATTCAGACGACGAATCGCCGATGTCGCACAAAGCACGTTCGGGTTGAGAACACATGTCACCGACGTTGTTCAACAGGCGTTTGGGTTCAGAAGAGGTGTCACCGATGTCGCCCGAGGGTTCCGGATTCACACGACGTGTTACGCTGGGACCAGTAATGGGGGACTGGTGAAGGATGGGGGTTCCAGGAAGGGGAACCGGTAAAGGGTTGACCAATAAATTAGGGACCGTTTAAGGTGTGACCAGCAATGGGGACCGGTGAAGGATAGGATGACCAGCGAAGGGGGACCAGTAAAGGGAGGTCCAGTAAAGGGAGACCGGTGAAGGAGGGGGAGGGGTCCAGTGAAGAGGGGACCGGTGAAGGGGGAGGGAGTGGTCCAGTGAATGGGGGATCGATGAAGGAGGGGCGAGGGGTTCACTGAAGGGGGAGCGGTAGAATGTTGACCAGTGAAGAGGAGACCAGGTGAAGGGGATGAGTCCAATGAAGGGGGACCGGTGAAAGAGGTGGGAGGGGTCCAGTAAAGGGAAACAGATTAGGGGGGTCCAGTGAAGCGGGACCGGTGAAGGAGGGGGAGGGGTCCAGTGAAGCGGGACCGGTGAAGGAGGGGGAGGGGTCCAGTGAAGAGGGGACCGGTAAGGGGGGGAGGGAGTGGTCCAGTGAACGGGGGATCGGTGAAGAGGGGCGAGGGGTCCACTGAAGGGGGACCGGTAGAATGTTGACCAGTGAAGAGGGGACCAGGTGAAGGGGGAGGGGTCCAATGAAGGGGACCGGTAGAATGCTCACCAGTGAAGGAGGGACAGATGAGAAGGGGGGGGTCCACTGAAGCGGGACCGGTGAAGGAGGGGGAGGGGTCCAGTGAAGAGGGGACCGGTGAAGGGGGGAGAGTGGCAGTGAAGGAGGGGCAGGGGTCCAGTGAAGAGGGGACCGGTGAGGAAGGGGCTAGTAATGGGGACCGGTGAAGGGGGGAGAGTGGTCCAGTGAACGGGGATCGGTGAAGGAAGGGCGAGGAGTCCAGTGAAGGGGACTGATGAGGAGGGGGTCCAGTGAAGGGGACAGATGAGAAGGGGGTCCAGTGAAGCGAGATCAGTGAAGGAGGGGGAGGGGTCCACTGAAGAGGGGACCGGTGAGGAAGGAACCAGTAATGGGGATCGGTGAAGGAGGGGGATGGAGTCCAGTGAAGGGGGCCCGGTGAAGGAGGGGGAGGGGTGCAGTGAAGTGGACAGATGAGGAGGGGGGACCAGTAATGGAGACCGGTGAAGGGGGGGAGGGAGTGGTCCAGTGAACGGGGGATCGGCGAAGGAGGGGGCGAGAGGTCCAGTGAAGGGGACTGATGAGGAGGGGGTCCAGTGAAGGGGACAGATGAGGAGGGGGTCCAGTGAAGCGAGATCAGTGAAGGAGGGGGAGGGGTCCACTGAAGAGGGGACCGGTGAGGAAGGAACCAGTAATGGGGATCGGTGAAGGAGGGGGATGGAGTCCAGTGAAGGGGGCCCGGTGAAGGAGGGGGAGGGGTGCAGTGAAGTGGACAGATGAGGAGGGGGGACCAGTAATGGGGACCGGTGAAGGGGGGGGGGGGGAGGGAGTGGTCCAGTGAACGGGGGATCGGCGAAGGAGGGGGCGAGAGGTCCACTGAAGGGGAGGGGTAGAAGGTTGATCAGTGAAGAGGGGACCAGGTGAAGGGGGACCGGTGAGGAAGGGACCTGGAATGGGGATCGGTGAAGGAGGGGGATGGAGTCCAGTGAAGGGGGCCCGGTGAAGGAGGGGGAGGGGTGCAGTGAAGTGGACAGATGATGAGGGAGGACCAGTAATGGGGACCGGTGAAGGGGGGGGGAGGGAGTGGTCCAGTGAACGGGGGATCGGCGAAGGAGGGGGCGAGAGGTCCACTGAAGGGGGAGGGGGTAGAAGGTTGATCAGTGAAGAGGGGACCAGGTGAAGGGAGGGGGGGGGGGCGGTAGAAGGTTGACCAGTGAAGAGGGGACCAGGTGAAGGGGGACCGGTGAGGAAGGGACCTGGAATGGGGACCGGTGAGGTGGGTGAGGGGTCCAGTGACGGGGAGCGATGGAAGGTTGACCAGTGAAAGACCTGTGTCATCTAGTGATAAGCTCCCATATCGATCGCGCGAAGCGATGAGTCGATATGGGAGCCTATCATTAGGCTTCGCTCAGGGTGAGCGATGGTACGACATATGCCAAAGAATGAACCATGTGAAGGGGACCGGTGAGGAGGGTACCAGTAATGGTGAATGGGGGAGAAGGGGTCCAGTGAAGGGGGACCGGAAAAGGGTTGATGAATAAAAGGGGACTAGTGAGGGTGGGACCAGTAATGGGGATCGGTGAACGATAGGGGAACCACTGAAGAGGGGACCAGCAAAGGGAGGTCCGGTGAATGTGGGAGCAGTAGTAGGGACCGACGAAGTGGGAGTGGGACCAGTGAAGGGTGAACCGGAAAGGGGCTGACAATAAAGGAGAACCAGTGATAAGGGACCAGTTAAGGGGAGGTCCAGTGAGGGTGGAAGACCTGTTTTGCCTTATTCCGCTATACCATTCTATATAGCAAGACCAGTTTTTTATTGTACTGAATGAAGGAAGGCCTAAAGAGGACAAGAAGACGGTCGGGGTGTTCTATTCTCCGGATTTGGGGCGAACCCCCCAACCAGAGGTTTGGCGGCCGCCTGGCCGTTGAACGTCTGGTATATTATACATTGGATCCGAACGAATCATTTTCGGATACCGATTTGGATATCCATATCCGAATCATCCAATAATCCGGGGTCCTCAAAATCGTCCTTATCCGAATCATCCAATTATCCGGACCCTGGTGGATTCGGATAAAATCGAATAAATTCGGATAACCCGTTGAATTTCCTCGCTCCATTTTGAAGTCGCGCACCCTGGATAAAAGTACATTCCAAACGGATTTGGCAGGTGGGCACGCTTCTGAGTCATGCGTTTTCGTGGCTTACTGTGAAATAGTGTCGCAGTGACGTTGAATGCAATGGACACCGCCAGGAAAGCGAACCAGAGGCCGCCCAAAAAACACGTGGCTTACTGTGAAATAGTGTCGCAGTGACGTTGAATGCAATGGACACCGCCAGGAAAGCGAACCAGAGGCCGCCCAAAAAACACGTGGCGTGCACGTTTTTGAATGACTTGAATGCTATGAATATTTCTAGGCAGGAGTGTGAAGAAATAGCCCAAGACAGGCAGCGGTGGAAAGAGTTCGTCGCCCTATGCGCTCAACAGCACGGGAGGAATCAAGTGCTAAGTAAGTAAGACGTTGAATATATTTAGCACGCTGCTGAACGTTACTTCAATCTTGGCATCTCTTCCTTCAAATACCATGTTGCGCTGCCGGGAAACAGCAAGGACGGGGAGTGAGGAAGAGAAGGGATTAAGCACGCCCTCTGATCGGAACTTCGCTATTTCACATTGTATAGCATTCGACGCAAATTGGGTCGAAGGGAGTCGCCATATAGAGCAACCCTATACCGCACATTGAGGTGCATGATATTAAAATTGTTGTTCTTGTGTGTCTACCATTTGATGAACTATGTTAGACCATTTCTGATGTGATAAGACATTCATGTGCTTTCTTATGAAGGAGGAAAAGCATTGAATACATGGTGATCCTCCTCCCCTCCTCGGACCAGTTTGCGTCACTTGGTAATGGTATTTTGGAAAGCCCGCATCCTGAATAATTTATCTTGGAATCAGGGATGTGAGGAATCTTGTAGAAAAGTGGAAGACGCAATATGGAACGGAAAAGCTAAAAAATGAGCGGAAATCGGAATGCGCAACATCGCCGAAACGGAAATGACTCAAAACGCTTTAGTTTGTCTAACATTTCACAATTATACATATATCCATAATGGTAGTAATAACTGAGATACCGTTAACGAAAGAGATAGCGGGCAAAGCAGCATGCGACTCTTTTTCAGCAATATATAACAATAACAATATAATAATATATAACAATGAAAAATCCTTGTATTATTATTATTATTAAGATGAATTTAAGCATTACTAGTGTAAGAAATAGAAGTTTGTACAAGATCTCTCTGTAAACAGGAAGAAAGTGTTTTGAAAGCAATGAACCTAGCTGACGAGTGAGATGCCAGAGATTTCGCCACTCATAGCACTTAACTGGCCTTAGTCAATGTTCCAGATCTGTCCAAATTAGGAGGAGGCAAAGTTAAGGTTACAGTTGCGTTTAGCACCCACGACACGACACCCACGCACTGGGTACCATTGTATCATTTGGCCGTAGCTGAAGCTCTGAAACTAACTCAGAGGAGGGAATTGAAGAGCCTAGGCACAACATGCCCTCCTGCAACAAGAATAGATCCAATGGCCCCCATGGGGCGCATTGTTAGCAACCTAAGAGTGCTTATAGAACTCTGATCTAGACTTGGTGTTTCCAACCTAAGATTACTAGGGAAAAAGATAAGCATGCTTCGAAAGAGAGGAATTTGGTTCTTGACTCAAACACTCATGAAATCTTTGTGGACCTACACCATTTGA
This sequence comes from Heligmosomoides polygyrus polygyrus, assembly GCA_947396885.1. NCBI lineage: Eukaryota > Metazoa > Nematoda > Chromadorea > Rhabditida > Heligmosomidae > Heligmosomoides > Heligmosomoides polygyrus. The sequence goes on from OX377203.1 coordinate 38,702,233, forward strand.
CAGTACATCGTTTCAAGAAAAGACAAAGATTACAATTTTGTAAATGTTTCGTCGGAGTAATCGTCTCCGAACGATTTCGTGACTCGATTGTAAGTGTCGAGCGCTTTAACGATCGGTTGATGAAGATCGTTGTAGCTGCTAAGGAGCGACTCTATCACTTTTTCTCTGCGTATTTTCCGCAGACTGGCTGCTCCGATCAAGCCAAGGATGAGTTTTGGAGCCTGCTTGATGGGAATACAGCAGACGTACCGCCGAAAGATGTCATCATAGTCGCTGGTGACCTTAATAGGCACGTAGGTGCTACGAAGGACGGGTACAGCTGTCATGGTGGTTTCGGATACGGAACACGAAACGCCGATGGTGAGCGTATTCTTGAGTTTTAAAGGTGATCTCGAGCGGCAAGTGCAAGCTTGGTGCGACCGTCTGGCGAGGTTCGACTCATATTGAACCTCAAGGAGACCGAGTACCTAACGACTGACGTAAACGAGAGCGGCTCCATTAAGAGTGATGGCACCGAGCTTGCACCGACTTCGGTGTTCAAATACCTGAGATTAGCAGTAGCGTCTGACGGCGGTCTGATGGTTGCAGCTAACTCACGCGTGAGCGCAGCTTGGTCCAAGTGGCGTTCGCTGTCTGACGTACTGATAGGAAGATACCAGAGCACCTGTAGTCGAAGATCTACAGAGCAGTCGTCCGGCCGGTAGCGATATACGGCGCTGAGTGTTGGCCTGCCACCAAGGAAGTTGAAACGCACCTCAGCGTCATGGAGACGAAGATGCTGCGCTGGACGGCTGGAGTCACGCGCATGGACCGCATCCGAAACGATGTCATTCGGCAGAAGTTCGGTGTCGCGCCGATGGCGGAGAAGATGCGCGAAGCTCGCTTGCGATGTTACGGCCACGTTGTGCGTGGGAAGAAAACAGCGTCCGCGAGATCCTTGAGGCCTTGAGTTAGAAGTGTCAGGAAAGCGGCCTAGAGAACGCCCGAAGCAGCGTTGGTCCGATACGTTACACATGTACATGAGAGCAACTGGCGTCCACTCTTATGAAACGCAGGATCGAGAAAGGTGGCGTCTCGACACCAGAAGAGCGGACCCCGCTACGAAGCGGGAAGACGCTTTAAGTGTTTCGACATCAGAATGCACCACCGGTTTGAGAGCAACACAGTCACAAACGCATATTTAGTCTCTTTCTTCAACCTTCGTTTATGTTCAAGAGGTGAATGAACGCAGTGCATTGCAGTGAATGAGTGATGAGTCACCATTTTCGTTCCATCTTCCGGGTCAAAAGAGAGAGGATCACGGAACGGAACGGAAGGACTGAAAATGGCCGAAAACCGGAATTCGGAACACGGAAGCGGAAACTCTGCACATCCCTGTGTGGAATGATCCAGCTCTTTGATGTTTCCTTCCTTGACGAGTAGTGGGAGTCTTTCGGTACATGCACTGTTGTTGTTGTTGTTGTTGCTGTTAAAGGATGGGTTCCTCTTAAAGGAATGGTAGTATTCTGATAAACTGCATATTGTGTCAATGAGTCGGATATCCGATCCGGATATCCGAAATACGTGGTCCGCGAAATTGCCATTATCCGAATCATGAATTATCCAAAGATTTTCGATCGGATCCAAGCCCTTTCCAGATGCATGCCAAAACCCCAGTCTGTCTCATTCCGAAACCCCAGTCTGACGAGTTGACCTGTGTCACGCAAATCTCGCCCAATTCCCAACCCCGAGCAACCTGTACTCAATAGTATCGCAGGATGACAAGTACGTCTTCTACCTGAACTCTGCCAAGCAGCGAGTCTAAGTGAGGTCTGGTGACCTGTTGCCGACTTTCGTTCGGCGGGATGTTCACGGCGAGATGCACCTGAACGTTTGAGTCTGCGCCCAGGACCGGTATGCTGGAAGCTGTTCCTAAAGCACGGCTATGAACTAGAAGGCTATGGTGAACGATATAGAAGAGATGGACCGGCGACTCGCACTTATTCAGCCTCAGCGGGCTACGTTCACATGCCTCACCCACCGTATTCGCCAGACATCTTTCCATGCGACTACCACCACTTAGTCCTATAGGACTTCATGGTCGGAAGGGACACAAGGACCCCAGCAGACCTCGACAACCATAATGAGCAGTGGATCAGCGCCAGTCCTAAGCAGTTGTGGAAGGATGGGATCAGGAAGTTGGCTGACCGATGGCAACAAGGTCACTGACCTTAATGGCAAATACATTCCTCAGCACCATTGAGTTGTAATTGAGTTATAAATAGATAAAGAAATTTGTTGAATTTGTTTAATTACTTTTGGCCCACCCTAATACTTATGAGGGAGGTCAGTGAACTCGGTCCGGAGATTCTTAACGAGACCTATGTGGTCTTGTAGGACATCGGACGAGGATCACAGAACTGGGTTTCGTTTTTGCTAAATGCCCCTGGGTGGGCCAGAAATGGCAAAAAAAGGTATCATTTCAGGGCGGGCTGATAAGGCAAAAGTGGCACCTGGAATGGTCCTGTCGTGCTCAGAACTTGACCTACAAAAGGTTTGGAGCCCAAATTAAAGTTAGAGTATAGTAATACGATAATTTGATACGTTTCCTAGACGAAGATGCAGTGTACATTCAAGTGATTCATTCACATCAATGGATGAAGCGACTGGATGGCCGAGTGGATAGCACGGCGGACTTACGGGGCGGGTCGAGGGTTCCATTCCGGGGGCGTCTATGCGATTTGCTCGGTGGAGTGCTCTCTTTCTGGCTAATAAACAGTACATTTTGGCTTCGGTAAAGCACTGCACACACGAGCACTAAACCTGACTTCAGTCACGACATATATAATATACATTGGATCCGATCGAAAATCTTCCGATAATTGGATGATTCGGATAAGGTCGATTTTGCGAACCACGGATTTTTGGATAATTCGGATAATAGCAATTTCGCGAGCCCCGGATTTCGGATATCCGAATGGGATATCCGACTCATTGACACAATATGCAGTTTATCAGAATATTACCATTCCTTCAAGAGGAACCCATCCTTTAACAGCAACAACAACAACAACAACAGTGCATGTACCGAAAGACTCCCACTACTCGTCAAGGAAGGAAACATCAAAGAGCTGGATCATTCCACACATTAATGTCCCAGAAGAGGTGGTTCAGTGGCTTTTTAAGGAAGAGAATGGGCAGACGGAATAACTGGTATACTACGTTTATTACGGCAGACAATATGATACGTGGTACGATAGATATATACAGGAGATAGCGGCTACAGTGATGGGGAGAAGATCGAAGAGGAAGAAGCACGGGGAGAGGCGAAAGGAGCCGAGACAGGGCTCTCGTGAGCAGAAGAGGAGCACTCTCTCGACAGTGAGGTCGCCTCCGCAACCTGTAACTGGCGGGGCGATAAGAGGTACACGTTAGGATCGTCGGCGACGATGATGGTCTGGTCAATTTGTTTTAAGAATGAATCGAACTGGTTTTGCTGGTTTTGATCTCCGTATCCGGTGGTGTTATTGAGTTTATCGTTATCACCATACCTAATCCGCTTACGATGCCGGAAGCTTTCCGAGAGCAAGCGTTCGTTGCAGAGTTGGCGAACGGTAGCGCGAGCGAGTGCAGGAAGTTATTGAATAGAAGTGCAATATTATAAGGTTTTCGAAATCTTAGAAGTGCAGGTTTAAGCAGGAAACCTGCTCATTGCTCATTCCTGAGACGATTTTTCAATTTTTAGTTTTGACAGCGAATTTTTAGCTGTTGCTTCTGCTAAAATCCTAGATTTAAATACAAGCTAAAAAAATTGGTAGTAAGTTGGGAATCTAATGAATATTTACACGTTGCAAGCTTTTTATTGGACTGCAATGCATAGGCTCAAGCAAAGTTTTTGAATTTACAGTTTTAGATTTTTCTGAGACGTGTAAAGTTTAGTTTGGAAGATGTGTTACTAGCAAGAAAACATGAAAAAATAAATAGCTTGGTAAGAAAAACTGTTCAAATTATGCTGAAAGTAACACGACAAATAAGCAAATATTGAACCACATCTGAATAGCAGAAAGACCATCTGGAACTTTAGTTGTACTACACTGCAGTTCAGGTAACTTTTACGATTTACGATTTACGACGGTTTTTTCGTAATTACGATTTCCGATTTACGAAATTTCAAATTTCATTTACGCATACCCCTGCTATAGACTGCTTTCGAATACCCCTGTTCAGCTCAGCTCTCAGAAGCGAGCAGTTTCTATTGGCTCCGCGTGGAGGAACGGACATCGCCACCAGTTCAGTTCTACAGTACCGGACATGTCTTTTGGTCATTGGCCGAAAAAGCCGCGCCGGCCAACATAGGCCGCTTTGGAGCGTTCCAAAGCGACCTTTTTGAATAACTTCTCTAGAAATCAAATACTTGTGAAAGTAAACACATACTTGAGCTCAGCAGCTCAAGCTCTGTCTTCTGGTATATAAATCTCAGTAGAGTTGAACAATGCATATAGGCCCAACAGAATCAATCGAGTGGGCGCGACAGCTTGTAGAGTGAGCGTTTAGGGATCTTTCTTTCAGAAATTCCTAGCCATCTTACTGAGGAATTGTTCTAACCAGGAAACTATCTCAACGGTAGGTCGGAACCGCCCAAGTGTTGTATATGGGCAGAATCGCCTCTCTCTGGGAAACAACAAAATGCAAATATCTCGACCCCAATACAACTCTGCGCAGAGTTATGGACGACGGAAGTTGGGTCGTTGGCGGCGTTAGCCCTATGCCTAGAGGCGGAGGGCGGGCTCAAGTTGGCTGGAAACAGCGATTATGGGGATTACGCCGCCCCTCTACGCACTGCGCCACCATTACTCGCTCGTGATCGCTATTTCTAGCCAAACTGAGCCCGCCCTCCGCCTCCAGGCATAGGGCTAACGCCGCCAACGGCCCAACTTCTGTCGTCCCTAACTCTGTGCAGAGTTCTATTGGGGTCGAGATATTTGCATTTTGTTGTTTCCCAGAGAGAGGCGATTCTGCCCATATACAACACTTGGTCCGTTCCGACCTACCGTTGAGATAGTCTCCTGGTAAGACTGTCCAGGTTGCCTTTGGAGTGCACCGTGAACAACACATATAGAATCGGACCTATCAATCGAGGAGGGGACAGTTTGTAGAATGAGCATTTAGGGAGTTTTATGAGAAATTCTCAGCTGCCCTACTCAGGAATTGCTGTACTCTGTTTCGGCGAGACTTTGGAGTGCGCTGTGCACAATGTATATAGGATCGAACCTATCAATCGACTGGGCGAGACAGCTCGAAAATTGCACCACGGAGGTGTTCTGAGCGCAATAACTCTGTCAATTTCGAGTCTTTCCGGCTGCAAGTTGTGGATTTTGCAGGCAGTAGAAAGTTCAAGAAGCGCGCTGAAATATAGCGACCTAGCTTAAGACTGGGCAAAGTTACAGCGGTGCGAAAATGCAGGCAAACCTTGTGTCACACGATTTTTTCCGAGTTCAGTCGACTACTACAGGAAGACGAGGCGAGCTAATGGCATCCAAATGCACGGGCAAGCACAAGACTGAAAGCACTTTACGATGACATGCTTGCAGCTGTGGCGAGAACTGTCATCTGGGAGAGTAAGAGCTCGGAGAACATAGACCGTTGTTGTGCTAAATTGCACGCGCGGGCGTGTTCGGAGCGCGATAACTCTGTCAGCTTCCAATCTTTCTGGCTGGAACGTGTGGATTCCGTAGGCGATAATATGCCCTAGTAAAGCGCCGAAGCACAATAAATTATCTAACGAATTGTAAAGGTTACGGAGGTGCGGAGATGCAGGTTGATCATGTGTGACACGATTTTTTCAGATTTCGTTCGACCGCTGCGGGTAAATGAGGCGAGCTAAAGGCATGCAAACTCGCGAACGTGCAAAACACCGAAGGCACTTTACGATGATCTGCTTCTAACTCTCCAGCTGTCTATACTGCCTTAGCCCCATCTGCCATTTTAGAGCGGCGGACGGCAGCGGTGAAGATTCTTCCGCCCTTATTCGCCCATGTTCGAGTTTTTGAGCCCCAGCCAGGATACCATTCTGCTCACCTTGGAAAGCCCTACTGAATGGTGTCAATCTCGACCAATTCTGGGAATATCGTTTTTTTGACAATTTCGCATCAAAGGCAAGGCGGCTCAAGGCCGCGGCAGAAGGACAATGTCGTCATCGAAAATCGATGTTTTGGAGCCGGGCCAATTCTGATACCGCTCCATAGAGCTTTTGGCGGTGAATTGAATGGTGTTACTGCGAGCAGCAAGAACTGTCATCTGGGCGAGTAAGAGCGCGGAGAACATCGACCGTTGTTGCGCTAAATTGGACGCACGGGCGTGCTCTGAGTGCAATAACTCTGTCACTTTGAATCTTTCGGGAAGCCACTTGTGGAAGTTGTAAGCAGTAGAAAGCTCAATAGGTGGCTGAAACACAGCAACGTAACTTATGATTGAACAAGATTACAGCGGTGCGAAAATGCAGTTTAGCCTTGTGTGACACGATTTTTTTCCGAATTCAGTCAACCACTGTAGGAACACGCGATAAGCTAGCGGCCTACGAATGCGTAGGCTAGCAAATCAGCTAAGGTACTTTACAACAAAGTACCCATAACTCTCCAGCTGCATAAACTGCCTCAGTCCCAGCTGCTATTTTAGAGCTGCGGAGGGCAGCGGTGAAGATTCTTCCGCCCCTACTCGCCCAAATTTAAGTTCTTGACGCACGAGATGGTATTGTTCTGTTCAGCTCAAAAATCTCTATCGAACGGTATTAATCGCGGCCAATTCAGGAAATGTTGATTTTTTGACAAATTCTTCGAGGACAAGGGCTCTTCGCATAGCCTGCCCGGACAATGACGTCATCGAAAGTTAGGAGCAGATCAACGTAAAGCGCCTTCGGTGTTTTGCTCGTCCGCGAGTTTGCATGCCTTTAACTGCCTCATGTACCCGCAACGGTCGATCGAAATCTGAAAAAATCATGTCACACATGCCCAACCTCCATTTTCGCACCTCCATAACCTTGCCAATTCGTAAGGTAATTTTACTGTGCTTCAACGCTTTACTAGGGCATATTACCGCCTACGGAATCCACACGTTCCAGCCAGAAAGATTTGAAGCGGACAGCGTTATCGCGCTCTGAACACGCGCGCGCGTGCAATTTAGCACAACATCGGTCGATTTTCTCCGCGCTCTTACTCGCTCAGATTACAGTTCTTGTTACTCGCAGTAACATCCTGCAATTCACTACAAAAGGCTCTATCGAACGGTGTCAAACTTGGCCCGGTTCAAAAATATGGTTTTTCGATGACGTCATTGGCCTTCTACAGCGGCCTCGGGCCGCCTCACCTTTGATGCGAAATTGTCAAAAAATCGATGTTTCCGGAATTGATTGAGAGTGACACCGTTCGATAGAGCTTTTGAGGTGAACAGAGCGGCACCATTAGAACTGTGGAAAACTCAAATGATGGCGAGTAAGGGCGGAAGAAACTTCACCGCTGGCCTCCTCCGCTCTAAAATGGCTGCCGGGAGCGAGGCGGGTTAGAAAGCTGGGGAGCTCTGGGCACTTCTTCGCCAAGTACCTTAACTGGTTTGCTTGATTACGCTTTTCTTGACCGTTAGCTCGTCACGTCTTCCCACAGTGGTCGACTGAATTTGGAAAAAATCGTGTCACACAAGGATAAACTGCATTTTCGCACCGCAATAATTTCGCCCGTTTAGGAGCTACCACGGTGTACTTTTGGGGGCTACAAAACCATTCTACTGCCTACAAAATCTACCAGCCGCAGCCGGAACGATTCGATCTCCACAAAGTTATTGCGCTCCGAACACGCCCGCGCATGCAATTTGCGAGCTGTCGCGCCCAATCGATTGATAGGTCCAATTCCTTATGCATTGTTCACGGCGCACTCCAAATGCAAAGTGGACATATTTAGAGCAATTTCTGGTTGGGGCGGCTGGGAATTCCCGATAAAACTCCCCAAACGCTCGCTCTACAGTTTCTCGCGCTCACTCGATTGGTAGGTCCGATTCTCTATGCATTGTTCACGGCGCACTCCAAATACAAGCTAGACAGTCTTTGAGCAATTTTTAATTAGGACGGCTGAGAATTTCCGATAGAACTCCCTAAACGCTCGCTCTACAGGTTGTCCCGCCGCGCCTACTCGATTGATTCTGTCGGGCCTATATGCATTGTTCAACTCTACTGAGATTCTATGCCGAAAGATAGAGCTTGAGCTGTTGAGTTCAAATATATGTTTACTTTCACAAGTATTTGACTTCTAAAGAAGTTATTCAAAAAGGCCGCTTTAGAACGCTCCAAAGCGGCCTATGTTGGCCGGCGCGGCTTTTTCGGCCAATGACCAAAAGACATGTCCGGTACTGTACAGGTAGACAGGTTATTATTTTCCATAACTAAATATTTCTACAGCCTTGTCAACTGCACTCAGAATAAACTGTTCTTTTGAGCAGAAAGTTGGCAAAATTAGTCACTGAGAATCTTGTCTGAACGCCTGATGTAAAATCCAGTAGTTAACTGATTGTCACATCGACTCACCTTGTTGTCTGCATCCACCAGTAGGTTGTGCTCCATATACTTCGTTCACCCACAGTGCGATGCGATCCACTGTGGTTTCCGAATTACTGCTCGATCCTGTCATGACTTGCATTATTTCCAGACCTCTGCAAGAGAACCTAGTTAACCTCATCGACTTCGCATGTGATGCCTTTCATATAGGTTGCAACGTATCCACGGGACATATGATTTGTCTAGTGGTTTTCCCAGGTCTCTGTGAAGAGGTGATTGCTAGAGTACCGGGCGCGTCTTTTGAATAGACGCTCTAAAATCCGCGATTTTGCAGTTTTTGCGTCTTTTTGATAAAACTGGCCCAAACGTCATCCGTTTGAAAAACCATGGGCGTATTTGGGCTCAAGCACGTTTTCGCAGTGGGTGGTCAAAAAATGACTGGAGCAGACTTTTACGAATGGAGAATCTTATACTGAAGGACTTCCATGTTTTTGGAATAAATCAAGCATGGCGTAAAATGTTCTGTCATGCCAAAAATGCTCTGAAAGTTCGCCGTGCACAATGCATGTAGGATCGAACCTATCAATCGAGGGGGGACAGCTTGTAGAGTAAGCGTTTAGAGAGTTTTATGAGAAATTCTTAGCCGCTCTACCCAGGATTTGCTGTACTCTGTTCCGGCGAGACTTCGGAGTGCGCTATGCACCATGTATGTAGGGTCGAACCTATCAATCGACTAGGTGCGACAGCTCGCAAACTGCACCGCCGGCGTGTTCTGAACGAGTAATTCTTTCAAGTTTGAATCTTTTCGGCTGTAGCTAGTGAATTTTGTAAGCAGTAAAAGGTTCAAGAAGAGCGCTGAAACACAGCGACGTAGCTTATGACTGAACAAAGCTACAGCGGTGCGAAAATGCAGTTTAGCCTTGTGTGATACGACTTCTTCATGCTCGTCCATTTCTCTCATGGTCGTCCATGCATTGCGTGCCGTTAGCTTTCCTTGTCTTCCCGCAGTAGTCGACTGAACTCGGAAAAAATCGCCAGAATTCCGCATTACATTTATGTATATGGCACTATAGAGTACATGGCACTTCTTATTCGTCGATGGGAGTTTACCCGCTGCTTTCTCGACTACATGGCTGGTGCTGTAAACAAACATTCGTCGAGGCTGCACCACACGCAGCATCATAGTAGACTCATTTACTTGTTCCACTAGAACGTGTTGCAAGAGATTTCCGCCACTGGACGAAGATGTTACTTTCTTGTTTCCCTTGTAATCGAAAACTCAGTATAGGCATTGAGTCTAGTCGATGTCTAGTCACTATGGCTTATTCAAGCTGCCATCCAGGTCCAGGTCAGATGCAGTCGATGCTAACTAGCATATTTGGTTCACCTACTTCCTCGAATTCTTCCATCAGTGACTCAAGTCATATTTAGAGCCTAAAGTGGCTGTACGGTATCGGACATGTCATTTGGTCATTGGCCGGAAAGACTGCACAGGTCGCTTTGGAGCGGTCTAAAGCAGCCTTTTTGAATAACTTCTTTAGAAATTGAATATTACTGAAAAAAGCAACGTAGCTGAGCTCAGCAATCAAACTCTATCTATTGATATACAAATTGCAGATACTCGATGAACTTTTTTCCCATCAATTTTTTGACGATTCCTGTAATCGCAGTTGATCTCTCGTCACTTGCCTTTATTCCGGCGCGAATGATGACCGATTTCGCCGAAAATCTGGATGCAATGGTTTTCCTGGGGTGCTAGCTACGCATTTGATGTTCTTTTTCGATACTACCCAATACGTGGTAGGTCTACACAAGTAATGGTGGTCGGTTCGGAAACGCAGAGTTCGCCCAAAATATGCGTACGGAGGGTTTTAAGGACGCCGATAACGAATGTGGCGTTCTTTTTTGATGCTTCATTCAATAAGGTACGCCGCGGAAGGTTCACAGAAGTAGTATTAGCCGCTCGGACGGCCGCGGATATTAAGCGGTCGCGGACGAGTAGTCGGCCGTTTACCGTCGAACATTATTGCAGCTCACAATTCCTCTATGTTTAGGTTTTTTGAGGAACGGTTGGTACTGTTCGATTGGTCTCTACGAGATCTACACAAACATCTATACCCTTTACAAGACCGCCGCATTTTCGCAGTGGTTGGTCAAAACGAATGAGTGGAGCAGCCTCTTTGCGGTTAGAGCAGCTTATTTCCTAGAACTTGCGTGTTTTAGGAGTATCTCAAGCATAGCGTACGTCGCTAGTGCTCTGTTATGCCAGGAATTCTCCGAGAGACGCGGTGCACAATGCATATAGGATCAAACCTATCAATCGAGCAGCCGTGACAGCTTGTAGAGTGAACGTTTGAGTTTTACAGAATTTATCACCAGGGAATGCCGTCAGCTTCCCATGGAACTTCGGATTGAGACCTATATCGCGTGAAAGAGCTCGAGACGCTGATCACAGATATGTAGACCAAATTTGCTAAATTGATCTCCTAAGCGAGTTATAGCCGGCGGAAGCCACAATATCTTCCATGTGTTAGGCGCGCTCAATCAGCGTTGGGCGCAGTATTGCGCGGAAATCAGCGGTTCGGCTATCAGCGCCGTCAGAAGCGGCGGCGGCGCAGTGGTAGAGTGCTCGCTCCAAAGTATTGGGTTTATTGGTTTGGTTCCGCCCGCTGGCGGGGCATTTTGTGATCTATCTTCGACGAGGACCTATAATCTCATTTTTAGCACATTTTTGAGCGAACGGCTAGTGGCGACTCGCATTTACGTCTATTTGAAGACGGAAACGTGTTTCAGGTAAAATGTTTTATTCATGACGTGAAGCAAGTCAGAAATTCAAATCAAAACAAAATAAAAAGTAAAAATAAAATCAAAAATCAACAAAACTTAATAAACATAATAAATAATAAGTAAAGGCACTAGCTAGAAGTTCCGACTCCACCGTCACGACTTCGGTCGAAAAAAAAATTCGCCTAAACTTCGTCTAGGGGGGTTATTTGGGGTGCTGATCACGAATCTGACATCCGTTTTTTACGATTCGGTCGGAGACCACTCATACCGTTGCTACAACCGTTCGGCCGAAGTCGTGTCGCTGGAGTCGGAACTTTCAACTAGTGCCCAGCGAAATCGGTGACTCTGCCTGGACCAATCTAGTTAAAAATCGAAATCGGTGACTCTGCCTGGACCAATCTAGTTAAAAATCGAAATCGGTGACTCTGCCTGGACCAATCTATGGGTGGTCTCCGACCGAATCGTGAAAAACGGATGTCAGATTCGTGATCAGCACCCCAAATAACCCCCTAGACGAATTTTCAGCGAAAATTTTTTTCCGTTGCCGTTCGCTGCCGTTCGCTCAAAAATGTGCTAAAAATGAGATTATAGGTCCTCGTCGAAGATAGATCACAAAATGCAAAAAAAACACCAGCGGCGGGAACCGAACCAATGAACCCAATCCTTTGGAGCGAGCACTCTACCAGTGCGCCGCCCCGCTGCTTACGGCGCTGATAGCCGAACCGCTGATTTCCGCAATACTGCGCCCAACGCTGATTGAGCGCGCCTAACACGTGGAAGATATCACGGCTTCCGCCGGCCATAACTCGCTTAGTAGATCTATTTAGCAAATTTGGTCTACATATCTGTAATCAGCGTCTCGACCTCTTTCACGTGATATAGGTCTCAATCCGAAGTTCCATGGGAAGCTGACGGCATTCCCTGGTCAGTACTCAGAAATTGCTGTACTCTGCCCCGGTGCGACTCTGGAGTGCACAATATATATTAGGTTGTCCCATAAGTCCCCGCCGTTTTTTTCAGCGATTCACTGCATATTTCGCCGGCGGTCTCTTGCATAGCGCTGTACAGCTTTCGAAAGAGAATGATTCGCTCTATCAGAGCATGTATTGCATTTCTTTTTTCATCATGAATTTTGTCAATTTTTCGGTCGTTGAAATGAAAAGTGAAAAGTGATAAAGTAGCCATTGCGCACTTGTTCTCTCTGCCTAGGTTTGTAATTTTTGCGCAGTTTTTAATAGCATTTAGAAGACAATATTCTGTACTACAAGAATCCGTGTTGGTACTATTTTTTCACTTGTCCGTTCTTGATTTTTAGGCCATCAAATTGGGAATTCCGAGTTTCCCGTTCGAATTTTTACCAAAACTCCGGTTCTGTGGTTGGACTTTTTTACTTGGTGTTATATGCCGTTTGGAAGAAGATGTCTTTCTCAGTAAGAATTTGTGTCACGTTTATTGGCTCACGCTGATTTCTGTCGAATATCAACAACTGAAGAAGGAGAAGGAGTTGTTGGTGAAGACGATTTTTCTCTTTTTGGCATTTTGTTGATATGCAATAGGAATCAATAAACGCGACACATATTCCAATAGAGCAAGACGTTTTCTTTCGAATGACATATAATACCAACCCAAAAAATCCAACCACAGAGCAGGAGCTGTCGGCAAAAATAACCATCCTCCTTCGGACGTGCCAATTTGATGACCTAAAAATCAATAAAGAACAAATGAGCAAATAGCACTAACACATATTCTTGTAGTACAGAACATTGTCTTCCAAATGTTATAAAAAACTGCGCAAAAAATTACAAACCTAAGCGGAGAGAACATGTGCGTAAATGGCTACTTTTTCACTTTTTCACTTTTCACTTCCACGACCTAAAAATTGACAAAATTCATGATGAAAAAAGAAATGCAATACACGTTCTGATAGAGCAAATCATTCTCTTTCGAAAGCTGTGCAGCGCTATGCAAGAGACCGCCGACGAAATCTGCAGTGAATCGTTGAAAAAAAGCGGCGAAGACTTATGGGACAGCCCAATATATGGGGTCGAACCTATCAATCGAGTGGGCGCGATCGCTCGCAAATTGTACCCGCTGGGGTGTTCTGAACGCAGTAACTCTGTCAAAATTGAGTCTTTCCGGCCGCAACTTGTGGATTTTGTAGGCGGTAAAAAGCTCAAGAAGCGCGCTGAAACACAGCTACGTAGCTTATGACTGGACAAAGTTACAGCGGTGCGGAAATGCAGGTTAGCCTTGGGTGACATGATTTTTTCTGTGTTCAGTCGACTACTGCGGGAAGACGAGGCGAGCTAACGGCATGCAAGTGCGTGGGCGAGCACAAGGCTGAAAGCACTTTACGATGACATGGTCGCAGCTTCCGTGATCCTAAACTGCTTTTATCTGCCATTTTAGGGCGGCGGTGATCAGTATTGAAGTTTCTTCCGCCTTTACTCGCCGTCATTTGAGTTTTCGACACTCGCAAAAACACTATTCTGTTCAGCAGGAAAATCTCTATCGAATGCTGTCGCTCTCGACCAATTCTTGAAAAATCGATTTTTTTGCACAATTTCCCTTCGACAACGTGGATGCCCTAGGCCGTCCAACAAGCGAGAACAACCAAACAGCGCCGGTAGGCGGTAAGCAGGAGCGCGTGTTCGAGTCCTGCCTGGCGCAAGAGTTTTGATCGCAACAAGACATCGACACAACATCTCCCATCAGTGTTAAAATAGAAGCTAGTATTTTCGCTTGGGCACCGCTGAAAACACTGAGATCATGCAACCACGGGACTCGCCATTAATAACCTAAGGCCCTGTCAAGCTAATGTAGTGGGAAATTCTGTCTAAAGTGGATGCAAACCTGAAAAAGACTTGCTACGGCAGTGTCTGAAAATTTGCAAAAACGCCGGAACCTAACCTTCCAACTTCCTGAACGCTTAACTAACGATGTCTCTTGAAGCGAGCTGAACAAACAAAAACGGAGTGCGGTTGCTTGTATATTTAGCAATTTAGCAATGTAATAGGTTGTCGAACATTGACTGCTAGATTTTCGTTGTAAGCTCTTTTTCAATTTAGTTGTTATCTTGACTTTTGCCAAAGAAAACTGACAAACATAGGGAAGTCGATTGACGCAGATGTCGACTTCCAACATCCACATCCTGCACATGTACCGAGATTTCTGAGTGACACTGCACTTGTCCAGTCGATGACCGAAGTCGATAGATAGCGAGTCGCCAAGCCTAAACCAGCATGAAGTGCTTCGAAATCAGAAGCAGTGCACAGAGAACAGATAGGTTGTTGCCCTTTACTCTAGCAGATGGTTTCTGTCTGAATGCCTTTGCGGTTCATACGCACCCCATCTCTTGTTAGGGACAATGCTAAACGAGATGAGCCGGTTGTGCTCGTGGTCAATAATTCTGCTCCAACGGACGGATGGAGTGGAAGTACACAGTGACCGCAGACGGACGTCTTATGTATACTAGTATTGCATACTTACTCTGTGTCCGTAGAAAAAGGTAAGAGAGTTGAACATAGCTAGTGCACACTAACCAAAGGAAGCTTGTTTTTTCTTAACTGTGAAAGTCAAAGGTAGAGAACAAATTCATTGAGTCGACCGGATTGTGTTTTGCGCCTTGGCACTGCGAGAGAGCATCAGCCTATTCGTGTTTAAATATGTTGTAAGAGTGTGTTGAGAATTCGGACATATGCAAAAACGAATAGGTATGAGGCAGAAGACGGCCAAACGGCACTGCTACTTCTGGGCGGGCGGTTTGGTCTGCTGATCTGTCTTAGGCTTGGCAGTGGAGCCGGACGGCGCACTGCGGGTGGAAGCAGACGGAGGACGGCTCGTGGGAGTGCGACTTCGCGCTTCTGCACGACTCGAGCCAGCGCCTGCATGGCGTCCCGGCGCTGCTTGAGTAGACGTGCTCTTCGATGCTTTCTCGCTCTCCATAGATTTTGATCCCTTTTCGTCGACACTTTTCGTTGACTGCGATATAGTCGATTGCGCCGATGGAGCTGGAGCTACCGGACCCACTGGAACCGTGTCAGGATACTTGCCGTCCTGCAAGTTCAAGCGTTTTTTGGTGTTGTTTAGAAACAGGCATCAATAAGTGCAATTGCAAACACTAGCAGGTTTAGCAACAGTGTCGACGAACGCCACAATATTTTCGATAACTTTTTCATTCTTTCCCCTTAAAGGATAAAAGAGGACGGCGTCATCAATCCCTTTTAGGTTCACGCATTCTACATCTACGGGATCTCGTGGAGGCGGCTTGAATGTGTATTTGACCATACAATGACTTACGATGGCAAGGCGATGAACAAGCCAGTTATCCGTCCAGACAACTCTGGTACCAATTCACCGACCCCAGAGAGATGGAAGGCTTGGCTGGCCTTTGTGGGAAATCCGAGCCTGGAACCTGGTAACGGGCGCACAACCAGCCCCCCCCCCCCCCGACTCGCTACACGCGCCCTCATCTGAAATTAATTTTAAAAAACCTGTTTGAACCTCAAACACCTAAACGCTTTTGTGGGATAAAACAACGTGCGAGGGTATGCGGGCTGTGTGGTAGGAGACTGACCATTTTCCTGCAGTTGTCTTCATAGGTTCCTTTGTTAGGGCGCGCAGCAACGTTGGTTGTCTTGGTATCAGCTTAGTGGCACAGACGAAAGTTACGCAGCGCCTGTGCACGGGATCGGTGAGCGCATTCACTGCTAGCTGTCAGCATTCTCCTTCCTTCTTCCACAGTGATATTGAGCCGTTGAGGCAGCTTCTTCACTCAGCGCCAAGTGCTCTATGGGACCTGATTCGGAACTCCGTCTTTATCATTGGAAAGTGTTCGCATCAATTTGAATTCCGAGGATCTAATGAGCACGAACAGTAACGAAGATTCAGCAGATTTTTGAGAGCGAAAGACAGCCTGTGTCAGGTATGCTTCGTCACCCTGTTCAGCTTAGCTCAGCTTATATTAGCCAATGATAATTATCTTGCTTTCTATGCTCCATATAGCTATAGCATATACGTACCAGGGGTGTGCGTTAATTTTTCGGTAAATTTTTAACGACCTTTTTTTGACGAAAAATTTTTGCGTTGAAATCGGTAAAATCGGTAAATTCGTTAAATGAAATATTCCTTAACTGTAGTCGGTTTGGCTGCATTTTAATATGTAAAAATCCAGATCTTTTACTTTATTGATTTTTTCGACTCCATATATGTACATGGCAATATTACATGTCTACAGTGAATTATGGAGCTATCCTAGTCGGAGGGGGGCAACCCCAAAGTGCCAATTCCCTGGGATAGATCCCGAATTCTTTGATACAGTTTGTCTTTGGAAGATATTTACGAAGTCCATAGAACTATCTGTTTTATAGAATGGTCCTCTTGTCCCAAAAGGTTCTGATCTTACTGCAGACGACAAACGGCCACGGACCGTTGACCGAATTTTATTCGAATCGAATTCTATTGCATTGAGTAATTTTGTCCTTGCCACCCAAGTAACGCTTTTCAATTGTTAGCCTTTTTTCTTCTGCCTTCTGAAGGAAATACATCTGGAACACGCGTATCTATAAGAGTGTTTCTCGCCCTATATTGGCAGTGTTCTATCTTGTCCTCTTCCTCCTTCTCCAAATGCGCCACTATCTATCACTCTTTTGCGACTTTCCACAAATTGGCTGCTCTGATTGTATTATTGAAGCACCTGGTGCCATACTGTACAGCACATTTGCTTGAGATTCGAAGTGCTTGTTCATCATATTCTTGAAGAGCACATTTGATATTTAAGAGGTTTATAGTAGGTTCGCAAATTAGGCGAAACAATCAGCAGACACAAGTGAACACGCTACAGCCAAGCCTGCGCCTGCAAAGATATACCTTTTTCGAAAAACTGAAAAAATCTTTATGCAATAGACCACTTAAAGTAGCAGTTTTTATACAGACCTCATATATAATACTTGACGAAGAATGTCATCTCTTCCTCTTTTTTATTTAATTGTATTCCTTTTATGTAAATTTGTTCACTATTTTACGTGCATGCTCACTATGCTTCTTCAAAAGAAATCTGCCACGAGAGCCCTCGAAGAGACGAAAAGGTTGAGCAAAATCGTTGACAGCATGGCATGAAATTCAATAAAAACGGAGCAATGGCAGTACCAGCACCCACGCTCTATCTATCAGACGGTGTCCAATGTTGCCTTGATGTAATCCCCTAAAATCATCACCTGATTCTGCACGAAGAACCGGTCCCATCTTCAAAAAACTTGCGAAGAAGGAGAAAAGAGCCTTTTTATCCATTGTTTCGCTTCTTATCCTTTTTGTCACGCACCATTTGTGTTTCGAAACGTTTTCATCTCGTTTTCTATGCCCTTTCAAAACCACTTGGAAGCAAGTATCACAAAAAACTGTGAAATAATTGACCGGTTGTTAAGTATGAAGAACTAATATGTAGCAACCAAACGCCAAAAATGGCTAAGGAAGTCCAAAAACGCGAAACCACGGAAGAGAAAAGTGGAGGCGCAGGCAAGAAAAATGCCGATTCTTGAAATACGAGGACGATATTGACTGCCTACTTCCACTGATTTAAGTAGAGGGTTTCCTCGCTATTGCAACGATACTGCGAAAGCTATTCCAAAAAAGTCGTCCAAAGTGCATTTGCATGAAAAATAAGCAAAATTTCAAAAATGGGGTGTAAATGTCGTTAATGAAATTTAACGGAAATTTTCTTCGTTAAATTTCGTTAAAAAGTTTTAACGAAAAGTGCCGGTAAATCCGGTAAATCGGTAAACCGTTAATCGTTAAACGCACACCCCTGCTACGTACCACACCGAAGATGTAATACCCGTTTTATCGGCTATGAGCTGACCTGATTATGTAGTGCTAAAATTTTAATACTGATGGTGAGACGAAGGTATCTTGATACTGGCTCGCATGCTTCACAGTCAAAGACCGACATAAGAAGTTTGGTTTCAATGTTGGGGTGGTGCCTTCGAAATTGTTAGCATAAACAACACATTTCCAATCCGTTCTCCACATGGCAGTGTAGGGAATGCGGTGTTGATGTGGCCTTCCAGCAAAACGACTACTAGAACCATACAACGACTACTACAACCATAGCGAGTCTGTAGTGCATACGGGAACGGTTCCCACTGGATGACGGGCTGGAGAGAGATTTCTTTAGTGCAGGGAGTTGAGACAGCAGGCGTTTACGTTCAAACTGTCTCTAAATTTGATTACTATCATCATTGAATAACGAACTTGATTAAAAGTACAAACAGAAGTAGCATTGAGTGATAGTACAAAAATAGTGCATTATTTTTGCTAGCCACCGCACGGCCAGAAACGGAATCGTTTTCGTGTCTTCCTAACGTAGTTCCGCTATGAAATTAAACACTAACAGTGGTTGCAGTAGCTACCGCAGCTGCTGTCCCCGTTAGCAAGAAGTCGGCGTCTGATGTGAATATATGCTCTGCGCTCGACGTCTTCTTAATTGGAGCCTTCAACAGAGTAGCATCGTCTGAACGAACGGAACGCAATTCGTATACGAACACGACAGCACCGAAACCACTACCTTTCCGTTTTTTGTACTCCTCTACCATTGTCTTCATTATGCCAAAGGCGGAGTCAATTGTCTGCTTCGTGGTCCGTTCATAACTCAGTGAGACTCGTATGACATCATTGTCAGCCACCTAGTCAACGGAGGATTGGTTTCAGTCAACACTTTCCTTAGGAAAAAATTACTTCATGTGACATGCAAAGCACTCAAGTTATCCATGTACACCAGTTTTCTACTTATCCTATGCATAGTTGCACGGGAATGACTAACTGCTCTATGACCACAACATGATTCCGAGTACGTCAAGGGCATGAACAGGTGTAATAGCGAAGCCACACCGTCGCTCAAAAGGGGAAGAGGTAGGAAAATCCTCTCGGCTTAAGCTCTAAGGTGTTTCGTGAAACATTGAGACGACGCTCTTGCTCTGTTGGTGGTTTCGATTACGAGATTTGCTTTTTAAAATTGTTACAGAATGGGGAATGGTTAAGTACGTGCTGGGCCAACTAGTCCTACACACGTGCTTTCAATATGTCGCAGGCGCTGCCGTAGCTGCCTCGGGAAAGTCTGTAGAGGAAAGCAAAGGGCTAAACGAACTCGAACGTGCGTGAGGAACAGCTTGTGAGACTCATTGAAAAAGCACAGCAGCCGCAGCGTGTGGCGATTTCTCTCTTCCTTGGTGAAGTTCGGCTCCTGAACTCTGCTCAAATGTTGCAGGACATGAGTTGCTCTTTTAGAATCGCCTACGTTGTATTGGAAGGTGAACAGTCCGAAATTTCGAGAGGTAAAAATCTGCATGTTCGGATGCTGATCAATCAGCGACTCGAAGTAGCTCGCCATGTCGCATATCTGAACGGATTCTGATAAAAATATGGGCCCTGCAGCGTAGGTGAGAATCTGTACTTCAAAAGCACCAAAGACCAGAATGCATCAGTACCTTGTTAACGTGCCGTCGAAGACCTTCCACCCCACAAAGTCGCATTATGAACCACACTTTCAACGCCTTAAAGCGTCGACTCAGATGAAGTCCCCAGTCTCTGAGATCCGTGGAATAGGCTGCAATCGAGCGTTCCTCAAAGAGCTCACAGTGGAAAGTTTTCTCCTGTACAGTTTCACGTCGCACATGAATTCACGACTTTCAGTACAGCCAATGACGAAGCTTATTCAACCAACAGCCAGATGGCCAAACGGCTTCCTGACTCGCAGAGAAGTCTAACGCGGTCTCACTGCTGCAGCTTGCGGCAAAAGAGCTGTGGAGCATTTGATGAACGAATATTGAACTTCAGTTTATGCAAACCTTCACAGTTCAGCTGTGTCTTAAGCATTCCGGGTTCTTTTCTACCTCGCCCTGACAAACCATCTTCTTAGAAATATTACACATGGTGCTCCAAAAACGTCATGGATTTTGATTGCTCACAAAACTCTCACTTGTGGGGCAACAGAGACGATTTTGGCATTATTCCAAAATTCAACAAAACGGAGATTTCTGGTGTATTTGATGTTGAGAACTGTCGCGATGTTCACTTAATTGGAAGGGTAGCCGCCATTTACATCGATTTGCACTGAAGAATGTGCTTTCATTGCGTCTCAATTCCCACGCTTATATTGAGCATCATCACTTTTGTTCAGTCAGAAATAGTTAAACCAGAAGAAGTGCGCTGGAGTGGATGTAAAAATTGGGTAGCCATGTAAAAAGAAATGTCTTCGCAGGAGCAGTCTGAAAGCTCCAAGTAGAATATAGAGAATTGAGAGTAAATCTGCTATTGGTTAATTATTTGAGTGTTCTCCATTATTCGAGGCTCCTACCGACGATCGCATCTCTGATGTAAGTATGCATGTTTTACATCGGATGCGTATGTATACAATTGCACCATGATCTACGGCATCTGTGGTTGAAATGCTTTGACGGTTGATGAAGCTTTTTTCTCGATTTTGTGAAGAATGGGCGAGGCGCGAGGCCTCGAAAAAGTGATCTTTGTTGTGTATTTGTGCATTTTTAGGTTAATTGTGTTGTTCTGTGTAGCCTCTGTTAGTATTTCTGTTCACTATTCCAGTATAGCTGTGCTAGCAAGCAGCGGGATCGGTCAATCGCCGTCCTCCTCGCCTGTATCCAGCGCCGGCCTCAGGCTGCGCTGGTGTCGAAGTGGCGAGCGGTCGGTCTTGGAGTCTTCACCTGGTGCAAGGTCGCAAGCGGCTGGTCTTGCATTCTTGACTCGGTGGTACCTGGCGAGCGGCCGGTACGGAGCGGAGCGCGGGCACAGCAGAGGCGGACCGACCGACCCCTGCTGGTGCCATAGAAGGTAAATAAATCGAAAATAAATCGATTTCCTGTCCGGTTCAGGCCACATCCCTAGACGTCCAGCTCCCGGGTGAAACACCCCGGCGTAACATAGGGGACGAACCAAAGGACAGGGGATCTGTAACCCTACTGCGTGAAAGAGCGGATACGGCGCGAATGCTGCCATAGACTGGGCAGTGTAGCAGGCCGTTTCGACCGCTGACCAGAGCGTTGGCGCGACGTCTTTGCTGGAGCTCTGGCAGAGGTCAGTCCTGCGGTTGCGTATCGAAGCGTAGCGGTGGGGCGTTCTTGCTGCCGGTTCTCTGGTGTCGGCGCGCGTAAGTGGTCACGGTTGACGGGCCGTGCCACAACTGCGTGAAGTCTCTGCTGCAGGATTCGCGAGGGTAGTCGTGCGCGGATCGTTGCGCGTGGCGAGATTCTCCTGTACAACAACGAAGCAAGGCGGTGTAGCGCGGATGTTAGGCGCTACGAACGTAAGGATCGACGACATCGAGAGGATGATGCTCGAAGATCCGTCACAAGCCGAGGAGCTTCCCATGGAGGCGAAGGTTGGATGCCTCGTAGCGAAAGTGGATGAGATCGACATTAAAGGCCTTGCACAAGTAATGGATGTGATCAAGAGAGTCTCTATCTCCTTAGCCCTGTTGCGGGAAATACCAGCCAAGGTGACAAAAAGCACCAAGGCAAAGTCTAAGGGAGGACAGAACCAGCTGCTGGGAAGCACGGGCGAGGAGATCGAGGCCCAATGTGGAGCGCTCGAGGAACAGTTAGGGGGACTACAGCAGCGGGAAGTGAGCTCCTCTCGTTGAAGGCGCTGGCCAAGGAAGTGCGAGCCGCACTGGAGCAGCGATTTCCTGCTCGTGACGATCTCGTTGTGCAACGCGGTAGTCGTTCACCAGCGCTTTGCAGCACGAGTAGAAGGAAGGTCGAAAAGACCTGTATGCCAGCGAAGATGTCACGCTCCGTGGTGCAGTCGGACCAGAGTGAGAACACTGGTGGAGCGCCGGTTCACGATCGGCTGAAGGAGCACGATGTCGTCGATGTGATCGATCGTGCAGGTTTTCATCCAGTAGCAGCTGCTAAAGGTAAACGTCGTGCATGAGCAATCAAAGATTCGATCAGAATGTCTGCAAGGAAGGATGGGCGCATCGCCTCAGCCGGCGAGGGTCGTGAGCCGGTCGACGACGAGATCGTTCGGATCCTCAAGTGGGTCTTGTAACGAAGGAAAGGCGTTAGGCGCGATGTTCGCGGTAGTGACCCTACCCGACGTAGAAACGTACAAGGATCCTCAAGGAAAGGACTTCAGCGAATTGTGCTGAAGTTCCTTATGAAATACGGTAGCATAGGGTTACATGACAACATGCTAACGCAGCTATTGTTGTCCAAAATGGACGGGTACCCTAAGGCAGTGGCCCAGGCCTTACCCAAGCACGTACGTGACGGGAGTTTTGAGGATCTGGTAAAGGCGCTCGAGGCTAAGTTGCGGGAGGAGACTCGTCCACTCAGCTAAAGGCCTAACTGGAGTTGAAGCACCTAAGGAAAACTGGGGACATCACCACGTACTGCGTCGAGCTAGAAAGGCTAACGCGGAGTGCGTACCCAGAGCAATCAGAAGAAGACCTGTCACGCACCAGACTGGTAATTCAGTTGGCCAACTGGCCGGAATATCTCCAGCTCTACATGGCGATGGAGATCGCGCCAAAAGAGTCGGCCTATGAGATGGTGAAGGCCATAGCACAGCGTTGTGAAAGAAGTAATCGCATGGCGAAAGCAACGCGCAAACAGATGGAAGGACCTGAGCCGCAGCAGCCTGAAGGAATGCGCAGGCGGGATCATGCTACATCGGTGAAGCGATCAAAGTACGATCGAGGAAGAAACCCGACCAGTAGTGCGGCTTTCCAGCAGCACCAAACGCGTCAACCTGATGGAAGAAAGTGCTTCAACTGTAACAGGGTTGGGCACTTGAGGTAAGACTTTGGACAGCGCAAAGCAGCGCGAGCCCAGGACAAACCGACAGAGCCGTCTGAACCGGAAAGGGAGCCCAAGATCTTAACTGTCACACTCAGTAGGTGGATATGTGGAGTTACCAAAGCGAATGGTTTCCATAAAGATCTGGTGGGCGCGCAAACCACAGCGCAGGTCCAGTTGTTGGGCTTGACGCGAACTGCCCGTTTAGACACTAGTTCGCAGGTAAGCATCGCTGCAGATGCTTGTGGATGCATGCAGAACAGGCACGAGCTTAACGACGACGGCGAGGAAATAGACCCCGATCGGAGCAAAGCGGTCTACGATGCTTCAGGCAACCCTATGTCGTTCATAGGCTAACGATGCAGGTTTGCAAGGGTGCGCGGCATAGAATCGGCTTATTTGTAATGGCCGGAAGTGACGACGTGATCGTGCTAGGCGCGAATGCACTAAAAATATTAGGCTGGAGCCTTCCACAAAAGGCGAAGTCGTCGCGACGTCGGACAGAAATGTATAGAGGAAAGAGGTACCAGCAAAAAGAAGCGAAAGCTAAAAAAGCTGCGGTGCAGCAGCGAAGAACAAACGCTTCTAAGGTAGTCACAGGAACTCGAAGCCTATGCTTGAAGCCGGGAGAGACAAAGGATGTCTCGCCACGTTGTAATGACATGAAGCAAGTTGGAGTGCTGCGGTCCTCTGGCGACCGGATGCAGAAGGGCAGGGTGCTCAACACCAAATCCAGGTGGTACCTGTGACGAATTCCTTTGCGGGAGCAAAGATGTTTCGTGAGGGGGAGGTGGTGAGCACGTACGATGGCATAGAGATGACTGATCGCGAACCACTATGACGAAGGCGCGTTGTCGGGAAGGCGCGCGCTCCAAAGCCTACCAACATCATCTGCGGCAGGCAGACAGCTTTTAGTCATCCCCGTCGGGAGAGAGGAGTTCGTTCTGCATAGCTAAGTCGTGTTGCAGAAGCGGTTTCTATCTTAAAACCTGAGGCGAAGAGAGGTCCGAGGAAGGCCCGCTCATCTCTTCCGGAAGTCTCAGGGAATAGCAAGGAAAGTGCTCCTGCAGTCACTCGTATTCCTCAACCTCGTGTAGTCCACACGCAGCGCAAGAGGGTGATAAAGATGGAGTCAGTCGGACGATGGACACTTGCTAAAGAGGGCATTCAGCGTCAGCTGTTGAAGGTCAACGACGATGAGGATGACTACGTGAAGACAGTAATGGGCGAAGTGCGCGCAGAGCTCACCAGATACCTCAGCGCACTGCAGAGGCGATTGGAAGCTGTGGTATGCTGCCACTACTCGGAGGTGCTGGAGACCTCAACACATACTCACCCCGCCAACTGCCGGGAAATCGACCTACGCTGCAGGCAGACGTCGCTCACTGGACGTCAGATCCGGTGCCTGGTTAAGGTGAGACAAAAGATTGGCGATGTCTTGAAGGTGGGAAAATTCGAAGGTGCCTCGAAGGAGTTGAAGAAGCGGCGACGGCAGGACAAAGCCGCAAGAGCTCGACGAAGACGAGGCGAGAGCCGCCCAAACCTGTTCGTGATGCCAGATCCAGAACTTCTGCGGAAGGATATAACATCTGGCGAGCCGCATCCACCCGAAGGTGTGGTACAAGCTAATGGCGTGCTTGGGAACCCACGGAAAAGTAGGACTACCAACGGGCGAGAGGATCACCGCGACGACCATACGCGAGCAGAGGACGGGCCTCAGGGCAGCAGACGCAATCGCGAGAAGATCGTCGGTAGTGCTGAATCGGGGCGATCCAGTTTTAAGGGGCGGCATGTGAAGGATGGGCGAGGCGCAAAGACCTCGCAGAAGTGATTTTTGTTGTGTATTTGTGTATTTTTAGGTTAATTGTGCTGTTCTATGTAGTCTCTGTTAGTATTTCTGCTCAGTATTCCAGTATAGCTGTGCTAGCAGCAACGGGATCGATCGACCGCCGTCCGCCTGGCCTGTACCCAGCGCCGGCCTGAGGCTGCACTGGTGTCGAGGTGGTGAGCGTCGGTCTTGGAGTCTTCACCTGGTGCAAGGTCGCAAACGGCTGGTCTTGCATTCTTGTCTCGGTGGTACCTAGCGAGCGGCCGGTACGGAGCGGAGCGCGGGCACAGCAGGGATGGACGGATCGACCCCTACTGGTGCCATAAGGATCTAATAAATCGATTCTCCTGTGTGGTTCAGGCCACAACCCTAGACATCCAGCTCCCGAGTGAAACACCCCGGTGTTACAATTTAGACATAGCGCATCCTCCCAATTTTAAAGCCTCTTTGGAAAGGTCGCCCTAGTTTATGAGTTAGTTTAGGTGATCAATCTTGTTGCTCAAATGAACAATTCAGCAAAAGTAGTTGTAAGAATTCGTGTGTTCTTCTAATGAAAAAAATTATTCAAATACCTACTACACTTTGCAATACCAATTAATGGAGCACCGATGGAGCATTAAGTGCAGGGTGCAATTAGATCATCACACACCCAATGTAAATTCTAGGCATTTCCTCAAGTTATGGAGATTTTCGGCTATGTACAATAGCTAAAACTAATCGCCATATTACTGTAAATGGTGACCCAAACTGCAAATTACCATTTCACACGAGTGAAACACCTTCCTACTGTTAGTGAATTCTTACAATAGCCGGAACGAAACAATCGGAACGTAAGTCGAATAAAAGTGGATAAAATTTTGGTCAAAGGCAGTAATAGGAACACGCTGTTTAACAACGCCATGCCAAGATTGACCGAAGGACGAATTCGGACACCTCCTGCGTAGTGCGACTGCAACAGAAAATCAGCATTCTAGAGAGCTATAATGCTCAATGTGCTTGTGCTCGCAACAGAACATGGCGAGAAAGTGTTGTCAAACAGCTCGTGTTGTTGCGTTATGGGTTCTATCATTTCAAGTTGCTAGCCGTATTCGTGATCAAGGAACAGCACCACACAAAAATCGCTGAGGCATATCAGTGCCTCGAAAATGGCCTCCGTGTGTTTTTATTACCACTTTGCATGTTATGTGTTCCTAGTTGACTTACCGTTGGAGGGCTTAAGATAGATTGGAGTAAGCGCAAACGCATCCTTGTAGATCTTTTGCTCTCTAGTCCAGATTATCGACAGGGTAGCGGAGTGGAGGAGAAATTTGCTCAGGTTGACGTTGATTGTATGGGCGTTTTCTATTCCTTCCCTGAACGAGAATCACAGTGTTTGACCAGACGTTACGTTCGAAAATGACGGTCATCTTACCAGGATACTATCTCAACGGTAGGTCGGAACGACGCAAATGTTGTATATGGGCAGAACCGCCTCTCTCTGGGAAGTAACAAACTGCAGGTATCTCGACCCCAATACAACTCTGCGCAGAGTTAGGGGCGACGGAAGTCGCGGGTTGGCGCCCTGTTGATTCAGGTGCTCCACAGCTGACAGGCGCGCGCGGGATGAGGGCTCGTATCGCGGCTAAGCGCAGTGCTGAGGTGGCGTAGTAGGGAAGAGCTCCGGCTCGTAAACGCGGGGTCGGGGGTTTGGATTCTGCGGACTGCTTTCGTTTTGCACTTTTGCAAAATCCATGTTTATCATATAGGTAATCCACCTAGGGGTATTATAGTGTGTTATAAAGCATGTTTACATATAACATATGCTTCAAACTACAGATCAGCTAAAATGTTCACTTCTGTGTGTCACTTATTTTAAGCCTATTTTGTATGAAGCTATAGTTATGTAACGATAGATATTTTGTGGCACTAGTAAAAAGTTCCGACTCCACCGACAAGGCTTCGCTCATAAAAAATTTTTTTGCTGAAACTTTCTCTAGGGGAGGGGGGGGGTTATTTGGTGTGCTGATCACGAATCTGACATCCGTTTTCACGATTCGGCTAAATAATATAGATACAGGAAGGCACATGATTACATTCTTGAAGTTTATGCCGAGTTTATGACGGCAGGTAGAGACAGAACAGTGAAAAACGAATGTCAGATTCGTGATCAGCACCCCAAATAATCCCCCTAGACGAAGTTTCAGCGAAATCGGTGACCCTGCCTGGAGCACCCTTGTTAACGGTATGGGTGGTCTCCGACCGAATCGTGAAAAACGGATGTCAAATTCGCGATCAGCACCCCAAATAACCCCCCTAGACGAAGTTTCAGCGAAAAAATTTTTTTGACCGAAGTCTTGTCGGTGGAGTCGGAACTTCTAACTAGTGCCACAAAATATCTATTGTTACATAACTATAGCTTCATACAAAATAGGCTTAAAATAAGTGACACACAGAAGTGAACATTTTAGCTAATCTGTAGTTTAAAGCATATGTTACATGTAAACATGCTCTATAACACACTATAATACCCCTAGGTGGATTACCTATATGATAAACATGGATCTTGCAAAAGTGCAAAACGAACGCAGTCCGCAGGATCCAAACCCCGAGCCCGCATTTACGAGCCCGAGCTCTTCCCTACTACGCCAGATGAGCACTGCGCTTAGCCGCGATACGAGCCCTCATCCCGCGCGCGCCCGTCAGCTGTGGAGCACCTGAATCAACAGGGCGCCAACCCGCGACTTCCGTCGCCCCTAACTCTGCGCAGAGTTGTATTGGGGTCGAGATACCTGCAGTTTGTTACTTCCCAGAGAGAGGCGGTTCTGCCC
>OX377203.1:38730182-39054552 GCA_947396885.1 Heligmosomoides polygyrus polygyrus
TTTCAAAATTTCGGATTTCGAATGGTCGAATAATATTCGATTTTCAAAATTTCCAATTTCGAATGATCAAATAATATTCTATTTTCAAAATTTCCAATTTCGAATGATCGAATCTTATTCGATTCGCGAAATTTCGAATTTCGAATGGTCGAATCTTATTCGATTCTCAAAATTTCGAATGATCGAATTTCGAATTGTCGAATATTCGAATAATGAAATGAACACCTTACTTATTGTGGTCACCCAATGATTGACATTTACTAATTTTTTATTACCCACTGTTAACTGCGTTCGACAGAGCGGCATATACGAAGGCTTCAGATTGTCATTACTCTTGTACCAGTTTGTTAATTGCGAAAAGGATCGGAGTACCGAACCGAGGCTGTGGAAGTCGGTGTACAGGCTAAGATGCCGTTGTTAAAGCGCCGCGAAGGCTGCTCCATCCATTTCCTTCGCGAGACCAAAGACGGTGACAAAGCTATAATGAAGCACACTTGCTTCTCTAAGAATTCGTGCCCCGAGAAGAGAGAAACACCTTGGATAGGCAGATCCAGATTGTAATAGATCCTGCTCCATAGGTTACTGTCTTTTCTTAGGTTATACCGAAGCTTCTAGGTGGTAAAACAATGGCAAGCACGGACGAAGAACTAAGACAAAGGCGATATGGTGCGGAAAAGGCACATTGGAGGCTCATGAATGGTTCAGTCTGTGTTCTGGCTCCGTTAGCTTCGCTTCACTTGTAAGCAAACGGACCCGAAGCCCATGGTTGTAACATAATCTGATAAGACGCTACGACTTGGGTAATTTTAATGCGAAAATGTGGATGACTCGCTTTCATAGGAAACGGGTATGACTGGATCTTGTACTCCATAGCCATTGCTCTTCCTCTCTTCTTTAACGTCTTTGCTGGCAGAAAGCAGGAGCTTCCCAGGCTCCAGAAAGTGCTACCTCCTACCGAGGCTCCTTCCGGCTTTAATCGTTCTGTCGTTGTATTGGGGTAGAAATACAAAACGGGTGATCCTCCATGGTATACCTAAGGCAAAAGCGTCATTGAACAGCCATAACCCGATTCATTTGTTATTCACCGACTCACGTGACTGGCCGCAGGACGCTCGATGGCGTTCGAAGAAAGCAGGGACGCAGCGGAGGTCCGCGTTTGCCCGCGCTTACCTCGCGTCGACTAACAAGGGAAGTGTCTGAAGCGTATGTCTGAACGGGAAAAGCGAGTCATATAGGGAGAATTCCCACCCTCAATTACTATAAAAATGTGTTTATTTTTTCGCCAAGAAAGAAAAAACCCAAGGAGTACGGGGTCGTTTTAGTTAAATGTTATCGGCGCCTCACGAGTTCGGCGGTCTTGTATGCCCGCGATGCCTCTCCCGCAAGCGGGTCGCAGCGCAGTGGATAGAGACGTTGCTTCATGCGAGGGAGATCGAGGGTACCCATTCTCCTGCGCTGCTGCACTTTTGCATTTCAACTGACTGTTGAGATTTGATGGATTCTGACGTCTATACCATTTTAGAGGTTTTCTACTAATTCTTCCAGCTTCATGCAGTGGTATTCAACATAATGATGTATAAGCGTTCAACAACATCAGTGATACCAGGCACAACGTGCATGAAGAAGAAGCACTGGTCACAATACGGACGGCGTATAAAGGCTACAGGCTCCTCACAGTTTGTTTCCCTAGATGGACCGATGACCTTGGGAAAACCATCCTGCTCGGATTTTCGAAAACCAGGAGTCGAGAGTGATGTCGCAAGTGGTTCAAATGAAGAAACAAAGTCTGTAGATCCCGCAAACTGACGTTAACGGCCATCGATACACTCTTTTCCTCATCTTTGCCTGTCAACTGGAAATCAGAGGTCTGCTAGAGGTTTCCTAAAACCTAACACCAACAATGTCTGCCGATGCTGGAGTGGTGATCCACCTGCTTACTGAAGTGTGGCCCACCATTAGGCAAGGAACCTTCGAGGAAGAAATCAAGCAGGCCGAACGGATGGCCAGCACACTCAAGGACTTCGAAGCACGTCAACTTGAAGTTGACGAAGACGAACAGCTGGATGTGGTGGAAGACGAAGATTGAGATCCGCAAGATGAACTGATAGACATGGGGATGCAAGAAAGCAGTAGACATATGATAACGTTTTCGGGTGGGATGATTTCACTCCCACGTCATTGTGCACGATCCTGCTTTTGAACTGCAAAAACGGGACAACATCTTAAGGTAGATGTCGAAGCTGCAAGTAGCTGAAGGAGAACGGATTTGTTATAATGACATTGAAAGTGGTGTCGCTGGTATACATGCGAGGAGCCTGTAGCTTTTATACGTTGCCCGATTGTGACCAGAGCTACTGTTTCATGCGCTTTTTTACCTGTGCATCACTGGTGTTGAACGTTTATACATAGTTGAGTAGCTTTCTCATTGCCTTGTGACCGGTCAGTAATAATCAAGTGACAAGAAATTTCTTCTTGGCGTACAACTGGAAAATTAGGCAAAAACATCTGAAATGGTATAGATGTTAGAATCGTTCAACTCTCAACCAATCATATGAAACGCAAAAGTGCAGCAGAGCAGGAGAATCGCACCCCGACCTCCCACCCATGAAACAACGTCTCTATGCACTGCGCTCCGAGCCACTTGCCGTGCGTACAATACCCACGAACTCTATTGTAACAGACTCCCTACTCCTTGTGTTTAACGACTTGTCAAAAATAAACCCATTTTTATACTAATTGAGGGGTGGGGATTCTCCCTATATGACTCGCTCTCCCCTTTCAGACATACGCTCCAGGCCCTTCCCTTGTCAGATTGCATACACACAATTCGGCACTTTGAATGACGCGCGAAACAAAACATCGTTCTTATCTAAAGATCACAATTCCCTGGTCCTCGAAGAGGAGTGCCATTTACTTGTTAAGAGATTGATAAAGAATATTCGAAATTCGATTATTCGAAATTCGAAGCCTTCGAATATTCGAATAAACGAATAATTCGAATATTGGACTTTCTCGAATATTCGATTAAACGAATAATTCGAATATTGGACTTTCTAGAATATTCGAATAAACGAATATTTCGAATATTGGTCTTTCTTCGAATAGTCGAATATTCGAAATTCGAATTTATTCGGAATTCGACTACTCGAAATTCGAAAAGGACAAAGGTATAGTGTGTTGGAGTGCAAAAGACGTGATAGTGTGTTGGAGTGCAAAAGACGTGTCTTAGACGTCGTGACATATGCGTCCGGACTTAACAAATGTGTCACAGACATTATCCAGTGTGCATCCGGATCCAGAAGACGTGCCACAGATAAGACTTTGCAGATTTTCAAATGGCTTTTTAAGGCTTCGTGCAAAAACGAGTGTGCGCGTACTTGATTCTCACTTCCGTTTTCTGTTGGCACATGGGTAAGGAGGTATAGATGTAGTGGGTGGGGGGAGGGTGGGGGAGTGGGGGGGGGGTAACGAGAAACTGCATCGAGCGGTCTACCAATACCCAATACCATTTGATTTCATTTGTGTTTCCGCTAAATAAGCACTTCGATTAAGGCTCTCTATCTGTTCCACGCCATGTACGTCACGAGTGCTTCAGAGAATGAATCGCCTACGTGCGGTAGAGGGTGGGTCCTATAGGAGCAGTTTTGAAGATTCTGTCCTACCACATTCCGCTATACTATTCTATTATATATAACCAGTTTTTTTGCTCTAACGAAAGAGAAAAGGCCAAAGAGGACAAGAAGCGGTCGAGGTGTTCTATTCTCCGGGTTTGGGGAGCGAAGTCCCCATCCAGAAGTTTGGCGTTCAGTAGGCCGCTGAACGTCTGGTTATATATATATATATATATATATATATATATATATATATATATATATATAAGGATAAAGGATTAAAGGAAGGCGTTACTCAATCCCTTTGGGATGCGCCAGCGCATTCTACTTCTACGGGATGTCGTGGAGGCGACATGAATGCGTATTTGGCCATATAATTACTTGCGGTGGCCAGCCGATGAACAAGTCAGCGCTTTATCCTACCCAGACAGGTCTGGTACCAATTCACCGACCCCGGAGGGATGGAGGGCTTGGTTGGCCTGGGCGGGAAATCCGAACCGGGAATCTGGTATCGGGTGCACGCGACAGTCGCGCCTCCTCCGACTGCGCTACACGCGCCCTATATAATATATATATATATAAACAAAACAGGGGTTGTGTTTGTCTGTCCGTTCGTCTGTCTATCTATCCGTCCTTCCGTCGACCCATCTGGCCTTTCGCAGACTTTGAGTAACAGGCGTCCTGGCTCAGATGAGGTGTCACCAACGTCGTGTCGCGAGCGTCAGTAGACGTTTCTCCGACGTCGTTGGGCGTCCGGGTTCAGAAGACATGCCACCGATGTCGCGCGGTGGGTCTCCAGGTTTAGAAGAGGTCACCGAAGTCGTGCAAATTGTGTCAGATTCAGATCACGTGTCACCGATGTCCCGCAAAGGACGTTGGGATTGAGAGAACGTGACACTGACGTCGTTCAACAGGCGTCCGGGTTCAGAAGACGTTCCAACGATTTCGCGCAATTGGTGTATTGGCTCAGAAGAGGTGCCGCCGGTGTCGCGCATGGGCAAGGGGGTCTGTGTTCAGAAGAAATGTCAACTCAAGGGACGGATGAGTTAAGAAGAGGTGGAGACCAGTGAAGAGGAGACCAGTAAGGGAAGAGCTGTGAAGGTGGACCAGTAATGTGGACC
Source organism: Heligmosomoides polygyrus polygyrus (assembly GCA_947396885.1). Classification (NCBI taxonomy): domain Eukaryota; kingdom Metazoa; phylum Nematoda; class Chromadorea; order Rhabditida; family Heligmosomidae; genus Heligmosomoides; species Heligmosomoides polygyrus. The sequence goes on from OX377203.1 coordinate 38,734,915, forward strand.
AGTGAAGGAGGAGCGCAGGAGGGGGTCCACTAAAAGGGAGGTGGAAAAGGAAGACCAGGTAAGGGTGGGAGCAGTAATGGGGAACCAGATAAGCGAGGTCCAGTGAGGAGAAGGACCGATTAAGGGAGGGGAGCAATAAAGGGAGATCAGTAAAGGCGGACCAGTGAAGGGAAGACAAGTAAGCATGGGAACAGTACCGGGGAGTCAGTGAAGGCGAGACAGGTAAAGGGGGGAACCAGTAAAGGTGGGAACAGTAAGGGAACCAGTAAAGGGAGGGGGAGTGCAGTGAAAGGGGGCCTGTAAATGAATGCAAATGAAGGGGATCAGTAGAGGCGGACCAGTAAAGAGAAAATCAGTGAAGATGGGTGAATGGAGGTCCAGTGATGGAGAGGCAGTGAAGAGAGGACCATTAAAGGGAGGGGCAGTAAGAGACCCTACTGGTCAATGAAGATGGAGGTGTCCAGTAATAGGATCAGTAAAGGAAGGGGCAGTAAGGCGGACCAGTGAAGAGGACCAGTAATGTCGGACCAGTGTTTTTCTCAGTATCGTTCAACGTGCATCGGGCTTTAGGAGACGTGCTACATACGTCGTACCACTTGTGTTGGTGTGCAGAAGACGTGTCATTGGCGTCGTGGCAACGTCGTTACACGTACGTGGGAGCTCAGCAAATGTGTCACAGGTCACAAGCAATGTGTCACAAGCAACATTCGTCCGGATTCAGAACACGTGACTCAGACGTCGCACAACGTGCGCCCAGATCCGGAAGACGTGCCAAACTTTGTACTGCATCGTGAGATTTTCAGAAGACCTTTCAATGGCTTCGATCAACGAGTGTGCGAGCGCTTGACTCTCACTGCGTTTTTTCTTTTTTAATTTCCAAGTGGAACAAGGTAGACGTATTGGAGGGATGAGGGGGGGGGATGACTAAAGGAATCGGGAAATATTGTTGCCGTCGGACAGTTAACGATATCGAGCGGTCTACCAATACCGATTGATTTCATCTATGTTTCCGCAGATTAAGCAGTATGTACTGAAACTCTCATAATCTCTCATAATCTGTTCCTCGCCACATAGAGAACGCGTACATCGGAGAATAAATCGCTTGCGTGCAATAAAGGGTGGATAGGCCCCATAGGAGTGGTTCCGAAGATGCTGTCCTACTGTATCCCGCTATGAAATTCTACATACTAAAACCAGTTCATTACAGCAATGAAGGTAAGAAGGTCTAAAAGTTGAGAGAAAAGACGGTGTGGGTGTTCTATTCTCGAGGTTTGGGTGCGAAACCCCCAACCAGACGTTTGGCGGCTGCTTGGTCGCTGAACGTCTGGTATTATAATAATCAGATTTGCTAGAACGAGATTTGCTGCGGGTTGTGACGGTGTTCAAATGAATTAAAACGATTAAGATGGTGAAGGTACAACAAAGGTCAGAGGAAACCATAGTTCGCGATATCGACAGGAAATTTGTGGTGTACACAAATAAAAACGTAAGTTCAGCGACTTTTTCAGCCAGCACTGTTCCTACAGCAATTGCTTCAGTCGCACCCGTACGTTGCGAAGGCCTGCAAACTGGCTTCAGTGAGATGCCGCTCAATTCGAACGACGTCGTTAAGCAGCTGGGGTGTCACAGGTTCAGCACTCGAGCAGTGTATAAAGAAGGTTCGTCATCACACTTCCAGGATTTCTGACGTCGTCTTACAAGCACCAGCACTTGTTCAGGATGTGGAGCGTGGCTACATTCCCTTGTTCGCCTACTGCTCAGTTGGTACAACGTCAACAGCACTAGTGGATCAATTAGATTCAATTGGGCCTGTCGCAAACAAGTAAATGTTACGCTGAAAATGTTTAAATACTAAATTCAAAACATGCACATATGAAGCATTACCTCTTCTACAACAATCATCTTGTTCTTTCTTTTTAAGCCATAGGGTGTGGAACTCATGAATGGAAAGGATTAGTGGTTTCTACATGTACGGGTGTCTCAAAAAATGTATACACTATTTGAAAGGTGATAACTTTGCTCACAGTAAAGTTATTGAAGGACTCAAGAGCTGACGTAAAAATTTCTTTTTTCTCAAGCTTTTACATGAGCTCTTAACTTCTTCAGTACCCTTACTGTGAGGAAAGTTATCGCCTTTCAAACAGTGTATACATTTTTTGAGATACCCTGTAGGTGGCACCGCAATTGTCTCTGAACAAAGAAGTCCTCAGAACTTCTGCAGAGAAAATGAATGGAATTGCAGATACAATCTGTGGTTGCACTGTGATTGCTCTTTTGGTGGTAATTGTTGGATTGATCAACGACACAGGCCTCCTGCGTAAGTAATTGAGGTTGATTCATCTCTCGTAGTCTTGAAAGTCTTACATACTTCTAAAAAGTAAATTACCGCGTTGTGAAAATGGAGAAGTTTAACGTTGGTTTTTATTAATTTTTTCATGAAGCTTAGCATTTATTTAGATTTTAGTTAATTGAAAACAGGCGAAATCGTCTGGGTACTATTGGTCCATTCTTATCGTGTTATGATCGTACGGTCGACTCGCACATCTAGAATTGTACTTGATGGAAATGGTTTATTGCCTTGAACACTATCTGGTTGTCTCCATTTGCGTCCCGTTGTGTGATATGCCAGTCCAGTCTCTCGTGCTTGCGCAACGTATTACGCAGCTGGCCCACCTACACGAAGAACTGGGACAAGGGTTAAAATCTCTTGTTCTCGAGCGTCGACGACCCTGGAACTCCGGAGACATTTCTTGACTCTCGTAAAGTCCTCTCGATTCGCTTTCGCGGCTCCAAGGGTTCTGCTGCAGACACTGATACGGATACGATGAACTTGAACAGATGGAGTCGGACTTTCTTCGTCTTCTTCATCACTTTTCATCGTGCCCTGTTTCGGAGCTATGCCGCTTGCCACGTTTAATTCACGGCCAAGATACACCTATGTAGCTGGAGCACTGGAAGATCTTCCTCCATTCAGCCGTGAATGGAGCATCAGATCCCTCTCTCATCAACAGTGTCTTCATCAGATTCAGCTGTGCACCATTCGCTCCGCTTGGCTGGATCACGTCATGGTCTCCAAAGCATAAATGGTGCAAATGTCTAAAACCGGTCTTTACAACTATTTCGTGAACAGACCAATCCGCCCTTTTTTAACAAACCTAGTGTTACAATGCCTTTTTAAGCTATGTTAATATGTTGTTATTCCAGATGCGGAGACGATGCGATTCCTTGAGTAAAAAATAGGATGGAATATCAAAAAATTAATGAAAAACGAAGATTTCCTGTCTGCAGATTTAGAGTCAAGAGAAGATTTCGTTTTCTTAGATCTTCCCAGGACGTCATGGACATGGCAGTTTTCTACCTGAAGGAGCGACATCTTCTTCCAAAATTGCACTCTAAAAATTTCAAGTGTTAGTTACTAAGGACCTAAGTACTTTCCCTAAAAGGTTTTTGAAGCGCTCCTGGAATCAGGAATGATGGAATGGCAACCGAAGGACGGACTTGCTCGAAAAGAAATTTCTCTGTCTGCAGAAAACAACATCAGAATGTGAAATCGCACCCTATAAAACTTCAAGCCTTCAAGCCCGTTTGACACACAGTGATAAAACAATGTTTCTCTGAAACGATATTCTATATGATTAGACGTCTCGATTTAGCGTTATTTGCCGAAAAAATATTGGCACACTAATCACATGGAAGACGTAACTTTTAGAACCTGCTTTCTAAAGCGTATAAAACACAATTACTAAGCTTTGTGAATTTTCCAGGATCCCCAAAAAATTTCCGAGTTACGGCAGTTTACGTGCGACTACTACGTTCTCTGACATGATCGATTTGAATGCAATTGAAATGTGGATGGACTTCTCGCTGAAAAAAATTCTGCCCTCTGAAGGAAGGAACGACAGAGAGTGGAACTCTGTCATATAAAATTTTGAGTCGTGCTTAATATACAGTAAAAACTAAGCTTCTCCGCTGCGATAAAGATATGATTAGGATGGATCGCATACAAAATTCTCGTTTTCGTGAAAGAATCATTTTTTAGCCGAAGCAGATCATCCATGCGGATAAAATCCATCCACAAAAACCTCGAGGTCCTGATCAATTCACAATGAAAAAATCATGATTTTCTGGATCGAACACGTTGAATCGACCTCTGGTCGACTTTGCACCACCGTCATCGGAGCATAAAATTGAACGTTCACAAAAAGGTTCATGACTCGGTAAGTTCTTCGAAATTTAAAAATTCCGCTAGCTTGTCACAAATTAAGGGAAAAGCGCTTTCTAGACAAATAGGCATCCATCTCCAAAAAAGCGTCTTCATGCGCGGAGGAGGGGGGTTCGATTTCTGGTCGATTTTCGGCAAAAATCGACCAGAAATCAAGAGGTCCAATTTCTCGTCCATTTCGCAAAAATACGTACCGAAGGTCGAACCGTCCTCGCCGCGCATGAAGACACCTTTTTATAAAGAGTATTTGAAACTGTAAAGAAGCGCTTTTTTTCTACTTTTCGATGAGTGAGCGGGTTTTTTCTTTTTCGAAAAACTAGCTGAGTTATGAATATTTTTAATATCACTATATCAATATCATTTTTTTTAATATCACTCCGATGACGACGGTAAAGGGTCGATCCGAGATTCAGTTCACGACTTCACAAAATTGATCATAACTCGGCTCGTTTTCCGAAAATCAAAAATCTTGCTTGGCTATCAAAAAATAGAGCAAAGGTGCTTTCTAACCATATAAGAATCGATTTCCAAGAAAGAGGTCTTCATGCGGAGCAGCGGAGGTGTGTGGTTCAACTTTCGGTACGTATTTTCGCGAAATGGACCAGAAATTGGACCCCTCCCGCCGCGCATGAAGACCCTTTTTTGGAGATCGCTGCCTGCATAACAAGAAAGCGCTTTTCTTCCAGTTTTTGAAAATCTAGAGGAATTTTTAAATTTCGAAGAACTTACCGAGTCATGAACCTTTTTGTGAACGTCCAATTGTATGCTCGGATGACACTGGTGCAAAGTCGACCAGAGGTCGAATCAACAAGTGATCTGATCAGGATTTAGGGGTTTTGTGGCTGCATTTTATCCTTATAGGGTGGTCTGCTTCGGCTAATAATAATCTCTCATGTAATACGAGAATTTTTGGATGCGATCCATCCTAATCATATCTTTATCGCAGCGGAGAAGATTATTTTTTACTGTATATTAAGCACGACTCAAAATTTTATATGGTGCAATTCCCCTCTCTGTCGCCCTGTCCTTCAGAAGGCAGAAAATTCATTAGGCGAATAGTCCATCCATCCTTCAACTGTGATCGATAATGTCAGGGAACGCAGTAGCCGCACGTAAACTGCCGTAACTCGGAAATTTTTTGGGGATCCTGGGAAATTCACAAAGCTTTAGTAATTGTGTTTTATATGGCTTAGAAAGCAGGTTTTAAAAGTAACATCTTCCATGTGATTAGCGTGTCGATATTTAGAAAAATAATTTTTTCATAAAAAAAGAGGATTTTGTATACGATCCACCCTAATCATATCGTCATTGCACTCCGTCACCGCTGCGGTGAAATTGTTTTTTTTGTTGGACGATACATAGGACTTATTTTTGTAGGCTTCATTTTGATTTTTATTATGTTTCTTTAGGATGGCAGAACATTATTTCCTTGGGAATTCCATCGTCCACTATTCGTTTGCAGCTCCGTAATCGATCGATGAGCGTTTCAAAAAAATCTAGGAGAAGCACTTAATTCGTCGTCATAAAGTAACAATTGAAGTTCTATATAATGCAGTTTCAGAGCACCATTTCAGATGCAGACGTCGCTCCTTCAGGTAGAAGAATGTGTCGTGTCCATGACGTCTTGAAAAAAAACCTGCACAAATTGAACAGTGATGATTGGTAGACACTGCCACCAGAAAAACTTTATTTAACGTGTCGAAAAATAGCATTCGAAAGTTTAAAGAATTTTGTTGTTTTATCAAAGCATGTATTGTTCAGTTACCTATTTTCATTGTTCTATTGTGTCGATGCCGCTCCTGAAAAGATGAACCTATTAGAGGGTTCAAATGCACATAAAATTTTGAAGAAATCAATAAATATAAGAAACAAAACAGTGAAAGAGGGAGAGTTCCGCTTTGGAGGGGTGGTCGTAAATTTTCAGCAAAAATCGATCCCCACGCTTGACCGTGCTTTGAGCTCAGGCCAAATAGGCTAGAACCTACAGAGTTCCAGGAAGGCTGGCAGTTCTTGGGATATCGCTAGACACTCCCTTTTCCGAGTGACCTGAGGGATCCTAGTCGAGGTCCAATGCGCTTCGAGTGTCCTACAAGCCGATATATCGCTCTCTCGCGCCAAGATCGACACCGTCACCTGCAGCATCACCCCTCCATGGCATCGAACCCTGTGTCCCCCCTTCAAGGCGTTAGGACGTTGCCTTTCTGTAGGCCGTCCAAGTTACATAGTTTTATTTAAGACATTGCCGTAGGTTGCAAGGACGAAATAACAAAAGCTTGGCAAGGGTAGCTGGTGTCATTTTGTTCGTTAACGCGGAATAGAAAAATTTTCAGAGGTGTAGTTGAATATGCAACGTCTATCAATGTTAGCCTCCATAAATTCATGTTACATGGACACGGAGGTCTTATTTATACGAAGAAGCTTCAGCGTTTCAATCAGTCCTTCCAACAGGCTCGCAAGAATGCCGTTCTTTGGAGCGATGGTGATGTTACAATTCTGTTACTAAAATCTTTCAAAACATGCCTGCCTGTTAGAGTTGCATTACGGGTGCTCTGTGTATGACGTCAACATTCCTTTTTGATGTCCTTGTTATAACTCGTAGATAAACTGCAGTCCTAAGAAATATGTAGACCTGCATTTAGCCTAACCAAATAGATACATATATACCTCTATGCGGGCAGATCCACATTGTGGAATCAGAGTCAAGCCTGTAGTACGTTTTGTCCAAGAATTTATGACCCACCCGTTCCAGATCAGCAAATTTCTCTTGAGCCCTTCTCTCCAACACAATTTCATTCTTCTCATCTGATTTCTCTTTTAGCCCTTTAGGTGAATTTTGTCTTTCTTCATATGCTCTTTTTTCCATATGTGGCTTCGAAAGAGGAGGGTGATCCGCGCGCAACTTTGTTCGCTGAAGGTGAAATATTATGGACATGAGATTGAATCCCATAGCGTGTTCAATGCAGGTTCTTCTACAGTGAAAAAAGGGATTTTCCTGGAGTGTTCGAGATAGACCGGCTGGCCTTAATATTTCGACGATTTTGACAGAATGCCATGGCACGACGTATTTTTTCGATAGCTAAACAATCAAAATCGTTATCCGAAACTGTAAAACATCAATGCTTAATGATTATAGTGCCATTTCTTTGAAACTTACAAGATTTTTTAAATATCAAAGCTTTTTGATGCATTCTTGGAATAGTTGCCCGAGTACATACAATACCGGCCTTACCTTCTCGTCTTTGGGCGGAAGAAACGGAAAGACCGCCTTCTTCCTCCCAAAGACTCTCTCTTTTCTGTAGCGCTCTTCAAATTGAGCGTATTGTAAAGTGAAACACATATTCGTGATCAGCACCGAGCCCTCTTCCCGATGAGCTGCAAAGCGCATAGCGAGCGCCTCAAAAGTAGTTTACTGAGCTAATTCTGTCTGGCGCGGCTGACCCCTTCCCTCGCGGGAGATATTTGCACCCACAGCTCCTAAGTAGCTAATGAAGGAAGAAATACGGCTTACTAAAGCTTCTTTTCTACTTTATTTGTGGTCCTCTGGATTCCCTAGCATTTCTCGATCGCAACGATGTACTTTCTTGGAGGATTCCGATAATTTAGGTGCTATTATTTTCAGAAATTGTCTCCACTTCGGAGGACTATAATTTCGTCATGTCGTGCTTATGTGTTCTTATACCCGTTTGTCCCGTTGAAGGCAACAGTGGAAATCATGCTGCGAGAGTGGAACATTTGGGGTGGAAATCGCTAGTAATTATACCCTGGCAAAGTTGGCCAGATGACACATCTTTGCAGTTAGCCGCTCACTTTTTGCATGACTGTAGTGAATACAAAATCGTTTCTTTGAAGAAAGAAACAGATATTTGTAGGCCTATGAAAACATCTCATAGTCCTCAATAGGATAAATTTCGACTAGGCTGGAAGACATTTTGGCCAGGTAGTTACGAAGCAAAATCACCCAAGTGCTGACTGAGTGTCATTTAAAAAATTGTTCACAGAGGCAGGAGGGTGGACTGACTTTGAAATTGAAAGTTCAAAGTCAGTCCACCCTCCTGCCTCTGTGACCCCTCGCGCCATCTGAGGACGCCGTACATCGCCTAACCAGAGTCTTCACACTTCCGGTGTCGCGGCGCCATATTGATCCTTCCAAGCGAGGGTGGAGTAGAATTCGCGGCGTACTCCAAATAAGGTTTGTATAACTACGACCTCCCCCTTTCATTTAACGTGCTTGTGTTTTCTATTTCGTGTTCTCACCATCTTACTAGAAACATGTCTTTCATATTTATTTATTTATTTATTTACTTATTTACTTTCAGGGCGTTTCACTAAAATGTTGCTTCTGTAGCGCGTAACGCAGTCTTGAGGAGCACCGTACGCGTGTCGTGCGTTTCCATTGCGTAGTTTGCATGGTGGTGGAACGCATGGCGCGTCGCAGTATCATAAGCGTAATGAGGTGGGGAGGGTAGAATATATGGCGCATCCCAGTGACATTGAATTGAGTCCATTCTCATGTCTGAGCGTTTGAACTAACAGTTGGCCCGAGGCTGGGTCATTCATACTACTCACTGTGGCTTCGTTTTCAACATTGAGAGTAATTAAGGACGACATAGGATTAAGGATGACATAGTCCTCTCACACAAGTTGTTCGCGTGAACACGTGCATTTGATCAGAATACTGCAATCGTTATTTGATTCATAACGCAATTGCTTCTTACTGAAGCTACGTAGTGGGAAATTGTGTCGCTTTTCTATTGTGGTCGCCTCTCTCTGATGATTCTAGATTTGCTTGATTGTAAAGTATCTCAAGCATGGCGTGCGTTGTCAGTGCTTTGCCATTCCTGGAATGTTCCGAGAGTGCGCCGTGCACAATGCATATAGTATCGAACCTATCAATCGAATGGGCGGAAGCATGTCCACTGGGTTTCTATCTTAGCTTGTTGGAAAATGTAAAGCTTTCAAGACTATCTTGCATCGTTTGGAGAACTTTATAAGAAATCTCCAGCCGTCCTACTTACGAGTTGCTCCAGTCAGTCCGATGAGAGTGTGCCGCACACAATGCATGTAGGATCGAGCCTATCAATCGAGTGAGCGGAAGTGGTTGAAATGTCGTGCTAAACAGCAACGCTTACCCTCTTTAGTGCTTTAGTACACACACTGACAGCAGGTTATACAAATAAAGAGGGTTTATGAAGCGAGAAGGGAGAGTGCGCTATGCACAATGCATATACGATAGAATAGTTTGAAATTAGATTAGATTAGAAATTTCCGCCCGCCCTACTCAGGAATTGCTGTATTATGTTTAGGGGAGGCTTTAGAGTACGCTATGAACAATGCATATAGAATATAACCTATCAATGCAGTGGGGCGACCGCTCGCAAATGCACGCGCGGGCGAGTTCGTAGCGCAATAACACTATCAAGATCAAATCTTTTCGGCTGCAACTCGAGGACTTTGTAGACAGTACGAGGTTCTTGACGTGTTCCAAAGCAGAACGGCGTAACTCATGAATGGACTAAATTACAGCGCTCCGAAAATACAGGTGAGGCATGTGCGACCCAATTTTTTCCGATTTCGGTCGACCACTGCGCGAAGACACGGCGAGCCAAGGACACGCAAATGCGTAGGCGAGCAAAAGCTTCGTGGTGAACAAAACGGTACCACTGCAAGTATCGAACACTAACCCTGGGCGAATGATGGGCTAACCTGGGCGAATGATGGCGCAGGAAACCTCAACGCTAAAACTCCGCCGCCCTAAAATGGCAGTTGGTGCTAAGGCAGTTTAATCAGCTAGGGAGTTATGAGCATGTCATAGTAAAGAACCTTAAGTGTTCTGCTCGCCTGCGCATTTGTAGAACATTAGCTCTCTGCGTCTTCCCGCAGAGGTCGACTGAAATTGGAAAAAATCGTGTTGCACAAGGCTAACCAGCATTTTCGCACTGTATATACAAATGCGTAGGCGAGCAGAACACCTAAGGTGCTCTTTGAGACGATATGCTCGCAACTCCCCAGCTGCCTAAACTGCCTTAGCCGCATCTGCCATTTTAGGGCGGCGGACTTTGCGATTGAAGTTTCCTGCGAAAAGCTCTATCGAATGGTGTCACTCACGACCAATTTCAAAGAAATCGATTGTTCACAATTTCCCATCGAGGACTTGGGCGGCACTGGCCAAGCCGGCGCAGAAATATTTTCGAAATTTCCTCATGCAAACTTCGTCCAAAATCATCTAGGCGGTTTTTTGGAGAGCTGATTACGAATTACGATACGACGTCCGTTTTTGAAAATTCCGCCGATTTCAGTAGGTTACTTCTCGTTTGAGGGTGGTCGTGTCAGGACCACCGATCATCCTCTGTTATCGGTATGGGCGGCCTCCTGCCGTAAGCGTCCGAATGAGCTTCGGCATCGTGTTCGGCACCCCGAATAAGTCCCCGCCCCTATACGAAGTTTGAGCAAAATGGGTGATCCTGACCAGACCACCTCCAATTATTCTGAAGAATATCCAAAACCTACCGAAATCGGCGGAATTTTCAAAAACGGACGTCGGGTTCGTAATTAGCGCCCCAAATAACCCCTAGATGATATTGGACGAGAAAGTTTGGCCAATTTCGAAATGATCGATTTTCGATGACGTCGTCGTCCACGCAGGCTCGGCCTGGAGCTCCTCGTCCTCGATGGAAACTGTCAAAAAATCGATTTTTTCAAAATCGGTCGAAATTGGTAAAATTCGATAGCGCTTTCCATGCCGAACAGAACGGTGGAACTGCTAGCGTCGAACACACAAACCTGGACAAATAATTACGCCGGAAACTTTAACACTAAAACTCCGCCGCCCTAGAATGGCAGCTGGTGCTAAGGCAGTTTAATCAGCTAAGGGGTTGCGAGCATGTCATCGTAAAGAACATTAAGCGTTCTGCTCGCCTGTGCATTTGTTGGACATTATCTCTCTGTGTCTTCTCGCAGTAGTCGACTAAAAAAATTTTGGAAAAAATCGTGCCACGCAAAGATAACCTGCATTTTCGCACCGCTGTAACTTTGTACAATCATAAGCTACATCGCTGTATTTCAGCGCTCTACTAGATAATTTTACTGCCTACAAAACAGACAAGCTGCAACCGGAAAGGTTCATAAATGACAGAGTTATTGCGCGTAGAACACGCCCGCGCGTGCAATTTAGCATAATAACGGTCGATGTTCTCCTCGCTCTTACTCTCTCAGAATACAGTTTTCTCTATTCTCAATAACATATTCATCTCAACATACAGTTCAATTCAGCATGAGAGCTCTATCGAACGGTACCAAGCATGGCCCATTTCGAAAACATCGGTTTTCGATGACGTCATCGTCCATCTGCCGCGGCCTCGAGCGGCCTCGTCCTCGATGCGAAACTGTCAAAAAATCTATGTTTCCAGATTCGGTCAAAATTGGTACCGTTCGATAGCGCTTTTTATGCTGAACAAAATGGTGCCATTGTTTCTATCGAACAGTCACATCTGGGCGAGTAAGAGCGCAAGAAATTCTAACAGCTATCATCCGCCACTTGGCGGCTGAGGCGAAGACAGTTTAGGAAACTGAGGAGTTCTGAGCACGTCATAGAGAAGCACCTTAAGCTCTATGTTTGTCTGCGCGTTTCAGGGCCGTTTGCTCGTCGGATCTTCCCGCAGTGGTCCACCGAAATCGGAAAAATGCGTCACACAAGCCTCACCTGCATTTTCGCACCCCTGTAACATTGCCTATTCTCAAGCTACAACGTTCTACTTTAGAGTGCTACTACAACGTTTTACTGCCCACGAGACCCACGAGTTGCAGCCGAAACGATTTGAACTCGAAAGAATTTTTGCGCTCCGAACACGCCCGCGCGTGCAATCTATATGCATTGTTCACGACGCACTCTAAAGGCTAGCTGGACAGCATTAGAGTAATTCCTTAGCTGCTGGGAATTTATTATAGAATTCTCCAAACCCTCACTCTACCAGTTGTCGAACTAACTCGATTGATAGGTTCATCTCTACACGAATTGCACACGGTGCACTCATAAGTCTCGCCGGGACAGACTGAAGCAACTCGTAGGGCGTCTGGAAATTTCTGAAAATTTTCTCTAAACGTTTTGAAATATTCTTGAAGGCTTTACATTTTCCAGTAAGTGAGATAGAAACCCAGTAGGCATGCTTCCGCCCATTCGATTGATAGGTTCGATCCTATATGCATTTTGCATGGCGCATTCTCGGAATATTCCAGGCATGACAGAGCACTGACAACGCACACCATACCTGAAATACTCTGAAATACTGCAAGTCACATGCACGTCCTGGAAAATAAGGTGCTCCAGTCGCAAAAGCCTGCTGCAGTTGTTCTTTTAGGCCACCCACAGCGAAAACGCGGTGGCCTGGTAAAGTTTTATAAACGGTTTTATAGCTCTCGAGGAGACGAATCGAACGGTACCAACTGTTTTTGATACAACTCAATATTGAAGGAGTTATGAGCATACGACTGTTTGCGACGCAGTTTTCCGTCGCAAATCGTCTTTTTGACCGCGCGACGCGGGCGGTATTGTGCGTGAGCCGGGATAGAATTTATATTCGAAGCTTTTGCCTACGACTCGGCGAGGGATTCGAAGAGTGTTTAATAAAGCCTTGTTTTAAAAAAAAATTAAGAAATGCACCCGAATAATTATTAAAAATTGGTATCAATATTTAATGGAGCATAATTTCCAGATGTCGCCTGTTGAGGTGGAAATATGTGTGACATGTAGTCTGCTAAAATCGTTGAGCAGTTGAGTCTCTCCTTGGGCCGGATTCATCAACGACTTAGATATCTTCAACGGAGAATTCTAAGAGAAAAGCTCGGATAACGGTGCTTATCAAGCGATATGGTGTGCGATAAGCCGCGTTAGTCATCTGGCATACCTCCGAGTCGCTCCAGCGACTGGTCGCGGCGATAGTGTTGGGAGGGTAGCTACACAGTTCGTAGCTACCCGTGCAAGGCTATCGCCGCGACCAGTCGCTGGAGCGACTCGGAGGTATGTCAAATGCCTTATCTGTGCTTTTAGCCTATAATTCTCCGTTAAAGTTACGTAAGTCATTGATGAATCCGGCCCCTGATTGATTCGAAAATTAATTTATATCTCCTGTGCTTCTATTGATCCATAAACGATCGTTAAAAATATCTATTTTTACTCTGTACTTTTTACTGTTTTTTACTATAGCCACCAGCCAGTACTCAAAACTTCATAGGAGTCATTCTACATTCACAACATATCTCCTCCAGCGAATCAGGCTGCGCTTGAATCTTCACCTTGCCGAAGCCACAACTGGGAAGATCAATATAGTAAGAGAAACCACCTAAAGAGCTGAAAAATTGCAAAGCAATCTTCTGCGAAAATCGTGTGACACGCTGCGATCCCCTCTCTCAAAACGGTGTCACAGTACGCCCCTCCGTTGGATTCTCGAGCATCAAGCTTAACGTTGAGGTATGGGCTGCGGCGTAGCAAAATCACGAGAAGGGTTATAAACATGCAGATACTTTCCTCTATAATAATAGCTTTAAAAATTTGTGGCCCTGTAACTTAATCAAGCCAGTTCGCAGCATAATTCGAAATTTAAAAAAATCAATTCACATCGCTCTTGCAGAAGGTGAACCAGTTCTCTGCGATTGGGGGTATGACAACACTCGTCGTGCTCAAGCGGTAAGAATATGGCTGACAATGCGGCTCAGTGGAATTGGTGGACTTCGATACTACATTAATAACGTGCGTTTGAAGCTTCATCGGTGTGGCCAACGCGCACAGTTATTTTGCAACAAAGTTTTCAGGCTATTGAAATGTGCATATACTTCGCGAGACTGATAGAGAGCCATCCCTGTTGCAGAATATTTTCTCGAAACTATTCGTTCCTTTGTTTTCAGTACGAGGCAAGAATTTTGAGATGATTCAGCGCATTACGACATCAAGTAGGCAGGTTACCTAGTAGGGTGGTGCTTTCGAAACATCAGCGCGCCTTGCAGAATCTTGCTGACTTCATGCATTGTTAGTTTGCAAACCTCTTGCGATATCTGTTATTCGAATGTGTAGGCAGCTTTACTGTTGCAAGGAGAGATATGTAACTGCAGTTTCGTTGTGAGAAAGGGAGTGTATGCTGCTTCGGGCCAACAAATTTTGGAGAACCTAACAATCTCAGGACGTACCTTACCCATCATATAGGCAGTTTACCGTTCTTTCTTGATGATCCTCCTCTGAAGACTGAATAATCAACCACTATTCGCAATGATCTCGCGTCTTCGAAGTGCAGCAGACAAAGCGAGCAGGATAACAACGTCGGGAAACAGATTTGGGTCGTTGCTATATTATTCTGCTATCAAAACTTGATCATTTTCCGACAAAATGTCTCCCGACCGAGGTGAGGGAGGACTATGCCACCGAAAGCCGCGCCATGCTTTCCGAATACCTTCTGCGGCCTCGCCGTTTCAGCTTCAAATGTCAAACAGCTATAGCCAGTAATGAACATTTCGAGATAAACAATTTCTCGGGTAAAGTGTGGGTAAAAGACGCTCAGAGCCTTCGCGTAGCGACGCGAAGCGCACTATCGTTGCGACGCGATCCTCGTGTCGCGCTGTTTTGCAAGAGGGATGCTGCTATGAACACCACGCGTTCAAAACGAAGGCCTACTATCGAATCGCCGAGCGACGAACAAATCGTTCAACAATGAACAGCGATATCATCATCGCGTAGCGATGCTGGTAATTGCGTGAGGTGTGGTGTTCGCGGCGCAGCGGGCATGAATACCTCACGACGGCGCGACGCTACGTCGCTTCATCGATATGGGTGATTATCATTACGTTGCGTCGCGATGATGCTCTGAACGTTCCCTAAAGCAACGATCGCCACTCTTCTTCCTCCGCATGCCGCGAGCGGTCTGCGTAGCGTCACGTGGCAATCGTCGCGATGATGCTCCTAACGTCCCGTAAAGCAACGATCGTCACTCTTCTTCCTCCGCATGCCGCGAGCGGTCTGCGTCGCGTCCAGGTGGCAACCTTCGGAAACGACGACCGTCACAGTCAGTCGACCTAGAAGACGGTCGTTTGTTGGTCGGCGGCTGATTGCAGCTCTCCCACCGGCGCTAATAAAGAACCTTGAGTAGGCTAGATTAGTTAGGTTAGTTACGTTCTTGACTGGACGGACCGCGTTCCGGAGGCCCTTCCCTTGAATAGTTCTGCGAAGTCGTACAAGGTGCGTCTGGGTTCAGAAGACGAGTCACCACTGTCGCGCAATGGGTGTCTGGATTTAGAAGAGGTGTCACCGACGTCCTTAATTAGACGTCCCGGTTCAGAAGACGCATGTCACCGATGTCGCACAGTGGGTGTTTAGGTTCAGAAGAGGTGTCACCGAAGTTGTGCAAGGGGTGTCCAGATTCAGATGACGTGTCACCGATGTCGCGCAAAGGACGTTCGGGTTGAGAAGACGTGTCACTGACGTTCTTCAACAGAAGTCTCGGTTCAGAAGGCGTGTCACCCATGTCGCGCAGTGGGAACTGTAAGCAGGGTCAAGGGTGGGGTTCGATTTTTGCCTAAAATTTACGACCCCACCCCCTCCCAGAGCGGTTCTGATATGACCCTCTTGTGTATACCATCGTTTTATTTCTTATCTGCATTCAGTTTGTTAATTTTTTATGTGATTTATGTACGCTTTAGTAGGTTTTTCTTTCCAGTTGCAGCCCATTGTCAGATTGTTTCAAGAAAGACTTGCTATTGAGTAATTACAGGACTGAGTAATTACAGGACAAAATAACGTCATGAAGGTTTGACGTTCTCCCAAGCGAATGTATAGATCTGCAGCATGGGGCAATAGGACCATCTTTTGCGCGTACGTTTCTGACCGTGTTGTAGTTTTACATGTTTACTTCGTTCCGGTTACGATTTCTCTCAAGATGTCAAACCATCGCAATGCAATTTTGGAGCTTCATCGTCAAGGAAAGCACGAATGAGACCATTAACCAATTAGGTCGACTGTCTCCACAGAAGCTCGTCCATGTAGGAAGTTGAAGGTGCCGTCCAGGTCAATGAATAAATCGCACTGTCAATATGCCGCAGATCCGGAAAATCATCGAAAAACGAAAAATCCCAAATCCGAGGGTCTTCTGAGAAAAATCGCCCATGATATCGGTGTCGTTCTCACATCAGTGCATCGAATAGCCAGAAAGAAAGACTATTGCTCCGCTGCTCGCCTTTATTGCATCGCCACGCGGATATTGGAACGGTCTTGAAGAAGGCAATATTAATAATTTTTATTACTCACAAAATAGTCTACGTCATCTATTACCAAATAGCCATCGTCGTCCGGTATTGAGGGGCAGGTCGGAGGCGATATTGAGGGTTGGTATTGAGCACGTCCCGACGAAATCCGTGCGTTCCCAGTGCGTGAGTCGGAAGACGTGCATACGATTCCGTGAGACGTGATAATCCTCGGGCATCTGAGCCCCTTTATATGGTGAGCGGCGACGGCGGCGGCACGGTGAAATGCAAGCCTCTGCTGTAATATACAAGATCAGCCAGCAGATATGGAATCTGAGAAAGTACTATCGATTGAACTAAATCAGAAGTACAAACACGGACTCAAGCCCTACAAGTTCCATAATGTCCAGGTTTAGCTTAGTAAGAATGAGCGCGAACAGCTCCATTGATGCCGACAGCTCAAGCTGCGCGCCGCAGGTCGCGGGTGGGAGCGAACACTTTTCACAGACGAGAAGCAGTTCACTATGGAGTAGGCTCACAACCGCCAAAACCGCAGGATCAAATCTAGAAGGGCCCCAGCCACCTTCGCCATCGCCAAGCATCGTCAACAGTTTTGAGTATGAAATTTTTGATGATAATATTTTGATTGTTTACGGTTGAAAATAAATTGCTTTTGCTAGCAGTTGTCGAATTAATCACAACTAGTTCAATTTTTCAGATTTTCCGGGATCTCATGGACACGACTCATCTTTCTACCTGAGGGAGCAAAATCTGATTTCGAAATCGTACTCTAAAATGTCGAGTGTTAATTGCTGAAGCTCAAGTGCTCTCCCCACAAAATTTTTGAGACACTCTTCGAATCGATGACGGAGGCGCAGCTGAAGGATGGACTTCTCGCGGCAAAAAATTTCTACCTTCTAAAGGAAGAACATCAGAGAGTGAAAATTGTGCTAACTTAAAGTTTAAGATGTGATTATTCCACCACTATATAATTGAGTTAGCGGTCGATCACGTTTGAGTGATCTAACCTAACGAAGGAGGTCAGTGAACTCGGTCCGGAGATTTTGAACGAGACATATATGGTCTTGTGGGGCATCGGACGAGGGAGCATAGTTCGATTGGGCAGCGGAGTTCGATTTTTGATAGGTATTTCTGCAACAATGGACCAGAAATCAATCCCCACCGCCCTGTATGAAGACCTCTCTATTTTTAACTAATTCCAATATTGTTCGAAAGCGCTTTTTCCACCGAAGGCCTCCACCCGACCCGTTTTTTTTTTTGAAAAACGGTTTTTTTACTGGATGAAAGCTCCTTTCTTCCAGTTTTAAAAAGCCATTGGCTTTGTCATATTTCCAAAAGTTACCAAGTTACAAATATTTTTGTGAATGCCCAATTTAGCGCTCCAATGACGTCGATATCATTTCGACCAGGGTCGATTCAATCTATTCGTTTCAAAAAACCAAGATTTTTACAATGTGCATGGGTCAAGAGCTGAATTTTTTGTGGCAGAATTTTAACTATTTAGATCGTCCCCTCAGGTGAAAAATTTTTCCATGAAAATTGGAAATTTGGAATACGATCCTCCCTAATCATATTGGAGATCGCTGCGAAGAAGCTTGGTTTCTTATTATATATTAATCACATCTTATACTTTAAGATGGCACAACTTTCACTCTCTGATGTTCTTCCTTCAGAAGATAGAAAATTTTTGCCGCGAGAAGTCCATCCATCAGTTGCGATCGATGATATCGGAGACGCAATGGTCGCACGTAACCTACCATATTTCGGAGATTTTTGGAGTTTATGAAAAATTCACAAAGCTTTAAAAACTATAAGAAGTATGAACGCTTTGAAAAGCAGGTTGTAAAAGTAGCAGCTTCCATGTAATTAGTGGTGTCGACATTTTTCGGCAAATTATAAAAATCGGGAGGCTGTTCATACAGAAGATTGTCTGAAAAAAAACAAGGTTCTACTACCGTACTGTCAAACGGTAAAATTTATAGGGTACAACTCCACTTTCTGATGCTGTTTCCTGCAGAAGAGAAAAAATTAATTCCGTGACAAGTGCATCCTCCGATTGCCATTCCGTCATCGATTCGAAGAGCGCTTCAAAAAATCTTGCACTTAAATCATCCTTAGTAACTGACACTTCAAATTTTATAGAGAGCAGCTTTGGAGGTAGATGTCGTTCGTTCAGGCAGAAAACTGTCGTGTCCATGACTTCCTAGAAAAAATGGAAACCTCTCATTGACTCCAAATCAGCCGGCAGAAAGTTTTAACACGTAATACAAACACCATTTAAATTTTTTACATAACTTTCAGGAACGAACGTGAGACTCCACGCTGTCGTAGACACTTCCCGAAAAAAACTCATTGAGAATTACAAACTTCGCCTAAAAACCTGAAAATAAGAGAAAATCCTCCGTCAAAACCTAAAGAGTACGACCCCTCCCCCTTCGATTCTCCAATCTCAACATTGAGCCTGCGTGTAAGTGAGGACCAGTGAAAGGGATTCAGTAAAGGCGGACCAGTAAAGGGAAGTCCAGTGAAGATGGGTAAAGGGAGGTCCAGTGATGGAGGGCAGTGAAGAGGGGACCATTAAATTAAATTAAAGCGTGGAACAGTACAGGAGTGGGGCAACTAGTGAAGACGTTACAGTGAAGAGGACCAGTAAGGTTGGATCAGTGTTTTTCTCAGTATCGTCGAACGTGCATCGGGCTTCAGAAGGTGTGCTACAGACTTCGTACCACGTGTCGAGGTGCAGAAGATGTGCCAATGTGCCACAGACCTGACTTTGTACTGAGATCTTCAGAGGACTTTTCAATGGCTACGGTCAACGAGTGTGCGAGTGCTTGACTCTCGATGCGTTTTTTCAATTTTTCATTTCACTGCGGAACAAGAGCAGGAGTATTGGCGGGGGGGGGGGGGAGGGGTTGGGAGAATGACTGAAGGAATCAGAGGAATATTTGGCGTCGGACAGTCAACGATATCAAGCCGTCTTCCAATACCGTTTGATTCATTTATGTTTCGGCAGATTAAACACTTTGGATTGAGAATCTCGTAATCTGCTCCTCGTCACACAGAAAACGCGCAATTGGGCGAATAAATCGCGTATGCGATAAAGGGTGGATAGGCCCCAGAGGAGCAGTTTCGAAGACTCTGCCTACTGTATGCCGCAATAGTATTCTATACCAGCCCCCAGAGCACTGACGGCATCTCATCGGCCTAGCCGTAGTAATAACTTCTCATCGTCACTTTTAGCTGCAACCTATGTCGCGATTTCCGCAGGAAGGACACATCAACTATGCCGATTGCGGCAAATTAGAAAGAAACAAAAAATAAACGACATCCACAAAAATGGATAATTTGATCAATATCGATTGATGGCGATCGATACTTCGAAAACGAACTTCAGATTCATGTTCAGCGCCTCGATTACACCAGGGCTGAAGTAGTTTCGGGTCGCCATCAATTGTTGAGCATCGCCAATACACAGTGCCCACACTCCAGTTGTGACAGACGGACGGAGGAAGGATGGAAACACACACACTACTCCTTTATATATAGTAGGATTGTAAAACCAGTTCTTTACTACAAAGAAAGTAAAAGCTCTAAAAGTTGAGAAAAGAAAACGGTCGCGGTGCTCTATTCTCGTGGTTTGGCGGCCGCTAGGCCGCTGAACGTCTGGTTAGAGACAATAGAGTTCACTGTATTAGCAGTTCATACCTTTCACTACCGAACTTCCACTAGCGACGGCGATTTGAGCGATTCGAGCAATAGCGTTGGAGCGCGTAATCCATTGCTGATTGAGGTCTTTGGGAAGGGCTTGAAATTTGTGCATGTGCTCGTTCAATTCCATCTGTTACCCGAAGTGTTTCCTCGAGAGTTGAGTTTTAGCCTGGCAGGCAAAGACTGGCACCGTTCTCATAGATGACGAAAATGCACATTTCCAAGTTTTTTTTTAAAGATTTTCATGCCGAACGAAAATTCGCACTGTTTATAGCCTTCGTTCCGACGTTCAGATCATTACGATGCTCATCTGCCGTAAACACATAGGCTGACTGCTTCAATCGCAGTTTAGAGAGGAAGTTAAATCAGCAAGAAGGCGGTTCAAGTCCGGATTTCAATCAGGGGTGCACACAAGATTTTGTGCGTTAAATTTTTTTAACGAAATTTTTTAACGGAAATTTTTCGTTAAATTTCCGGTAAATCGTTAAATTTCGTTAAAATACCATTAGCTCCTAACCATTACTTCAAGTGAAAAAATCAAGGAAAACCTCATACGCTTCGACTTCAAGAGGTCAACAGCTTAAGTTCAAGGAATGGAGTGTAACACTGCAATGAAAATAAACAGTTCAACTTTATCAAACACAGAAAATTAAACAAGCCTTCAGCAGCAAGTTATGTACAGGGTGTGAAATAAGAACAGGTATGGAATTATCATTTAAGATGATCAACGACAAGGGAATCATAAAATGTACGATCAGGCGAAACCCGGAGTGCCCTTATTTCCTGCTTCTTGGCGAAACCGCTTTGTGTGACTGTTCGACGAGCTTAGTCAATCTCGATGCGGGCAACAGCCATTAAGTACAGAAAGTTTTAATTAAGAAAGGCAAAAAGCTTTAAAAAAAGTCCATCAGTGAGATGAAACCACGTTGTCGAACGCTCGGTTTTTAAGTGCCTGGTGAGTAGCACCAGTCCATTTCTTTTGCAGCATGACACGACATCGTGTCACGTGGTCCTACATTGCCGAAAAGGTATGACATGTCAGCAACGTGTTAACGTTCAAGAAAAGTTGCTTTCCAAATTTTTGTTATTAGTGTTTTTCTAAAATCGTTTAAAACACGTCCAACGGTCAAAAATATTCTCTCTGTCTCGACAGTTCCAGGTGGCGAGCAAAAGTATTTTGGAATAAGCAGCGCCAAATGAAAATAGGCATACACTACAAGGAGGTTAGACCAGTATCTATGTGGATTAGATGACATGCTTGTGGACTCGGCGAAGAGATTTCTAGCTCCAATATACATCAAACGACAGTGATAAAGGACAGCATTACTCTATCTTTTTGGGATGCGCCACACATTCTACTTCTACGACATATCGTGGAGGGATCTGAATGCGTATTTGGCCAAACAATGACTTGCGGTGGCAGCCGATGAACAAGTCAGCGCTTTATCCTTCCCAGACAAGTCTGGTACCAATTCACCGACCCCGGAGCGGTGGAAGGCTTGGTTGGCCTGTGCGGGAAATCCGAACCAGGAACCTGGTATCGGGTGCATTCCCCTGTCGGCGCCTCCTACGACTGCGCAACCACGCGCTCTCAAAATCCATTCAAAAACTCCAAAAATTTAAAACAGTGCATGAAAACATTAAAATATTCTTGATGAATTCATTAGTCTTTTCAAAAACAGTATTAATCAGGAGTATGAGACCTTCAACATTAGTGAAGACTAAGGGTAAACGTGATAAACTCACTAAGAAAAAAGTCCGTTAAAAAATCCGTTAAATTTCTAAAAATTTCCGTTAAGTCGTTAAGTCAGATTTTAACGAGAAATGCCGTTAATTCGTTAAATTCGTTAAATCGTTAACCGTTAAATGTGCACCCCTGATTTCAATGGTGTTTTCCGAGAGCTTCTGTTGTGTAGTTACGTTCACTACACTCCGCTACCACCCCCTTCGCTGCCGACTCTGTCGTCGATACGATAGCATCGCTCTCGTAGTTGTCTTTGCCATTTATGAAGCACTCAGGCGTTTAGCGTGTCCCAGAGCACGTTTTTGAAACTTCCCGTGGTCTATCCACACGACGTCTTCTGAGAGACATTGAACGCGTGAAAGCATGCGCGCACGTGACCGCTCGCGGCGTAGAGGTGGAGAAATAATGGCGATTGATAGGCCCCGTCTATACTTTCGACTCTGAGCGACGCGACGGCATTTAAAGAGGCCAAATTGATGGCGGAGTGGCGTTCTACCCCCGCCCTTTAAACAGAGGCTTGGCAAATGTCTGCGTCTCCGCTATCTCGCAGGGCAGCCACTGGAGTCTCGTGCAAGCCCAGGGGGTTGGGGGTGGGCGGGCCACGGGGACGACGGGCTATAACGCCCGACCCCCAAATTGATCGATCGCGTCGCTCAATCATTGTGGCCACCAAATGTGGCATCACGTCGCTCGGCATCGAAGTATAAACGGGACCATGAAGTGAGATAAATAAAGAAAATGCTTCTTCTCTAACCAGGAAGGTGTCTAAGGCGTAGTCCGAATAGCGAAAAAATTTTGTTGATATTCAATAGAAATCAATAACCGCGACACATATTCTTATAGTGCATGACATTCTCTTTCGAATGCCATATGACACCATCCAAAAAAGAAAAAACAACCGCAAAGCAGGAGCTGTCGAGAAAAATAGCCCTCCTCCTTCGGACGTCCCAATTTGATGGCCTAAAAATCAATAAAGGACAAGTGGAGAAACAGGATCAACACATACTCTTGTAGTACAGAACATTGTCTTCCAAATGCTATGAAAAAACTGCGCAAAAAATTACAAACCTAAGCGAAGAGAACAAGTGCGCAAATGGCTACCTTTTCGCTTTTTCACTTTTCACTTCAAAGACCGAAAAATTGACAAAAATCATGATGAAAAAAGAAATGGTAATGGATCTGGTAGAGCAAATCATTCTCTTTCGAAAGCTAAGCAGCTCCATGCAAGGGACCACCGGCGAAATCTGCAGTGAATCTTTGAAAAAAAAAACAGTAAGGACCTATGGGGCAATCTAATATCTTCTGCTTTTGATAGAACCGTTGGTTACATGGGGAACGAGCCTTCCCAACTGGACATAAGTTACATAAAGCAATTACAAGGCCAGATGATGGCACCAGTCTACACGTCGAGAATGGGTGTGCAGACAAGTATGTTACATGTATGTAAGTATGTAGTATGGATAAGTAGGTATGCAGATAAGTATGTAGTACCTAGTATGTGTCTCACATGATAAAAAAGGACAGCCGATCCTTGCTCAAGTCCAGTTGTCTCCTACTGCCGTCGAAGGTGTACAACTAGACACATTGGTGATGGCTATGCAAATAGCTTCTGCAGTCCCTCCAGGGCAGCGAGTACAGGTCACCGTCACATTCTAGCGTATCGCTAGACGGCGGCACGTTGGTTTGAAACTCACCTGGTGAGTGGACCACTCAGAAATTCTAAAGTATAGGGAGATTTTTATTGAAGATGTGGTGCAGAGATATGTTTCAAAAAGCTGATGACGACGATTTGTCGTGATATGAGCGTACGCTCTCCTGACAACGAGATTATCGTGGATAAATTTGAAGCCGCACTGTTACGCTTTCGCAACTCATAGTTCAGATCGAGGGCGAGAAGATGTAGAAAAACATTTTTTCCAAACTTTGCCTGAGGAGTTATCTGGGGTGCAGATCACGAATGTGATGTTCATGTGTGAAATTTCGACCGATTACGGCAGTTCAGCACGTGTGCATGCGATCAGATTGCAAACTTCGAAAGTTCCTAGCTCCTTCTGTTCAAGGACCTTGCAAAAATGGTACCTATTTCTCTACTTCGCTATGGTGGCGGTACTCATAGTGGTATTCATCTTCGCTGTTCAGCCATAAGCCTGAGACACTTCCCTTGTAAGCTGCTATGCCGGTGTTTTGTTGCGGTCAAAACTCCGGTGATCGGTGGGCCCGTATCCGCATCTTCTGATGACCGGCGGGAGTGCTCGTCATTGCATCACCATTGCTGTGTGATCGAACGCAACATCCACACTTCGTTGGAACGACAACGGTCAGTAATAGCCACAAGAGGCTTGAAAAAATGGCCTGCTTCTTATCTAGCTTACGAAAATCTGAGGTGAAAGAAGTCCTGATATAGGCTGAAAAATCCAGAAATTAGCCAGCAGACCGATACCGGCTAACCGCACAGTGAACTAAACGTTTCCTTGCCTGACGAAAAGAACGCTCGAGAGCTAAGAGGTCCTGTAGCATGTCAAAAGACCGTAACTTCCAACCTAAGAATTCTGCAGCTTCAATGTGGTAACGGTAGATGTACCGATACAATGTGGAACAATCTCCGCCCATTAGATTCCAAAAAAGAAAGTAGTAAAAAATTAATGCTTTTGAGGTACTTGTTCACGGGTGACCCCTCGCGTTGGGTATGAGGTAACCAAAAGTTTGTGCTCAGCATAAAGTGCTGTGATAAAAGTTTGCTCCTTCTGGGTAGCAGGTCCGTTCGATTCGGCCTTGTAGGTCTGGTGCGCTTCCACCTCCCATTGAGCGACGTATTTTCAGTGCTGTTCTCATGCCTGCTCAATTCTACTCCGCGAAAGTACGCTTTCGCATGTCTCACTATGTGAATAATGCATTTCAGGAACCGGGATTCAATGACAACCAGACAAATAAATACACGAAGTTGCTGTGCAAATTCATGAACGAATCGCGCCGAATTTTTGTAACTTCTGCTCAGGTTTGATTTCTTGTCTGCGTTCAACAAGTGACCTTCGGTGCTACAATTTTTGTAAATGAGGAAACGTGGCTACAGTTGCTAAATGCAAGCTGCCCTTTCCTCGGACACAAATGACGACAAATTATACGCGCTGAGGACGATTGCCATTCGTGACGTTTCATTCTTGAAGAGATGGTCGGGAGCAGAGAAACACAGTTCGGGGTATAAGCGATGCGAGTGGTATTTGCAACTATTATGTTGTTGCAGAAGTTCTCGTCATTTTCAAGGCACCACATTTTTTTTAATTTCACAAAAAAGCGAAACACGTCAAGAAACGAAGTAACCGCCATCATGTTCTATCACTCTTCTCATTCTTTCAGGCACATTTCCGATCCCGACAGCGCAGAATTTTTCTGGCTTTGATTCGAAAATCCACCCAGCCAGCGTTCCATGTCGTCCTCGTCATCGAACGTTTTTCCTTGCATGGCATTGAATAGAGAAAGGAAAAGGTGGTAGTCTGTTGGAGTAATATCCGGGCTGTACGTTGGGTGAGGCAGCACTTCCCATCCAAGGTCAAGAAGCTTTTAGCGAGTCATTCTTGCAATGTGTGCTCGAGCATTGTCGCGCAGGAATCGATTGTGCCATGATTCGGACGCTTTTCTGCGATCTTGGCGGCCAGTCTATCCAGCTGCTGACAGTACAAGTCAGCTGTCAGAGTTTCGTTACGGGGCAACAGCTCGTAGTAGATAACACCTTTGTAATCCCACCAAACAGAAGCCACGATCTTCGACGGGTGAGGACCCTCCTATGACTGTGGCTCAGGCTGCTCACCCTTGTTAACCCAGTGTCTGCTTCTCTTGATGTTGACGTACAGGCGCCACTTCTCATCTCCTGTGATGACGGACTTCAGCCAACTATCTGTGCGCTTGCACGAGAGCAGTGGCCACCTCAGCACGTTCGGCCGTGTTCGGTGAGGTCATGTGGAATCCACTGTGCCAACTTGTGCACCTTACCCAGTTGATGTAGGTGCCTGGCGATTGTGGCATAGTGCACGCCCAAGTCCTGTGTAAGTTTGCGAGTAGTCCGCCGTGGGTCCGATTCCATCAGCTGTCGCAATCGATCGTTGTCGACATCGGATTCACGTCCTGACCTGAACGAACCTTGAAGGTTAAACTCACCTTTCGCGAAAGCGTGCAAACCATTCTCGTGTAGTGCGATCGGAGAGTGTGCCCTCCCCAAATGCACCATTGATGCGACGACAGTAAGCGGCTGCTGACCCACCAAATTTGAAGTCATACAATAAGAGACCTCGGATGTACTCGTTTGAAAGCTCCACTTTCTAGAAGGATTCACGCGAGATTGAGTAGCTAGCAATAATAGTAAACTTATACATACCTCATCTCTTTATGAGAACAAAAGATCGATTGCTATAAGGTAGCGTTAATGAGAAAAAAGCACATTCAAAAAATGGCGGGAACTTTCGCAGCAACCTAATATCATGAGGAAGGCAAGTCTAGAACAGAAAATCCTTGCTCGAAATTTTTTAAAGGATTTCTCTCGCCTTCTAACAGAGCGCATAGAGAACAGTCGAGGTTAGGCTTTCTCGTAGATCGGTGTCCATGATGCAGTAAGTAGCCTCTTTGAGTGGGCAGCAAGCGGCCTGTGCAGCTCTTCACATCCTATCCAGCTCCTCTTTCGAATTGTGCTTCATATTCAGAGAGTGTCGGATTTAGACGTCGAGAGACGTCTCGATGCGTTGAGAGCCTTCCAGTAGAACTCCTTCATCCTTGCAGTAGGCGTTCTTCATGAACTGTATCTTCTTCTGGTCGAACCCTTCCCTTAGTTTAAGTCACCATCAGTAAGCATCGCCATTGCATCAGTGGTAGAGTATGAGAAGAGCAGAATATCGTCGTGGACTGTTTGAGAGGAACCCTCCTTCCGAACGTGTGCCTTTTTCGTTCAATTCGCGCGACTTCATTATCTACTTCGATGCAGCAGTGAATTGGTTCCGACAATTCTGCTCAGTGGAAACGGTAGGAGGCCTGTGGAACAGCTGAGCTGAAGTGTTGCATCCAGCGTAACGGTCGGCAATTGTTCTCACGTAAAAAGAGTCACTCATTGGACAGATAGCGCTGACAGGATTACTGGCGGAATCCAACCTGCTTCACAGGTTCGGCTTCATTCAGTGTTCATGATATGCGTGCAAGAATAATCCTCGCGAAGTGCTTGTAAAGCACGCTTAGAATCTATATAGGACGGTAGTTTGTAAGATGCTCTTTGTCGCCTTCCTTGTGAGCAAGGACAGTGCGCAAATTCCTTCAGTGGTCGGGGAGTCCTTTTTGAGCGTAGAATGTCAAATGCGGCGCGTATATGACAGGTAGCGGGCCTCTTTCAGCCTAAAGGAGGTTTGCTGAAATGTAGTATGGACCAGAACCTGTGTCACTCACCATGCTTGTGATCGAACTTCGAGCTTCTAGAGGAAGTGAAGGCGATCCTTACCAGAGGAATGTTGGGGTTTGACAATAGCATGAACGCAGAAAGCTTGCTTAGAACCTCTGCCTTTTAGTACCTCAGGATATAAACTTATGAGGGTACCATACCCTTTCAACAAACCCGATAGAGGAGTAATGTGTTCTCTAAGGTCCATGTGGTACTTATTCAGTCAAGGCCATCTCTTTGGTGCTTCCAACAACTTTCTACGTCTGTTAGATCCTTTTTCAATGCTCTTCCGCAACTAGAGTTGGCTAACAACCATTCCACTGTGATCATTCTGGTCCAACCTTCGAGTCTTCCTGTTGAAGCAACTCTTTGGTGGTGCTCGAAGTGCGGTCGGAGTTTGTTGTTCGGAGTTGTAAAGCGAGCCATTCACAGAACTGTAGATCAGCCCGTCGTATTTTGAAAATGGAGCCATCTCAAATTTGGCGTTGAATTCTCTGACGACTAACATATAGGATTCCTTGTTGCGGATATTTCATCCAGCTCCTATTAGAAAGCATTGACGATAGATGTATCATCTTCGGCTGGTGTTGGCGAGTAGCAGCTGGTGATACTATTCGGCTTCCGGCGATGAGCGTGGAGTCGAAAGGTGTGCAGACGAGTGACAGTATTTCGAAGGTGTCGACGGTATGGACGGTAGATGGGAGCACAACAAAGCTCATGCCTCCCTCATAGTGTGGCTCCTTGCCTATTGCATGGAACCTGATAGGTCTTGCCGCTTCGAGAAGATAGTGGATGACGGTGCATAAGGAGATTGTTCTTGTGTTTTATCCACAAAGCATAGAACTCCATGGCGCCTCATGCTCATGGCGTGTCGGCTCAGAATCATTGACGTCCTATTATACAACCAAAGTTTTCTTTGCATTGTATTGTGTATCATAGCGCCGCCGTCAAACATAGAAGAGTCCATCGTCCAGGGTAGTGAGTCCGGTGTTGTGCGGAAATGAACCCAGTATGAACATCCTTGCCAGAGCGATTTCGGAATGTGGTTCAGACTTCACTAGGATTCCGAAGAAGTTGACAAACTCCATCTCTGCTCGAGAGGCCTTGTCGGAGATTGAGAACCTCCGCAATGCCTCGCAATTAGACACCAATTGTCGCTTCCGCGCCGCGACGAGGCACTGAGCTATTCGGAGGAATCTGCTAAGTGAGACGAAGAACGCTCCAGCGTAGCCAGCATGGCTCGACGTTGGCAACACCGACTTGCGTATTTTCATGTTTGGCAAAGAAGTGCCAGGATAGCTAGTAGATTTTCTGCGTCGTTTTGTCAGGGCGGGTTTCGGTTGGCACTCAAACTGCATTCTCGTTGTCTTCTTCTGGCTGTTGAGTGACTAAACGCTATCGTGACAGTTTCGCACAAGCGGAGACACTGTGCCTTTGGAATCGATGACAAGGGCGGAACCTCCCAAATAGGAGCACACAACAAACAGATTACGGGGGAGGGGAGCATTCAAGATGGGAAAGTTATAGTTTACTGAGCTCAGAAAAGCATGTGAAATTTAAAGTGAAAAGTTTGGTAGAACCTAGTTCAGTGTCGTCTAGTTAGAGTCTGGTTTAGTCGACAATGATTCGGGCACACCGTGGCTTTACCGGCTTCAGAGACTTGTACTCAACCTGCCTTTCTGAGAACTTGTGTAGCCTAACAAGGGAAGCGCATGAACTTCCCACAACGATTCTGAACGAGACCTACATGATGTAGTACGGCATGAGACGAGGAGCACAGAAGTGTTTTTCGTTTTTGCTGCTGGCCATGTGATGGTCCGAAAATGACGAAAAACTGTCGCTAGAAAACCCCATGTGATTGCCGGGATGCCTTCCACCAGGCAGGGTTTACTGATTACTGTGCAAGATGTCATGGGTGCGAATCCAGACCTATGCAAATTACTACGGTGGTTGTGCACCTTCTACCACTATCACGAAATCACATATGTTTTTCATTTCCACGCTACTGAGAAACATTCTCTTATCTAGGCTTCGACTATTTCATCATTCTCCCTCATTCTTGTAAGTGGTTTGGCTTCGTGCTGTTGTCATTAATATTATCCATTGTTTGTTGTTACCTAAATATCCTATTATATGTAATATGTAATGTAATATATATGTAATATAATAATTTAAATTAAATATATAATATATAATATATAATATCATAATGCATATTAAATATATAATATACAAGTGCTCCGCCACGCCTAACGGCGTGTCTCGCACTTGCGCGCTTCGCGCGACTTTGCAGCATCACTGACCTATGGAAAGCAGTTTTTGTAAAACACAAAATTCGCTAACACAATTCGCTAGAACCTGTCACTTTATCGGCATCAAGCCGTTCACCACTTCCGTACGTTAGCCATAGACATTCTCTTCGGACCGAGCATTAACGTCATTGGTCTGCGCTGCGCAGTGCTTCTGTCCCTCAGGTTGCTCCTCCGCAACCGTTCTCATGCTCAAGATCTAGCGTTTCCAGATATCGTTGACATGTCTTCCGAAGCCAGGTTTCCCCTCAAACGTTCTTTCTTACTGGATCTAATTGCTGGCCCGCCTTTACTGGTCTTCCCTCTTTAGTCCTCCACCTCCCTGGTCTCAACTCCTGGCCCACTTCTTCGTCTCCATTATTGACCCCCTACTGGTCTTTTCATGCTGGTTTTCCCGTCCTGGCCCCCCTCCAGGTTGTTCCTTCCCTTCCTGGTCGCTCTCCTGTCCACCCTAGAGGTCCCCTTACTGCCCTTCTCCACCACTTCCTTAGTGGTCCTCTCATGCTCACGGCAGACGTCGGTGACACGTGTTCAGAATCAGAACGCTTGTTGCGCGACGTAGAGAGCCCGCCTTCTGGATACAGAAGCTCAGAAGACCTGTTTTCTGAATCCAGAAGCTCAGAAGCGCGCGCATTCGCTGCTGTGTCGAGCATGAAGAAGCTATGAATATGGCAGATTCCTTGTTCTCCGTATGAATTCCCTTATGGCTCCCTTCTTACTTGTTCCCCGTCCTGGTCCCGCCTCCAGATCCCTTCTTCCAGGTAAATTCCTCCCCCCACTCCCTCGGGATCCTCCTTACTACTCTATTCCAATTAAGTAGCCCTCCCACGCTCACGACACGACGACGGCGAGCGAACGACCATTGCGCGACGTCGGTGTCACATCTTCTAAATCCGGTCTCCCTTACTGGTAATGGAGGACCTTTGCTGGTCCTCCTTACTGTCCCCCCTGATTGGTAACTCCCTACCGGTCCCTTATTATTGCCTAAACCCTTCTTGGTGCCACCTCCTGGCCTGCTTCATTGTTCCCCCTATCGACCCATCCCCATCCGGATGTCTTCTCCAGGTCGCTCCCTCCTGATCGCTGTCGATTCTCCACCCTCTAGGTCTCCCTTCTACTCCTACCACTTTAGTGGTCTTCTCATGCTAATGGCACGAAGTCGGCTTTTGAATCTGGACGCTCAGAAACGCGCGTAGGTGCTGCTATGTTAAGCAGTAAAGGGCTTGCAGTAACATCCCACGTTCAATAGCAAATTTTGCCCGCGCTGTAGATGATGTGAAGTATCTCACTTAGGTTAGATCACTCAAACGTCATCGACCGCTAACTCAATTATATAGTGGTAGATAGGTTAGATCACTCAAACGTCATCGACCGCTAACTCAATTATATAGTGGTAGATTATTAATAATATAGTAATGATTAATATGTCCCATTCTCAAATCAAATTGGATACTTTTCAAATCAAATTGGACACCTTTCATACCAAATTGGACAGTATTCAAGTTGAATTGGACACTTTTCTAAGCTGGCCTATGAACTTTGAAATGAAATTGAACGTCTTCCAAATTGAGACGAGCTTATAGGTTAAACAATAGACTCTTCAAGATGGTTAGAATATTTTTTCTGTTCAAGGAAAATCTAGAATAACTTATTTTTTATTTTTTTACTTTAGCTGCCGAACGAGTGAAATAATTTTATAAAGTTTTATCTTTTGAGAAAGTAATAAATTAAATCTTGTTTCAAAGCGCAACAAGACAGCAATCATGTAGTGTATTAAAGGAATGGATCGCACCATGCACTCGAAAAGCAAGACGCAACGTTTATCTGATATAGTGCAAATACAGCTTACATGCAGCAAGAAAGTCATAATATGTGCTTTCTCACAATTGTTCATGTTGCACCGTTTGGAGGTATGAAACTGCATGCAAACAATAATTTTGCTACCAATCGAATAAAAACCGCGAAGTTCCAGACGGGGAATGGCGCAATCTCTGTTTTGGCAATATAGAATGGCCGCCTTCCCGAGTTTTGATTCATTGAATTTCCTCGAAAAAATAAATTTTTATAACATTTCAAAATATGTGTTCTCCTAATAGGAAGTAAATTAAAAAATAAAATAGAGTTATACCAAAATTTTCCTTGAACAAAACATTGTTCTAACTTTTTGCAGAGTTTTTAGTTGAATGTAGAAGAAGTTTATTTTGATTTGGAAGAGTTCTCTTTGATTTGAAAAGTCTTAGGTTAGCTTAGAAGAGTGTCCAATTTCGTTTGAAAAGTGTCCAATTTGATTCGAAAAGTGTCCAGTTCGACGTGAAAATGGTATACATTAAATTTACATTATTTGACAGTAGTTTTACTGGCACATGAACCGTGTCTGCTGAGCTTCAACCAAGGTCTTCGCAAGAAGGAAACATGCGGTAATAGTGCATCAATTCTAAACACATTGTAGGCGGCCTAGGTGCATATCGAGCGTGGCACTTTGGATGAAAATGTGCGTGAAAACGAAGTCAAAATGTTCGTCGCAGTTTCTGCGCAATCACATCTCTCTGCAACACATATTGATGTACGAAGTGTGCAAGAGCGAGCGATTCACAGGAGTGTGAAAATGAAAAAAAGCACTTAGGTGATTTCATGACAGATGAAGATGCAAAAGCACTGCAGCAATTTGCATAGGTCTGGCTCCAAACCCCAGATCTCGCGCTCGCCATCCTCCGCATTACCACTCGGCCAACACGGCACTGCTGGTGGACGGCATCCCAGCAATCACATGCGGTGGCCTTGTGACAGCTTTTCATCATTTTCGCACCACCCAGTGGCCTATAGCCAAATCGAAAAACCCTTCTGTGCTCCTCGCCTCATGCCCTACAACACCCTATAGGTCTCATTGAAAACATTTGGACAAATTTCATGGGCTTCCCCTGTAAGAGCTTTGGCTTTCATGCGATTCGTCGTCCCTCGTCTGCCCCCCAACATTAAAATGTGACGGACTCGTGTGCTTTGCTCAGAAAGTTTTAGTACATTTTTAAGCAGTCAGTGTTTTTGCACATCTTCAATTTGTGTCCAAGTCAGACGGAGCTATCTGAAAAACGTGTCTTGTACCTTACCCTGAATGAGCCCTTCACGTGATGGCGCAACTTCCGTTTCGATGCTCCGAATCCCGGTTTTCGGCCGTTTTAGTTCTTCCGATCAGTTCGGTGCTCCGCGTTTTTGAGCCAGAAGTCGGAACGATAAAGGTGGCTCGTGATCCATTGGTTGTTTCGCACTCACTATTCAGCAGTTGAATTTAAACAAAAGGCAGTAGAAAGAAAGCAGCCACGCACAGCCTATTATGCGATTGTGTTGCTCTCAAACCGGTGGTGCATCCTAATGCATTGTAGAAACAGTAGGATAACCAAATTGTTTTTTGATGCGAAAAAAGTTTCCAAACTAACCAAAGAAAGGTTGACTGTCAATGCCATGATGTGTGCTACCTCAATAGTCAAGAGTGTATACATCAAAAAAGTATATGCGCTGCGGCAGGATCTTAAAAAATCGTACCTACACCTCGAAAGCAAGCGTTTGGATAGAATTCGCTCCACTTATTCATCGAAGCACTGCGTTGCGACGCTCACGTGATCCGTGGTGTAAAACTGCCCTCCTACTTATCGAGAAAATAAAACGCTGGTGAAACTTAGAACCAAACTGCTGCATCAAGGCGAACCTTGGAATTGCATATTCTACGCAAGAAGGAAGTCTGTCGGATCGAAAGTCCTGAAGAACGGGAACTAAAGGATTGCGTATCACAGTTGTGAATCATCGGCTATTCGCCTTCGACCTCAAAACTGAATCATGACGACAGCTGCGTAATGGGGGAGATTGTTAATCTGGAGGGGACTGTTTGGAAACGATACACTACCGTTAGTCTAATGGCAAACCGCAAAACGTTTCAAAAGTGTCTGAATCAAGCATTTAATTCCCTAGCCAGAGCATACATAACCGCATCTTTCCTAAAATCGGTCTGACTTAGAGCACCTATTCCAGCTCAGAGTTCTATGTGCAATCTTACGATTGGGTTACTACTGTGATTCTTATGTGGGAGATTCAATAAGACTGATCAAATGTCATGAGCGGCGAAATCTCTGGCATCTTACTCGTCAACTAGCTTCGTTGGGTTCAAAGTACTTTTTCCTCCTTACGGAAAGATTTTGCATAAACTTCCTAATAATCCCAATAATCCTATCCTAATAATGATGCGGGTGCATGGATTTTTTTCTTGTATGCTGTGGGAAATAGTCTCATACTGCCTTGCTTGCTTTCTAAATTCGTTATCGGTATTTTAATCATTGCCAACATTTTAGATACTTTCTACAGCCTTTGACTCGCCTCCCCACGGCGACTTTTCTGAAGCCATGTCGCCATCGCTTCCGATCCTGTGCTAGATCAGGGTGGAAACTAGCTATTTTAAAGTCTTTGTGTGACGTATCAGCTCAGCGTTGCCTCAGCGTCCTCTAAGCCGTTTTCCAGACACTTTGAGTTTGAGCCCTATCGCTGTCTTCATTTCCACACATACAGCAGCCATACCAGGTGAGCTCCGCGCATCTTGTCAGCTGTCGGCGGGATACCGAAACTGTCGAATGGTGTCGTTTCGGATGCGGTCCAGGCGCGTGACGCTTGCCATCGAGCCCATCATCTTCGTCTCCATTACGCTGCGTTTACTTCCGTAGTTAGGTACTCGGTCACTTTGACGTTCAGTTTGAGCACAAACATTTCCAAGCGGTCGCACCAAGCTTGCACCTGCCGCTCGAGATAGGGTAATGCTCGCATTCGACCTTATCTTCGAATGCGAGCATTTCCTTATCATCGTAAACTAGAGTCTATGGGAATGGTTTCTGAAAATCGCTACGAAGCGACGCTAGATGTTGGAAAGCTTGACGATTTCACAAATTCGTCTATCGTGGATTCGCACAAAGATCTTCATGCTGTGTGAGAGCAAGCGAATCGGACGGTAATTGAGCAGTCTGCCAGGCTATCCTTTTTCTTTCCAATCGCCATACGTTTCTGCCAATGATCCGCTACGACCTGGTCCGCTGCAACTTATCAAGAATTCCACAAATCAGCTGCCCAGTCACCTTGCCCGGTCTCATGTTCATAAAGCCTGCCTCAGGTCCCCCCCCCCCCACGCTAATCTTGTGCACGGCTCTTTGGGTAAGAAAAAAGGGATGGGTGGCGATGTCCGTTCCTAGACGAGGTGCCATTGGACCTCACTGGCTTTGCGAGCTGAGCCGAACACGGACATTCGAATGCAGGCGACAGGCCGGCCTACGAACAATCCATGTCATATTGGTGTATGACAGTTCACAGTTTTCGAGAAGGTGCTACGGCATTCGCGGAAGCCGACGTGCACTCGCAAAGCCCGGCGAGAGTGAGAAGTATATATGCGATGGTCTCTGATGCGAACACGGCATCGTGGGGCAAGTGCGCTAGTCCGGAAGTCCCTTAGCAAGACTCGCGTGGCTACTCTGAATGTGCGTGCGTTGACGGGCTTCTCGTGCGAGTTGGTTGAAGTGCAGCAGGGATGAAGAGTTGATTTCTGCAGTGCAAGAGACGTGGTCCTGCTGCAGATCAAGCTACATAGGACGAGGCTTCAAGCCCGTTCAACGTGGGGTTTCCGTGTCCCATATTCTGGCTTCCGCCCATTTTCGAGTCCTTCCGTTCCGCATTCCCTAATCCGCTTATCTCTGTAAAATTTCCGCACATCGCTGACGATGATTCAAGACTTTTCATACTCTCCGCGATTAACAGGAAGGAAAAATAAAAAGATTTGACGGTTAAAATCCAGAGCAAAACTGAAACATATAAGGAAAGAAAAAATAGGGGGGGGAAGGCTCGAAAAGTGGGAGCTCTCGAAGTATGATTACGAGCACCAAGGTGAAGACAGGATGCAGATGTGAAGTTAAAAGCATTACAAGCTGTCCATACGCCCACGCACTTCTTGGCATGCTGTTGCAAGTGCATTATAGGTCGACAACAATGAATTAATTGGCGTTTCCATCACTTACGAGAAGACTACTGCGACAGCTATAGAAACCTCATGGGCCGTCATGAAATCGCTGATCGACGAGTTCAGAAATCGAAAAGGTGCGAGCTGTGTCCAAAACTACGCACATACATGCAGGCAATCATATTCTCTAATCCATCATGCAAATTTGAAGCAACAGTTGTGCTTGACTGACAGCAACTGATTGAAATCTTTAATGTATAAATCACAGCTGGCTTTCTCCTATTCTAGATGACCCTTACCTTATTTTGAAAGAGGATAGTTCCCCAAAATTGGAAGTGAGGAAGCCCTTGGTTGGTGAAAGTGTTGGCATAACGAAGACTACTTGTCCAACACCGAGGCGGGCTCAACGTCGTAAGGTCTGTGATGAGTTTCGGCCGTTTGCATGATAAAGCCATTGTGTTTCTACGAATTTCAGTCAAAACGCTCAAGACGTCAAACCCGCATTCATCATGGTGAGTTCCAAGCGACGAGTAGAAAAATTATCATTGTCCCTCATTTAGCATACGAAGGTTTAGCGTTACAAAATGACCAAAATAACGCTCCAGTGAGATCGTCTGTTCTCGCGAGAGGCCTAGATCTACCATACCTACCATAGCCTTGGTTCTTTTCATGAATACGATTCGTACTCGCTACGCACTGCGGGTAGTGGGTACGATTCTCTTACGGTATCTCTACCTATACCGACTGCTTGATGAATCCGGCCCCAGCTTCTTGGTTCCTATTTCCTGCGTGATTACGAGAGAAAATGCCCGAGTCGCACAGCGTCCGTTCGCTGCGAGATGTGGAGAAAATGTCCGCGACCACCGAACGGATGTCGATACTGCGCTCAAAATCGCACAACGAAACACACGGTTCTTGAGATTAGATATGAAAATAGATGGTTGGTTACTACGTTAAAGTTGTACCAAAAACATTGGAATGTCGCCAATGTAAGCGTTTTAGCTGTCATACAAGTATACAAAATCTGCGGGTAGAATCTTGCCAAACATCTTCCGAAATCCCTCGTTTTGAAATTGTAGAGTATTTTTAAGACATAAATTTTTTTGACCCACTTCCTATTGGAAACTGAATCCACATGAAACTTTCCAGATGTTAAAAATTAATGGTACATCCGCTTAGGAGTCTCCCAATGAACGGATCTCCGCTCAGTTTCCTTCTCAGCCACTTATTTCTAGTTTCGTTAATTGTGTTTTTGTGTCACAGTTGTTCTATGCATTACGGCGCCTTTGCTGGTTGCCATATGGTTGTATATTCTGATGTACTATACTTTCTACTCGTTGAATCGGGCATTTTCCCCGCTCGCAACGCTCATCGTGAGATTTTTTCCATTTTTTCCGTAGACGTTCCTACTAGGCCAACCAAGCCTTCCATCCCTCCGTGGTCGGTGAATTGGCACTAGTCTTGTGAAGGAAAGATTATGCACTGTCTTGATAATCTGCTGTCTTGATCAAGTCGTTGTCTAACCCAAATACGTTCTCAATTCGCTTCCACGACATCACGTAATAGTAGAATGGAGGCGCACCCTAAAAGGAATTGATTTAAGTCGTGCATTATCTTTTATCCTTAATGTAGAGTTTACGGCCTCACACGTAGCAATGTGTTAGGTTGTTCGACAATCAATGTCGTGTTTTCTCATAGATGGCGTGAAAAGTATATTTTTGTCTAGTAGTGGTTGGTTTCTTACATTATTGTATACTATTTTGAAGGTTAGACTTTATCTTCTTCAAAAACTGAGAGTCACTAGTGGAAACAATTTGGTAAATTTAGTGAGTCAAAAATAAACAATCAGAGATATTATGGTATTTTATTGTTGCACTTCCGAAAGGGCAGAAATGCGGTGCAAGCTCCGAGAAAATTGTGTGAAGTTTATCGTGAGGACTGCTTACCGAGCGCCAGTGTCAGCGTTGGTTTGTTTGCTTTCGGTTTGGAAATCTTAATGTGCAAGATGCACCACACATTGGTCGTGCAATCACTACTGATGAGGATAAAACAAAGACGTTAATCGAAACCGACCGGCGCACTACAACTCGACAGGTGGCAGAGAAGCTAGACATATCGAATACAACCGTTTACTTGCACTTACAACAGCTTGTTACATGCCAAAGCAAACAAGCTGGATGTTTGGGTTCGTCACGAATTATAAACTATTGTCTCGAATGTCTACTGTCGCAAGGAGATCAAGCTGTTCAAGATATGTTACACCAGTTCTTTGCTTTTAAGAACAAAGGCTTCTTCGGAAGTGGAATTGTTAACTTGTTCATCGAAAGATGACAAAAGGTCATCCAACAAAATGGTCGATATATCATGATTAATGGTTGCTGTTAATATGTATGGATGAACTCACTTTGAAATTATGATAAGGCGACGTTAATTATCGAACAACTCAATGAATCTGGAGTGGTAATGTCAGCAATTAAAGCTGCCCTATGGTTTCCCCAATACTGGTACCCGCTTTGAAGTCTCGTAGGTCTTTCTTATAATAATAATAGCAACAAGAAGAACAACCAGAGGAGGCTGTGTGAGTTCATATTAGAAGTACTCCAAGTATACTTCAGAGTGCAGCTTGAAAGGCACAAATTCCTGCACCAATTTTCAGAGATCATTTAGGTAATAATTCTGCTTGATAACAGCATTTCTCATAGTTGGGACCAGATTCATCAACCGCTTACTGGCCGCTAACGATGAAAAGTACCGTCAACCCCCTTGATATGGCATTCATCAGCATCATGTTTGTCGGTACTTTTCACAGTAACCGGCCGGTAGGCGGTTGATCAAGCGTTCATGAAAGTCGTTGATGAATGGCCGGATTGATCAACGACTTATAGCAATTCAACAGAGAAAATACAGCCGAAATCCCTGATAGCGGGGCTTATTAAGCAATAGGTGAGCGATATAAGCTGCGCTATCAGGTATTTCGGTGTATCTTCTCTGTTAAATTTCTGTAAGTCGTTGACAGATCCGGCCAATGGGCCAATGGACCCTGAATTTAAAGAGCATTCTGATATTCTGTAGGTGAAGTAGAGGGCCGAGAGCCTCTGTTCGCCACTTTCAGGCATTTGTCGCTTTGTGAGTTGAAGTTTCGTCATTCCAAACGGTCCGAATTCAGTTTACCAGTTCGCGGGCGTTACAAGTCGACTTGCTTTTTCCATTCACTTTAGGGTCGAAGCCGATATGAAATCGGAGAAGGTGCCAACTTCTTGAACAATCAAGACAACTATGTCTCACCAGGATACTATCTCAACGGTAGGTCGGAACGGCGCAAGTGTTGTATATGGGCAGAACCGCCTCTCCCTGGGTAGTAACAAACTGCAGGTATCTCGACCCCAATACAACTCTGCGCAGAGTTAGGGGCGACGGAAGTCGCGGGCTGGCACCCTGTTGATTCACGTGCTCCACAGCTGACGGGCGCGCGCGGGATGAGGGCTCGTATCGCGGCTAAGCGCAGTGCTCAGGTGGCGTAGTAGGGAAGAGCTCGGGCTCCTAAACGCGGGGTCGGGGGTTTGGATCCTGCAAACTGCGTTCGTTTTGCACTTTTGCAAAATCCATGTTTGTCATATAGGTAATCCACCTAGGGGTATTATAGTGTGTTATAGAGCACGTTTACATATAACATATGCTTCAAACTACAGATTAGCTGAAATATTCACTTCTGTGTGTCACTTATTTTAAGCCTATTTTGTGTGAAGCTATAGTTATGTAACGATAGATATTTGGTGGCACTAGTAAAAAGTTCCGACTCCACCGACAAGAATTCGGTCAAAAAAATTTTTTTTCGCTGAAACTTTGTCTAGGGGGGGGGGTTATTTGGGGTGCTGATCACGAATCTGACATTCGTTTTTCACGATTCGGCTGAATAATATAAATACAGGAAGGCACATGATTACATTCTTAAAGTTTCTGCCGATGACGGCAGGTAGAGACAGAATCGTGAAAAATGGGTGTCAGATTCGTGATCAGCACCCCAAATAACCCCCTAGACAAAGTTTCAGCAAAATCGGTGACCCTGCCTGGACCAGCCTTGTTATCTGTATGGGTGGTATGTTATATGTAAACATGCTCTATAACACACTATAATATCCTAGGTGGATTACCTATATGATAAACATGGATTTTGCAAAAGTGCAAAACAAAGGCACTCTGTAGGATCCAAACCCCCGACCCCGCGTTTACGAGCCCAAGCTCTTCCCTACTACGCCACCTGAGCACTGCGCTTAGTCGCGATACGAGCCCTCATCCCGCGCGCGCCCGTCAGCTGTGGAGCGCGTGAATCAACAGGGCGCCAACCCGCGACTTCCGTCGCCCCTAGCTCTGCGCAGAGTTGTATTGGGGTCGAGATACCTGCAGTATGTTACTACCCAGAGAGAGGCGGTTCTGCCCATATACAACATTTGCGCCGTTCCGACCTACCGTTGAGATAGTATCCTGGTCAGCCCTCGAAAGCCCGCGTGTTTCTAAAAGGAACGCCAATCTTACATACCATCTGACCTATGGTTCAGAACTACTCATAGTCCGGTTACACTGATGGGAGATCTATGTATTGGATGCCTTTAGTTGTTGTTCATTCTCGAGTGTGGAGACAAATACTTACGTTCAGATTTACCTGAAGGACACGTAAACACTGCCAACGGCTTCCTGTGTGGACATGTAACCTCACTTCTCGCTTTTGAGCACTTGCCGAAGTAGTGAATACTTCCTTTCAATAGGTGTAAACGCACCATTTGTTGGAAGGGAGAATGTGGTACTGTACCGGCTAATCAGTACGCTGGAGAACGCTCTTAACATTTGCCCATCCCATCGCTTGTCAACGCGCTGTGTTGCTTGATGAATCTGTGAATTTGTTAGAAACTCTTCAAGAAAAATCTTGTTGTGAAAGGTTCTTTATGATTTCTTTTATTCCAGGTTTTTCCGGGAACGAGAATTTTGGATGAATTCAGCGAAGCATGGGACAAATACTGAAAAGTACAATAGTTGCCTACTCCGAAAACAAATTAAAATTTCTAAAAAGTTTCACTTTTTGTGTAGTTCTATCTACAATCTAGGAAAGATAAAATTTTAACGTGGACTACTCTAATGTGATAATTTATCCATAACTATTTGTTAAACAGTAGTGATCCAGTTCCTCTTATGAAAGAAATTGACAGTAGAGGAAGACATAACACCACATAACACCAATAGCAATGCGCTTGTTTCACGGATAATCTCAACAACCTTTTTTTATACCGAACGTCTCAGCACTTTTCTGAAACTCACGATCACCACATTTCCTGGGCAACATCCATTGGCGATGCCTGGTTCTCAAGTGAAGCTATGATCACATACCGTACGCACAAGAGCTATTTTTTAGATTCGCAGAATATTTACAGTGTGTATCGAAACTATGGACCGGCCTCTCACGAGAGCCAGTCGCTTACACTCGAGTGTCCGGATTCAGTTTCGCCGACAAACGCGAACCAGTGGCACCACGTGGACGAACGGACACTTGCATGAAAGGATGCAGATCTATTTACCACTATATCAATGATTTTGTTCCTAACTAGCAATCAGGTAATATGTAAAAAAAACTACTGCGTATGTGAGCCGCTTGGGCGTTCGAGTCTGGCAGACTGTCACTGAGTTGAATAAGGCCTCACATGAATTCCAAGGGATTACTGGCAGGTTCCCCATCACGCTAACACCACAGACCGTGCTCGAGAAGACAAAGACATAAGCACCACCAAGCTTCATCACAACTTGTGAAGAGTAGTTTTCAGCGGCCAAGTAGAAGCTCATGAAAGTTTTTCGAGTTCTAGGAAGGCATGAAATAAACGAATGTCATTGACAAACATTATAAAGCTCCGAACAGCTCGCACCGAACAAGCTCGGGACCAGATTCTATGGAAGCGCTGATCAAGGGGAAAAGAAGCATCACCATCCAATTTCAATAGAATAACACAGCCAACATCGATTAACCTAGAACCCTGAAGAGGCTTGGAACTGCCTTGATTTTTCTGATTCGATTGCTTCCACACATAGCTCGCTTCCGAGTTCGGCCAAATGTTACTGTCAAATTTATACATCCATTAGGCATAAGAGTGGTTTTATGAGGGGCGGTTGGTATGTAGTATAAGCTAAATACGGTATTGCTCACGGTACAGCGACGACGCTGTCCGTGCTGCCGGCCGTGTATCCGCAGGTGAGACGAGCCCGCAAGTGCTGTATATCCGCAGGCGAGACGAGGCGCAGATGCCATATATCCGCAGGCCTCACCTGCGCAAGTAAGGGCGGACACGCCCAGACAAAAAGGCATAAATACCGGGTCATCATCTCCCAGCCGACGCTCAATCATCACTCATCATTTGTCTTCCGTTGTCATCTTACGTCATCTTTGTTATTACGTGTTATTAAAGATAAAACCTTAGTGTAAATCTCGTGTTGCTCAAAGCCCTGTCTATAAGGCTTGGTTAGTCTCCACTTCGAGGAACCTTGAAGGGAGAAAAACCACTAGACAGCCTCAAGAAACTCCTAGGTAGAAGTTCGATTAGAACCACATGGGAGCCAAGCCTAGCGAAGTCGGATCGACTAATTAGGCCTATTATAGATAGTATTGGAAGCAATACAATGACTTTTTCGACTTCATCGAGAGGCAACGTCCCCAGTAGTATGGACACTGTGGATGACACAGAAGAGCAAATGGTTGTCGAACAGAATCTGCCAACAGCAACTGAGCCAGAGGTGAGTCAAATGGATTCGCAGTTAACTGCAGCATTTGATAACATAGCCCGTCGGTTGGATGATATTCTTGACGATCAGATCCGCCATCTAGGCGCGCAAAAAAAGCAGTGCATTCTAGAAACAGTTGGAAGAACTGTTGATATAGCTAGGGAGAAGACAAGGCAGTCAATCTGCGAGACTCTTCCTTCGATTTTGAAGGAGATTTCGTTAACTCCGGAAGAATTGCGCAGAGTTTTGCCAATTGCGAGTTACCACAGTAGTCTGATGCAGAACCTAGCCGAAGAATTAAACTGCGAAATACCTGACGTTACGGCAGTAATGAAAGCTAAAATTTCAGAGGTAGATAGACTCGAAATACAGCTAACTGATAAGAATAAGGAGATAGAAGATCTAAGGAATCTAACTATTCAATTGCAGAATCAGGTGGACACCCTAGCAACACGAATGGCCAACAATGTTGGACCGATCGGAAGCGATCAACAGTGTGTAAATCCTGCTGCAACTCCAAGAGGTGAGCGTAGAAGTGCGGTCAACTGGTCTGCAGTTAGCCAACAGCTTTTAACACTGAACAAAGTCAAGAACAGCAATGTTCAGGTGCATCAACCCGAGTCCCAATGGCAGAGAGATGGGAGACGTCAGCGCCAGAGGTCAACCTCAAGCGTACGATCGAATCTATCATCGCGGTCGTCTTTCCACGCGTCGATGAGAAGTGAGGCTTTCACTTGTTCACATAATACAACTAATAAAGGGCAAACATCAGAACACAGCGCGGAGTCCAACGCGATGGGTGGCATGTTTAATGCCTTTAAAGAAGTATTTAAAGCCCAAAGCGTAGCGGAAATAGCTAAATATGATGGAAAGAATTCCCTTAGTGATTTCCTTCGGGCAATTGAAGTGAAATACCCCCAAACAGTCTGGTCAGATCG
This sequence comes from Heligmosomoides polygyrus polygyrus, assembly GCA_947396885.1. Lineage (NCBI taxonomy): Eukaryota > Metazoa > Nematoda > Chromadorea > Rhabditida > Heligmosomidae > Heligmosomoides > Heligmosomoides polygyrus. The sequence continues at coordinate 38,778,228 of OX377203.1, forward strand.
GGATCGGCGCGATATACTTGTTAACCACTTAGTGGGGTCGGCCAGATCTATTTATAAGAACTTGCCATATAGTGCGAAGCACGGCAGTTTCGACGAGATTGTTTTCGCTCTTAAGGAAGCACGCAAGAACCCCTGCGAAAAACTAAAGCTAATGCGCGAATGGGATAACATCGCAATGAGGAAGGGCGAATCGGTCGGCGATTTTTGCTGCCGCATGGAGGAAATCTCCAGACGAATCCATCCAAATGGTGACTGGGACTTCCATGTAGCATCAAAGCTGTACTCTTCCCTACAGCATTGGAAGGATTCATATCATATGCTTGCAGCATTAGACGCTAAGGAAGGGAACGCCTACGAAGAGGTTAAAAGAGTTGCACTGAGACTGGAAAAGACCCACGTTATAAGATATGAAAAACCGGAAGTCTACAGTAAATCGAACACCTCCCACAGGGGTCCATGCGCGGAAAACGCGGTGGTACCCACACATAGAGGGAAATCCCTACGGTGCAACAACTGTGGTAAACACGGTCATGGCACCGCAGACTGCCGTTCAAGGCCTTTTCCGAAAAGGAATGGTGCAGATGAAAGGCGTCAGGGCCCTAACAGGCAGCAAATCAGCAGAACTCCAGCTAGTGGAGCACTTTCAACATTCGTAGATGAATTTTGTGGAATGGTCAGGTCACAAAACCAATCGGTACATCCAAAAACCATAGCGGCAGGGAAACCCACGCTTTGCAATGCAAGCATCTTTGGAATAAGGGTAAAGGCATTAATTGACACAGGCTCAGTTGTCTCAATAGTGCCAACTATGCTTCTCAAACAAGCCAAAGATCAGGGTTTTGACTTGGATAACGAGGTAGAAATGGTAGGAAGCGGTCAGGAAAATCGAGTTTTCGATGCGTCAGGCAACCAGATGAATTTTTTGGCTGTAATTAACGCGGAGGTGTGCGTTGATGGAGCAGGCATAGCTCGAACCTCGTTACACGTCCAGAAAACCAAGGACACCACCCTACTTTTGGGCACAAACGTTCTGAACGCATTAGGGATTCACCTAAAATTCGAACCTTCAGCTTCTGGATCTTTGCGGAATGGGGTTCACGAAGTAGAAGTAGCAAGGGCAGCTAAACGGATGGTTATACCTCCTGGCTCAGCAGCTATAATTGAAGTGGGATCTTCAAAACCATCCGGAGAAAGAATTTTTTGGTCGAAAGATTCTCGTATAAATTCCGGAGTATGCCTTCTAAAGGAAGGGAGTGCGGAAATATCGGTGGCCAATCGCGACAACCAGACCTGGGTTATCAAAAAGGGTGAACCTTTAGGAGAATGGTCCGATGACTCTCTGAGTGATCCTAAGTCAACCAATATTCCGAGCGGCATGCTCGATATGACAGAGCATGTAGTCTTGTCCAAACCAAAGCGGATTAAAGCTTTGATAGAAATCATAGAGAATAACCGTAAGTTGGGGAAACTACCAACAAAAGTTGCCGAAATTGTCATAAAGCATAGCGAAACTTTCGCTATCACTGATTCGGAACTGCGACAAACGAATCTGATTGAGCACGATATTGACGTGCAGGGACACCCTCCTATTCGACAGAAAACGAGGCCAGTGCCCTATGGTGTCCGAAATAAAGTAGATGCTATGCTACAAGACCTTAGACAACGAAAAATAATCGAGGATAGCAACTCGCCGTGGGCTTCTCCGATCGTTTTGGTCGCAAAGAAGGACGGGAGCACTCGATTATGCGTTGACTACCGAGAGGTGAACAAAGTAACTAGGAAGGATAGTTATCCACTACCTCCTATAGATATGACGCTACAAAATTTGCAAGGAAAACGATGGTTCACATCACTTGATTTAGCGAGCGGTTATTGGCAGGTGCCCTTGACTGAAAAAGCCAAAGAAATTAGCGCGTTCACTACCTCATCTGGGCTATTCCAATTCAATGTATTGCCGTTTGGGTTGACAAACGCGCCATCGGAATTCCAGCGGCTAATGAATACGGTTCTCGGCCATCTTATAGGACCGGAAGTTTCTGTATATCTGGACGACATACTCATCGCAACAGAGACAGAACAGCGCCATTTGGAAGTGCTAGAGGAAACTCTCAACGCTTTCCAAAAGGCTAATCTGAAGGTAAAACCTTAGAAATGCCGATTTTTGGAGAGTAGTCTAGAATTCTTAGGCCACGTAGTAGATAAGGACGGGATAAAAACGGATCCTGGAAAGGTTTGCAAAATCCAAAGCTACCCCAAGCCGAAGAATATTGCTCAACTAAGGACCTTTCTTGGTATGGCGGGATATTACCGCAAGTTCATCTTGCGATACGCACAGATGGCGAAACCGTTATATGAGCTTACTAGTCCTAAGATTAAATTTGTCTGGGGAGACAAACAAGAGGAAGCCTTTGCAAATCTAAAGGAAGCTCTAGTAGGTGCACCGGTATTGGGGCAACCCAATATTGAGGAAGCGCGGAACGGAAGTCGCCCTTTCATAATTTACACTGATGCGAGCAGAATCGGTGTAGGAGCGGTCCTGGCTCAAGAGGGAGATGATGGATTCCTGCATCCGTTATTTTTCGCATCGAAACCGTTTTCTTCCGCGGAACGGAACTATCATGTAACAGACCAGGAGGCACTAGCTCTGATTTTTAGCCTAAAGAAATTCCACTATTTCATTTTTGGCATATCAACAATAGTGCGTACGGATCACTCGGCATTAACGTCGCTATTCAAGCGAACACATGTTTCACCACGCGTTCTACGCTGGGCGTTGGAAATACAACGGTACGATCTCCAAATTGAGCATGTGAAGGGTGCCGCAAACTGCGTAGCAGATGCGCTTTCCAGAGGGCCATTGGATCTCCGGAGCGAAGAAACTCAGTTCTGGATAGCGGACGAGAAAGTTGTCTGCTCCCTTCAAGAGGAACATGAGTGGCTCAAAGAACTGCGGGAAGACCCGGATTTTAGTGATCTAATAGTAACAATTGAAAGCAATCAAACCGAGGAGGTTAGACTCCCGAGATATCAGAAAGTGCTCAGTTCTGCTGATTTTGTTATTAATGAGGGAAAACTCAATCTCATGAACGAAGACGGTTCGTTAGCAATAATTGTCCCACGATCGCATCGTCGCGATGTCTACAATGAGGCACATTCCGGTGTTCTAGGCGGGCATTTCAACGCCAAGAAAATGTTCAGTCAGCTGAAAAAATCCGTATTTTGGCCTGGCATGCGGCAAGATATAGGAAATTGGTGTAAAACTTGCAGACAGTGTTTTTTGACTAACAACACTGGAAAAGGTGTACCACCATTACGACCTGTAAACGTTAGAAGGCCACTGCAAATAGTGGGAGTCGACCTTCTAGAAATGGGATTGACAACGCGCGGTAATCGTTACATTGTCACCATCATAGATCACTTCACGAAGTATCTAGGAGCTTATCCTATCGCAGATAAAAGGGCTGAAACAGTCGCTGAAGCTATTTTTAGCAACTGGATTTGTGGGGTTGGAATGTGCCCGGAAGTCCTTCTTTCAGACCGAGGCAGTGAGTTCGAGAATGCTGTGATAGCAGCTCTTTGCGAGGTCATGGGAATCGAGCAAAAGTTCACTAAAGGTTACTGTCCTAGAGAGAACGGATTGACGGAGCGCGTCAATGGAACTATTGTACGGATGCTAAAGAAGAAAACCACAGTGCCAACAGAATGGGACAGAATTCTTCCGACCATAGTGTACGCGTACAACGCCTCGACCCATAGAGCAACCGGCGAAAGCCCACATTTTCTGCTGTACGGGTCCGACCCTAGGTACCCTTCCGCAGTGATTCCATCAGAACACCTCTCGCCCTATGTCGTGGATTACGACGCCTACAAAACGCAACTACTCTGCGGCATGAAAATAGCTCGGGAATTGATAACCGACAATGCAAAAGAATATCAGCAGAAAATGAAACGGGAATATGACGAAAGACTAAAAACTGGAAAATCTATAGTTTTTGTGTCAGGAGATCGAGTTTATATGAAACTCCCTGCTGAAAAAGCAAAATCTTCTCATCCCAAACTGATAAAGGACTGGACAGGTCCTTTTCGTGTAATCGAAGCTAGCTCCAATTCTGCCCTTATTACTCTAATTGGAGAAAACAAGGAGCCTTGCAGGGTACCATTTGACCAATTGGTTAAAGTGCCGAAGGAAATCGACGATACCCCGGTAATAGGGAAGACTGCGCGTAGAACCCGTGGCAGGCCAAAGAAAACTAAATTCAAAAATAAAAAGAATATTAAATGTTCTAGTATTCAAGTTCTAAATTTCAGAGCATCCCTCTCATCAACAACCAACGTGGACCACGTGGATTGGCACTGCCCCCGCAAACTGATGTATCAAGGAGTGGAAGTGGAGTGCCCGACAGCAGTTATCCTCCAGGACGTCATCCCGAACGCGCCTTTTGGAGCGCTGAAATTTTCTTCACCCTATGATTTATCACGTCTTCTTACCATATTGTCGCAGTCTCACATCCCTGAATCGTGGCGAACTGCTCGACTGTTGGACCGTACCTATGACATCACCAGTCCCACCGGACTCGGTTTGGCCTGGTCATTTTACCGTCAGAATTGTATTCATTTGACACTTGCTTCAGTGTCCGAGGCCGGCTACGTGATCCCAGATCACCCATCTCGCGGCAACTGCGATCCCTACAACTTAGCTTCGATTGCGGATATCGCAAGAAGATATGCGGAAACGCATCCTTGGACGAAATCTTCCTGGACGGAACTGAAGCCAAGAAAAAATTTGATTATTTTACCCGTCGGATTCGAAAGGGTAGTCGACTGCTTGAAAACGGAGTCGCAAAAGGCTGTCGTGCTAAAGAAGCCCGAAGAAATGCTACCAGAATGGTTTGTCGAGGACTACTCGTCAATCGTACTATTTAGCCTAGCAGAATTCGCCGGAACAACACGGTGGCGTGGAGCTTGGACGCTCCTGATGCAGCAGGTTGCTCGTGGCACAGAACTCATGATACTCGCAGGACCAGAAAATGACCGAGAATGGAAAAGATCGCTGGACATGTTGCGAGACTTGTGCGAGGAAACAGTAGCCCAGCGCCCATCACTGCGAACTCATATCCGATGTCTGTTACCATATCGATCTCAGTACGAGATGATCGGAGCTGGATTCCGTGCAGCAACTTACGAACAGGGCAAACTGTTCACCGAAAGTGCAGCAAAACGTTTTTGGGCATCGACTATGGCGCAACACTCAGCATTCATCTCGCTTGCTCCCTTCAGAAGGAAAGCACATCAAAATGCGGTGAAGCGAGGCGCCGGACATACTCCATATCATCAGCGGAACACGCCGAATTATCAGGCTCAAAGCAGTGCCCAGCAAGGCCAGTCTCAACATCGAGGAGGAACTCGATATCGTGGACACAACAACAGAGGTGGATACACCGCAAGAAAGCCTCTAACGGAGATGCCGATCCATAAAATCGGCAACCAGATGTACAAATTGGTTCCTATAAAAGATTCGAAAAGGAATCCATTTCCACTCCGAGGGCTCTCATCACGAGGCGGAAGACGATTTTAATTCGGCGTAGTGGAAACGCCTATTTCCAGAGGCCCCCCATGTAGTATAAGCTAAATACGGTATTGCTCACGGTACAGCGACGACGCTGTCCGTGCTGCCGGCCGTGTATCCGCAGGTGAGACGAGCCCGCAAGTGCTGTATATCCGCAGGCGAGACGAGGCGCAGATGCCATATATCCGCAGGCCTCACCTGCGCAAGTAAGGGCGGACACGCCCAGACAAAAAGGCATAAATACCGGGTCATCATCTCCCAGCCCACGCTCAATCATCACTCATCATTTGTCTTCCGTTGTCATCTTACGTCATCTTTGTTATTACGTGTTATTAAGGATAAAACCTTAGTGTAAATCTCGTGTTGCTCAAAGCCCTGTCTATAAGGCTTGGTTAGTCTCCACTTCGAGGAACCTTGAAGGGAGAAAAACCACTAGACAGCCTCAAGAAACTCCTAGGTAGAAGTTCGATTAGAACCACAGGTATGATGGTTTCAACCTTTTCCTTTAAGAACACTCGAGACTTGGTATATAAGCTATTTATCTGAGCGTACAATTCAAATAGAGGTAAGAGATCGACTAATCAGGAAACAAGTAGAATGGCAAGAGATATACGAGTAGAGCGTGGACGAGGGTTTCGATCTTATTCGTTAGGGAGGCAGCACCTGGAGAAGTTCGGGACGAAGCTCCACACAGCCAAAGGGACGTGTGCGAGTGGGCGTCCTGGGGTGACGAAATCTGCAAGACTGAAAATTTTTAGGCCAAGACTCCCAAACCACCCCGCTTGATTCGCAGGCAGTAAGTACATTCCTGACTCATCTAGGGGAGGGTTCTTACAGAGAACCGGGACATTCAAACAGTGAGTTTTCTGTCCCTGGGACGGGGAGATGCGCTAGCGGCACCACTCACATGACAGCCATGAACAAAAACAGGGGTTTCACCGAAATCCTTCAGTGAACATTATTTTCCTTTTGTCTAGTTAACAAATTTCTTCAAGGTTAAACTTATCTCACAGGTGAAAGACGAACTGTGATATACGCAGTCACCCTCGAAACATGTAAGTGTACACACGCAGGTGTGCCGCAGCAATTGTTATGATATAGGTGATCTAATCGTGGAACCACCACGAATTTGTAGACGAACAGTTGAGTGACACCGTATGAGGTCGATACAGGCGCTTCTAAAGCACAGACTTGCAGCAACGATGTACAATAACAAATGAAGAAGCTTTTAAGAAAAATCAGAAGCAGGGGTCAAATTCGTCTGTAAAACAGCACGATTGGAATTACTTGTTGTTTTGATCGAACTTATTGTGAAAGGCCTAATAGCCAACATCTTGTAAAACTCAGGCGATTTTTCGAGTGCTGTAATTTAACACAACATGTTAGGAAACCTACTCGTGGTGGTTCAATTCTCGACAAAGTTCTTACTTCAGCATAATTCCTGAGAATTATTTCGATACTTTCATCTAGTGCTTGAGGTGACAACAACGCAGTCGCCTTCGAGATCAAGATGCCTTCAGGTAGTCAGCATGAACTGCTTCTTCCAAATTTTAATAAGGCGAGTTATGCTGGTTTAGAGCAATACTTCAACAGCATTGATTCGTGGAAGGTTTTCCAAGGTTACCAAGAAACTGATGATTTGTACAAAAGATTTTTCGAGTCACATTTCTGGGTTATCCATTCATGTACAATACCGCTCGCGTCGCATGCTCATAACTCCTTTAATTTTAAGTTGTTTCAGAAAGTTTGGGTACCGTTCAATTCGTCTTTTAGAGATCTACACAAGCGTATAGGAAACATTACCAGACCACCACATTGGCGCCGTGGGTGGTCTAAAAATGACTTGAGCAGGCTCTTGCGATGAGAGCACCTTGTTTTCCAGTACGTGCATGTGACGTGCAGTGTTTTCGGAGTATCTCAAGCATGGCGTGCGTTGTCAGTGCTCTGTCATGCCTGGAATGCTCCGAGAGTGCGCCATGCACAATGTATATAGGATCGAACCTATCAGTCGAATGGGCAGAAGCATGTCCACTGTGTTTCTATCTTCGCTTAATGGAAAATGTTAAGCCTTCAAGACTATCTTGCACCGTTTGAGAATTTTATAAGAAATTGCCGGCCGCCCTACTTGGGAATTGCTTCAGTTTGTCTCGGCGAGACTTAAGTGCGCGCCGTCTACAATGCGTATAAAGATGAACATATCAATCGAGTGGGTTCGACAGATGGTAGAGTGTGCGTTTGGGGAGTTCTATCATGAATTTTCATCCGCCCTACCAAGAAATTGCTCTAAGGCTGTCCAGCTAGCCCTTGGAATGCGCCGTGAACAATGCATGTAGAATCGAGCCTTCGAGGGGCGACCACTTGCAAACGCGGGGCTGTCTTCGCAGCGCAATAACTCTTTCAAATCCAAATCGTTTAGGCTGCAGCTTGTGGTCTTGTAGGCAGCAGAATGTTCTAGTAGTGCGCTGAATTACAGGAATGTAGCGTATGATTGGACAAAGTTACAGCAGTGCGAAAATGCAGGATAGCCTTGTGTGACACGATTTCTCCCAATTTCGGTCGACCCCTGCAGGAAGGCGCCAAGAGCTAACGGCCTACAAATGCGGAAGCGAGCAGAACTCTTAGGAACTCTTTACGACGACCTGCTCACAACTCCATAGGTGATTGAACTGCCTTAGCACCAGCTGCCATTTTGGGGCGGCGGTGTTTTAACGTTTGAAGTTTCCTGTGCCATTATTCGCCCACATTTGAGTTTTTGACACTAGCAATAACACTTTAGCTTCACCACGAAAAGCTCTATCGAACGATGTCAATCTTGACCAATTTCAGAAAAATCGATTTTCTGACAAATTTCTATTGCGGGGGGGGGAGGGTGCTCCAGGCCGCCCCTGCGCAGACAATGACGTTATCGAAAACCGATATTTTCGAAATTGGCCAATTTTTTTCGTCCAAAATCATTTAGAGGTTATTTGGGGCGCTGATTACGAATCGGACGTCCGTTTTTGAAAATTCCGCCGATTTCAATAGGTTACTTCCCGTTTGACGGTGGTCGGATCAGGATCACCGATCACCCTCAGTTATCGGTATGGGTAGTCTCCTGCCGCAGTCGTCCAAGTAAAGTTCGGCATCGTGTTGGCATCCATACATCCATCGTCCCGCCCCTTACAAAGTTTGAGCAAAATCGGCGATCCTGACCCGACCACCCTCATTTATCCAGAACAAAATCCAAAACCAAAATAGGAGGATTCTTCAAAAACGGACGTCGGATTCGCAATTGGCGCCCCAAATAACCTCTAGATGATTTTGGACGAAAAAAATTGGCCAATTTCGAAAACATCGATTTTCGATGGCGCGGCCTGGAGCACCCCCGTCCTCAATGGAAAATTGTCAAAAAATCGATTTTTCTAAAATTGAGAAATTGAGAGATTGAAATCGTTCGATAGAGCTTTTCGCAGTGAAGCTAAAGGTGTTATTGCGAGTGTCGAAAACTCAAATGTGGGTGAATAATGGCGCAAGAAACATCAAACGCTAAAAGTCCCCGCCCTAAAATGGCAGCTGGTGCTAAGGCAGTTTATTCAGCTATGGATTTGTGAGCACGTACGTCATCGTAAAGAACCTTAAGTGCTCTGCTCGCCTGCGCATTTTGCCGATAGCTCTTGGCGCCTTCTTGCAGGGGTCGAGCGAAATTGGGAAAAATCGTGTCACACAAGGCTAGCCTGCATTTTCGCACTGCTGTAACTTTGTCCAATCATAAGCTACATTGCTGTATTTCAGCGCACTGCTAAAACATTCTGCTGCCTACAAGAACACAAGCGGTAGCCGGAAGGTTCACAAATAACAGAGTTATCACTCTCAAAACACGCCCGCGTGTGCAATTTAGCTCAACAACGGTCGATGTTCTCCTCGCTCTTACTCGCCCAGAATACAGTTCTTCCTAAACTCAACAACACCGTTCAATTCAGCATGAGAAACTCTATCAAATGGTATTAAGAATGGTCCAATTCGAAGCTATCGATTTTCGACGATGTCATCGTCCGTCCGCCACGGCCTCGAGCGGCCACGTCCTCGATGCGAATCTGTCAAAAAATCGATTTTTCCAAAATCGGTCTAGATTGGCACCATTCGATAGCGCTTTTCGTAATCAACAGAACGGTACCCTCGATAATGTCGAACACTCAAATCTGGGCGAGTAAGAGCGTAAGAAACTCTAACCGTTATCTTCTGCCTCTTTAAACTGGCAGCTGAGGCCAAGGAAGTTTGGGCGGCTGAGGAGCTCAGAGCACGACATCGTGAAGCACCTTAAGCGCTCTGCTTACATACGCATTTCAAGGCCGTTAGCTTTCCGCGTCTTCCCACAGTGGTCTACCGAAATCGAAAAAAAATGCGTCACATAAGCCTCACCTGCATATTCGCACCCCTGTAACATTGCCTCTTCCTAAGCTGTTCTGCTTTAGTGTACTACCGAACATTTTGCTGCCTACAAGACCACAAGCTGCAGCCTAAACGATTTGGACTTGAAAGAGTTATTGCGCTCCGAAGACGGCCGCGCGTGCAATTTGCAAGTGGTCGCCCCCTCGAAGGTTCGATTCTACATGCGTTGTTCACGGTGCATTCCAAGGGCTAGCTGGACAGCCTTAGAGCAATTCCTTAGTAGGGCGGATGAAAATTCAAGATAGTACTCCCAAACGTACACTCTACCATCTGTCGAACCCACTCGATTGATAGGTTCGATCCTATATACATTGTGTACGGCGCACTCCAAAGGCTCGTCGGACTGACTGGAGCGAATCCTAAGTAGTACGGCCGGAAATTTCTTATAAAATCTGCCAAACGGTGCAAGATAGTCTTGAAGGCTTAACATTTTCCATTAAGCGAAGATAGAAACACAGTGGACATGCTTCCGCCCATTCGACTGATAGGTTCGATCCTATATACATTGTGCATGGCGCACTGTCGGAGCATTCCAGGCATGACAGAGCACTTTCTGAAACAACTTAAAATTAAAGGAGTTATGAGCATGCGACGGTTTGCGACGGATTTTTCCGCCTTTTTGACCATGCGACGTGGGCAGAATTGTACCCCTTTATGCCATAAGAATTCCTGTTAAACCCGTTTTCAACCCATATTGCAAAAACTGCGTGTTTTCAATACGCTGTTAAACACATTCTCCGGCAGTATAAAAAGAATATGTAGAGAATTGGGCCACCATTTGAGAATTTTTCTGGCTTACAGTGAAAAGATAGCATCAAGAAAGAACGAAAAAAGCATTGTTCTCTAAGCTAAAGCTCATGCGGAACCTCCTGTTCTGAAAAATGATAGTGGTACTCGTTATATTAACGATAGTCAAAAATTTGAAGCGCTGGAAGTTTTTTTGCCTCAGTTTTTACTGATGTGGCGAGCTCTGCTAGTACTGAGCTTAACCAGGTATTCGATCAAGAACATACTTTCGATTGTCCAAAATATGATACCGCCGAATATGTGGTACAGGCCAGAGAAGTACTAAAATAATGAATCGATTTTAGGCCTCTACATCAGTATCTTTTTCAAGGATCCCACAAATAGACTTCAAAAAAGTTTTCATTCTCTTCGTAAGCTTTTAGCCATAATTTTCAATGCTTCCTTAATATACAGTGAAGTTCTCGAAATTTAAAAAGAGTCAATAATGCTATTCCAAAAACTTCCTGGCCTGAGTTCCTCTCTTTCTCTCGGCCGATAAGTACTATTCCGACCCCAATGAAAGTGATGAAAAGCATTCTTCTTGTTCTTCAGCGTTTGTCCCGCTTCGTGGCGGGATCCGCTATTCCGGTCTCAGGACGCCACCGTTCCCGATCCAGCGCTAGATCAGGGTGAACACCAGCTACTTTCAAGTCCATATGCAACGTATCAGCCAGCGCTGCTTCGGGCGCCCTTTACGCCGCTTTCCTATTACCTCGAAGTTAAGGCCTATCTTGCGGACGCTGTCTTCCCTTTCAAGCAGAACGTGGCCGTACCATCGCAAGCGAGCTTCGCACATCTTGTCAGCTATAGGCGCAACGCCGAACTTCTGGCGAATAACATCGTTTCGGATGCGGTCCATGTGCGTGACTCCGGCCGTCCAGCGCAGCATTTTGTCTCCATGACGCTGAGGCGCGCTTCAACTTCCTTAGTGGCAGGCCAACACTCAGTGCCGTACTTCGCTACTGGCCGGATGACTGCTCTGTAGATTTTCGACTTAAAGCGCTCTGGTATCTTCTTGTCGCAGAACACGCCAGTCAACGAGCGCCACTTGGACCACCTTTATCTTCGCTAGCGAGCATCACGTCATCGGCATAAAGCAACGTCCAAGGAACGGGCTTCTAAAGATCTCGTGTGATGGAATCCATGACGACAACAAAGAGGAGTGGGAAAAGAGCAGAACCCTGGTGTACCCCGACAGAGATGGGAAACTCCATCGAGGTTCCAGCTGCAGCTTGAACTCGACTCATTGGACAAGAGTAGAGAATTCGCACCCACTCTGTGAGCACTTCAGGAACTCCATGATGTCGTAGGGGGTACTATATCACTTTACGCGGTACGCGGTCAAAGGCCTTCTCCAAATGGAAATAGGCGATATGCACTGGCCTCTGTTTCTCGCGGTGCTTCTCTATCAGGAGGCGGGCGGCGTGAATGGCATCAACGCCACGAAGCCGCACTGATTGCTGGAAAGTTGGACGATGTCCCGAATTCGTCCGTCGACAATTCGCTTAAAGATCTTCATACTGTGCGAAAGCAAACGAATTGGACGGTAGCTGGAGCAGTCTGCAGTCTGCCCTTCTTCTTCCAAATCGAAATCGTCGTACTTTGGCGCCAACACTCAGGGACTGTTTTCTACGCCGCAACCTGATCAAAGAATTTCGCCAATCATCAGCAAGGTACCAGTACTTGGAATTCCATAAATCAGCCGCCAAGTCGTCGGGCCCAGTTGCCTTGCCTGGCCTCATCTTCTCCAAAGTCGCTTCAATCTCCTTCACGGTGATCTTATGAACGGGGCCGTGGGTTGGAGCCGTTGAAGGGATGGCTGGATGAAGAAATTCCACAGCAGAGATTTCCTCACAAAGTAGTCACGCCATCGCTTCAATGCCTTCTTGCGGTCCGTAAGAAGATGGTCGTTCTCATCATTGATGCCGAAAAAACTTCTCAATATCCTCGGTCTGCCGATGGCGATTCTTAGCAAGCCGGTACAGATACCGCTCGCCATCGCGCGACTCAAGCTCCTCGTTGACATCTCCATAGTGAGTGGCTCTTGCAACAGTCACGGCCTTCTTTGCAGCCTTCTTGGCTTCTTGGTACTTCCGCCAGTTGTTGGCCCTCTTTTGCCGAGAAAAACGTGATACACCGACTTCTTCTCTCGCACTTTTGCTTTCACTCATATGTCCACAGCCAGGCCTGCTTGTCAACCTTCCGTCGCCCAGGCGTCGAAATGCCGAGCTCCGACTGTGCAGCTTGACGTATCGGGTCGGTCGCCTTCTTCCAAGTTTCGTCGACAGACGTGACTCTCGGTAACCGCACACGAGAAATCACAGCTGCTTCCTTCTCTCTCATTCGCCACCACTTGATTCTTGGTGCATTGCATCGCTCGACCTTTTTCAACCTCGGAGAGGCGGTTTTCAAAGTGTAGATCAGCGGTCGGTGCTGTGGGGCGACCGTCTCATACGGCACAACATTCGCGTCTCTGACGAGACTTCGGTCACGATCCTTCACAAGGACAAAGTCTATCTGAGTCCTGGTGCTTCCGCTATTGAACGAGATGAGGTGGGACTCGCGTTTTCGGAAGAGGTGTTCACTAGGTGAGGTTATGCGATTCCGCGTAATCAAGAATGCGCTCACCATCTGCGTTACGTGATCCGTATCCGAAACCACCATGACAGCTGTACCCATCTTTCGTAGCACCTACGTGCCCATCAAGGTCGCCAGCGACTATGATGACATCTTTCGACGGAACCTCTGCTGTCTTCTTATCAAGCAGGTTCCAAAACTCATCCTTGGCTTGATCGGAGCAGCCAGTCTGTGGAGCATACCCAGAGAAGAAGTGATGGAATCGCTCCTTAGCGGCGACATCAACCTTCATCAATCGATCGTCAAAGCGTTCGACGCTTACAAACGAGTCACGAAATCGTTCGGAGACGATGACTCGAACTCCACTGGTGGTTCTGGGACTTCCACATAGAACGGCCTTGAAGCCACTTCCTATGTCCCTTGACTTGCGGCAGGACCACCTCGTCTCCTGCACCGCACAGAAATCAACTCTTCTTCGCTTCAGTGCTTCTACCAACTCGTGCGAGCGGCCCGTCAACGTACCCATATTCAGCGTTGCCACGCGGGCCCTGCTTACGTTACGGGACTTTGGACTAGCTCAGTTGCCCCCCGATGCCGTCCTCGCATCAGGGACCCTCGCATACTTTCCACACTCGCAAAGGCCTAGCACTATACGTGAACTGACATGCAGCATGTGATGTGACATGGGATCTCCATAGGCCGGCCTGTCACAAGGGCCTGTCGCCTGCAATCGAATGTCCGTGTTTGGCTAGCTCGCATAGCGGGCAGTTTCCAGTAGCATCACGTGGAGAGGAACTGCTTATGGGGACGAATACGTTTGGATGAATAGGCGTAGAAGTGGTAATGAGAGGGCTGGCAGCGTAAAGGTTCGAGAAAGTAACGAAGAGAGTATACGTTCCACCTAGGGAGGTGCAGACGGTGCAGGTTTGCTGTGAAGGTGATCCGGCAGAACCTGCGAAGCGAATGATTTGGCTTGAAAGACAAGGAGTAGCAGCGGGAGTGTACGCTATTAAGGGTCAGCGAACGGAACTCCCGATGTTTAATAATAAGGATGAACCAGTACTGTTAGGGTAGGGGGAGAATGTTGGCTACTGGAGCACGGATAAATGGCATGATCGTTGGGAGGAGATTAATTCTTTCCAAATGGAGAATGATGAGGTGCCTAGAGAAGCGAGTGAGTTAATAAAGAAGCTGTATGAATTGTTGGAGAAAGATATTGAGGGAGGTGTGCTGAAAGATGAATTAAGAAGCCTGATGGAGCGATATGCGGAAGCGTTCGCAATATCAGACAGTGCACTGTCGCACGCCGATTTAGAGGAATTGAGAATAGACACGGGCAATACCTCTCCTATAAGAATGAAAGCTCGTGTCCGGTTCCGTTGGAAGTGAGGCCCAAATTGAAACAAATGTTGGCGGACCTGGTAGAAAGGAAAGTAATAGAACCAAGTGAATCGGATTGGGCGTTCCCGAGAGCGTTGTTAGAAAAGAAGGACGGTTCACTGACGTTATGCGTCGATTACAGAGAATGAACAAGAACGTAAAGTTGGATGCACACCCCTCACCAAATATTGAGTCTGTCGCGATCACGATCGCTCCTCGGTCTTGTTCGGCCGCGGTGCGCCGTATCCCGCGATAGCCTGATGATAAGGCATTATCGATCCGCCTGGGAGCAGGGAAAAGTTGGTGACGCGGCGCCATCGATCCGCGCGTGTCGCCTCCTTTCAATAGGCGCGTGCAGTAATCGACGTCCTGCGCTCCCGCGACGAGGTCTGCCGACCTTTCGCTCCCTACGACATTCCGGATGGCTACCGCGGGGCCTCGTCCCTGCCATTCACTTTGCTGACAATATGGGCAGAAGCACCGGGAGGGAGCCGCTGGGTCTAGTGAGCGTCACGCTCACCCCCGCGGCCTCAGGAGATCCAACCAGCGTGGCCACGGTGGACGCTTGATTCCATCTCTTCGCCTGTCGTTATGGTTACTGGATGTACTGCTGATCGCGAGGTGTAGTAAGTCTCATGTTGTATTCTGTGTACGTCTGGAGAAATCGGGTAAGTCCCTTCATATCAAGAGCTTGGTCATGTGTGTTCATATTGTGTGTTGCCATGTTGATCACACCGGGACTGGGTATGTCCCTTGAAGCGGTGGGAAGACAGTATGAGCCGGGTGGCGCGAGGCAGAGGAAGAGGCCAGCCCGGAGATCCATCAATACGTTCTAGGCAATACGCGGGGTCCCTCTTGGGATTAGGTGAGATCTGGGAGCCCTCCGGTACCTGTGGGGCGACACGGAGCTTCCAAAGGCGCAGAGGTTCACCTCACTGTGCGTGGCTACCGATCGCAACATGGTGCATCCGGCCGTTTGTAAGCGATCCCGTTGGCTAGCTGGGTAAAGGCTGACTGTAAAACCGGCGCTACCACGCCCCTGTGCGAGGCGTTCCTCTCCCGCACTCCCCCTTGGAGGAGGTAACTGGAAGGTTGGGGCTTTGTGTGTTTGTGTGGGATGAGGCCAAAACGCGCTGATTTGTTCGCACTCACTGCCCCGGCGTAGAGGTCCGGCTGGAATATGGCAACCAGCCTCTGAAGCATCTGAAGCGCCGGGGGTCCCTTTGGGCTAGGGCAGGTAATCCAGAACAGTGGCACGACTGGACTGTCCGGCAAGCCAGCACCGAGAGGGTGCAAGGGCACTCGAGGCGGAAAATTTGTTGGAGTCGGAAAGGGTCAGCATCTGGTGGCGATGTCCGTTCCTCCACGTGGTGCCACTGGAAACTGTTCGCTCTGCGAGCTAAGCCGATCACGGACACTCGATTGCAGGCGACAGGCCTTGTGACAGGCGGGCCCACGAAGACCCATGTCACATCATATGGTAAATGTCAGCTCACGTATTTCGAGATAATGCAACGGCGTCCGCGGGAGCCGACGCGCACTCCCAGAGCCCGGCGAGTGTGAGAAGTATGCGAGGGTCCCTGATGCGAGGACGGCATCGGGGGGGGGGGGGGGGGCAACTGAGCTAGTCCCGTAACGTAAGCAGGACCCGCGTGGCAACGCTGAATGTGCGTACGTTGACGGGCCGCTCGTGCGAGTTGGTAGAAGCACTGGAGCGAAGAAGAGTTGATTTCTGTGCGGTGCTGGAGACGAGGTGTTCCTGCCGCAAGTCAAGGGATATAGGACGTGGCTTCAAGGCCGTTCTATGCGGAAGTCTCAGAACCACCAGTGGAGTTGGAGTCATCGTCTCCGAACGATTTCGTGACTCGATTTCAAGCGTCGAACGCTTTGACGATCGATTGATGAAGATCGTTGTCGCCGCTAAGGAGCGACTCTATCACTTCTTCTCTGCGAGTGTTCCGCAGACTGGCTGCTCCGATCAAGCCAAGGATGAGTTTTGGAACCTGCTTGATAAGAAAATAACAGAGGTACCGTCGAAAGATGTCATCATAGTCGCTGGTGACCTTAACGGACACGCCGGCGCGACGAAAGACGGGTACTGCTGTCATGATGGATTCGGCTATGGGTCGCGTAGCAGATGGTGGGCGTATCCTTAAATATGCGGAATCGCATAACCTCACCATAGTGAACACCGTCTTCCGAAAACGCGAATCCCACCTCATCTCGTTCTATAGCGGAAGCACCAGGACTCAGATAGACTTTGTCCTTGTGAAGGATCGTGACCGAAGTCTCGTCACAGACGCGAAGGTCGTGCCGTATGAGACGGTCGCCCCACAGCACCGACCGCTGATCGGCACTTTGAAAACCGCCTCTCCGAGGCTGAAAAAGGTCGAGCGATGCAATGCACCAAGAATCAAGTGGTGGCGAATGAGAGAGAAGGAAGCAGCTGTGATTTCTCGCGTGCAGTTACCGACAGTCACGACTGTCGACGAAGCTTGGAAGAATGCGACCGACCCGATACGTCAAGCTGCAGAGTCGGAGCTCGGCATTTCGACGCCTGGGCGACGGAAGGTTGACAAGCAGGCATGGCATGGTGGACAGATGACGTGAAAGTCAAAGTTCGAGAGAAAAAGATGCTCTATCACGTGTTTCTCGTCGAAAAGACAGCCGATAATTGGCGGAAGTACCAAGAAGCGAAAAAGGCTGCAAAGAAGGCCGTGGTTGTTGCAAAAGCCACTCATTATTTATTTATTTATTTATTTATTTATTTATTTATTTATTTATTTATTTATTTATGCACTCATGGGTGCGTCAAAAAGAAGAAAAAACAGCCAGCTTTCCTACTGGCTACTATGGTTGGTATGTTAAGAATACAATAAAAGAACAAGGAGGTAAACAATACTTACTTTGATACTTTGATACTTTGATGGTCCTTTGTCGGCTGGAGGTCTTCTCAGCGGGGACCACAACTCTTCCAGACCGCTCGATCTCTGGCTGCTTGCATCCAGTGAACAATAATCTAGACAAAAGTAAGTAGGAAACTGAGGAGTAATAATTGTTTTGTCAACGTTGCTGATCCTGAAATACCTCAAAAAATTCATAAGCCTACGAACATATTCTTCCTACTAGTCAAAATGCGTAATATACTATACTAAAAACGAGGAAAAGAACAGGCCTATACTGCGGCTCTACTTGACTTGAAAGTCTATCCGGAAATAAATTTTGTCTGCAATATAAAAGAAATTGTGGTGAAAATAAATACAATTAATTTAAAACTATAATTAGAAAACAACTGCTTCCCGACTTATATTACACAGAATCAATGTTTCTCCACCTTGAGTGCTACGAGTCAGTAGGCACGCAACTGGCATAACCATACCGGGGCGGTTCTATCTATCAGGAACCTCTTTAAACTAACTACGCACCTCAGGCGATGGCTTACTAGGGAGGCCCACAGAGGAGATAGATATGCAAAGATATAGTCAGGTAAAAGAGTTGAAGCAACAAACAAAAAACTGGTTTAACTATACAAAAATAAACAGTGATTTCTTCAAGCCAAAGAGAGTCATTGCCTGCAGCACCTGTGCTTTCCGAATTGATATGACTCCAATCAGGGCGATAGTAAAAGAAACTCGTGGACAAGCCTATCTATGGGAGAGGCGATGATACTATGTCGAAGGACATGTGCGACATAACGGCGTAGCCTTGTTGGCGCGGAGGAAGTATTGATAAGCCGTGAGTAGTCCATTGAGAAGTCGGGACAAACATTCAACGCTGCTGTAAAAGTATCCATCAAATGAATATAAAAGTAGAGCACTTATTCTGATAATGACTTCCTTTAAGGTCCGTAATTGAGCTAGCTACATGTTACTACCTAAAGTCCTGTATCTTTAATAAAGAAGGAAGCTCTGATCTTTTTAGCTTACTCCGAAAAACTGAGTGGACGGAATATATCACGAGAATCGTATTGGCTGTGAGTCGGTTAGACACGACTCCAGACTGAACTATGCCTTCGCGGCCGTATTGCATACGTGCAGAGTACAGTACCGGACGCGTCTTTTGAATAGACGCCGAAAAAACCGCACTTTTGGGTTTTGCGTCTTTTTGCTATAACTCGCCCAAAAGTCACCCATTTGAAAAAGCAGGAGTATATTTGAGCTCAGGAAAACGAGGTCTATCGTTTGGTATATACACTTCATATGAAAGATCAAAAATGGCCAAAATTGAAAACTTGCGCTCCATTGAGAAGGCCGGCCGCGGACGAGTTGTCGGCCGCAAGGGGTCGAAAACCGTTTCAGGCTCACAATTCCTCCAATTTGAGGTTCTTTGAAAAACGGTTGGTACTGTCCGATTCGTCTCTTCGAGATCTACACATATCATATATACAACAATTCGCCAAACCACCGCATTTTCGCAGTGGGTGGTCAAAAATGTCTGGAGCTGACTTTTTGCTATTGGAGAAGCTTATATTCCAGGACTTGCATGTTCTCAGAACATCTCAAGCATGGCATCAAGTGTTTTCTCATGCCAGCAATCCCCTGAGTGTGCGCCGTGCACAACGTAAATAGGATCGAAGCTATCAATCGAGTGGGCGGCGCGACAGCCTGTAGAGTGAGCATTTGGGTAGTTTTACAGAATTTCCCAGCCGCCCTACTCAGAAATTGTTGTACTCTGTTCCGGCGAGACTTCGGAGTGCGCTGTGCACAATGTATAAAGGATCGAACCTATCAATCGACTGGGCGCGACAGCTCGCAAATTACACCACGGGCGTGCTCTGAGCGTAATAACTCTGTCAACTTCGAGTCTTTCCGGCTGCAGGTTGTGCATTTTGTAGGCAGTAGAAAGTTCAAGAAGAGCGCTGAAGCATAGCGACCTAGCTTAAGACTAGACGAAGTTACAGCGGTGCGAAAATGCAGGCAAACGTTGTGTGACACGATTTTTTCCAAGTTCAGTTGACTACTACAGGAAGACGAGGCGAGTTAATGGCATCCAAATGCACGGACCAGCTCAAGACTGAAAGCACTTTACGATGACATGCTCGCAGCTGTGGCGAGAACTGCTATCTGGGCGAGTAAGAGCTCGGAGAACATAGACCGTTGTTGTGCTAAATTGCGCGCGCGGGCGTGTTTGGAGCGCGATAACTCTGTCAGCTTCCAGTCTTTCTTGCTGGAACGTGTGGATTCCGTACGCAGTAATACCCTCCAGTAAAGTGCCAAAGCATAGCAAATTAACTTCCGAATTGGCAAGGTTACGGCGGTGCGAAAATGCAGGTTGGGCATGTGTGACACGATTTTTTCAGATTTCGGTCGACTGCTGCAAGTACACGAGGCGAGCTAACGGCATGCAAACTCGCATACGAGTAAAGCACCGAAGGCACTTTACGAGGACGTGCTCGCAGCTCTCTAGATGCCATTAGCACAATCTGCCATTTTAGAGCGGTGGAGGGCGACGGCGAAGTTTCTTCCGCCCTTACTTGCCCACATTCGAGTTCTCGACGCTCTCAATGGTACCTCTCTGATCAGCTCGAGAAGATGTTGTCAATCTCGACCAATTCCGGGAGCATCGATTTTTTGACAATTTCGCATCAAAGGAAAGGTGGCTCAAGGCCGCGGCAGAAGGACAATGACGTCATCTAAAATCGATATTTTTGAGCCGGGCAGAGTCTGATACCGTTCGACAGAGCTTTTGGTGGTGAATTGAGTGGTGTTACTGCGCGCAGCAAGAACTGTAATCTGGGCGATTGAGAGCGCGGAGAACATCGACCGTTGTTGTGCTAAATTAGACGCACGGGCGTGTTCTGAGCGCAATAACTCTGTAACTTTTGAATTTTTCGGGCAGCAGCTTGTGGATTTTGTAAGCAGTAGACAGCTCAATAGGTGCGCTGAAACATAGCAATGTAGCTTATGAATGGACAAAGTTACGGCGGTGCGAGTGTGCTGGTAAACCTTGTATGAGACGATTTTTTATGATTTCAGTCGACCACTGTAGGAACACGCGATCACCTAGTGGCCTACGAATGGGTAAGCTAGCAAACCCGTTAAGGTACTTTACGACGAAGTGCCCATATCTCTTCAGCTGCCTAACCTGCCTTAGTCCCAGCTGCCATTTTAGAGTTGCGGAGGGCAGCGGTAAAGATTCTTCCGCCCTTACACGCCCACGTTTGAGTTTTTGACATAAGAGATAGTATCCTTTTGTTCAGCTCGGAAAGCTCTATCGAACGGTACCAATCTCGTTCAATTGCGGGAAAATTGATTTTTTGACAATTTTCCATGAGGACGAGGGCGCTCGCTCTTCGCCCAGCCCGCCCGGACGATGACGTCATCAGAAGTCGCCGATTTCGAAAATCGCCAAATGCTCTTGTCAAAACTTCGTTCAAATTCATCTAGGGGGTTATTTGGTACGCTGATTACGAATCCAATGTCTGTTTTTGAAAATTCCGCCCAACATCTGCATCAGAAATTATAGTCTATAAAGATGTTAATTGTGATAAGCGTTAACTGCTAAGGCTGACTTAGGCGCCTTTTATACTCCCGCCGCGGCGCGCGCGTCAATTTGGGGAGCGGCGCGGCCAGTCGCGTCGCGCCCCGATTTTGACGCGCCGCTGCGCGATTGCAGTTAGAAAGGGGAGCGTTAGCGACGCGCGGCCACGAGGATCTGCGCACTACGGCCCGTGCTCCGGAAGCGGTCCACGAGTCATTGAGGGACCAAAACAGGAAGGATTTTTTTTGCTGATCGGCGCAATGCATCTTGTCAATGTTTGTCGTGGGATTCCTGTGGAGAGCGACGAATCCTCTCTTGAGCCTGGAGTCGAAGTCGTACAACCTACAGTTGAAACTGGTGAGTGTGGTATTGAGTCGAATCCCCTGCAATGCAAACGGCACTAAGCCACTCCTTATTTTGCGACTGTGCGGGTCCAAACTGCTGGAACGTACCCATCGTCAAGAATCACTCAAAATTGTTTCTCATATGGCCTTTCTAGGGTCACTGTGCACTAAGCATATTTTTAGCGTGATATAGGAAGCTTCGTGGATGTCTACAGATATCTGTTATGTTCCTAGGTTACAGAAAGTACGGGCTAAGGTCATGGTCACCGATTTCGCCTTAACTCCCTAATCAACCGAACCTACCGTAATCGCCCGTAACTTCAAAAAACGACGTCAGATTCGTGACCAGCACCTAACCCCCCCCCCCTCCTTCCCAATAGGAGAAGATTGGTCGAAGTGGTGAAACTCCTACCCCGAGTCTGCCGCGGCTGATTGCGCCGCGCCGCGCCCTTCCCCTCAGCAGCGCGATTCGCCGAATACCGTAACCCAAAATTCCGTCAAGTGTGGTGTTTTGCGGCGGCGGAGCATAAAAGCGATGCGGCGTCGCCTTGCGGCGCGAAAAATCGATAGCCATGCCGACCATCACGCCGCGCCGCGCTGCGGCGCAGGTATAAAAGGCGCCTAAAGCAATCTCTCTATAAAAATTGTTGAGGCACTCTTCGAATCGCCGACGGAAGCGTAACTGAGAGATGGTTTTTTTATGGGAAAATTTTCTACCTTCTGAAGAGAAGCAGTAGAACTCGAAAGAACGAAACATTAAGGAGTGAAACTGTACCACATAAAATTTTAGGTCGGTTTTGGGTAGGTTATTGTACAGTAAAAAACCTAAGCTTCTTCGCAGCAGTCTTTGATGATTACGGCTGATGATTGTATTCAAAATTTTCCTCTTTCCTGAAAAAATAAATGAGTTCTACCTAACAAGGGAACTGTCTGAACGGTACGCCGGAACGGCAAGAACGAGTACTATAGGAAGAATCCCCGTCC
Source organism: Heligmosomoides polygyrus polygyrus (assembly GCA_947396885.1). Classification (NCBI taxonomy): domain Eukaryota; kingdom Metazoa; phylum Nematoda; class Chromadorea; order Rhabditida; family Heligmosomidae; genus Heligmosomoides; species Heligmosomoides polygyrus. The sequence goes on from OX377203.1 coordinate 38,800,773, forward strand.
TCCAAATAGTAACACAACATGTTTTGTTTTTACCGAATCCTTGGGGCAAACGAGTAAGAGGGTGTAATGGTTAAGGGTCCGCAGAGCGAGCTCTTCATGGCAGCGCAAGATCCCGTTGCCTTGGAATGGGTGGCGCAGTGGTGGAGAGAACGCTTCATGTTCGTGAGGTCTAGGGTTCGGTTCCCATGCTACGTCGCGTTTTTGCTCTTTTACCATAGAATCGGATTTCCATAGAGATTTCTATATCTGAACTTGTTTTTGGCCTCACAGTTCCTGCCCAGTGGTACTCCGCTGCAGCCCAAGCGTGGAATCGCGATACATTCCACTTTCCCAGTTCTCAAACTTGTATAGAATAACAATTCTAGTATAGCCAAACTTTTTCCTCCGAAACGTTCGTCCTCCTGAAAACGTGATAATGCCTTCACTGGTTAGTGGTGTCGTGTCTCCGGCACAATCCTCTTCTGATGGAAACTCTTGGTCCTCTTCTTCAACTACCTCCAACTTCCCCACTTCGTCGATTTCCAGCTGTCGCAGTTCGAAATCCTGTAGGATACTTGCTATCCTTTCCGCCAGCATCCAGTAGAGATCCGCACTTCAGTGTCAATAGATGACCACTCGAGGGTTAGCAGACATTGTAGAATCAGTGTTGGCGGCAGCAGCTTTTATAACCGCGCGACTTTGTAAGCATAACAGAGGCGAGAATATTGATCGAGTGGTAGGTCAGGTTGAAGATGTAGTCCCGTCCTACACTGTGAGTACGCTGGTGGCACTCACCTCACCGACACTAATAAATTGTATTTGAAGCATTTTTCTAGCCTTATGCCGCAGTTTCATGTTGTTTCTGCGTCAAAATTTCTTCGTTGACAATGAGAACAATATATTAGAGTAAACGTTTCATACAAAATCGCATTTGGCATATTTCGGACATTGCTGGTGAATTACGAGATGTCGATAAATAATAAGTAATTAAAACATCTTACCGTAGCAAACTCCAAAAACAAGTTCAGATATGGAAATCTCTATGGAAATCCGATACTATGGTAAAAGTGCAAAAACGGGACCTAGCGCTGGGATCGAACCCTAGACCTCATAAACATGAGGCGAGCCCTCTACCACTGCGCCGACCACTCCACGACACCATAATCTTGCGCTGCCGTGAAGAGCTCGCTCTGCGGACCCTTAAACATTACACCCTCGTACTCGTTTTCCTCAAGGATTCGGCAAAAACAAAACATGTTCTGTTACTATTTGGAGGACGGGGACTCTCCCTATAGTACTCGTTCTTGCTGTTCCGGCGTACCGTTCAGACAGTTCCCTTATAAGACCACCTATGCAGTTGAAACTTTGCCATTAAATGTTTTAATTCCTGATCAATGCACAACGAGACAACCATGATTTTCTGAATCGAACAGGTTGGATCGACTTCTGAGGCCGGATTGATGATTGGTAAGGTTAAGGATGAAAAACTTTACTCGGTATAGATAGTGGGTGGAGGGTAAGTTTGGCATTCATGAACAGCTTATCAGCGTAGTTATTTCATGCGAAAAAATTCGTTGAGCGGTTAACCCAGTGATGAGCATTTCGATTCAGGTGGAAGTTGATTTGCAAACATCCTTTCTACCCAGTAGATTAGATAGTTAGTGGAAGTTCTCGAAGAAAAATTAATCCTTAGACGCTTATGTGTGGTGGGACATATGTAAATTTAGCGAAACAGCGTTTCTTAGTCAAAAAAATATTAGCAACCGCAAAAAGTTTTTACGCTCTTATGAAAAGGAGAGAAGAATTTCGTCTATCACTGTGGTTCACAATGAAACAAAGATAATGCATTATAGGCATCTGTTATACTCCCGCGTGAGCATCCGCGGAACGTCCGCGGACCAATGGTGCACGGCGGAGGCGGGCGTGGCGAGGCGCGGCGATTGGCCAGGTGAGGAGTCTCGGCGCGATTCCCGCCCTTCCGCGGACGCTCCCGCGGGAGTATAACAGGGGCCATACTTAGATTATATTAATTCTCCAGCTGGAATATATATTTCGATGCCTAAATTAGAGTGTTTTCAACACACTTCACTCTGACTAACATCATAAGGTGTATGTTTGGGGTTGCTTATTGTTGCTTTGTTGCTTCAGAACCAAAAATAAAAGAATTTTGTGTGGTTTAGGGTCCTTGACAATTGCGTGAAGAACTGCTCACGAATGAACCTCACCGGATAAAAATTACCCACTGATAGGCTTGCTTAGTGAGGATGATGGGTGTAGAGTAGATTTGGTATTCATAAGAGTGAGTAGCGCTATCACTGGAAACTGATCATATCCATATGAAAGGACCAATGAAGATCGTGAGTTATATAAAAAAACTCATTTCGCGTCGCATTCTACAAGTTTTCTTAGTAGCATGAAATTTCACTCACTTTAGACATGCAAGCTTCGTTTTAAAGTTTTTTCGGCGACCTTCCTCATAGAGCTGGCGGCACAATTCTAGGTTGCTGCCAATGCAACGTAAGCAGAGTTGTCTTGCAAGTGGGCTAGATTTTATATAATAGAAGAAATTAACTCACACCTTGTCTAAGCGAGGGGGCCATAGAGAAATGTCCCTACGGTCATTATTATATGTGGAATACCCAATATCGTTGGAGCTCTGGACGGAACTTACATTAAACGATAGCCCCTCTGAACAAGATGAAGTCTATGTGAATAGGTGCTATATTTCGTCAAATCTTCTCCATATTTTATTACGAACTTCAGCAAATAAAACAAAGAGAGCTTCCACTAAATTGTAGGAAATGTTACCATTCAATAAACGATGGAGCTATAGCTGATTTGGATCAGCGGTCCTTATGGGTGAGCGCGAAGTATCCGCGAGGAGCACGTGATTCCAAGGTAAAACTTCATATATTCATCCCATTTCGATCTTCACTGCCGCCTTCACAAGTGTTCTGGTGTTGCACTATATACAGAGAGTAAACAGAGGGAAGAGAACGAGGGACTCTGTTAGCGAGTAGTGCCTACAGATCTGAGTCTTTCCTATTGAAGCCAGTTTTACGAAAAGAAAGATCTGATGTAGGTATACATAAAAAATAAATGTAGCTGTACAGTTCACGGCTCCTAGTGTTAAGAGACTCGATATAAATTCGCCGTCTGCCAAGGTTCTGTCGTAGTGGAGCACGCATTTGGATCGCTGAAGCGGCAGTTTCAAGCCCTTTTCAACGAATTAGAGTTGCTTCCAAACTTTCAAGTAATAGCATTCTACGCTTATAATTTTGTTGTAGGCACTCCCGACAAGAGCATCGAAGATCATTGTATCGGCTATGTGTTTGAGAAATGTTTGCATTGAGCTTAAAAACCGTTTGAGGAAATAGAAGCGATCGGCCCGCCCCCCCCCCAGCCGGGCCGGCTTATCCTGAAGCCGGTGACGTTATTCTAGCGGATCAGGTGAAGAAAGATAGGACTCTTCAATAGTTTATTATTGAAGGCTATTTCGCATAATATTTTTGAATTGTTAAAATTTAACAATTGTTCCCCAGACGTAGTTGATTCAGATATGTTGGGATGTGGGTCTAAAGACGAAATTATGTAAAAAAGGAATTAACAGCAAGATCGGTAACGCTATACTGTTTGGTAAAGGCTCTACCCCACTTTTAGAGTCGGGTAGAGTTTCTCACTACCCTTTACCGGTTTTCATGAATGCTGAGTAACGCATGAAGTTTTACCCCTCACCCTCATCGACCTCTGAATATTTTCTTATTAATTTGGAATCGACGGCGATAACAGCTATTAATTGCTGAATTATAAAATTCTACCCTGCCCTTCACCCACCGCTTCACTATTGTGAATCACAGGAAATGCTCAAATTTTTACCCACTGCCCACATAACCCACATAACTCAATCATGAATCCGACCTCTGGGGCCGTATGCTCGTCTACCCCGAGTCTCCCCCAATGGGGGATTGGGGCGTGATATAATATGCTGATATTGATTGATTCTCCCCCAACGGGGGAACACGAGCATACGGCCCCTGGTCGTTCCGGCTCCTTCATCGTTGAGGAAATCGAAGCGATCGGCTCGGCTTATCCTGAAGCCGGTGACGTTATTCTAGCGGATCAGGTGAAGAAAGATAAGACTCTTTAATAGTTTATTATTGAACGTTCACAAAAATATCGTATCTCGTAAAGTTTCAGAAACCCAAGTACTTTTTGAAAACTAGAGAACTAATGCTTTCTGCATATGAGAAGCAGCCTTCCAGAATGAGGTCTTTACGTGGGGCAGGAAGGTTGGATTTCTGGTCGATTTTTGCAAACGTAGGTGCCGAAAATCGGGGTTATTGTGGTGCTGATCACGAATCTGACATCCTTTTTGAAATTCCGGCCGATTACGTCGAGGTCATAATCAGCAATTTCGCCTAAACTTCTCCCAGGCGGGGGGGGGGGGGTATTTAAGGTGCTGATCACGAATATGACATCCGTTTTTGATATTACGCTTGGGCGCGGGAAGTTACAGTAGGCATTGGTGACCATATCACCGTGGTAAGGTCATGGTCAACGATTTCGCCAACGTTTTCTATAACGGGGTTGCCTGGGATGTTGATCGGGGAATCTGACCATTTTGACAATTTAGAATGGAAAAATGTGTAGGAGATGTGTAGGAAGCAAATTGGTAAAGGTAGTGGCGGACATGAAAAAATAAATAATGCATAGCACAGGAGTTGCTCAAGCAGCAAAACATGAACATCGAGAAAAAAAAGTTTACGCAACCACTACAAGTGCGCATTGATTGGCTTATGTGGGGGAACATTCGAATAGTTCGACTACTCCGACTAGTACATGTGGAACCCCTTAAACTAAATATGACCTTCGGGTGGCTATTAGCTCAAGGGATCCTTAACCTAAGTTACATACATCATCTTGTGCTAATATGTAGGTTGCATGCGAAATTAGGTCTGAAGTAGGTATATACTAGCAGTAGGTTATCTATGACTTACAGGGGTTTTGCGTAACTTACATGCAACATCTTGTGCAAGCTTGCAGCACTTACGAATGACTAGTTTGGGGCCATCTATTATCTGCAAGCAGCTTGCAAGTGACTTGCTCAAAATTTCTGAGCTGACGAAGAGACACGCATTCTGTGTCTTTGCTATCCTTCATGATTGGAGCTGCGTCAACGATGCTGACTGTATCCGGCTCTTTAGGCATGTGAGATCGTGTCCGCACTCACGCACACCAATGTGTGGGTGATATGTTCAAACAACGGTGAGTTTAAAGTAGGGGCCTCGTTTCAACCCACCACTTATACCAAGTTCGAACAGAACTCTGCCCGGAACCGTGCGGCGATTGCGAAACTAATGGACCGAATCATAATTGTCGCCGGTCCATTTGTGGCGCTTCTACAGCGGGATGGGCATGGCAAGGCTTGCTGTCGATAACCTCTGCTTCCCCTCTGCGCGGCTGCCGCTCTTCCGCAATAGTGTGCGGGGCCTTGAGAATTCTCGGTTTCACACCGAGACCTAGAGTTAGCATCAGTTATCACCTGAACTACTTATCAAACCTTCTATCATATGAGGGGAACGCAAGTGCAGTTCATTTTTAGCAGTTGGCAATCATGAGAAGTATCGCACAATGCTGGTAAGTGTGGAGCTCCCTTTGCTTGCGTTGCGATTGTCTCACTTCTCGTGTAATCATCTTTCAGTTTAATCACCATATTGTTGTCGAATACAATTAGCGCCAGGCAATCGAAAATGATAACTGTTGTGGTGCCTGAAGGAAATGCGCAAGACGCCATTTTAGAAGTGGTTCGTCACTTTCACCATTACAACTACTTGGGTTATAAACTGTTACTAACAGGGCTTGCAATCATAGATGTCTCCTATTCACATTAAAGAGAGCCATGAATTTCAGGCGGCTTCTTGAAGTTTCCCTTATGTTCTCTTGTTCGTCATCCTAACACTAAGTTGCCGAACAAGATCGTACATCGTATTCTAATCGTCGATGTAACAAGGAATTCCGCTTAACCTTTCTAATATGGATGGCTGAATAGCGCGAGGTGCAAGTGCTAGTTGGTGGGGCGAAAGTGCTAGTTGGTGGGGCGAAATCGGTGACCATGACCTTAGCCACTCGTTCCTTTCGTAACCTAGGAAGGGAATGGAAATCTGTAGGCATTCCCGAAGTTTCACCTAAAGACCTTAGCCACCCGTTCCTTTCGTCCCGTTCCTTTCGTAACCTAGGAAGGGAATGGAATTCTGTAGGCATTCCCGAAGTTTCACCTAAACGCTAAAGATATGTTTAGTGCACAATGATCACGGAATGGCCATATGAGAGAGAATTCTGAGTGATTTTCGGCAATGAGTACCTTCCAACAGTTTGCGGATGGAACTTAAAATCTATTCCGAACCGGTTTTAGCAGCCATTGTTCCACTCCCTTTCGCAATGCAATTTCGACATATACCTGATGAATACGAATTCCATACGTATATGAATTGCTCTCTCCAAAGCATTCGCTAAGGGGTGCTGCGACACCACGCGGCAGCAGACACGTCGCAACGCGTCAGCCTGTGCAGAAACGCGCTCCGATAACGGATGATCTGCAGGTTTTCGGGATACTGTAGCATGATTTGGCACATTGCCACGGCAGCCGCCGATGAGGTCTAATGGCTATCTCTTAAGAGAGGATTTGTCGCTCTCCACAGAAATTCTAGCACTAACATTGGGAAGATGCGTTTCGCTGATCAGCCAGACGAATCCTATCTGTTCTGGTTCTCCATTGACTCATGGACCGCCTTCTCCGTCCGTCATGGTGCACGGATCATAGTGAGCAGAAGCTGTGGCCGAGCGTCTCTGACGCTCACCCTTTCTAACTGCAATCACGCAGCGGCGCGTCAAATTCGGGGCGCGGAGGAAGTATAAAAGGCGCATGAAAGTTGTCTTGACCGCTTTTTCCTAACCGCTTCAGCGAGTTTCTTGAGCTAATCGGCGTAAACGACAGCGGTGATCGTGTGTCCTTGCAATAGCAGCTCCTAGTACAGCATCTCCTTCGAGTCCTAAAATCAGCATAGAAGAACCTTCTTGGTGTGCACTATACTTACGCTCTCGCAAAAATTTCGAATATTCGAATAGTTTCGAATGCAGAAAATTTTCGAACATTTGAAATCGAATAAATTCGAAAAACGAGATTGTTCTGGATATTCGAATTCAAATACATTAGAAAAACGCGTTTTTTGAATACTCGAATTCGAATACATTCGAAAAACACGATTTTTTGAGCATTTAAATCAAATACATTTGAAAAGCGCGATTTTTACAAATAGTCGAATTCGAACGAAAAATCAGGATGCACGATCGATATGATAGACAACAGCCCGGGAGAGAAAGTGGAAGCGAGACATAATGGATTCCTTCCTAAATAATCACGCGTTTTTTATCGACATGCCCTTTGGCCTATGTCATACCACCGCTCACACCGAGCGAAGCCTAATGATAAGTTCCCATAATGGTGCAATCCTAGTTGGTGGTGGCCACTCTTAAATGTTTTTCTGATATAACGAAACATAGTAAATGGGCAACACCATCACCTGTATTATCTGTCGTCCCGTTGATCATCGACTTGCTCGAGCGGGCGCCAACAGCGTCTCCATTCGTCCCTGTCAGACGCCAGAGTGCCCCAGTGGATCCTCCTCGCTCGAGGGACACGAAGAGCGTCATAGCGATCGTTCAGGGCTTTCACGAAGAAGTCCGACCAACGCGTTGGTGGGCGTCCTGGTGTTCTCTTGACATCCCGCTAAATCCAGTCGCTGACGGCTCTCGTCCAGCGGGTGTCTGCGAAGCGCACTACGTGGCCGGCCCACCTAATTCTCGACAACTTGGCCCACGCGACAGCGTCTCTGATCTTCGAACGTCGGCGAAGCTCGGAACTCCGGAGGCCTTCTCTCACTTGCGTGAGTCGTGCCACTCCGAGCATCGTCCTCTCGATTCTACGCTGCGCGACGCTGATAGCGTGTTCATCCTACCTTCGTGTAGCCCAAATCTCTGAGGCTTATATTAGGGCAGGAAGAACGGTAGAGTCGAATAGGTGGGCACGGAGTCGGACGTTCTTCTTCTTCACGACTTCTTCGACGCTCATGAAAGCTCCCCAAGCTGCTCGTTTCCTCCTGCTCAGCTCTGGTGCTAGGTCGTTGGCCATGTTGACTTCGCGACCCAGATACACATAGCTGGAGCATTCGGAGATGTTCGTTCCGTTGAGCGAAAATGAGGCATCAGAAACTTGTCCGTTCCTCATGAACATCGTCTTCGTAGTCCGACGTAGTCTGCTGCAGTCCGACGTTCACACATATACGATCGAAGTCGGCCAGCATTCGCTCCGTCTGACTGATGCTCGGTGCTATAAGCACGATGTCGTCAGCGAAGCGCAGATGGTGCAGTTGCCGGCCGTCGACCTTCACTCCCATGTCTTCCCATTCTAGTTCGCGCATGACGTTTTCGAGGGTGGCGCTGAAGAGCTTCGGGGATATGGTATCCCCTTGCCGAACCCCTCTCTTTACGTCGATGACGACGTCGTTGTAGAATGGGGAGATCTTGGTCGTGAATCCACTGTACAGCTCTTGAAGGACTCTGATGTACTGAGTAGAAACGCCCTGAGTGAGCAGGGCTTCTGGACCGCTTCAGTCTCGACGGAGTCGAATGCCTTCTTCAGGTCGATGAACGTAAGGCACAGCGGCAGCTTGTACTCTCGCGACACTTTGATGAGCTTCGTAATGGCGTGTGCATATGTGGTCGATCGTTCTGAATCCTCTCCGAAATCCTGCTTGTTCGCATGGCTGTCCTTCGTCCAGCGTTCTGCTGATCCTATTCAGGATTACTCGAGTGAACGGCTTGTAGACTACAGACAACAGGCAGATCGGGCGATAGTTGCCAATGTCGTGCATGTCTCCCTTTTGTACAGTAAGACGGTCCTGCTTGTCTTCCACTGAGATAGAACCTTGCACTCCGACAGGTAGCGCGTGAAGAGCCGCGCCAAGGTGTTGATGAGCGCTGGCGAGAGGTTCTTCAGGTGTTCGGGTCTGATCCTGTCGGGACCGGGAGCTGTACGTTTCTTCATCGACGAGATGGCGTGTCATATCTCGGAAGGGAGAACAGAGGGGACGACGTATCCATTCTGCGGAAGATGGCGTGGGGGCAGGTGGACGTGGCTATCGAAGAGATCGGAGTAGAAGGCGTGGATGACCTTTTCCGTGGTCCTTCTGGAAGAGGTGATCGTTCCGTCAGGACGTCGGTCAAACAGCGCCGGTGGTGTAAGGCGAACATCGCTGCCCGGAAAGCAGAAGATGTGGGTCCAAGTCCCGCCTGGCGCAAAAGTTTTGATCGCAACAAAACATCCTGTAACAACGAGAAATGACATTTTTATCAATTTTTCTCGGACGTCGGAGAGCGGTCATCTTGGTATTGAAGTTGGCGAAATTCTGGCGGGCATTGCGGATGCTCAAACATGCCTCTGCAGCTTCAGCCAGCACTTCCGCCCTTCTCTCCCTAAGATCCTCCTTTATCGCCACTCTGCATAGCCTCGCAAGCTCGGACGTCAGCTGGTAGTTGCCTGACGATCGTGCTGCTCCACGCTGGCGTATCAGCTCGACTCGAGCTTTGGGCAACGGTATGTTGAAATAAACAAACTACGCCAATATGGTTAGACACAGTTGCAAGTCGGGAGAGGGGAGCCTAAAAAGGGTCATTCTCGGTGCAAATCTACTATGAGAGGACCCTCTTATTATATTTGATGATCAATTTCAGGAACCTAAAAAGTTAACATCTGTAAAATAAAACAGATGTTGGGCCAAAACACCATCAACCAACGTTCTGGACACTGGCAAGACAATGTACTTCACGTCCCAATAAATTGGGAACATCATGACCAAGATTACAATTGCTATATATTCTCATGTTTATAATGTTATTGATCCTGATTTCGTTAGTGCAGTTGTTTTCAAGGAGTGAGAGGTTCAATATGCTTTAATACTGAATGCATTCAGTTCTTATGAAATCGCTTAAGAGTGGCCACCACCAACTAGGATTGCACCCCCATATTGATCGCGCGAAGCGTTGAATCGATACGGGAGCCTATCATTAGGCTTCGTTCGGTGTGCGCGATGGTATGACATAGGCCTTTATAAGCCTCTTTGTGTATCGTAAACATGAAGTGGAGAACTTACACGTAATAGGATCAAAGGGCTTATGGAAACGTTTAATTTCCTTGTTTTCAGGAAGGCAAATTTTTCTCAAAGCAGTGCTTCTGTATTGCAAAGTGCTGCTCATGAAGAACAAACGAAAAGTTTACAGGACATTTGAAGGGCACACCGTTTGCATATCCACTGTAATCTCAAACGATCATTTTTGTGACTTGGAATTGGTGACTGACTAACTATTCAAGAACTTTCACGAAACAATGCTTTCGCCTAACGGCAGCTAATGACAGACTGACGACGAGTGGTATATGCAGAACTGTATCAAATCTATCCTGTTCGTAAAAAAGTTGAAAGATCACACTATCAATTTTGCCGTCACAACATTATTACAGGTAGCTAGGAATAGGCCAGCCATGAGGGGCGGTCTCATTTCTTTCTGGTGATTCGCCTAAGCCTATGTCACACCATCGCTCATCCCAAGCGAAGCCTAATCATAGGCTCCCATATCGACTCATTGCTTCACGCAATCGATATGGGGGCTTATCATTAGGCTTCGCTCGGGATGAGCGGTGGTATGACATAGACCTAGGTGGTAGAAGCAGATAATTCTTATCCGCGATGAACCTGTGAATGTAACTGCTCTCCATCCAACATACTGATTAAACCGTAAATTCTTAACAAAAATCGATCGATAAATAACAGGCGGTCGATCTACACCGCCTCCCCTTGTGAAATCTGCCATACGGCCGACATACATATAGTGTGCTCCTTCGACTTCCCTTGCGTAGGTGCCTCTTCTACCCGAGGTAGCCAAACGGCACGATGTGCGTTGGAGTGGTAGAGAACCCAACTCTCATCTAGGGTGACCAGGTCTTCCAGAATATCATTGCGAAGCGAGCGGATAAAGAGAGACTGGCGGATGGATATGCGGATGAACCGCATGCTATTGGTCAAGGAATGCGGTATCCATCGAGCCAGCTCTTATCGGTAGCCAAGGGCTTTGAAGCGGCTGGCGACCGTCGGCTGGGTACATCCGAGTCTCGTCGCAGTACTATGGGTGGTAACTTCCGGATCCTCCTTGACAGCGTCAAGGATGGCGGAGTCTTCCACTGTTTGGGAGAGCTCCACCCGAGGTTTGTCTTCGCAGTCCGTGTCTCCCTTTGTGAACCGAGCGTACAGGCGGTTCACGGCGTTGATGGTAGTGGTATTCTCCTCAGTGCGCGTTGATGTTGCGAACTCCTGCCGTCACTCTAGTGCCGCGACGCCAACCATAGATGATGATGACATGAAGCTGCCCTTTTGAAATCGACAGCGTACTAGAACTCAAGGAAGCATACTTTTGCAAACTTTGGATGTGTTTAGTACGACGACAACATGGCAAATCATGGAAATCAATCAAAATCAGAAGCTCTGAAGTTCTGGACATTAACGCCCTATGAAGCGTTTTTGATCCACTTCAGACATGGAGCATCTCGGCGAAACAGATAACACATTCATATCCTTAGCGTTGCCGTGGTTAAGCATAAGCAGAGAGCCACCTCAGCAAGTTTTTAATCTTTTTTCTCTCTATATTTGTTTTCGCTGTTCAGAAGGCTCACAAAGGAACCTTACTGAGCCTTTACACATAGGTACACAAAAATAAGGGTGGTTTTGTGTGCCTCTCCCTTTTCCGCACCAGCCGCAACGGTTCGCTTTATCTCCGTAATCAGAATTGTGACCAAGCGGATGTTCAGTCGAAGTCTTTATATAACCGCCAGCTTCTTAACTTATTACAGCGAGCAAGCTCTCCTATTTCAGGTTCTACACATTTTTACTAACGAATTTGCCGTGCGATTCAAGCAGGTTTCCAAAGACGTCAGTTGTGTGACGTACTCAAAGCTCTCCAGACAGTATGCTCCGTCTTCAGGGCAAACACTTGTCATATTCTCCTCGTAGGTTCTTCTCGTCACAGTTACCTATACTACTGTCATTATAATCGAAACGAAACTATATGGCAATTAATAACTATCACCTATCTATACCACCTGTCGTCCCACTGATCATTGATTTGCTCAAGCGGGCGCGTGCCAGAGTGCTCCCATGGGTTCTCCTCACTCGAGGAAGACGAACAGCCTCCGATCGTCCGTGCAGGGCTTTTACGGAGAAGTCCGAGCAACACGTTGACGTCCAACGGATGCCTGCGAAACGCATTACATGGCCGACCCACCAAAGGCCGGTCATGTAATGCGTTTCGCATTTTCGACAAATTGACCCATGCGATAGCTCGGTTCTCCATGACTCCTTCGACGTTCTTAAATGTTCTCCAAGCCCCTTGTTCCCTTCTCATCAGCTCTGGCGCTACGCCGTTGGCCATATTGACTTCGCGACCCTAATAAATGTAGCTGGAGATTCAGAGATGTTCGTTCCGTTGTGCAAGAATAGTGTATCACAAACTCGCCCGTGCCCGTTTCCCTTGAACATTGACTTCGTAGGATTCAACTGCAGCCCAACGTTCCGACACACACGCCATTTAAGTCGGCCAGCATTCGCTCCGCTTCGCTAATGCTCGGTGTTATGAGCACGACGTCGTCAGCAAAGCAAAAACGGTGCTTTTGCCGGCCGTCGACTTACACTCTCATGTCTTCCCATTTTAATTCGCGCATGACGTGTTCGAAGGTGGCGCTGAAGAGTTTCGGGATATGATATCCCTTGTCGAACCCCTCTCTTCACGACAATGACGACGTCGTTGTAGAATGGAGAAATCTTGGTAGTGAATTCACTGTACAACTCTCGAAGTCGAAGTGCATCATGCTCAATCGATTAAGAGGTGGCTCGCTCTCAACTGTGATGAGTTATTACAGATCGCTTTGCACCTGCTCAAGTTGCGCGTGAAGAGCTGCGCCAGGCTGTTGATGAGCTATATGTTTCTACACTGACGAGATGGCGTGTAGGAAAATGGGAGGAAGATAGGCGACGCAGCCATCTTACGAAAGATGCCAACTCGCGTCTAGAACGACACAAGTATCGACGAGTTTTCCGGGGTTGGTTGGACGAGTTTTCGCACCGTATGCAGGATCGCGGAACCGGCTGCCGCTGCGACGCGGTCGCGGGAAGCCAGGACCTCGTCGACCTGAGCTGTTCCGTGACTCGATCGAGGGCGGAAATGCACGCTCTTTTCACCTGGTAGAGTTAGAATGTAGATCCCCGATAAGTAGGGTTATTAGTATTTATAAGTAGCCTAAGAAAGTACTAGAGAATGATTTCTGAAGCATAAAACGGCAGCGCGACAGGAGGTACACTCGCCCCTGCTGGGGGGTGTGGCGTGAAGAGGTGCAGCCGCTGTTCTGTGGACCGAAACTTTTGTTTTGCGTGTCAAAGATTTCGTAAGGCAGCCGTTAGACTCGAGGTGAAGCCTAGGGGTTGGAGTGGGTGAGCAATGGGGATGAGAGAAAGATCGCGCGCCCCCAGCAGTTTTAAGCGGGGGGCGGGCGTACCTCCTGACCGTCCCCCGCTTAAAACCAAGAAAGTGCAGATTTCCACCTTTGACTTCCTCTGTGCTTGCGTCTTCTCACTATGGCTATAGCGAAGCATTTGTTGGGAGGGATATGCCCGTGTCGAAATGTTCAGTGGAGGTAAATATAATATAATACAATGCTTACACCATACAAGACCTTCTATATGGCGAGGTAACTCTAAGTGGACTTATGGTTCCTAGGTTCTATCCAGGGAATGATGGTGGGGGGGGGGGGGGGTGGCGGTGTTCGTTCCTCCACGTGATGCCACCGGAAACTGCCCGCCTTTGCGAGCCAAGCTGAACACTGAGACACTGACACTCGAGTGAAGGCGACAGGTCCTTGTTACAGGCCGGCTTACGAAGACTCATGTCACTTGACATGGTTGATGGTGCTTCATGTATTGCTAGATAGTGGTACGGCGTCCGCGGGAGCCGACGCGCACTCGCAAAGCCCGGCGAGTGTGGAAGGTATGCGAGGGCCCCTGATGCAGGACGGCATCGAGGGGAAACTGTGTTAGTCCAAAGTCCCGCAACGTACAAAAGACCGCGTGGCAACGCTGAATGTGGGTACGTTGTCGAGCCGCTCCTTTGAGTTGGCAGAAGCGCTGGAGCGAAGAAAGATTGACTGCAAGAGACAAGGTGTTCCTCCAGCAAGTCAAAGGACATAGGACGAGGCTTCAAGGCCGTTCTATGTGGGAGTCCCAGGACCACCTGCGGTGTCGGTATAGTCGTCTCCGAACGCTTTCGAGACGAGATTGCAAGCGTGGAGCGTTTTAGTGACCGCTTGATGAGATCGTTATCGCTGCTGAACGGCGAATGTATCACCTCTTATCTGCGTATGCCCCGCAGACTGGCTGCTCCGAAAGAGGCAAGGATGAGTTTGGAGCTTGCTTGATGAGAAGACAGCAGAACTTCCATCACTGGACGTAATTATTGTTGCAGTTGATCTTAACGGTCACGTTGGAGCATCGAAAGACGGTTACAGATGTCATGGTGGTCTCGGATACTGGCCACGTAACGTCGATGGTGAGCACATACTTGAATATGTAGAATCGCACGACATCACCATCCTGAACACGAAATTTTGAAAACGTGACTCCCACCTCATCTCGTTTTATAGCGGGTGCTCTACGATGCACATTGACTCCGTCGTTGTGAGGAATAGAGACCAAGGGCTAGTCACCGATGCGATAATCGTGCCGTACGAGACGGTCGCCACGCAACATCGACCGCTGATCTGCACTATGAAAATCACTCCTCCGAGCACAAGGCAGAGCGAGCGATGCGGTCCAGCAAGAATTAAGCGGTGGCGATTGAAGAAGAATGAAGCAGCTGTGATATCTCGCCTTCGTTTGCCGACGGTCACGACCGTTGAAGAAACTTGGGGCCGGATTCATCAACGACTTATCCTACCATATATAAGCGAGAACGGTCGTCTGTCTGTGGATGAGTGAATGAGTGTGTTTGTGTGTGTGTTTATTTGCACAGAAGTGCTGGGGAGTGTGTTGGGAGGAAGTGTGGGGAAGGGGGGGGGGGGGTTGTAGTTGTCAACAGTTGTCAACTGTTGTAGTTGTCGACAGGCGTCTGGGTTCAGAAGACATGTCACCGATGTCCCACAAAGGACGTTCGGGTTGAGGAGAGGTGTCACCGATGTCGCGCAAAGGAGGTGCGGGTTGGGATGAGATGTCACCCACTCCTTTAACATGCGTCCGGGTTCAGAAGATGTGTCAATGAGGTGGGTCAATAAGCGTCAGGGTTCATAAGATGTGTCATCGATGCCCCACAAAGGACGTCCGGGTTGAGGAGAGGTGTCACCGATGTCGCGCTAAGGAGGTGCGGGTTGAAAAGACATGTCAGCGACAGGCGACGTCATGCAAGAAGCACCCCGGTTCAGAAGAGGTGTCACCGAGGTCCTGCAACGGGCGTCCGGGTTCAGAAGAGGTGTCATCCGCGTCAAGGAGGAAGGCGGAGGGGGAGAGGGCGGGGGTTGTAGTTGTCAACAGTTGTCAACTGTTGTAGTTGTCGACAGGCGTCTGGGTTCAGAAGACATGTCACCGATGTCGCGCGAGGATTCCGGATTCAGAAGACGTGTTACCAGTGAAGGTGTGACCAGTAATGGGGGACCGATGAAGGATGGGGTTCCAGTAAAGGGAACCGGTAGAGGGTTGACCAATAAAGGAGATGGAGTTTTCAATCTCTGTCGCAGTACATCAAGGGTATGCGCTCCCCCCGCTGCTCTTCATCGTCGGTATGAATGCCATGTCATGTGATCAGCAGCCTGTTCTATGGACGCGGCTTTATGCTGATGACGTGATGCTCGCTTGCGAAGATAAGGTTGAACTCTGGCGGCAGGTACAAGCTTGGTGCGATCGTTTGGGGAGATTTGGACTCAAACTTAATGCCAAAAAGACCGAGTATTAGACGACTGACGAAGACTTGTCCAGCTTCATTAAGGTAAACGGCATTGCGCTGCCACGTACATCGTACTCTGGTACCTGGGATCGGCAGCGCGTCCGATGGCGGGCTACTCGTTGAAGCCAACTCACGCGTGAGTGCAGCGTGGTCCAAATAGCGCTCTCTGGCCTCTCTAGTGCCCTGCGACATAAAGATACCAGAGCACCTTAAGTTGAAGATCTACATAGCCGTTGGATGACCTGTAGCTATTTGGACCTATGTGTTGACCCGCTAAAGAAATTGAAAGGCGCCTCAGTGTAATGGAAGCGAAGATGCTGCGGTAAACGGACGGAGTTACGCGTTTAGACCGGGTGCGAAACGACTCTATTCGACAAAGATTTGGTGCCACACCGATAGTTGTGAAGCTGCGCGAAGCTCATCTTAGATAGTACGTCCACGTTCTTCACGCAAAGGTGACACTGTTCGAAAGACTGGCTTTATCCTCAAGATGCTAGGAAAGTGGCCACGATGGAGACCAAAGCAGCGCTGGCTTGATACGCTGCATCAGGACTTGAAGACGGCTAGGTTGTACCCTGATCAGGCATTGATCGGGAAAAGTGGAGTCAACATTCCAGGAAAGCGGACCCCGAAACAAAGCGAGACAAATGCTGAAGAAGAAGAGGAAGAAGAACCAGAAGGAGAAGAAGAAGAAGAAGAAGAAGAAGAAGAAGAAGAAGAAGAAGAAGAAGAAGAAGAAGAATGATAGAAGCGGGTAAATACGGATTAAAAGCGGAACGACACTTCTGCTGAAGCCGATTCTGGCGTTCTTAAATAGATCCATCTTTTATGTTCCTTTTTCGGACCTGCAGACGGAAACGGAAAAGGGCCTTTTTCATTACTAAACGATTAGGGCATTTTTTGAACCGAATTCAAAAAGGATTCTGTTGCTGTGCTCCTTGCAGCTACAATGTTGTGTGTGAAGCCAGCATAGAAGGAAAGCGTTAGATACAAAGGATTTCAAAGTTATTCCGGAGCACAAAAGACCAATTCCACTGTTATTTGGAGAGGTAGGCTATCTAATTTTCAGCTGTTCTTGTAAGTTTGGAACTAAGTTGTGTGCGCGGTCCCAGGCAATCAAGATTTCTGCTTCAAAAATGGTTCCTTATAGGAGACTAAGAGAATCGTTCAACCTTCTACTGCGGAACTTCGCTTAAATGGAATCTCCACCATCAATGAGGCAATCTGGACAGGTGTATGGCAGAGGCAAAACAAATTTAATATACAAGTGCTCCGACACGCCGTCGGACGTGTCGGAGCACTTGCGCGCTTCGCGCGACTTTACAGCATCACCAACCTACGGAAAGTAGTTTTTCTAAAATTTAGAATTCGCCAGCACCTTGGATCTGCTGCGTACTTTATTGGCGTCAAGTTATTCAGCACCTTTATGCGTTCATCATGCGCATTCTCCCTGGACTGTCCAATAAGGGCCTGTTCTTACTTCGCGACAAGAGCGACAAGAGCGACAAAAGCGACAAGAGCGACAAGAGCGACGGATGTAGTGTGGTGCACGTAAATAATTACGCATTTGACACTACATTCGTCGCGGACGGAGTGTGGAGTACGCAATTATTTACGTACACCACACTATGTCCGTCTCCCCCGTTGCTGTTGTCGCTCTTGTCGCTCCAGTCGCTCCAGTCGCTCTTGTCGATTTTGTCGCTCTTGTCGCGAAGTATGAACGGGCCCTAACGCTATTAGTTTGTGCTGCGCAGTACTTCTGACCTCAAGTGGCTCCTCCGCAACCGTTCTCCTGCCCAACAGTTTGCTTTACCGGATATCGTTAACACGCCTTCTGATTCCGAACGCTAGGTTCCCTCTCACCCGTTTCTTCTTACTGGATCTAATTGCGGGTCCGTCTTGCCCCCCCCTTCCCTCCCCTACGTTCCTGGTCCCACTCCTGGCCCACTTCCTTGCTCCACTATTGACCCTCATTACTGGTCTCTTCTTGCTGGTTTGCCGGTCCTGGTTCCTGCTTCAGGCGCAGATGCCGCTGTGTCAAGCACGAGGCAGGGCTTCCTCGGCTGTAGCAGCATCCCATGTTGAGCGGCATATTTTGTTCGCGCAGGGTTCGATGAGGCGTATTCTACGCAGGTTAGAAACCAGCGTGAGATACGCCTCATCATCTACAGCGCGAGCAACTAACTCAATTATATAGTGGTAGATTATGTGCGCCATAAACACTTCACTAGTTGAAGCGAAAAGAGAACTTCATGCCCATCCCAACGGCCCAACATTTGAGGAATCGAACTTGCGGCTTTCCGTGTCTTTAGGGAAATATAGGTTTTATATTACTTCCACCTCTATGCTTGCATTGCAGTTACCGCTCATTCCTAGCACTCGTATCCTTTTTCAATGCAACTTCCATAGATTCCTGCTGAATACAGAAGCCTACCAGGGACCGGATTCATCAACGACTTACAGCAATTTAACAGAGAATATTACAGCCGAAATCCCCGATAACGCGCCGTATCAAGTGATATGATGAGCGATAACCCGCGCTGTCTGAGTTTTCCGCTGTGAATTCTCTGTTAGGCCTATGGCATACCGCCGGCGACGAATCCAGCGACGAGAGGAGCGGAGCGACGGGGGAACTGTGGTTTCAGCGACGGCGGGGGCGAGAAATTGCACTGGAGCGCGGTTAGTGACGCTTGCGTGCGTGAATGCGTGGTGCAAAGGGTCGGGCGACAGCTGGTCGCCGTGCAAAGCGCAGCGACGACCGGTCGCTGGCGGTATGCCCCTCTCCCAACGACACGCAGTACCGACGTGGCAGCGACAACCGGCAAGCGCGCGCTCTCTCCCCATTGTTTCTGGCAGGTCCCAACACGAATGGTCGATTACTTGTCCGTTGGCAGTGCCGTCGCCGGACTCGTCGCTGGTGGTATGCCATAGGCCTTAAGGTTATGTAGGTAGTTGATGAATCCGACCCTAGAAGTGATATCAAGTAGTACCCACCAGTGAAGTGAAAGTTGATAAGCGCTCGCCGAGTTCTTTGTGATTGACTGAAGCACTTGGGTCCCGCGGCGACCGCCTGCATATAGTGCGAGAACTCGTCCGAGCCCGCCCCGAAAAACTCGTCGCTAGTGTGTCACCTTAGACGCGAGTAAGATCCCAAGGAGGCAAGTGAAGTGGACGCGGTTATCGAGGAGATCGAGGTAGAAGACGTGGATGACCATCTCACTTGCCCTTCTGGAAGGGGTGACGATTCCACCAGGCGGTAATCCTGGTCTTCAGGTTGGCGAAACTCCGGCGGGCGTTGCGCATTCTCAAGTCTACCTCTGCAGTTTCAGCCAACACTTCCGCTCCTTTTTCCTTAAGATCTTTCTTTATCGACGCTTTGCATAGCTTTGCAAGCTCGGACTTTAGTTACCTGACAATCGTGCTGTTCCACGCTGACGCGTCCAGCTCCAGAGCGTTGATGTTGGCCATGACGGTATCTTCCCAAAGGCCGGTAATAGAAGTGTAGAGGTCCCAGATAATTGCCGCTCTGGGACTCCTTGAATTTCACAACCCTCTCTTCGAGAAGCGGGGGCGGTGGCACGATATCGTGTAGAACTTGAAGACAACGGAGAGGTGTATCGTAGGGAGGGAGGCTTCTGGAACTTTAAGTTTCCATGGATGGTCTTGGTCGACGTGGTAGACTCAGACAGCTTTTCACCTTGCTCGTTCCACTCCAGGCCGGGGATTCCGATGTGAAGTTCCTCCGGTGGCCTTCGTGGCCCGATCTTACCGAAGAAGTGGCCGACGATCACCTTGTAATAGAAGGTGTGGTCTTCCTTAAAGAGCTTCTCCGATCCACGTAAAAAGCTTCGACGTTTCGCCGTTGTAGCCGGATGTTGGGGCATACGTGACGAACACAGTCAAAGCTGGCACGGAGCCACATCGCTTCAGTCGCAGACGTCCAATTCGGCTTGTCAGAGACACGTACGGAACGAGGGTCGTTACCAAGGTTGGTTGGCGAGGACACCAACGCCGCCTACTCCCCTGTTGTCGCATGCTCCCACGAACAGTTCTCCTCCGGAGTCGTAGGCGGCAGCGTGTAGGAGATGGTGGCTTCTTGTCTCGGTCAGGGGGCTCTTTTGTGGTCAGAGTAATACATTATCTTACTGGCTTGCATCACCAGGTGCTTCTGATGCAAGCGTGTGGGCATTGTAAGTACAATCCTAGTCCTTCTCAATTTGCGCAGCCTGGTTAGGCCTTGAGATTTCAGGAGCCTCTCTGTGCTCGTCCTTTCCATCGCTGCAGGGGAGGGGGCCCTTTTGTGGTCAGAGAAATGAGGCCCTTTAGCACTGGTATGATTAAGAGTGGAAGCTTTTGGCTGGGCCGACACAGATACAATTCGCGCAGACGCGAACTCACCCACACACTCTGTGCATGAACATGCCGCTCCTGCACACAAAGAACGAGTCGACCCGATACAGCAGGAGCAAGGAGTCCATCCTCTTCATCCTACCTACGTCTCTGGGCAGTACGCAGTCGAGTTTGGTTCGCGTTTCATTCCCCTTTCCACCACCCGAGGACGCGCCTCGTGGCCGTATGATAATAGGCCCAAGATCCCTCCTAACAAAAGAGACCGAAGGCTCCCTAATGAAGGATTCGTGGAAAATAAACAGATAGCTATAATTATAATATAATTATCTTACTATATATAATTCGCCTAATCCGTCGGTCACGTTGTCAGTCACGGGGAGGGGGGACTGAAGCCAAGATATGCCTAGGACAGTGCGGCGTATGCCAGCCGGGTTTTCTTTCAGTTTAACCATGGGCGATTGCCAAATCAATATCAATCAATATCGATCGATATTATCGATTTTTTGAGGATGGCGCTCAAGTGGCGCGAAACTTCGGCCCTGGGGGTAATCGAGGTCGCTGAACACGAATCTGAAGTCGACTAATGGATATCGATCGATATTATCGATTTTTTTAGGATCACGTTGAGGAAGATCAGCCAATCCATCTCGATTAACATAATGGTCAGAAGGCCTAGGGAAGAATGGGAAACCCGTAGCGGCCATGGCGTCCTATTCTCGGGGTTTGGGGGCGAAGCCCCCAACCAGTCGGCCGCCGGCGCCGCAGAACGGCATGACTCATCGTCTGCGGGCGCGAAAGGGCAGAGCACAGGCAGACTCTCCCGGCGCCGCTGGAGCGGCGGCGGCGATAGTGATTCAAATTATTACGCCGCTCACAGCGATCTCTGCGTCCCTGCCCTATGGTTAAGGATAGGGCAGCGGCAACGCCGCAGAAGTGTTTGGGGCCCTTATCACAGCGTAGCCGACGCGTCACTGAAGTATAACACAGACCTTACACACGCGGCCTTCCTGTTTTCCCGACGTATTCCTCCCTGCATTCCCTGCATGACATGAGGTACACCACCGCCGAGGTCATGCAATCACCTTGTTTTCCAAAAAGACACACTACACACGAAATAAAAGTATAATTATGGCACCACAATTATTATCATTTACCTATACCATGTTGATTCTTTTGTTTTGCTCATTTTTAATGTCGGGCTTGTTCATGGTCGAAACGAAGCAGGAGTTTTCATTCAGATGGCTAAACCTCTACGATTCTTCACTATGCTTAACGTTATCCTTTGTAAGGCATCATCTCCCATGTATGGGTTTCAATAGCATGTCTAACCGACAGAAAGGGATCACGTCCTGCATGGCATCGCGTACAACTCATAAAGAATAGATTTCGTAGCCACTGAAGCACTCACCTCATTTCGACTATCACAGCATTTTGCTGAGATTTAAAACGGTTGAATGTTCAGCAAGGATCGACCGCGCCCATTTTGCGAAGGACGTCGGAAAGGCAATGTTTTTGTAGTGAGGCCTTACAAGGACGACAAAACTATTGTGAGTTTTTACGTACAAAACGGTACTGAAGTCCCGAACAGTCATTCTACACATGACTGACGGCTCTTTAGCCCTATGCTGAAACATCTGCAACATGGTAAATTTACTGGAACACTCACTCAACCATTTTTTGTACACCGGTTTTCGAGTCTGCACTACATGGCACTCTGGGGGTGACCTCAACGCGCTTCGTAATGAATACAGACGAGAAGCGTAGAAGTGCTTCTGCCAATACATGCTTCAGAACAATAGTTAGAACTGTCCTGTTCTTCAGAATTGAAGCTCGCAACTACCACTGTTTTACTGCTCACAGCGCCTCGATTTTTGTCCTCGTTCGTTATGTGTGCACAATCTAAAGTGGCTGCACAGCCACACACATTCTATCCACCGATCCACCTAATGCCTGGAGGTGAGGTGGAGAAGCAGCAGTACCCTCATTAAACGTGGGAGCGCACGATTATGTACAATTCGACATATCGCTTATTACAACTACAGAGGCACCACACTGCCAATGACAAGAAGTTCACAACGATAGAGAACCACGAATTCTTGCAGCCGACCTTCAAATACGGTGAGATGCAGCAGAGCGAGGCAACAGATAAAACGGCGAACATCTACAGGTTCATAAACATCCTCCACAAAAGAACTACGGTAGGGTCTCCAGCTATTTGTTTTGTTCCTCGTTCTCTTTGTTTTAGCAGAGCCATTCCTTTTTTCGAGTTTTTTTTTTCGGACTGCACGCACACCATTAAAAAAAGTCCCAAGCAGGGGTGTCTGTAATTACGATTTGCGTCATACGATTTTAAGGTTTTAAGGTTTACGGGCACTTCTGGATTTTTTACGTCTTGTAAGTTGCGGCCTTTGGAGTCGTATCATAAATTTTCGTAAATGTGACCTTTGATCCGCAGTTTCACACATCTAGCGCACTTTGGTTTGATCACACTTTTACCTTGTTTTTGACTAGAGACACCCTCTTCAAGCGTTCAGAATCTGTGCGTGGAGTATTTGCCTGTTTTGCTTTATCAGCTCTTTAGAGAATACATGAGTCACACCGCCTTTGAATCTCTGTTTATGATATACGATTTACAACGGTTTCATTTTAATAGCGATTTACGATCTACGAAATTTCGAACTCCATTTACGAACACCCCTGCTCCCAGGCAGTTATTTGCCTCTAAAAGGATTTCGTCGTTGCCCATGGCCTCGGCAGGTGATGCCTAGGAGGTCAACGCCGTCATTTCTTCTACCGAGACAAACCTCAAAAAAGAGACCTCCTCTGCAGTAACTCACGGCGGGTCACGTAGTGCAGTGGGAGAAGTTGGAATCGTTTTCCTGTGAGTCGGTGTGTACCAAATCCTCACATGCTACCATAATGTATGTGGAGGTTGAAGTTCCTGCACACAGCGGTAAGACTGGCGATGAATTGGGTGATCTAACAAGTCCTCAATAGAATAGTTACCGTGCAAACAGTAGATACAGGCGTAGAAGTAAGGAAAAGCAGTGCGCTCAAGGTGGAGTCATGCCCATCTGTTACTAGTTTCCTTTCTGAAACGTTATCAAAAACATTTGAGAAATTTGAACTGAATAAATACCTGCTGTTTGAGGTGTCATCGGACCGCGGCACGCTCGCCAGAGTTCCAGTTCGCCCCCTGGTAGGTGGCTGCTCTTGGACATATTATTCTTCCCACTCGCATCAACTTATCTTTAGGAACCGAAGCGTCAAGATGGCGTTCCTATCCCTGGATACGTCGTCCTTCTGATCGCTCTTCTGCTTGTCGTCGCGCTGGCCATCTTGGCTTCGGCCATCATGAACTACCACAAAAGAAGGTAATGAGGGTAGCGGATGCACACCTATCGAGCCATTCGTCTCTGTCTGCTCCACAATGAGTTCTTGCAGCGCGGCGCAGAAGGGCGTGTTCGGCGAGTCGCCAGTGATGCGTACAAAACGCGCGAAAAAATCGCAGCGGAAGGGCCATCATGAGGAGAGACCCAGGTCACCACTGGAGAAGCCTGAGGGCTCGCAAGGGAATGAGGAGATAAACAAGATGCGCTCGGAGCCTTTTGGAGACATCTGCGTGAGTGAACGTGCGCAGACCCCGCCGGACATGACATGGTTTGCACTTCGCGTTTAGAAAGCCGTGTCGAAGGAGACCTGGGAGGAGCTGGCTCTAGTCATCTCAAAGAGACGCAAGATGGAGGACGTGAGTGCACGTTTATGGCAAGTAGAAACAGCACGAAAACGCTATCAACCGAAGGCCAACTCACTACTCATCAATTCCACATGTTCCTTTCATATGCTTTAACATTCTGTATAGACGATTTCTCAAAAATCAATTCACTACACACTATGACAAAAAAAGCAAATTACGGTAATAAAAACGCAAAATACGCTCACAAAAATACCAAACCACACCACCGGACGCAACCCCTGAACTGTTTCCTGCAAGTCCACACCCCCCCCCCCTCGTCGCACATTAGTAGGCTCTCTTGCCTTCAAATAGACCACATAGCAGATTCTAGTCTAGGTACAAAACCCATGTTCTAGCTGAAACGGAAGCTCCAAATCTTTTGCGCGATAATTTCTAAGCATGATGAGGCAGTTCCAGGAGAACCAGCACCAAAGTTCTATGATTTTTTGTGATTTTTGATCTACCCAGAGGTCCAAATTAAATTTAGAAACTGCTATGGTGCTTTCCAGGCAACGCTCTAAACCCTATATAGGCCGTTTTGAGAAACTCCACGGTCACCTCATTGACCTTCTTTGTGAGTTGTTCATCGGGTGACTACCGCAAACCTTTGTATAGGCCAAATACGCATTCACGTTGTCTCCACAAGTTCCAGTAGAAGTAGAATGCGTGGCGCATCCCAGAAAAGATTGATTAACGCCGTCCCTTATGCAGAGCTGTGTGATTCAGATTCACTTATTTTTGTCATGGTGAACCGTCGATTTCAATAGCAATTGCATGTACCTATGGTTTCTAACAAAATGCTGAGCCCAAAGCAGCGCTTTAAGGAACATAGTTCAAGTGGTCATAATAACACCGATCCTGATTAGTCAGTATTCACAACCAGGCATATATTCGATGGGGGCCTCAGGAGAGAGATACCAAACGCTAGATCTGAACGATGGAAGTGGTGTATGTTAAGAGAAACGCCCCTATCTCGGAGACGACAAATGCATGTACCATAGCCCGAATATTGCGCAGCTGAGTTCCCGCAGCCAAACCCATCTGCCACGCTCTCAAGACAGCCGTCGCCTTCCGAGAGAATAGGTGTCGATGGAGAGCGCGGAGTTTTCAAGCCGCTCACTATCTTCTTGTTTTCCACGATTATAAGAGTTCGAGTTTCTGACGTCTTATTCACTCCCAATTGAATGAGAGCTTATCCATGATGCAGGTTAAAATACCGTTGCATTTTGTCGCCTTAGTTTGCTCTTCCGAGGAGCGAGAAATGACAATGTTTTAACATATTTGCTTAAGCCTGGATCGGCTGGTATCACCTGTATCACCTGTCATTCCGTTGATCATCGACTTGCTCGAGCGGGCGCCAGCAGCATCTCCATTTGTCCCTGTCGCGTGCCAGAGTGGTCCAATGGATCCTCCTCGCTCGAGGGACACGAAGAACGTCATATCGGTCGTTCAGGGCTTTCACGAAGAAGTCCGACCAACACTTTGGTGGGCGTCCTGGTGTTCTCTTGATATCCCGCGGAATCCAGTCGGTGATGGCTTTCGTCCAGCGGGTGTCTGCGAAGCGCATTACGTGGCCGGCCCACCTAATTTTCGACAACTTGGCCCACGCGACAGCGTCTCTGATCTTCGAACGTCGGCGAAGCTCGGAACTCCGGAGGCCTTCTCTCACTTGCGTGAGTCGTGCCACTCCGAGCATCGTCCTCTCGATTCTACGCTGCGCGACGCTGATAGCGTGTTCATCCTACCTTCGTGTAGCCCAAATCTCTGAGGCTTATATTAGGGCAGGAAGAACGGTAGAGTCGAATAGGTGGGCACGGAGTCGGACGTTCTTCTTCTTCTTCACGACTTCTTCGACGCTCATGAAAGCTCCCCAAGCTGCTCGTTTCCTCCTGCTCAGCTCTGGTGCTAGGTCGTTGGCCATGTTGACTTCGCGAACCAGGTACACATAGCTGGAGCATTCGGAGATGTTCGTTCCGTTGAGCGAGAATGAGGCATCAGAAACTTGTCCGTTCCTCATGAACATCGTCTTCGTAGTCCGACGTAGTCTGCTGCAGTCCGACGTTCCCACATATACGATCGAAGTCGGCCAGCATTCGCTCCGCCTGACTGATGCTCGGTGTTATGAGCACGATGTCGTCAGCGAAGCGCAGATGGTGCAGTTGCCGGCCGTCGACCTTCACTCCCATGTCTTCCCATTCTAGTTCGCGCATGACGTTTTCGAGGGTGGCGCTGAAGAGCTTCGGGGATATGGTATCCCCTTGCCGAACCCCTCTCTTTACGTCGATGACGACGTCGTTGTAGAATGGAGAGATCTTGGTTGTGAATCCACTGTACAGCTCTCGAAGGACTCTGATGTACTGAGTAGAAACGCCAATGAGTGAGCAGGGCTTCGAGGACCGCTTCAGTCTCGACGGAGTCGAATGCCTTCTTCAGGTCGATGAACGTAAGGCACAGCGGCAGCTTGTACTCTCGCGACACTTTGATGAGCTTCGTAATGGCGTGTGCATATGTGGTCGATCGTTCTGAATCCTCTCCGAAATCCTGCTTGTTCGCATGGCTGTCCTTCGTCCAGCGTTCTGCTGATCCTATTCAGGATTACTCGAGTGAACGGCTTGTAGACTACGGACAACAGGCAGATCGGGCGATAGTTGCCAGTGTCGTGCACGTCTCCTTTCTTGTACAGCAAGACGATCCTGCTGGTCTTCCACTGAGATGGAACCTTGCACTCCGACAGGTAGCGTGTGAAGAGCGCGCCAAGGTGTTGATGAGCGTTGGCGGGAGGTTCTTCAGGTGTTCGGGTCTGATCCTGTCGGGACCGGGAGCTGTGCGGTTCTTCACCGACGAGATGGCGTGTCGGATCTCGGAAGGGAGAACAGAGGAAACGACGTATCCATCCTGCGGAAGATGGCATGGGGCAGGTGAACGTGGCTGTCGAAGAGATCGGAGTAGAACGCGTGAATGACCTTCTCCGTGGTCCTTCTGGAAGAGGTGACCGTTCCGTCAGGACGTCGGTCAAACAGCGCCGGTGGTGTAAGGCGAACATCGCTGCCCGGAAAGCAGAAGATGCGGGTCCAAATCCCACCTGGCGCAAAAGTTTTGATCGCAACAAAACATCCTGTAACAACGAGAAATGACATTTTTATCAATTTTTCTCTTCATCATTCAAACCATATACATCGCTCTAGTGTCAGAAACCACATACATTCCCCTTCCTTTATAACGCCTCCGGATAAGACGCGACCCTCGATATATCGCAGATTTTTTCTGGCCCCGGCCAGCTTACTTTTACGCCAGTGCAAATCATCTCCGCTTAAGACGCGTCTGATACAATGCTACTCTCGTAATAGCGCGGTTTTGGGAGGAACTCTGCATTCAAAATGACTCCCGTTATAACGCGATCCGGGTTCAGTTCCAGTCCCACGTAAAATGAAAAGGAGCAAGATGCTGACTGCGTCCGCGATCAGATCTACCCTTCTGTTGCCTCGTTCGTATTCGCCACCAGCACATGTGCGACGATGAATTAGATGCATGTAGATGTTTTTCATGCATCTAATTCCTCTTCTTATTCTTCAGCGTTTGTCCCGCTTAGCAGCGAGGTCCTCTCTTCTGGTTTGATGACGCCACTTCGCACGATCAAACGCTTGATCGGGGTGGATACCAACTTCCTTTAAGTCCATGTGCAACGTATCAAGCCAGCGTTGCCTAGGCCGACCTTTGGGCCGTTTTCCGGGCACATCTATGTTGAGGCCAATCTTCCGAACGGTGTCGTCGTCCGCAGGAAGAACATGGCCATACCACCGTAGCAGAGCTTCACGTAGCTTGTCAGCAATTGGAGCGACGCCAAACCTTTGGCGTATGGAGACACTGCGAACATGATCCAAACGTGTGACACCAGCCGTCCAGCGCAGCATTTTCGTCTCCATTACGCTGAGGCGGCTCTTAACTTCCTTCATTGCAGGCCAGCACTCAGCACCGTACATCGCTACTGGTCGGACGGCGGTTCTATAGATTTTTGATTTCAAGCGCTCCGGTATCTTTCTGTCGCACAGAACGCCTGTCATTGAGCGCCATTTGGACCATGCTGCGCTCACGCGCGAGTTCACCTCGAACGTCATACTACCATCGGACGCAATTGCAGATCCAAGTTACTTGAAATGTGTCGCTCGTACGAGCGCAGTGCCATTGACCTCAATGGACCCAATCTCGTTTACGTCTGTCGTCAAGTACTCCGATTTTTGGACGCTTAGCTTGAGCCCGAACGCCGCCAAGCGGTCACACCAAGCTTGCACTTGTCGCTCAAGTTCGGCCTTGTCTTCACTGGCGAGCATTATGTCATCTGCATATAGCAGCGTCCAAGGAAAAGGCTTCTGAAGGTCTCGCGAAATGGCATCCATTACGACAATGAAAAGGAGTGGGGAAAGCGCGGAACCTTGGTGAACACCGACGAAGATTGGAAACCCCGTGGATGTGCCGGCCGGCGCTCACACTTGACTCTTAGGACAAGAGTAAAGAATGCGCACCCACTCGATCAGTTCTTCAGGGACACCGTGCTGTCGTAAGGCATACCATATGCCCTCACGCGGTACACGATCAAATGCTTTCTCCAGGTCGAGGAAAGCAAGATGCAGCGGTTTTTGTTTCTGTCGATGTCTTTCCACAAGAAGACGAACAGCATGAATGGCGTCGATGGTGCCACAGCCGGCTACGAAGCCACACTGGTTGGTGGAAAGCCGGACGATCTCGCGAATACGTCCATCCACAATTCGCTCAAATATTTTCATACTGTGCGAGAGCAATCGGATTGGACGGTAACTTGTGCAGTCCGCGGGACTGCCCTTCTTCTTCCAGATCGGGATCGTAGTGCTTTGCTGCCAACTACAAGGAACCTTCTTCTCCGCAACAACCTGGTTGAAAAACTTCGTTAGCCACTCAGCAGGATTCCAGCACCTCGAGTTCAATAGTTCGGCCGCTATGTCGTCAGGGCCCATTGCTTTGCCTGGCTTCATCTTCTTCAAAGCCGCTTCCGTCTCCTCCACAGTGAATTTCTGCACAGGACCGTACGTAGGAGGGACGCAAGAGATAGGCCTGAGTTATACTCCCGCGGGAGCATCCGCGGAAGGGCGGGAATCGCGCCGAGATCCCTCACCTGGCCAATAGCCGGGCCCCGCCACGCCCGCCGTCCGCGGTGCACCCCTAGTCCGCTGACGTTCCGCGGATGCTCCCGCGGGAGTATAACACTGGCCATAGGCGGATGGGCAAACTCTACTGTTGAAATTCTCCCGAAGTAGTCTTGCCATCGTTCCATAGCCCTTTTGCGGTTCATCAGCAGATGGCCATTCTCATCGTTGATGCCAAAGAACTCTTCAATGTCCTCGCTCTGGCGATGGCGTGCTTTGGCGAGCCGCTAAAGTTGTCGTTCTCCATCACGCGTCTCGAGTTTCTCGTTGACGTACACATAATGAGAAGCTTTTGAAACGGCAACAGCCTTCTTAGCCGCCCTCTTCGCTTCTTGGTACATACGCCAATTGTCGGCTGTCTTATCGCTGAGAAAAGCGTGATATAGTCTTTTCTTCTCTTTGACTTTTTCCTTGACGTCGTCATTCCACAGCCAAGTTTGCTTCTCAATCATACGTCGTTCAGGCCTCGTCATGCCCAGTTCGGAACGTGCAGCCTTTAGTATCGAATCGGTTACACGTTTCCATGTCTCCTCAACATTGGTAACCGTCGGCAACCGAATGCGAGCAACAACAGCTGCGTCGTTCTCTTTCATCCGCCACCACTTGATCCTTGCTGGTCCGCATCGCTCGACCTGCCTCAGCCTTGGAGGGGCGATCCTAAGTGTGCAGATCAGCGGACGGTGCTGCGTGGCGACAGTCTCGTATTGCACAACCTTCGCATCTGTGACCAGCCTTCGATCGCGATGCTTAACAAGGATAAAGTCAATCTGTGTCTTGGTATTCCCGCTATAGAAAGACACGAGATGGGAGTCACGCTTTCGTAACATTGTGTTCGCGATGCTGAGATTATGCGAGTCCGCATACTCAAGAATTCGCTCACCATCAGCGTTACGTGCTCCATAACCGAAACCGCCATGACAGCTGTAACCATCTTTCGCAGTCCCAACGTGGCCGTTGAGATCACCTGCGACAACTACAGCGTCTTCTGGCGGCATTTCTGCTGTCTTCTCATCAAGCAGGGTCCAAAACTCGTCCTTCGCTCGCTTGGAGCAGCCTGTCTGCGGAGCGCAGAGAAGAAATGATACATACGCTGTTCAGCAGCAACAACGACCTTCATCAAGCGGTCACTGAAACGTTCAGCGCTTGCAATCGCATCTCGGAAACGTTCGGAGACGATCACACCAACACCGCTGGTGGTCCTGGGACTGCCGCACAGAATGGCCTCAAAGCCTCGGCCTATGTCCCTCGACTTGCAAAAGGACCACCTTGTCTCCCGTACCGCACATAAGTCGATTCGTCTTCGCTCCAGTGCTTCTACCAACTCGCACGAGCGGCCCGTCAACCTACCCACATTCAGCGTAGCAACGCGGGTCCTGCTTACGTTACGGGAGTTTTGGACTTGCTCCGATGCCGTCCTCGCGTCAGGGACCATCGCATACTTCTCACACTCGCCGGGCTTTGCGAGTGCGCATCGGCTCCCGCGGACGCCGTAGCATTATCTCGACAAACAATTAACGCCATCAACCATGTGATGTGACATGGGATCTCCATAGGTCGGCCTGTCACAAGGGCCTGTCGCCTGCAGTCGAGCGTCCGTGCTTAGCTTAGCTCGCGAACAGTTTCCAATGGCACCACGTGGAGGAACGGACATCTCCACCTTCTCATGCATCTAATTCATTGCATTTTCATGTGTTCATAGTTCCCACAAGTGTTCATCGTCAGCAATATGTCGAACACACTATAAAAGGGCTTTGCACACTTTTGCGACAACGCGGCAGCCCTATATTCAAGAATAAGGCAGAGAAGAGGAGTTTGCGGCTGTGCCCCCTGGGCGGCAGGCGCGCGCGGCCCAGACGGCAGCAGCTGCCGTCAGCGCGGCGGCGGCAATAATGATTGAAGGCGTTCTTGCCACTGCAGCCGTTTGCTGTCGACCATTTCTGTCTGAGTTCTAGCTAATCGTGGCGGGATCTAGAACGGAAACTGGTAATGAAAATGACAATGGTACCGTGTTGGCGATGGGGTGAGGAGGCAAAACTGAGGATGAGAGCCGCCTGCGCAGCATTTCTGCTTCCTCCGAGACAGTTTTTCTGCCTCCCACGTGTTGCTGCAAAAGTGTGCGTGGGATTCAAGACTCCCGGTAGTCGTTAGAAGCTGCAGTAAATTGGAGGGTTTCTTCTATCAGAAACGATAGAAGGTGTGGATTTAACCTCAGATTATTCAAAACAATACGCACTTGTACGCACTACGCATTTGTTATAAGCCTAAAGCAGCTGGTACAGAGGCTATATGCTGCCATATGATGTTTTGTTGCGATCAGAATTCCCGCGCCATGGGAAACCTATGCCTCTACCCTTTGTTTTGGACAGGACAGAGCAGCAGCGCTGTTTGATCGCATACACCATCCCGATAACGTGTGTTAGTGCTGAGAGACTACTGCAACGAGGATATCGCGGCTGTCGCGCGCGATTTAACAGCGCTAATAGCGTAATAGGCTAACATCCTGTCCGGAAGGTAGAGAGCTGGTTCGAGTTCCGTCTGGTGCGATAGTTTTGATGGCATCAAAAACCTTGCAACATTAGGTTACACAGTTTTGTCGTTGATCACTTCTAACTTTCCTCTGGAACTCGATATTCCTCACTTATATCTGTCACACTTTTGCATGAGAGTATCTCTGTAGACAGGACTTCATTAATAATCTATATAAAGATGTCCTTTGCCTTCACAATCTTCTCTTGGTCACATATTTCATTACTATAGCCATATTCAGCCATTGTATGCGATGCTAAATGAATCTACGCGTAAAAGAGTCTAAAAAAGGTCAGCTCCGGTTAGGACGCGACTCCCGCTACAACGCGGATTTTCTCCGGTCCCTTCAAACGCGTTATAACGAGAGGGAACTGTACTTCAAAGGGAGGTAGCGAACTAGTCGAGTTGCGAGGCATATCATGAACAGTAGAGTCACTAGTCAAGGCGAAAAGCAGGTTCTCGGAGATGACCAAAACGCTCGACGTCGCAACTCGCGAGCTGCGCGAGTACAATGTGCAGCGTGGTAAGAAGGCCGCGTACACCAGGATGTGCTATGGTACGCCTTGCGACATTCGAGTCGAGGAAGGCAATATGCACAGGGTTCTGTTTCTCGCGATGTTTTGGACGGTAACTGGAGCAGTCTGCAAGACCTTCCCTCCCCAATCAGAATCGCCGTGCTTTTACGCCAATACTCAGATACTTTTTTCTCCGCTACAACTTGGTAAAACAACTTCGCCAACCACTCAGCAGGGCACCAAAACTTTGACTTCCATAAATCAGCCGCCACACACATCGCCAGGCCCAGTTGCTTTGCCTGGTTTCATCTTCTACTTCAGAGGAAATTATACTGTAGAGATTTCCGCAATGTATTCACGCCATCACTTCAGTGCCTTCCTGAGGTCCATGAGAAGACTGCCGTTGTGATCACTGATGCCGAAAATTTTCTCACTATCCTCGGCCTGCCGATTGCAATTGCTAGGAAGCCGGTACAGATACCGCTCACTATCGCGTGACTCGAGCTTCTTGTTGACATCCCCAGAATGAGTGGCTTTTGCGACAGCCACGGCCTTCTTTGCAGTCTTCTAGGCTTCGCAATGCGAGCTCCGACTGTACAGTATACATCGGATCCGATCGTATATCTTCGGATGATTGGATTATTCGGATAAGGGTGATTTTGCGGACCCCGGATTTTTGGATTATTCGGATAACGGCAATTCTGCGAACCCCGGATTTCGGATACCCGACTCATTAACGCAAGATGCAGTTTATCAGGGACCGAATTCATCATCGAATTATAGCAATTTAACAAGAAATTACAGCTAAAATCCGTGATAGCGCGATGAAATGTTTCACCATATCGCTTGATAAGCCTGCGCTATAGGGGTTTTGGCTGTATCTTCTCCGTTGAATTGCTGTAAGTCGTTGAAGAATCCGGCCCCAGAACGCTACCACGTTTTAAAGATGAACCCATTCCTTAACAACAACAGTGCACAGATCGGAAGACTCTCACTTCTCGTCAAGGAAGGAAACATCAAAGAGCTGAATCTTTCCAAGATAACGCTATAACACATTTGCTTCCTGGAGCGGCTAGTTGAGAGGTACATGTTGTTACTAGATGTTTTGTTGCGACTAAAGCTCTTGCGCCAAGAAGGACTCGAACCCGACCTTCTGCTTTCCAAGATAAATTATTCTAAGATCCGTCCCTTCTAAAATGCCATCATCATCATCGATGCTGTTTGGCGATCGTCTTATACGAGGCACAACTTCAGCGTTAATGGCAATACTTCGTGGCAATACTTCGATCACGATACTTCACAAAGACGAAGTCTAACTGAGTCTTGCTATTCCTGTTATAAAACGAGATAAGGTGGAAGTCGTGTTTGTGAAGCACCGTGCTCAATATGGTGAGGTTATGCGATTCCGCATACTCGAGCATACGTTTACCATCGGCTTCAAGGCCTCCGCACTCAAGCGGCGGCAAAACTCGTGAAGCACACTCGAGTCTTGCCGGTGGCAGGCAGCTAGTCGGGACGTACTGCTTTGAAGGCTGTAACGTCGAATGATTCTTATGTTCGCCGACGATGTTCGTTCTTCATGAAGGTAGTTTCCATAGAAAAGATGGCCGGCTAATATAAAGCCAGAGGGACAACTACCGCCTTTGTTCCGCTTTCCAATCTAAATCCTTCGATCTTATAGTCTTCGAGAGCTTCCGATTTTGAAATTGAAGTCATCGACCAACAATAAATAGAACTTCTTTCGTGGATGACCTCTTCTAGCTGCACTTATAAAGCATGAAGTTCGGTCCCATCAGTGGTTGATGTTGGGAGCAGTTGAGGATACTGATCGGCTTTCGAAGGTGAGAGCGAAGACGAAAGTTGGCCAGTGGAAAGGATTCCCGCAGGAGTTGACGGGATGGATGCACAACAAAGCCTACACCTCCGAAATTGCGCGTTGGTTTGGAGCTTGCTCTCCACCATTGATGAGTTTTCTTCTCTAAAATGTCGCTTGTCCTTCCTTCGAGCCTTGGCTTCCTGCAAGGTGACCACTTCGAACCGGATACATTCTGTTGCTTCAAGAGTACTGTGAAGGTCTGTTTTAAGGAGGCAACGTTTTCCGCCTGTAAACCACAGAGCAGTCTCCATGGTGTGTCGTGCTATGTCCTCTTGGTTCGGAACCATTGACATTCTATGAAATCTTCGTCTCTCCGCTTGGTTGTCGTAACCTCCGACATCGAAGAGAACAGAGCTCACCGAACTGATGCAGATGGTGCTGTGCTGTCGTGCTTAGAAGAAATCCCATATGAACTGCATTGCCAGAGCGAATTCAATGTGTGATTCAGATTCAAACTTTGCAAGGCCTCCAAAGGATTGCTGGACTCATTCTCAGGGAGATCTCGGCGGAGATCAAAAAAATCCACCGTAGTTCGTAGTTTTACGCTCATTGCCACGCCCATGCCAGGACGAGGAGCTGAAGCATGTGTAGTAAGCTATATAGGTTCTTGGGTTCAATTCAAGCAAGAGGGTTAATATTATAAAGGCGTAGATTTGATAAAAAAAATCTTTAAAATCATAAAATTGCTATGTACATAGAACTGGCATTCTATAGAAGTCTATAGACTATAATTAGAGAACTGGAATTTTCGCATTCCTTTTCAAATTTATAACAATAAATAAAACATGTCCTCTTATTTCCAGTGCTTTGAACTAGGTTAACCTATCGCAATACCTTGTCAAATTCCTGCTAAGGATGACAAAAGCTTCATTTTTATAAGCTATTCCAAGCTATTCCAGAGTAGCACGGGCGAAGAGAAGCGCTGAACTAGCAGTTCTACTGTTTAAAAATAGCACTGGCGAAGAGTAGCGCTGAACTAGCAGTTCTACTGGTTGAAAATTTACATGCAAACAGCTTGTAAAACACCATCAGGTCCCTCGAAATAACATTTAACTTCTAATATCGCGGTTAAAGGTACTACAAGATTTGATGAAATGCACTAGACGGAATAAAATAGACGAACGGTAAATAGATTGAGTCGCTCACCTCACTCTTCATGGCACTTTGGAAAGCTGGCTTCAGCAGAAGCCTGGATGCAGGTTCACCCAGCCAGCGAAAGGACTTCGCCTTTAGGAAGTCTCGTTGAATCTCTCACTCTTTTTCTAAATTATCACTTTGCTTGCTCTACTTTCCATCGAAGGTTGAGGCAAGGTTGGAAAATAAGTCTGACCACGGTGGAGAAGAATGCGATCCCCCTGACGTAGACAAATTTACTCACATATATCTACCGTAACCTGCCATAATCGACCGAAATTTTCAAAATAGACATCATATCCGTGATGAGCACCCCAAATAACCCCCGTGGGCGATTTTTGGGCGGAATATTTTTCCTCGTCCTTTTCTCGACCTCCGGTGCCGTGAAAGGCAGCAATGCCGGTTCTTCTGTGCACACCCCTTTACTTAGACATTCCCATCGTAATTTCCTGCCATCCATCGTTTCTCCGAAAATGGTTGCCAGATTGCTGCTCTGCATCCCAAATAACCCTAGAGATGAATTTCCGACGAAATCTTTTTCGAGCTCTAGAGTCGAGTGAGTGAAGGCAAATGCTCCTATCTGCAATGCCTCCGACCCGTCACCTGTAAGAGTATACGAGAGTGATGAGGAAGAAATACAGAGCAAGGTCACCAATCACACCAGGTGGATAAAATATGCTGTTCTTGGTAACGGTTAGCTGAAATAGTGAAAGTTGCGAGAAGAGTAAATGCAGTCTGCAAAGAAATCCCCCTCAAAAACTAATTGAGAACATTCTAAAGCTGCCATATGGGACAGTATCTGACGAGAGCTTCCTCAGCGAGACAAGCATGGTCTAATGAACGCTCGGCATCACCCCATACGACAAAAACTAGCTTCTTCAAATCGGACAACAGGTTGAAAGCGGGGTTAGGACACCAAGAAGGTGCCCTACCGTAGTCAAAATATACTCTTTATTTGCAAAATGGGAGCAGCGCACAAAGCAAATGGCAGGACCACTCCCGGAACCGAACCCTCGACACGCTCCCGCAAGTCCGCATCGTTATCCACTCGTCCATCCAGTCGGCTGCAACCACCGTTGCAAACGAATTACTTGAATTCACACTGCAGCTTCGTCTAGAAGACGTCAGAAATTATCATTTGACTATAATCTGACTTTAATTTGAGCTCCAAAAATTTCGTATGTTAAGCTCAGAGCATGACATGGCCACTTCATGTGTCACTTTTGCCTTATCAGCCCGCCCTGAAGCGATACAATTTTTTGCCATTTTTAGACCACCCCGGGGCATTTGGCAAGAACGAGACAGTTCTGTGATTCTTGTCCGATGCCTCAAAAGACCATGTAGTTCTCGTTCAGAACTTCCGGACCGAGTTTAGTGACCTCCCTCGTTAGTTTGATGGAATCATCACTCAACGCATTATGCGTAGGCTATTACCACATTCTCCTTGTTTTCCATCTTCATACCCAAACTTACACTACGAATCCAGTTCAATCAATTTTCTTATGGTTAGTTTGCTCATCGTTGAGTTGAAATAGATAGAAAGAAAGAGAGCGTCCCCAATGACTGCCCGAGTGTCGAGTTACCGAAAAATAGATAATATAAATAGGGAAAGAAGAAAGGAAGTCTATCGAGAGATAATGTAATTGGGATTGGCCTGAGAAGTTGAAGGCACGGCAGAGGTGCTGCTCTTAGATTCACAAGAATATCAAAATGACAACTGATCAATGAAGAAGAATTGTGTACAGATTTCGCTTGAAAACTATGGACTAACAAGCATACAACGCTGATGAAGCGTTCGATCGTAAATTTGCTGCCCTATCCCACTGCCTCTAAATAAACAAAGTTGAATAGAGTGAGCAGCTTTTGCAGCAACGAATTCACCTCGAAGGGTGCCAGTGAACCAACTAAAGAAACAAAAAAGTCAGCGATGATGAGAAATTGGCGCATATCCCGTAGGATGTCCCGTACGCAAATCGTGACTTGTGACTCTGCTCGCTCCTATAGGGTTACTCGTCGTTTACGAAACTTTCGACGATCTCTGAGCTAAATTCACATTTTCTATTTTCTGAACAATTTTGGTCATTTTTCTAGGAAAAAGGAAACTCATATCATACATACGTAAGCGCAAGACTGCCAGAAAGGCTTACGTGTGATTGAGAGGATTGTGCTGAAGCTTAATCAGTACAATCCGATCAATAGAGCAATCTATAACATTTTTAGACTGCTCGAATCATGGAGCCATGCAGTGCTCGATAAGAAAATAAGGCGACTTGTTTTGGCAAAACAGTACAATTAAAACGCAACCGCAAGACCGAGGTGTAAAAAAGCAAAAGAAAATAACAATTTCTGACATTTTGCTTCTGCAGGTGCTGAACGACCCAGTCACTTCGCCAGAGTTCTTGTTCTACCTTCACCGTCTCTCTCGTATGGCAATTGAGTATTACGACGACCCTGCCGTTTTTAACGTCACAACAGGTGCGAGCCCACAGAGCAAGTGTTTTATAATAAAAGGGAATGGTCTGAAGCGTATATCCGAACGGGGGGGGGGGGGGAAGCGAATCATATAGGGAGGATCCTCACCACTCAATTAGTATAAAAATGTGTTCATTTTTGTCAAGTCGTTAAACCCAAGAAGTAGGGGGTTCATTAAGTCACAATGGAATACGGCGCATCACGAGTTAGGAGGTCTTGTACGCCCACGATGCCTCTGCCGGCAAGCGGCGAGGACACCGTGGAAGCGGGGTTGCCTCATGCGAGGAAGGCCGGGAGTTTGGTTCTTGTGCGCTGCTGCATTTTTGCATTTCAATTGACTGGTTGAGATTTGGGAATCCTGACGTCTATACCATTTTAGACGTTTTTGTGCCTAATTTTCCAGCAGAAAGCAATATTCAACATGATGATGTAGAAATGTTCAACATCAGTGACACACAGGTGTAAAGTGCATGAAGCACCACTGAGCACAATACCGGCAATGTATAAAGGCTACAGGTTCATCACAGCCTGTTTCCATACATGGACCAATGACCTCGGGAAAAGCCATCCTGCTCGAATTTTCAAAAGAGACCAGGATGTGACGTCGGAGGTGGTCAAGATGTGAGACGAGGTCTGTGGATCCCGCAAATTAACCTAAACGGCATCGATACACTCTTTCCCTCATCATTGCCTGTCACCTGGAAATCAGAGGTCTGCTGAAGATTTTCTGAAACCTAACACCAACAATGTCTGCCGAGGGTCGAGTGGTGAGCCACCTGCTCACCATGAAGTGTGGTCCACTTACAAAGAAACTTCGAGGGAAGAAATCAATCTGGCCGAACGGACGGCCAGCACACTAAAAGGCTTCGAAGCACTTCAACTTGAAGTTGACGGAGACGTTGTGGTTTGAAATCTGGTCAGTAATACACAAGTTGTAAGAAAAATACTATCCACAGCGTACAGCTAGAGAATGCGCAGAAAGTATCTGAAATGGTATAGACGTCAGAATCTTCCAAATCTCAACCAGTCTGCTGAAATGCAGAAATGCAGCAGCGCACAAGAACCAAACCTCCGGCCTACCTCGCATGAAGCAATCCCACTTCCACTACGCTCCGAGCCGCTTGCCGGCAGAGGCATCGCGGTCGTACAAGACCCCCTAACTCGTGATGCGTCGTATTCCATTGTGACTTCAAGAACACCCTACTCCTTGGGTTTAATGACTTGGCAAAAAATAAACACATTTTTATACTAATTGAGGGGTGAGGATTCTCCCTATATGACTCGCTCCCCCCATTCAGACATACGCTTCAGGCCCTTCCCTTGTTAGTGTCACCGTATCCTCAACAATTTGAATTCAGATTCGAGTCAAGGATTTCTTTACCGCACGATGCCGCGCTTCGCTCCCGAGACTCCGGAGCCCTTCACCGTTATCTGCAATGACCTCAAGAAGAAGATTTTGCCTGGCGTAGGTCTTCTGGTGATGCATAGACGATCTGTTACTTCTTACTTCCGTCAAGTCAAAGTAGCTGACTTTGTTCAGCTATAAATCATCTCCATTTAGATGACTCACTGGCAACATCCCCGATTTTATGCCTACTACCCGGCAGGGCGGCCATATCCAGACGTACTCGCGGAGCTGCTCACCTCGGCGATGGCATTCAACATTTTCTCCTGGGTAATATCTTCTCCTTCAAACCGTAATCATTACGAAGGGGATTGCAATACGATAGGATATCTGCGCACCTCTTACAGGTTGTAGTGCAATTAGGTGAGAAAAGCATTTCCGAAGGTATTTGAGCTTGATTTCCGATCTCTTCTAGCCTTCAGAAATAATGAAGAACAATTGGAATTATTGGAAATAAGACAACAAAAGTACAAACTTTGCTGCTTCCTTAATCAGTAAAATGCTATCTTTGTGGACACAAAATTCTGCTTACCTTAGGACTCGGCTTTGTGTTTTTCTGAATAAAGCCTCATTTTTCTTCAAAATCAGTATCTCCTCCAGACTTTCAGTGACGTCTTTTGTTTGCGCATATAAGAACATCGGTCCCTCAGCTAGTTCAGCAGCTCCCTTCATGTCCAACAGTGCAAACTTCTAGCAGCAGAATCAGCACAGCTCACCTCCACTCCTCATCGGTACACGTTCAACGTTAGGCTTGCAACCGATATTATCGATAGGTTCCAACTGCCTTATCAACTTTCCCGCTTTCTGGAGAGCCTCTCTGTCAGACTCGAAAAATGCCACTGATCCCGCAGCCACACCATCCCACGAGGAACCACAAAATCTTCTGCTGGCTACCTTTGCGGCGGTGAGGCATTCCTCAACTACCAAGAACAGGAAGATCAGGACCGGTCGAAAAAGAATCGATAACTTCGATTGACACCTGTAGCCCGGTTGAGCCAGCTGCGAAGCTCGTCAGACTTCTGTGATATGTCTTGTGGAAGAGGACGCCCGTTGCACGTCGTCCGTGACACGCCCATTGATTTCGGACCGTTCCTGGCTTGGTCACACGATGTCCATCTGTGTCGTTCTATTAAGATAGGATGGTTACATAAGAAGTCGATACCTTCTCACTAGTATCGAATTGAGTGTTGTTGACGTGTTCGTTAACGGTTAAGTATTTTCGGGCCATATGGTGCTGTGGAACGGCCTAGCATTTCACTGGAAGTCCAACAAAGCCATGGCTTCTTGATAATACCTACTCGTCAACAACATTCGAATTCAATTTTTCCTTATCTAACGACTATTCATCACGAGATAAATAGTGGCAATAAGCACGCTTGGAGTAAAATTCTGAAACAGTGCAAAGGATGTCATTTATGAAGCAGCATATACACACCTGACGCCAGATTCATTAACCGCTTACCGGCCGGTAACGGCGAAAAGTAACGCCAAACCTTATGCTGATACCTTATGTCACCTTATGTCATATTAGGGAGTTTGTATGTATTTTTTACCGATCTGTAAGCCGTTGATGATTCTGGCTCCTGGAACTTCAGTCGGTGGTCCGCTTCATATGGAGTCACTTGGAAGCATAAGTGTGATGAAGGCAATACAGAAAGCATCTCAGAGATTGTGTTTGAATTGCAGGAAAGTTGCCCAAGTCTGAACGAACTGGAGAACACTGTGGTTAACTGGATAGGAAGAGCATTTGGATTGCCAGAGTCCTTCCTATTCCAGGTAAGTATGGTAAAAATGCCATGCGAATGTACAATACCGCTCATAACTAGTGTCGCATTTGGCGTCGGCGACGCTCTAGAGCGTCGCAGCGTCGGAATCGTTGGGAGCCGGAAATTTGGGAAGGCGAGCACACCGCTGGATTCGGCCAGTCGAGTACAGTTCAGATAACTAAGGAACTTCCACCCAAAATTGACCTAGTTGCAGTGATCTGCTTCTCCGCTTCGCTGGTTGTAATTCCTTCCAGTTTATACGGTTTAAAGTGGTCTGCTTTAGAGATAAAGTAAATATTCGGAATCCTCGCTTAACGGCCTTTCCAAAGATGTAAAAAAAATAGCAGTTTTCAAGAATTCTCCTAGTTCACCACTTTATTGCATACCACAGCAGGTTCTCGCCCTCGCCTGAGATAATTACGCCCACAGGATACGTTCGGCCAACTACCCGCCTGCTCTACCAACAACTAGTAAAAGTTTTCAATTTTCTCAACATTCTTCAACAAATTTGGCTTCATTGTTTCACTGCGAACCTGTTCATTGTAAACACTGCGAAAGTTCTTTCCGCCACTAGATCCAGAAAGCGATTTCTTCGATTTAAACTTCCCATTTTCCCGGTAAGAAGCTATCCAAATAAGTTCATTTCACTAATTTCTTAAAGTGCAGTAGAGTCTCTTAACTGTGATGAAGAAGTACGTCTCGAAACTCGAATGGCTATCCTAACTTGGCACCACAAACCCACCCGTTTTGCCTGTTGCACTGGATTTTTTGAGTTTAGGAGTGGTTGTAACTGTGTTGTGAAGAAGGACGAAGAAGCGGGCTTTTCCCGTTGTGTGGTACCTTCTGCTGGCTTTTGTATAGTTGCAGTAGGTAGTGTTGATATCTTTCAGATCGACTCTTTTTGAGCGCTGAAATGCAGCGAAAATCTGTAAATATTTTTGCTTCCTCCCTTTACACACTCAGTTTGTGTTAATTTGAAAAATAGACACGACAGCGATCTTATCCAAATAGAGAGCTATCCGCTGATAAAACATAGTGGGTTTTGGAATGTTCATGTTTTCATCCTTTCCGGCTATCGTCTGCACTCCGAATCAAGGTCTTCGTCCAAATTTTCCTCCAGGCTAACTAAGCCTTCCGAGGGCGACGAAATGGTATAAGACTTATCTGTGAACCATAAAACATTGGCTCGCCAGCGCTCATCAACACCCTGGCGCGGCTCTTCACACGTTACCTGTCGGAGTGCAAGGTTCCATCTCAGTGGAAGACCAGCAGAACCGTCTTGCTGTACAAGAAGGGAGACGTGCACGACATTGGCAACTATCGCCCGATCTGCCTGCTGTCCGTAGTCTACAAGCTGTTCACTCGAGTTATCCTGAATAGGATTAGCAGAACGCTGGACGAAGGACAGCCATGCGAACAAGCAGGATTTCGGAGAGGATTCAGCACGATCGACCACATACACACCATTACGAAGCTCATCGAAGTGTCGCGAGAGTACAAGCTGCCGCTGTGCCTTACGTTCATCGACCTAAAGAAGGCATTCGACTCTGTCGAAACTGAAGCGGTCATCGAAGCCCTGCTCACTCAGGGCGTTCCTACTCAGTACGTCAGAGTCCTTCGAGAGCTGTACAGTGGATTCACGACCAAGATCTCACCATTCTACAACGACGTCGTCGTCGACGTGAAGAGAGGGGTTCGGCAAGGGGATACCATATCCCCGAAGCTCTTCAGCGCCACTCTCGAAAACGTCATGCGCGAACTAGAATGGGAAGACATGGGAGTGAAGGTCGACGGCCGGCAACTACATCATCTTCGCTTCGCTGACGACATCGTGCTCATAACACCGAGCATCAGCCAGGCGGAGCGAATGCTGGCCGACTTCGATCGTGTATGTGGGAACGTTGGACTGCAGCTGAATCTTACGAAGACGATGTTCATAAGGAACGGATGGGTTTCTGATGCCCCATTCTCGCTCAACGGAACGAACATCTCCGAATGCTCCAGCTATGTGTATCTGGGTCGCGATGTCAACATGGCCAACGACCTAGCACCAGAGCTGAGCAGGAGGAAACGAGCGGCTTGGGGAGCTTTCAAGAGCGTCGAAGAAGTCGTGAAGAAAACGAAGAACGTCCGACTCCGTGCCCACCTATTCGACTCCACTGTTCTTCCTGCCCTAACATACGCCTCAGAGACCTGGGCTATACGAAAGCAGGATGAACACGCGATCAGCGTCGCGCAGCGTGGAATCGAGAGGACGATGCTCGGAGTGACACGACTCACGCAAGTGAGAGAAGGCCTCCGGAGTTCCGAGCTTCGCCGACGTTCGAAGATCAGAGACGCTGTCGCGTGGGCCAAGTCGTCGAAAATTAGGTGGGCCGGCC
Source organism: Heligmosomoides polygyrus polygyrus (assembly GCA_947396885.1). Lineage (NCBI taxonomy): Eukaryota > Metazoa > Nematoda > Chromadorea > Rhabditida > Heligmosomidae > Heligmosomoides > Heligmosomoides polygyrus. The sequence continues at coordinate 38,844,176 of OX377203.1, forward strand.
ACGTAATGCGCTTCGCAGACACCCGCTGGACGAGAGCCATCACCGACTGGATTCCGCGGGATGTCAAAAGAACACCAGGACGCCCACCAACGCGTTGGTCGGACTTCTTCGTTAAAGCCCTGAACGACCGATATGACGCTCTTCGTGTCCCTCGAGCGAGGAGGATCCATTGGACCACTCTGGCACGCGACAGGGACGAATGGAGACGCTGCTGGCACCCGCTCGAGCAATTCGATGATCAACGGGACGACAGGTGATACAGGTGATACCACTATGGCGTATTTCACTGGTCACTATAAACAAAGAATATAGAATATACGCAATTTCAGGTTTAAAGAAAAGAATGAAACTAGAGTAATTTTTCATAAAGCTGTAGCCAACAGCACTGCGCTGAGAACGTGTCTGGTTCACTGCTGCCTGCCTTATTGCCGAGCACAGATGTAGCAGTACCGCTGGCCTTCGCACCTAGATGCGAGGGCGGCAGGTCTGCGACCCGGCCGAGGAGCGGAGCGCCAATTTCGACCAGCAATCCCAGCCAACACTCCGGCAGATGGAAAGGATGGAAAACATGAACATTCAAAAACCCACTATGTTTTATCAGCGGATAGCTCTCTATTTGGATAAGATCGCTGTCGTGTCTATTTTTCAAATTAATACAAACTGAGTGTGTAAGGGGAGGAAGCAAAAATATTTACAGATTTTCGCTGCATTTCAGCGCTCAAAAAGAGTCGATCTGAAAGATATTAACACTACCTACTGCAACTATACAAAAGCCAGCAGAAGATACCACACAACGGGAAAAGCCCGCTTCTTCATCCTTCTTTACAACACAGTTACAACCACTCCTAAACTCAAAAAATCCAGTGCAACAGGCGAAACGGGTGGGTTTGTGGAGCCAAATTAGGATAGCCATTCGAGTTTCGAGACGTACTTTTTTATCACAATGCTTGAACACATTAGTTTAAGACTGGAGCGGCTGATATAGAGGCTATAAGTTGTTGCAGGATGTTTTGTTACGATCAAAACTCTTGCGCCAGGCGGGACTCGAACCCGCATCTTCTGCTTTCCGGGCAGCGATGTTCGCCTTACACCACCGGCGCTGTTTGACCGCACGTAACACCCGCGATATCCTCGAGGTCCACCCGTGGTACGGGGTTGGGCCGGCCGCTGATATCAGCATGGAACCGGTTAAGCTGAGGACCTTACTAGTAACAATGCTTGAACACATTAGTTTAAGCCTGGAGCGGCTGATATAGAGGCTATAAGTTGTTGCAGGATGTTTTGTTACGATCAAAACTCTTGCGCCAGGCGGGACTCGAACCCACATCTTCTGCTTTCCGGGCAGCGATGTTCGCCTTACACCACCGGCGCTGTTTGACCGCACGTAGCATTCTTCTTTATCACAGTTAAGAGACTTTACTTCACTTTAAGAACTTAGTGAAGTGAACTTATTTGGATAGCCTCTTATCGGGAAAATGGGGAGTTTAAATCGAAGAAATCGCTTTCTGGATCTAGTGGCGGAAAGTACCAAATTTCGCAGTGTTTACAATGAACAAGTTCGCAGTGAAACAATGAAGCCAAATTTGTTGAAGAATTTTGAGAAAATTGAAAACTTTTACTAGTTGTTGGTAGAGCAGGCGGGTAATTGGCCGAACGTATTCTGTGGGCGTAATTATCTCAGGTGAGGACGAGAACCTGCTGTGGTATGCAATAAAGAGGTGAAATAGGAAAATTCTTGAAAACTGCTATTTATTTTTTACATCTTTGGAAAGGCCGTTAAGCGAGGATTCCGAATATTTACTTTATCTCGAAAGCAGACCACTTTAAATCGTATAAACTGGAAGGAATTACAACCAGCGAAGCGGAGAAGCAGATCACTGCAACTAGGTCAATTTTGGAGTTGGATGGAAGTTGCTTAGTTATCTGAACTCTACTCGACCGGCCGAATCCAGCGGTGTGCTCGCCTTCCCAAATTTCCGGCTCCCAACGATTCCGACGCTGCGACGCTCGCGAGCGTCGCCGACGCCAAATGCGACACTAGTTATGAACGGTATTGTACCTGCCCTAAATGATATGTATGCGGCTTAACCAATCTAGTCGTAGGTATACTCTATTCTAGAAACAAAGGTATTGAATTGAGTGTTGCTGGGTATTTTCATAAATTGAACATGAGCAGTATATGATACACCACTCATAGGAGACGCCACAAACGAGTTCGGGCGGAGGAAGTATCGTGGGGAGCGCATCTGATGCGATCTTTTGCTCAGTTCTCGTCTCTAGAAACTGGAAGATAAATCAGGTATGGGAGCTGTGGGAAAGTGCAAGCGTTTCTTACTTCTCAACATCAGCATATTACAGACAGATACAGTACCGGACGCGTCTTTTGAATAGACGCCGAAAAAACCGCACTTTTGCGGTTTTTGCGTCTTTTTGCTATAACTCGCCCAAAAGTCATCCATTTGAAAAAAAGCAAGAGTACATTTGAGCTCAGGAGAACGAGCTCTATCGTTTTGTATATACACTTCATATAAAAGATCAAAAATGGCCAAAATTGAAAACTTGCACTCCGTTGAGAAGGCCAGCCGCGGACGAGTTGTCGGCCGCAAGGCGTCGAAATCCGTTGCATGCTCACAGTTCCTCTAATTTGAGGTGTTTTGAGAAACGGTTGGTACTGTTCGATTCGTCTCCTCGAGGTCTACACTAATCTGTATACACCTTCGCAGGATCACTGCGTTTTCGCAGTGGGTGTTCAAAAATGATTGGGGCAGACTTTTTGCGATTGGGGAAGCATATATTCCAGGTCTTGCATGTTCTCGGAGTATCTCAAGCAGCAGCTCAAGCGTAAAGTGTTCTGTCATGCCAGAAATCCTCTGAGAGTGCGCTCTGCACAATGCATAAAGAATCGGACCCAGCAATCGACTGGGCGCGAAAGCTCGCAAATTGGCCGCGGGCGTGTTCTGAGCGTAATAATTATGTCGAGTTTGAATCTTTCCGGCTGCAACTTGTGGATTTTGTAAGCAGTAGAAAGTTCAATAGGTGCGCTGAAACACAGCAACGTAGCTTATTATTGGGCAAAGTTACAGCTGTGCGAAGATGCAGGTAAACCTTGTGTGACACGATTTTTTCCGATTTCAGTCGACCACTGTGGGAACACGCGTCAGATAACGGCCTACGAATGGGTAAGCTAGCAAACCCGTTAAGGTGCTTTACGATAAAGTGCCCATAACTCTCCAGCTGCCTAACATGCCTTAGTACCAGCTGCTATTTTAAAGCTGCGGAGGGCAGTGGTGAAGTTTCTTCCTCTCTTACTCGTCTAAATTTGAGTTTCGACACCTAAGATGGTACAGTTCTGTTCACTTTGAAAAGCTCTATCAAACTGTGTAAATCTCGGCCAATTTCGAGAAAATTGGTTTTTTGACAACTTCTTTAGAGGACGAGGGCGCCCTTCGCCGAGCCTGCCCGAACGATGACGTCATCGAAAGTTGACAATTTCGAAAATGTTGAATGTCCTCATCTAAAATCACCTAGGGGTTATTTGGAGCGCTGATTACGAATCCGACGCCCATTTTTGAAAATTCCGCCAAAAAACACAAGGTTTACCTGCATTTTCGCACCGCTGTAGCTTTGCCCAATCATAAGCAACGTTGCTATGTGTCAGCGCACCTGTTTCCTTTCTACTGCTTACAAAATCCACAAGTTTCAGCTAGAAAGATTCAAACTCTACAGAATTATTGCGTTCAGAACACGGTCGCGGTGCAATTTGCAAGCTTTCGCGCCCACTCGATTGATAGGTTCGATACTTTATACGTTGTGCACGGCGCACTCCAAAGTCTCGCCGGGACAGAGCACAGCAATTCCTGAGTAGGGCGGCTGAGAATTTCTGTAAAACTATCCAAATGCTCACTATACAAGCTGTCCCCCCCCTCGATTGATAGGTTCGATACTTTATGCATTGTGCACGGCGCACTCTCTGAGGATTTCTGGCATGACAGAACACTTTACGCCATGCTTGAGATACTCCGAGAACATGCAAGTTCTGAAATATAAGCTTCTTCAATCGCAATAGTCTGCTTCAGTCATTTTTGACCACCCACTGCGAAAACGCTGTGGTGTGGCGAAGATGTATGCAGAAGATGTATGCGTTTGTGTAGATCTCGAAGAGCGATTCGAATGTTACCAACCGTTTCTCGAAAAACCCAAGCTTAGAGGAATTGTAGGCATGCAACAGTGTTCGACGGTATACGGCCGACAACTCGTCCGCGACCGCCCTTCGCAATGGAGTGCAAGTTTTTAATTTCGAACATTTTCGTGACTCCATATGAACAATGCATTCCATACGATAGAGGTTAAGCTCCTGAGCTCAAATATATCCTTTGTTTTTGAAATGAATGAATTTTAGGCGAGTTATATCAAAAAGACGCAAAAACCGCAAAATCGCCGTTTCTGCGGAGTCTATTCAAAAGACGCGTCCGCTACTGTAGATGTAACAGTTCTCAAGTGTATTTCTTTTGATTAGCAGTGCTGAGACATAGCAAGTTCGATAACGGCAATTATTTTCGCAACAGTCTAATAGTTTTATGCTTAGCCAGCTGCCTGCGTAGACTTCCTAGGGTACCTCTGATATTGCTTCACGCTTCTTGTATTCTTGACAAGATTGTGGCTGCAAACCACTTCCTCTGGGGTTCCAATGCCTCGACAACGAATTGTATCCATGCACTTATTTAACTCTAGTTCGAGCAGAATTCTTTGCACAACCACCGTAAGCTACTTTCCCATCGATCTATTGACAATCCTATATAAATGTTTGTATAAAAAAACTTCCGTCATCCAGTTTGCTTTGTCGTCAGGAAGTATACTTATATCTGACGACAAAGCTTATATATATGATTATAATCCTTCCCAGCATTATTTTTTTCAAGCTTTTGGAATCGCAACACAGTATTGGGAGGGGATGGGCAGAAGTTTTAACACTGCTGTTATTCATGGGCAGCAGGTTAGCTATGTACCTGACCAGCTTTTATTTAGAATTTGAAATACAACAAGGTGAGCAAGACATGGAGCTATTACCATGCATTTCAGGTGAAGGAATATCAGAAGAGTAGTGGAGAGGCGAAGTTTGAGACGGCGCATGATGTGGGGAAGAAACTAGTTGTGTACTGCAGCAAAGATGTAAGGGGCTGTTTCTTCACGATAACAACAATGGTATATCACACAATCAGAACGCAAATTCCTAAGCATATTCCTGCTGTAAGCTAAACTGAGCAGAAAAATTTATTATTCAGAACTACATCTCAAGTACGAGCGCGTGGTAGCGCAGTCGGAGGAGGCGCCGGCTGAGGTCTGTACCGAGAGGCGAGGCTCTTGGACAACCAACCCTTCCATCCCTTCGGGTGGACGAATTGGTACCAGACTTGTTTGGGAAAGATAAAACACTGACTTAACCATAGCTTGGCCTCGTAAGTCATTGTATAGACCAAAAAGGCATGCTAATGATGGCGATACGACATCCCATAGAAGTCGAATACGTGACGCATCCTGAAAGTGATTCTTCAGCGCCGTCCTTTATCGTTTTGTGCTTTTATCTTAGGCATATGCCAACAGTCGTCGTCAAGTACTGGAGGAACAAATGTCTTTTGTATTGGTAGAAACGCCAAAACTGGCCAGATGGCAGTGAACAGAAAACTTCCCCGTAATTTTCACTAGCGGTTTTGCTTCAGAAAATCAACCATTGATGCAGGTCTGCTTTTCTCCCACCAACGAAAGGGATAAAGATAGTTTTGAAATTGTATTACACAAGTGCTCCGACACGCCTAACGTGTGTCTCACACTTGCGCGCTTGGCGCGACTTTGCAGCACCACTGACCTATGGAAAATAGTTTTTGTAAAACATAAAACTCGCTAACATCTAGGATCTGCTGCGTACTTCATTGACATCAAGCCGTTCACCACTTCGGTACCTTCACCATAGACATTCTCTCCGAACCAGCCATTAACGTCATTGGTTTGTGCTGCGCAGTACTTCTATCGCTCGTGTTGCTCCTCCACAACCGTTCTCATGCTCAACAGCTAGCGTTTCCAGATATCGTTGACATGTCTTCCGAAGCCAAGTTCCCCCTCGCTCGTTTCTTCTTACTGGATCTAATTGCTGGTTCGCCTTTACTGGTCTTCCCCCCCCCCCTCCTTAGTACCTTCCTGGTCCCAACTCCTGGCCCACTGCATTGTTTCCACTATTCACCTCCTTCTGGTCTCTTCTTACCGCTGGCCCCTTCTCCAAGTTGTTCCTTTCGGGGGACGGTCAGGAGGTACACCCGCCCCCTTCTGGAGAGCGTGCGATCTTCCTCTCATCCCCCTTGCTCACCCACCCCCAACCCCTAGGCTTCACCGAGAGTCTAGTGGCTGCCTTACGAAACCTTTGGCATGCAAAACAAAAGTTTCCGGTCCTCAGAACAGCGGCTGTACCTCCTGACGCCACGCCCCCAGCAGGGGCGGGTGTACCTCCTGTCGCGCTGCCGTTCCTTTCCATCCTGGTCGCTCTCCTGGTTCCTTTTACTGCCCTTCTCCACCACCCCCTTATTGGTCCTCTCATGCTCGACGCAGACGGCAGTGGCACGTATTCAGAATCAGGACGCTTGTTGCGCGAGTAGGGAGCCCGTCTTCTGGATCCAGAAGTCAAAAAACCCGCCTTCCAAATACAGAAGCTCAGAAGCGCGCTCAGTCGCCGCTGTGTCGAGCATGAAGAGGCTATGCATGAGGCAGACTCATTGTTCTCCGTGTGAATTTCCTTACGGCTCCTTTCTTGTTGGTTCCCCGTACTGGTCCGGCCTTCAGGTCGCTTCTTCCAAGTAGATTCCTCCCCTTTCTCGCGATCTTCCTTACTACTCTACCCTAAGTAAGTAGCCCTCCCACGCTCACGACACGACGACGGCGAGAGAGCGGTCATTGCGCGACATCGGTGTCACATCTTCTAAATCCGGTTTCCCTTACTGGTAATGGATTCAATGCTGAGCCTCCTTACTGCTCCCCCATTGGTAGCTCCCCACTGGTCCTTTTTTATTGCCTAAACCCTTCTTGGTGCCACCCCCTGGCCTGCCTCCTTGTTCCCCCATCGACCATCTCGATGCTCCTCCTGGTCGCTGCCTCCTGATCACTGTCGGTTCTCCACCCTCAAAGTCCCCCTTCTACTCTTACCGCTTTAGTAGTCTTCTCATGCTAATGGCACGAAGTCGGCATCTGAATCTGGACGCTCAAAAACACACGCAGGTGCTGTTGTGTTAAGCTGTAAAAGGCTGCACTTCCCCTGCTGCAGCAACATCCAACGTTCGATAGCAAATTTTGCCCGCGGCTGTGAATGATGAAGCATATCTCACTTAGGTTTGATCATTCGACCGCCCCCGCCATGGATGATGAGACGTATCTCACTTAGGTTAGATCATTCGACCGCTCTCGCTGTGGATGATGCCGCTTATCTCACTTAAGTTAGATCGCTCGACCGCTCTTGCTGTGGTTGATGCGGCGTATCTCACTTAGGTTAGATCACTCGACCGCTCTCGCTGTGGATGATGCCGCTTATCTCACTTAGGTTAGATCGCTCGACCGCTCTCGCTGTGGATGATGCGGCGTATCTCACTTAGGTTAGATCATACGATCACTCTCGCTGTGGATGATACGGCGTATCTCACCTAGGTTATATCACTCAAACGTCATCGACCGCTAACTCAATTATATAACTCAATTATATAGTGGTAGACTTGCGGATCAGTTGGCAACTCAGCATTTTGTCAGAGACTTGGACCTATTCACTGATCTCGTTGAGGTGGAGAGTTTCGTTGCCCTTGACGCAAACTGGAAGCATAACGTGTCGGATGAGCGACGCCGCCTGGCTCTCTTGTTCCGCCTCTTGAGATTGAGGTGAGCGGTGCCCCGATAAACTTGCTGTCCACGTCCACTGAACCACACTCGAGCATCCCACACCTGGTGCATTGACTGGAACGAATCAGTCGTGCAGCCCGCTTTCTTGCCTTCGCCGAAACAGAAGACAAGGCCAGTAATCAGGCTGTCGAAAACGACCTTCGAGCACCAATACACACAAGGGATAGTATGAAACGTGTACTCATGTCCTTAGCTTCACGAAAGTTAAATCTGCGACGAGCCACAGTGAACCTAAAATCACAGCACGAATCACACGCTCAGTGGTTTCACGAACATGACGCAATTTCCGCAGAGTTTAGACGAAAAAGCTATTCTCTTTGCGAAGACTGGTGTCACGCTTGAAAACACCACTTCGTTGATTCAAACCGCAAAAAGTGAACTCGTTTCATCCTAAGCGTCATAGAGTTAGAATACTCTGAGCTTGAAGCTTTGTCTGAGTACAAAAAACCAGACAAGAAAGATTTTTTAAAGGAGTTCACACAAATTTGTCTTGGAATCCCTCATGAAGCACCTCTAACCGAACACATTGCTCTGCGCCTTGACGACTCGTATTGCGGAACTCGATATGAGTATGTAAAGGGTACGGTCCATTCAGAAAAAGGAACAAATAAGTCCAATGAAATAGAAGAATACCAAGCAGACGAGAAAGAAACAAAATAGCAGCAGCCTTGGGAGAATTGCCCAAATCCCGACATTGCTGACAAAACACAACAGCGCGAGCAGCAATGCATAACAAAAAATGAACTGCATTTTTAGAATGGCACGAGTACCCACGCTGTTGAAAAAATACAGCAGACGCAGCAAGGCGCAATAAAACAAGATACGGCAGCTAGAGTATCGGAACCAGCCAATGAAGCAAAAGTTGAGAGAAAATGATCATGCTTAAGTAGGGCATGATTGACCAGGTAGCAATGACGATCAAAGGCATAAAGATGGCACCAGGAAACTATGAATGAATTATGAAAACGGTAAAGAAGAGATACGATAATGCCATCACCACACGTGCCAACATCATAGAATGGCTCTCTAACCTACAACCTGCTAGGAAACACCCAAATGATACAGTTTTGAAGAACTTCTATCCCAGATAAACGAAGTGGTCCGGGTGCAACGTGGAAGCACCGATGATCCCATCGAATCCTGCAGAAGCATCCCCGTTAAACAGTGCAGGAATTTCTAAGAGAAAACAAGAGTGGGGAGTCATTCACAGTATGTCAGACGTTAGATGGCCTTGTGTCAATCACTACGAGAAGGATCGCTTGCTTGCGCTTGCTAGACAACGCCTCTGGCTCGCATGACCTTCCCAAATGGTACGAGACATGCTGAAAAACTGCTCCATATACCAAAGTGAACAAAATTCTCCGTTCAGCAGCCCTCCAATGGCACAGCTGCCTCCGCAAGAATGATACGAAAAAACCATTCGAAAACACTGGATGCGACTTCTTTGGCCCACTCCAGCCCAAAAGGGTGCTTGTATACGTGCTTGACCACCCTCGAAATATATCCCGTACTGGTGGAAAACTTGTCGACAGAAGCGTTTCTCAACAACTCCGTTCGAATCATTGCTGGAAAGGGTGCCTCAAACATCATCCAAACGGATTGTGGCAGCAACTTCAGTCTAGGCCAGAAAGTGATTGTCACTCTATTCACAGAAGATCCAGCGACTGACATATCTACCATGAGTTACTGTGCTGAAAAAAATCACGTGGCTGTTCAATCCCCTCGGGGTCTCCTGGATGAGCGGAGGCTGGGAGAGGTTTGGGGCTTCCTGAAAAGCGCGTTTCACAAGACCATAGGGCGATAGAAACTTTCTTTCGTAGAAATGAACTCCATTTACACCCACATAGAACCATGATCAACGCGGGACCACTTATGGCGGTTAGCGCAACAGACACAAGTTTCGCTTGAATGCTTGCCATAGTTTCTTCACAAAGTGGCCGTTTCGATTGACTTGAGCTTCTCTTAAAATTTATAACTTAAAAACACACTACGGATTGCAAAAAATTCAGGATATCACCATCACCACCTATATATAAAAGAGTTTGTCCGTCGAGAGACCGAAGTGAGCTACGCCGCACCATCCACAGCGAGAACGGTCGGGTGATCTAACCGAACTGAGGTACGCTGCATCATCTACAGCGCAGGCAAAATTTGCTATTGAACGTGGGATGTTGCTTCTGCAGGCGAAACGCAGCCCTTTACTGCTTAACACAACAGCACCTACGCGCGTTTCTGAGCGTCCAGATTCAAAAGCCGACTTCGTGCCATTAGCATGAGAAGATTACTAAAGGGGTAAGAGTAGAAGGGGGATTTTGAGGGTGGAGAACCGACAGTGATCAGGAGGCAGCGACCAGGAGCATCGGGATGGTCGATGAGGGAACAAGGAAGCAGGCCAGGAAGTGGCACCAAGAAGAGTTTAGGCAATATGTATGGATCATTAAGGAGTTACCAATCAGGGGAAGTGGGACAGTAGGAGGATCAGCAAGAGGATCCATTACCATTAAGAGAGACCGGATTTAGAGAATGTGACACCGGGAGGAGGAGGAATCTACCTGGAAGAAGGGAGCTGGAGGCAAGATCAGGGCGGGGAACCAACAAGAATGGAGCCGTGAGGGAATTCATACGAGAACAAGGAATTTGCCATATGCATAGCCTCTTCATGCTCAACACAGCGGCGACTGCGCGCGCAACTGAGCTTTTTGATCCAGAAAACGGGCCGCCTTTGTCGTGCAGCAAGCACCCTGATTCTGAATACGTGTCACTGACGGTGCCGTCAGCATGGGAGGACAGCTAAGGGGGTGGTGGTGAAGGGCGGTAAGGGGCACCTCTATGGTGGAACAGGAGAGCGACCAGGAAGGAAAGGGAAAACATGGAGGGGCCAGGACGGGGAAACCAGCAAGAAGAGACCAGTAAGTGTCAATAGTGGAAGCAAAGAAGTGGGCCGGTAGTTGGGACCAGGAAGGTGACGTAAAAGAGGAGGAGGGAAGACCAGTGAGGGCAGACCAGCAATCCAGTAAGAAGAAACGAGAGAGGGGAACCTAGCGGAAGACATATCAACGACAACTTGAAACGCTAGCTGTTGAGCATGAGAACGATTGCGGAGGAAAAACCTGAGGGGCAGAAGTGCTGCGCAGCACAAATCAATGACGTCACTGGCCGGTCAGGAAGGAATGTCTATGATGAAGGTATGGAAGTGGTGAAGGGCTTGATGCCGATAAAGTACGCCCCAAGTCCTTGATGCTAGCGAATTTCATGTTTTAAAAAACTACTTTTCATAGGTCAGTGATACTACAAAGTCGCGCGAAGCGCGCAAGTGCGAGACACGCCGTTAGGCGTGTCGGAGCACTTGTTTTAAAAAATGCAGGTACTATTGGAAAGGTTCTAGCATTGCTGTTAGTGAAGCTTTTAAAGATGTCTGAAGCTCATGTAAAAGCGCAGGGTTACGAGATTTCTGTGGTGTCTAAATAGTCAGGATTATCAAGATTGCGACATGCCACCGCCTAAAACCTTACATTTCAGTCTCGACTGATTGTGCATGGGTTGAGTGCTTGTCACAGTCTTTTTACTACTTGGCCATATTAACCTGTGCTGTGCTTGTTTCAACGATGAGAAGCTGACAATAAAGTGAAAGACACGCGACATGCAAGTTTATTGATTTCACAAAATAAATGTGAGCAGGAGCCCATTTTCCAATACGGATTCTGTGAACTGATGAAACAACATTCAAGCTGAATGAAGAGGCAAATCGGCATAATTGCAGCTACTGGTTGCCGGAAAACGTTAAAAGAAGCACAGTGCAGGTTAATGTAGCCAACTACTAACAAGATTGTTACAAGCATTCAGCCCATGCACAATCAATCGAGTGTAAAATGCAAAATATCAGACGAGCGCATGGCGCATTTCCTTCCCCCTCATATGCCAGAAAATTTCTGTTCTCTTAAGCTTTTATATGAGTGTTCAACTTCTTCGGTATCTTCACCGTCGGCAAAGTTATCGAATTTCAAACAGTGTATACATTTTTTGAGACACCCTGTATATCGGCGCCTGTTTCGACGAAAACAACATCGTCGCGCGTCATATTTGAACACAACAAATATAACTCTATCGGTACTGGAACCTATTCAATCACCGCAAAACCTCACGACCTTTACATTAAGCTCTTCGTCAAACCAGTTTTGCTTTCTGCTCCTACAACTACGGCGCTTATAGCCAGCGCATTGCTCTTCGCAGGAGTCTGGTCATGTCAGAAACGCTGTGTGCGGCATTCAGCAGAGCTAACATGCACACCACGTAGCTATTACGAATTCAGACATGAGGTAATGTTCAATAGTGTAATGCGTGTTCTTTGCATACAACTGCGTCACGGAAACTAGCGTAGGGTATGTAAAGGTCCAACAGTACGCCTTAGATGCACCAAAGAATCGCTGTTTGGGTCCAAAGACACTAAACACGTCGTGAATTACATCAAGCGCTGTCGCGGAATGGGCTCTTGCACTGGTGACAGATGCGAAACTATACATCCTAATGAAATTATGCCGGAACTGAATGATACCGTTCCGAAACCAAGGTACACAGCATGTTCAATGCAATGTAGCGGCATGGACCTTTTACCCCATTACTCACACGTCTGTATCCATGAAAGTGTTTAAAATCTTAAGATGCTCAGAATGACAGTCAGAAGAAATCCTTGAGTTCTCAGTGCAAGCGTACAACCATAGACAAAAAGGGGTAGTACCGCTATTGCCCTACACCACGAAAGAATTCGGGAACTTCACCCTGTCCTTTACCTCGCTTCATAACCCTTTCATGCCTTTCTACCAAATATTCGCTCAGAGTGAAAATGAAACGCACATCTTACTCGACAACTCCAACTCTGCGGTAACATGTTGTTTGAAGATTCAAGCACTAAGTATTTTCTCATCCTGCCGAAACAAGTTTTACTACAACTGTGATCTTTCCAGTCTTGTTCCTGCTTGCCGCTGCCTACATAACGAGATAGCGGCGTTGCGGAAACGCTCTTGACTACTTGCTACCAAAGTCAACACCACACATGATATCAACCGAGAGGAACAATGTAATAGCGGAAACAGACGATACTGAAATTACTGTAGTAACAGCAGCAAAGCAGTTCCTTGAGAGTGCTCAACTGAACACTCAGGTACCATGATCTGTCTATGTAGGTAGATTCTAAGGGTGCTGAAGTTGCCGACAAGGAAGAAAAGTTAATATCTCGTGTTATAGCGCTATAACGTCACGGCAACGGTAGTCTGTGCTCACCGGATATTCTTCGTCACCGCTCAAACCAATCAACATCAGTGAAGATCGCGTTCGATACGGCAGTGGTTAATTTAAGGTGCTACACTAAGTGTGGTGGAGTAAACACCAGTAGCTCTAGATGGCATTTGGTACTGTCACACATCCAACAACTTGGACAGCGTGTTCTTTCAACACCACCAGACGAACCCCGCAGGCAAATTGGTTCAAAGTCCTACATCTTCCTCCATTCACTCCATTAGGAATTGCCATCTTAGCCTGCTGGGACTCAGGCTAGCTGCGCTTGTACTTTAGCAGATGTCACCTTGCTCACATACTTGCTAAGTCCAGCGGCAGTTCTATCTCTTCTCACAAGGAGAGCCTCCAGAGCTTTTGCGATGCAATTTTTACAGGATGTGGGGTCCCGTGTGGGGAGTCCAAAACCATAGTGACCTTTTCGGAATGCTCTTCTGTGGTCGAAAAAAAAACGTCTGGACGCGTGAGCGCGCAGCTCATAACGCCCTGCTGCCACTCGGTCCGATGTGGTCAGTTGGCGTAATTGTAACAGGGTCGCCTCTCGGGTGCACCGGCCGGGTTTGATGTTTCGGCTCCCGGTGTGGTCAATGTTTTTGCACACATCAGATCGTTATTATTATGGGCCTGCGTGACCACAGGAGTCGATTTGTACACAATTAATGCTTTTAGTATTTAAACCTAGCCTTTTTGTGCTTTCATTTGAGCTACCTCTCAATGGATCGTATTTGCACTGTACCGTATCAGCAACGGTACCGTAAATGTACACAAACACATAAACTTCACGCGATAAGTATGAATCTAGTTTGATACCGGTAAAAATTTAAAATTAACAATAAAATGTCCTTTTCACCCGCCGGGTGCATGATTATTTGATACAGCATCACCCGGAATTTGCTACACACAGCAGAAGTGGCATCTTGAAAGCAAGTAGATAGCTAGAACACCGTACGAACTGGATTCCATTCGCACGCATTTGTTCGATTGCAGATTATAAGCCAGACCTACCGGCAGTTCTGCGCTCCAGTATTCCGGCCATGTCTGGCATAGGCTTGGGCGGCGGCTGGATATGCTGATGATCACCCGGGGCCCTTCTCTACGCTTTCCGATTATGCCTTCAACGATGAAGAAGTAGTGATGCCTTGTCAGGGAAAGGAAGATTGTTCGTTTTAGCGTTTGTAAGATGCTGCTGGTGTGATAAGCGATTATGTTTTAAATGTTTCATAGTTCTATATCATAATTGTTGATTATCATTGTCAGCAATAAACAACATTGAGCAAGAAAATTTTTAAAAAAATTTTATGTTAGCGATTCAATAGAATGATACAATGCAAATACGATCCATTGAGAGGTAACTCAAATGAAAGCCCAAAAGGCTAGGTTTAAATACAAAAAGCATTAATTGTGTTCAAATCGACTCCTGTGGGCATGCAAGCCCATAACAATAACGATCTGATGTGTGCAAAAATATTGACCACCCCGGGTACCGAACTATCAAACAAGCTCGGTGCACCCGAGAGGCGACCCTGTTACCATTACGCCAACCGACCACATCATACCTTGTGGCAGCAGGGCGTTATGAGCTGCGCGCTCACGCGTCCAGGCGGTTTTTTTTTCGACCACAGAAGAGCATCCCGAAAAAAGTAGCTACGGTTTTGGACTTCCCACACGGGACCCTACATCCAGTAAAAATTGCAAAAAAAAAGCAAAAAAATGCAAACTGAATATAACCCCTTCAGCGCTTCAATCAATAATGTCTCGAATTATCAAATCGCACATCTCCCCTCCTCATCCACAGATCCCTCTTAAAGCTCAGGCGTAAGTCATTTCCTCACCATCGATGGCCTACAGTATAGATCACGAGATACGATTGATGGAGATGGAACAGGACGGGGGCAGACATAACTCCGACGCCGCGCGAACCCCCCTGGCGTCGCGCACGGTGCGCGACGAAATTGGACCAGTTGTCGCGGTACGATGCCTCCGACGGCTACAAACGCTTCCGACAGGGACACGCGGCACGCGTTTGCCTCATTTCAACGTTTCTTGGAGATGCTATATGAATGTGGTTTCAATAGGACGATCAGCGACAGTTTATACAGGAATCTTTTTCGTGTGGTTGGTTTCCAGCGTCACCATTTGCCATGTACAACTTCTTCGGTCAATTTTTACCAGTGATTATGGTTACACTACGGGAAAAGATCACTACCACCCATTCTCGGATCATTTGTCCTACTGCAGACAGTTGCCTACCACATTCTGTGGAATCTTAAGTTTCCTGCTAGAAATGTGGTCTGGGAGCTTGAACACTGAGAACATTTCGTGCTCCGCGGCTAACCATGCGTCACCGAGCGCACGTCCGCGTTTCAGCGCCGCGATGTCGCACGCGGACAGCGCGCGACGTCGCGTCGGAGTTAGGTCCTGGAGCCGGAACAGGAGGCAAGCCTAGACTCGATTACTCAGACGGTGAGCATCATGTCAAGACGCCTGCGTTCCTTTTTTACCCAAGTAGCTCAGTTGCAAATGACGACCGCACTATTCTAGAGCGCACCACTCCAACCTCAAACTGTATTTTCTGCACCGTGATCGAAAATATTGACCACCATCATTCGTCGAGATATCATCGCTACACGGACCTCGTCGCACGTGCAATGCTAGTTTCTGAGCTCTGGCTGTGTCGTAGATGTCTCCATACTGAGCATGGGCAAGAATGTTCGGTCTCTTGCAACATCTGCAACAATTCAATCTTGTACTACTTTCGCGGCGGTGAACCGTCTACCAAGGGAGACAATATCTGAAGCCCGCCTTTGTCTTGCTTCGCCGTTTGCCGACTCCGCCATCGCCGCAGTGTTCGCACCCCTGCCATCGCCTTGACTCGCCGTCCCTAGTTCCGCCGTCGTCGCTATATTCCGGCGACGGGCTAGGGACGGCGAGTGAAGGCGATCGCCGTTTCTAACTCCGTCATCGTCCCCAACCCCGTCGTCGTCGCTGTATTCCTACTCGCTTGGCTTCGTGCTGCCTCATCTGTCCACTGCTTGGCCATCGATGATACTTGTTTCTGTCAACTACACTATATCCGCCTGCACTACGCTACCACTGTACAGCAACACTTCGAGCGACGTCCACCTATCTCACGTCGTCACGGCACCGTCAAATTCCGACCTCCGCCAAGCAAGCCTGAATGGTAGCGAACGCAAACGAGGACCAGACAGTGGTGATACTGAAACTGTAGATTTCCGAATTGTTGAGTTACAGTTGTAGGTTTCTGCTGTAATTACGTTTGTTTAGTAGCTTTGTTATTGGTATTAATTTTGGCTTTGAGCCGCGGGAGTGTCGCGTCAGCGACGCCGCATGGTATTCTTGTCCCTCCCCTTGAGAGAAACTCGATGGTCTTGAAACTGCGATGAGCGTTTGCTGCCCAACTATGGGATAAATTTGCTGTCATACGTCCAGTGAACTGCATACGTGTCCCACTGTGCTATAAGTACATACCGTAAAAAACTGTCCGAACTGTATGTTCTTATACTGCTTCATTGATATGCTTCAGAAAAAAATCCATTACAACTCCCGTTGTTCAACATCGACGTTAATCGAAGCCTTACTCCCCTTATTCAGATGCTTCTGAACTGAATTCAAGCGCGCTTAGTTTAGACCAGCACTATCGATAGAACATCTTAGTATAACTCTTGCTTTATATCACGGGCATTTTAGAGCCACTGCACAGAGTGCAATGCGATTACTGTTATAATTTTCCAGGCCCACTCGTGCATCGAAAAGGCATGCAAGGTCGCGATGGTCCGATGTCGACCTATACAGCCTCTGGCAGCTAACAAATGGGGAATTACCGGTGGACAATTGGAGAAGTGTATACTGAAGGTGTCTCTTCAAGCGCCTTTCGCTTCGAGGACCACCGTCTAAATTACAAAATAGCCGTTCAGGACATCGAAAGTGGACTCATACCGACCCACATTCACGTTACGCTGGGCACTTCGGCTACCGCTGCTGATGACCACCTTGAATCAATCTGGCCCGTCGCTAAGAAGTCGGTATGCTAGTGTTAAGCCGCTGAAGGAAGCAGCAAGCGGATCGTTCAGATACCATATGTGGATCCACTGCGACGCCTCATACTCGGGAAATGCGTGGCTTGACAAGAAGTACAGGGACAACGCGTGAGTCCGATTCCACTAAAAAAACTTAACGGATGAAGGCCTCCCAGAGTCACGTACCCAGCAGTGATTACCGATTAGCACAAGCCTTGAGGACACTATTGTAGGCGGCGACAGTGGCATTTGGGTTCTTTGATAAGGCGAACTGATTTGGCACAAATATGTAGTTATTGTGCGACGCTTCAGAGAATCGAGTCCTTTAAGATTTCTCCGCTTTTTACTTACCAGTTCCTTCTTCAGCAGATCAACGCCAGTCGAAAAATCTCTGCATCACCTCACCCCTAAGGCGATAGGGACAAATTGTTCATGGCGTATAGTATGCTCTAAAATTTCCTTAGAAAGCAGTTCTCGCTTTCATGGTCGCGTCACGATTCGAACATACCATTTCGGGGTGTGACCCTACTGGATGAAAATGCCCTGGGATGGGTTAGCTACACAGGTCGTATTTTAAGTGAACTAGAAGAATTCTCTACCTCAATGGTCTTTACAATACTGCAGCTCTTCCATAGGTTCTAACTGAAGAAGATTTGTAATGCAAACGAGGAGTGAGAGGGACTGCCAAGAAGTTCAACCGCTTTTCCTCGTGTGGAAGCGCATCTTCCTGTACGCGATGCAGCGCTTACGTCTGTAGTCCTATAAGGAGCTTTCAGGATTAGATGAGAAGATGGATTATACGTCTTGATGGGAGTGCCTGCTCATCTAGATTTCGAAATTCACAATTTGAAAACGAAGGAGATCCTATAGACAATTAGTAGCTTGTAAACTGGTTACAGCAAACAACTGCACTATGAAAACGAAGTCATACCGTCATCCGTCGACTCTAAAAGAAATCCAGGGTACCAGGAAGGCCATATAGAGGCGTCGGCCTACGCGAGGGTGCCCAAGGTGATCGTGAGGGCCATGTTACAATAAGTTAATAGTACTGAAAATAAGACAAACGGAACACACTGCTGGTAACGAAAACACGTAAATGCTATAAATGGTTTTACTTCCCTATAATTGGAAGTAGGAGCACGTCATCTCTATGGGTTCGCTTCCGTGGAACGACGATGTCAGCGTATGTCCGTGCTTTCCGTTTTGTTTCTGAAGAAGTGGTATGATGTGAGTGTAATACTAAAGTCTCTGCCAACTCTCTGCGTCGTACCATAGAAACGCATTACGCAACGTAAGATCGGTCCCTTGGCAGAACAGTGAGACGCGCATTTGAACCCTATCACACCCAAAGACCGTTGTTCGCTCTGCTGTTAAAGGCCAACACCACTCTTCCGCGAAGCCGCTATGGCTAAGGATGGTCTACGAAGAAAATGCCCGAATCTCACGGCGCGCGTTGCGTGGGGAGAAAATGCCCGCAACCAGGGGAGAAAATGCCCGCGACCAGGGGAGAAAATGCCCGCGACCAAGGGAGAAAATGCTCGCGACCAGGGGAGAAAATGCCCGCGACCAGGGGAGAAAATGCCCGGGTTGACGAGGAGAATCTATAGCACACTACTATGGTGAACAGCAAAAGCGCCGAAATAAAGAAAACATCTTTGAGCGGTAAACACCACTTAGGAAACTAAGAAAAGTTTTGAAACAGAGGAAAAAACCGTACATTAGGGGAGCCTTAATCGGACGTATCATTATTACTATACAATGGTCTATTTCCGCAACGTTTCATTCTTATAAAAACTATAATAAGAAATTGATCGCAAAATTTCATGTTCGAAAAACACTTTATATTACGAGAAGGTGCCTTGAAAGATTTTTGGCGAGGTGCTACGCCGTAAGTTCTGGTCATTTTAGTAACGTTTTTGGTAAAACCTATGTTGCAACTAACCATTCAGGTATGTGGAACTATCAGGAAAACAGCTATAAAGCGAATAAAAATAAAAGAAGTTCTACACTGACAAAAACTTTAATAAAAAAGAGCACAACAAGTATTTACGATATCAACGGTGTATCAGATGAAAATCACTTGAAAAGCGATGAATGTTGAAATATCTATGTTCAAATCCTGTTTTAGTAAAGAAGGAAATGATTGGTCAAAAATGAAGACTTCATCAGAAAGACTCAGTAAAACCTCAGTAAAACCTAAAAACAAATTTTTAAATAAATTCCCAAATGAGTCCTGCCATCTTTTCATTTTGTACTTCTCGTGACTTTGAAGAGTATGTACCTTACTGCTCACTCCATGTGGCTCAAAAACAAACTCAAAAATTGAGGCGGCCTACAGTTCCGCAGCTCAACGCTTCGAAAACTAATTCTGAGATACCAGGTTCCGTTGTTGTGCTTGTTCTCTAGTTTACGTGCTAGAAATTAAGATCTGGGCGAAAACGTTTCTTTCGCTCTGCTCAGTGTTTTCAAGTGTTCTTTTCACATCAAACACCGTTGGTACCAATTTAACCGTTGAGCATGCCTGTTATAAAGAGAATCGTTCCTCTTATTCTCCAAAGCTCTATCACGGTGAAGCCATCAAGTCTGCTAGGGAATCGAAATGATGGTGCCACAGTTTCAGTTGCCACGCCCACGATTTCTCATACCCTTTCCTCGACGGCATGAGAAAAATACCATTTCCCTGTCTACGTGATTATCATGTGTTTTGTTGTAGTGGTTGTTGTAGTGGACCCTATCGAAAACCGTTCAGTGGCCGCAGATATTCTATCCCCTGGCTGTGGACATTTTCTTCCAGGCTGCGGGCATTTTCTCCTCTGGTCGCGGGCATTTTCTCCCCTGATTGCGGGCATTTTCTTGCACCGAAACAGACGCGGCGCGGTTCGGGCATTTTCTCTCGTAATCGTTAAGGATAGGGCAGGGACGCCGCCGGCGGCGAACTCTGCGTCCCTGCCCTATAATTAAGGATAGGGCCGCGGCGATGCCGTAGAAGTGTGTGGGGGCCTTCAGGCTCCTTTTATACTTGAGCCGCAGCGCGGCGCGGCGTGGTGGTTGCCTAGCTATCGATTTTCCGCGCCCCTCGGCGGCGCTGCATCGCCTTCATGCCCCTTCCCTTAAAACACCA
The DNA here is from genome assembly GCA_947396885.1 of Heligmosomoides polygyrus polygyrus. Classification (NCBI taxonomy): domain Eukaryota; kingdom Metazoa; phylum Nematoda; class Chromadorea; order Rhabditida; family Heligmosomidae; genus Heligmosomoides; species Heligmosomoides polygyrus. Next base: position 38,864,552 of record OX377203.1, read on the forward strand.
CATTTGGCGGCATTTTTTATTCATCTGTTCTGAATGTTTCCAAATGATCTTTTTGTTTTGAGAGCGGTTCTGATTACGCAAGGGTGAGAGAGAATACGGTAGATGAACAGCTCCGATGCTGTAATATCTAAATATCAGATAGATACAGTCATCATAGGTATGGATGGGTTGTTTGAACGAAGCAGCCCCTATAAAATTCTAAATTCAATAGGGCGTGATGAATTATTGCTACAGTTGGGTGATCGTTCCTGCATCAATCGGTATTTAAGCCTCTCGCCCCATCACCAAGCTTTCATTACCATGATGGTGAGTAGCTTCCGGTGAGCCATTGACTGGCCCATCTTCGGGCCAATTCATGACTTCCACTTACACAAGAATTTGGAGGCTGTTCGAGATCAAAAACTTCCTTCTTGACAGAGGGGTCATGCAGATACCTGATTTTGGGTTCGCCTCAGAACGCATTGGGTACTATGCGAAGCTATACGCAAAATCCAACAAAAAAATTAAACGGGAAGGACTCATGGACTGTCTCCGCTTTATCCTCGGGGCACAATCCGTTGTGAGTATAAAAGCCTAAAGGCCTCCGCACGCTTTTGCGGCAAGCGACGGACTGCATGCGGCAAAACTCGTGGAGCGCGCCGCTCACGTACACTCAAGTTTTGCTGGCGGGAAGCGGTCGCGGGAGATTGCAGAGTCACGGAGCGGCGATGTAATGTATTTCTACTCGGGACCTACTGCTGCTACTCTCTTTCCCGCCTTCTGTCCGCCTTATTTCTGCTCCCTGCCGCAGAAGGCTAGAGCGCAGACAGTCTCTGCCGGCCGCAAATCGGCGGCAAGTCAGCGGCAGCGGCAATAATGATGCGAATCCCCTGCGTCCCTATCCTATGGTTAAGGTTTGGGTTACGGCGTTGCCGCAAAAGTTGTGGGGCCTTAAAGCCCCACAGAGTTCTGCGGCAACGCCGCTCGCCGCTATGGTTAAGGATAGGGCAGGGACGCCGCCGGCGGCGAACTCTGCGTCTTTGCCCTATGGTTAGGCATAGGGCCGCGGCGCTGCCGCAGAACTCTGTGGGGGCCTTTAAGGCCTATGGTGTACTTCCGTAGAAGCGTTCGCGGAGGGACAAGAATCGTGTCGGGACTCCCGCAGCTGGCCACGCATCGCGGCCTGCCACTCCCATCGCCGCCGAAGGACGGGGCTGAGGGGCTGTCATCCCGCGGAGTCCGGCACCAAAAACGCGCTCTAATGGGCGTGGGAGTCTAGGGTTATCGACGATCGGCACTGCTGTGGGCACTTCCGCGGGAGTATACTATAGGCCTAAAGGAGGACCAGAAGACGCTAATATAAAAATCAGACTCCTGACTTTGACACAGTAAACCGGCGTTCGATTGGGGCGCGGTCGGTCCTTTAAACTCGTGACGTAGTCGCACAGTTAGGAGCGGATGTCGACCGCGCCTAGAGCGTTCTAGTATCACGATATTTTGAAGGATCCGAGAAGTAGTGCGATGTACATGTTAGGACTAACTGGATGGATCTTGAACACCTTGGCGTCCTTAGCCGAAGTTTCTGTACCTTGCTCTGATGGTCAACTGTGACATAACACTGGGCCTTAGCTTAGCATGCTTGAGAGCGCACTGTTGTGAAGGGAGTTTTGTAGATTTTCAAATAGACCTCGTTCAAGGAGTTTATATCGGCTGGTGCCCCTCCACAACATGAGTCTGTTAGATGATAAGTTTTTAGTCCTGAGCGTTTTCGGGTATTCCGCGAGGTTCTTTCGAGGCGTTTGTGAATCTGCCAAGATCTTGGGTAACACATGGCTATAGGCGCAAATTGACTCGGCGGAGGAGGTGGATCACATGTACTCAGTGGTTATCCGTCCTGGTATGAAGGCACATGTATGTCGAATTACATCAGAGATGGCCTAGCTCAGTCTCACAACACCTAATGCTGCATAGTGCTGTCGTACAGAGTGATCCCTACCCTCTCTGAGCTAATTTGCGCCTAGCTATGTTAATGACTTCACGTTTTTATGATCTGTGAGATGCTTCATGCACTCTTCATTATACTGATGATCTTACTGTTGAGAGTGGGAATGTGTTCATGAGCGCATGAAGAGGAAGCCGAGACACATATGACCAATATTCTTCATCTCAATTAATTTCCATAGCTTTTCGGGCTGCCGTAGAAAGTCTACTACACTGAATGGGTATGTGCCGATTCATGCCACTCCACTGTCGCAAAGACGATAGGGAAGTCCTTATCATTAGAAGCGTCGGTAGACCTCTATTACGAGTATTATGTGGACATTCAGTTGTCTAGTCAGGTGGCGATGTCCGTTCCTCCACACCGGAAACTGCTCGCTGTGCGAGCTAAGCTAATCACGGACATTCGAATGCAGGCGATAGGCCCTTGTGACAGGCTGACCTTCGAAGACCCATGTCACATCACATGGTGTATGCCAGTTCAAGTTTCTCAAGATAGCGCTACGGCGTCCGCGGGAGCCGACGCGCACCCGCAAAGCCCGGCGAGTGTGGAAAGTATGCGAGGGTCCCTGGTGCGAGCACGGCATCGGGGGACGACTGAGCTAGTCCGAAAGTCCCGTAACGTAAAGACATGCGTGGCAACGCTGACTGTTGGTACGTTAACGCGCCGCTCGTGCGAGTTGTTTGAAGCACTGGAGCGAAGAAGAGTTGACTTTTGTGCTATGAAGGAGATCTATGTGGAAGTCCCAGGACCACCAGCGGTTTCGGAATAATCGTCTCCGAACGATTTCGTGACTCGATTGTAAGGGTCGAGCGATTTGACGATCGATTGATTAATATCGTTGTCGCCGCTAAGGAGCGACTCTATCACTTCTTCTGTGCGTATGCTCCGCAGACTGGCTGCTCCGATCAAGCCAAGGAAGAGTTTTGGAGCCTGCTTGATGAGAAGACAGCAGAGGTACCGCCGAAAGATGTCATCATAGTCGTTGGTGACCTTAATGGGCACGTAGGTGCTGCGAAGGATGGGTACAGCTGTCATGGCGGTTTCGGATCTCGTAACGCCGATGGTTACGGGTTTCGTAACGTCGATGGTGAGCGTATTCTTGAGTATGCGGGATCGCATAGCCTCACCATTGTGAACGCCGTCTTCCGAAAACGCGACTTCCACCTCATCTCATTCTATAGTGGCAGCTCCAAGTCTCAGATAGTCTTTGCGTTTGTGAAGGATCGCGACCGAAGTATTGTCACAGACGCGAAGGTCGTGCCGTATGAGACAGTCGCCCCACAGCATCGACCCCGCTGATCTGCACCTTTAAGATCACCCCTGCGAGGATGAAGAAGGTCGAGCGATGCGCTGCTGCAAGAACCAAGTGGTGGCGAATCAGAGAGAAGGAAGCAGCTGTGATTTCTCGCGTGCGGTTACCGACAGTCACGACTGTCGACGAAACTTGGAATAAGGCGACTTACGCGATTCGTCAAGCTGCACAGTCGGAACTCGGCATTATGAAGCCTGGGCGACGAATGGTCGACAAGCAGACCTGGCTGTGGCGAATGAGAGAGAAGGAAGCAGATGTGATTTCTCGCGTGTGGTTACCGATAGCTACAACTGTCGATGACACTTGGAAGAAAGCAATCGACGCGATAAGCCAAGCTGCAAGGTTGGAACTCGGCACTACGAAGCCTGGACGACGCAGGGTCGCTAAGCAGACATGGCTGTGGACGAGCGATGGAAAAGCGAAGGTTCGAGGGAAGAAGTTGCTGTATCATGTGTTTCTCGGCGACAGAGCAGCCAACAACTGGCAGGAGTATCACAGGGCGAAGAAGGGTGCAAAGAAAGCCGTTGCTGTTGCGAGAGCCACTCATTATGGTGATGTCTATCGAAAGCTCGAGTCGCGCGATGGTGAGCGGTACTTGTACCGACTTGCTAAGACTCGTCGTCGCCAAACCGAGGATATTGAAAAGGTTTTGGCATCAATGATGAGAGCGGCCATCTTCTGACAGACCGCAAAAAGGCGCTGAAGCGATGGCGTGATTACTCTGAGGAAATTCCCACTATGGAATTTCCTCATCCGGCCATCCCTTCTGTGGATTCTGCTCACGGTCCCGTTCACAAGATCACCGTGAAGGAAGCAGAAGCAGCTCTGAAGAAGAAGAAGCGCGGTAAGGCGACAGGGCCGGATGACCTGGCAGTCGATGTCTGGAACTCGAAGCTCTGGTATCCTGCTAAGTGTTGGCTGAATTCTTCAACCAGACAATGGTTGAAGAATTCTCCACCTTTTGGTGGAGAAGCATCGCGAGAAGCAGAAGCCGATGCATATAGCCTCCCTCGACTTGGAGAAGGCCTTCAACAGCGTGCCGCGTGAGCTTATATGGTACGCCTTGCGACAACACAACGCACCTGAGGAACTTATAGAGTGGGTGCGAATGCTCTACTCTTGCCGAAAGAGTAGAGTTCAAGCTGCAGCTGGAACCTCAATGGAGCTTCCCATCTCTGTTGGAGTGCGCCATGGTTCTGCGTTTTCTCCACTCCTTTTCGTTGTCGTTATGGATGCCATCACACGAGATCTTCAGAAGCCCATCCCATGGCTGCTTTATGCTGACGACGTGATGCTCACTTGCGAAGATAAAGATTTTCTTGATCGGCAGGTGCAAGCTTGGTAGGACCGTCTGGCGATGTTCGGATTCAAATTAAATGTCAAGAAGGCCGAGTACCCAACGACTGACGTGAGCGAATCCGGCTCCATTAACATTAACGGTACTGAACTTGCACGCACTTCGATCCTACTATATATAAGCGAGAACGGTCGTTTGTCTGTGGGTGAATGCGTTTGTTTGTGGGTGTGTTTGTTTGCACAGAAGTGCTGAAGGAGTGTGTTGGGAGGAAATATGGGGAGGGGGGGGGGTTGTAGTTGTCATCAGTTGTCAACTGTTGTAGTTGTTAGTTGTCGACAGGGGGTCCATGTTCAGACGACATGCCACCAATGTCGCGCAAAGGACGTTCAGGATGAGAAGAGGTGTCACCGATGTCGCGCAAGGGGTGTTCGGATTCAGACGACGTGTCACTGATGTCGCGCAAAGCAGGCCCGACTTCAGAAGACATGTCACCGACGTCGTTCATCAGGTACCTGGATTCAGAAGAGGGTGTCACCAATGTCGCGAAAGGCCTTCCAGACTCAGACGACGTGTCACCGATGTCGCGCAATGCACGTTCGGGTTGAGAACACATGTCACCGACGTCGTTCATCAGGTACCTGGATTCAGAAGAGGGTGTCACCAATGTCGCGAAAGGCCTTCCAGACTCAGACGACGTGTCACCGATGTCGCGCAATGCACGTTCGGGTTGACAACACATGTCACCGCGTCGTTCATCAGGTGCCTGGATTCAGAAGGGGTGTCACCGATGTCGCGCCAGGGTTCCGGATTCTCACAACGTGTCAACGATGTCACGCAAAGCACGTTCAGGTTGAGAACGCATGTCACCGACGTTGTTCAACAGGCGTCCGGGTTCAGAAGAGGTGTCACCGAAGTCGTGCGAGGGTTCCGAAGTTAGACGACGTGTTACCAGTGAAGGTGGGATCAGTAATGGGGGACCGGTAAAGGGTTGACCAATAAAGGAGGGACCAGTGAAGGTGGGATCAGCAATGTGGATCGGTGAGGGGGATCCAGTGAAGGGGAACCGGTGAAGCAGGGGAGAGGGGTCCAGTAAAGGGGGACCGGTGAATGAGGGGGAGGGGTCCAGTGAAGGGGGGACTGATAGAAGGTTAACCAGTGAAAGAGGGAGGTACCGGTGGGGAAGGCACCAGTAATGGGGATCGGTGAATGGGGGAAGGGGTCCAGTGAAGAGGGATCGAAAAGGGTTGATGAATAAAAGGCGGACTAGTAATGGGAATCGGTAAAGGATAGGGGGACCAGTGAAGAAGGGACCAGTGATGGGGACCGGTGAAATGAGGGGGAGTGGTCCTGTGAAGGGTGGACCGGTGAAGGAGGAGGAGGGGTCCAGTGAAGGGGGACCGGAAAAGGGTTGATGAATAAAAGGAGGACCAGTGAGGGTGGGACCAGCGATGGGGATCGGTGAAGGATAGGATGACCAGCAAAGAGGGGACCAGTAAGGGGAGGTCCAGTGAAGGTGGGAGCAGTAGTAGGGACTGATGAAGGGGGTGGGGGGGGGGGGGGAGACCAGTGAAGGGTGAACCGGAAAGGGGCTGACAATAATGAGGAACCAGTGATAAAGGACCAGTTAAGGGTGGTGCAGTGAAGGTGATGGACCTGTTTTGCCCTATTCCGCTATACCATTCCATATAGCAAAACCAGTTTTTTAATGAATGAGAGAAGGGCTAAAGAGGAGAAGAAGATGTTCGGGGTGTTCTATTCTCCGAGTTTGGGGCGAAGCCCAACCAGACGTTTGGCGGCCGGCAGGCCGTTGAACGTCTGGTGTTCAAATACGTGGGATCAGCAATAGTGTCTGACTGCGGTTTGATGGTTGAAGTGACCTCACGCGTGAGTGCAGATTGGTCCAAGTGGCGCTGGTTGACTGGCGTGCTTTGCGCCAAGAAGATACCAGAGCGCTTCAAGTCGAAGATCTACAGAGCAGTCATCCGGCCAGTAGCGATATACGGCGCTGAGTGTTGGCCTGCCACTAAGGAAGTTGAAACGCGCCTCAGCGTCATTGAGACGAGGATGCTGCGCTGGACGGCTGGAGTTACCCGCATGGACCGCATCAGAAATGATGCTATTCGGCAGAAGTTAGGTGTCGCGCCGATAGCGGACAAGATGCGCGAAGCTCGCTTACGATGGGACGGCCACGTTCTGCGTGGGAAAGAAGACAGCGTCCGCAAGATAGGCCTTGAGTTGGAAGTGTCAGGAAAGCGGCCTAGAGGACGCCCGAAGCAGAGTTGGTCCGATACGTTGCACACGGACATGAAAGTAACTGGCGTCCACACTGATCAAGCGCAGGATCGGGAAAAGTGGCGTTGTGACACCAGAAGAGCGGACCCCGCGACGAAGCGGGACAAACGCTGAAGAAGAAGAAGATTCAGTTGTCTAGTCAGGCTCCGAAAGTTCCAGAGAGAGCAAAGGAGAGAGTTTTCGTTCATCTTCAGACAGCTCTTGAGTGTGGTTCAAGAAATTATGCTATCTGCTTGGAGGATATGAGGCGTGATTACCTCGTTCACTCCTCCTTAAAAAAATCCTTCCGCCCTATAATTCCTCGCAAAGGTTTCAATATAACCTCCAAAACGTGTGAATAGAACCGGCCTTAGCATGATGTAGTCCGTCTCAGTCGCTGTAGAATTTGTAAGCCGTCATCGTGCTTGGAGACTCAATCATAGCGACCGTGTGCTCATGATTCGCACGTGAACCAAGCATGGAAATCAGACACAAAAACCGTAAATGAAATCCGAAATTTCGTAAATCGTAAATCGTAATTACGAAAAGGTCGTCGTAAATCGTAAACCGTAAATCGTATTGGGTGCCTGACTTATAATGCATCTAATTTCCTTCTTTTTTTATTATGTTAAAGCTAATCAAAATTAATTATGTTTTATTGGAACGTTTCAGCTCGAGCTGGTCACTCTTCTAATTAAGCTGAAAGCCGTTAAAATCAACTAGCACCTTTCAAATCGAACTGGATAAGTTTTAAGACAATCAAAATAAACTGCTTTTTCAAAAACGCTATCTTAAAAGGCGCCTATATAGGGTGCCCAAATAAAAAGCCTACACTGCTTGGACGATCAAGTGTTTATCATTCTACTAGCAACTGGCTTGTATATAAAAACTATGACTTTGTGGAAACAACCGTAACAACTCCAAATAAACCAACCAAAGCCACTCCATCCAAAACCAAAAAATTGATCGCTGGTTAACTCGACGAAAACAGTTTTTGCACAAATAATCCAATAAGCATCCCCTACTGAGTGAGCGCATGGCACATTTCTATGGTATGACACACCTAAAGTTCTAAGCCTTCCCACATTTTGAATTGTACCCGAAAGCATTTTTATAGCAGACGGGAAGGAATTGTGTGACAATTGAATGAGCATGATTACATTTTTGGACACTCATCATAGTGGGATTTTTGACTTAAAATTATAAAAGAAGATATTTTTGTGGCATTCTTTAGAAGAAGCAAAGTGCAGCTTGAATTGAAAGTGGGTTTAACTGATTCATACAAGGTACATTTTAAATATATAGGGGAAACCCATGGTAGAGAAGTCGGAAGAGGAATGCTATCGCGTGCTCCAGAATAGCTGTTCCTGATTAGGATCCTACCACGAGCAGTCAGGTCTTCCATACCTGCTGGGTTGTGAATTGGTACCTCATTTGCCTGCGAAGGATAAAACACTGACCTCTACATCGGCGGCCACCGCAGTTCATTCTATAAGGCAAGCCCACACTCGTATGAACACTACGATATCCCATAGAGATAGAAAGAATGGATGGCGCATCTCAAACGGGGACTGGTTAACGTCATGCTTGGTCCTTTATCTTTTTTGAGGGCAACCACAACTTCTGGAATGAAAGAGCTTCCTTCGACGATACCAGGCAATTACTTTCAGCATTTACTTCGCTAGCATTTTGCTTGCACTTGTTAAATTTCGGAACCTCCAAAATATCGCATTACTAATTGATGACTGTTTGCATTCGCCAGTCCTGCTCTCCACTACCTTTGCAACAAACGCTATCGTATCCTTTCCGTAGTCTTTAGCATTCTCAACGGTTCGCATAGGGCGAACGCAACAGCCTCAATCAAACCACTGAAAACGAGACCAAAAGTGTCAAACTTTTTCGCTTTTATCATGAAAATGTCAGACGTTTTTCTTAAGACGCACCTCATACGTAAATAGACTCCGCGCCATGACATGCAGTCATAATCAGATTGAAACATAAATGTTTTAGTTCCAACAGTTTAGCTGTTCCACAGTCTCCAATCAAGTCCAATATTTCTTGATGGCTTTGCATGAATTCTACTCGTGTACATTGGACAGAGTCGTCTATGTGGTGAACAAGTGGTGAAAAAGTTACAAGCAGGTGATCACCTCCATTCCAGTGCAAGGAGAATTTTTATGTCTTCCTATGAAGTGGAACGAAGTGATATCAGGCAATTCGAACGTAAGATGTTGTGATAGTGTGGTCACAAAAAAGGCTAGTCCCGTTCCACTGCCAGGAATTAACTCGAGCGGCCTATCCACAAAGCTGCGTTGTTCTGTCACAGCACCACAGTAGAACATAAAAAAGTAAATAGGAAATATCAATGAGCTATGAAGGAAGTCTTTAAAAGTGGGTACATCGTCATAATCGAAATCGTGTCACGTTATGCGGACGTTTGTCGTCCATGGACCGATGACCACATTTACGAAAATTTACGATCTACGACCCAAAATGTCGTAAACCGCAAATCGTAAAAAAATTTGCTTTGCCAAAAATCACCGAAATCGTGAAATCGTAAATCCTAAATCGTAATTACGCACACCCCTGATGGAAACATTCGCGCCCGTTTAAAATCTGCCCTACCGCGCTCGCGAGCGAGTAGCCGTCCGCGTTACGATGTTAAAGTCAGCAGTCGGATTTTTATAATACTGTGGCAGGCAGGCGTCGATGAGCAGCTTATAAGCGTACAAGACCCCAACATTCGAAGAAAGATCCTTCTGTCCAAAATATGTGTTGCAAAATAAAATGCACAGAATACAAAGGGCTTTGGATTGATTGAGCTACTTACGTATGCGCTCATATGTGGCGAAGCCAGCAGGCCTCAATGAGCAATCATGGCGGATCCGCTTACTCCTTTTCTAGCATGCCGTATTTCGATCTTTTCTACGAGGCAATTACTTGCGCTATAAATGTGTGTCATCAGCATCATCCCTTAAGAAATCCGCCTGCCCACTTCTTCACAAAAGAGCTTTCAGGACTGCGATTGAGCATGTTCACTCAATAAACGTGAACCTTCACAAGTTCCTACTGTTTTCGGGAATGACATGTCTAGTGTGGACAAGAGAGAGGAACATTTATAAGGAGGCATTCACGACGGTGTCCCTTCAGAGAAGGCTTATGCAGGGCCTATGTGAGTGTTCTCGTTTATCCGACTACTTCTGAATTAGTCCTCTGGTTCAGACACGACCGACATTAGGGAGTGGGGAATTCATAGGAGCCGAAGGAACAAAGCACTCAAGATATGGATGTCACTGAGACTGAACGGTCTTCAGGGACTTCGTTACCACCTTAACAACGTGAGTGTTAGATAAAGCTGCTCCCGGTCTGCACGTGAGATGACCGCTAGTTGTTCCAGTCAGTAGAGATGTGCGCCTACTTCGAGTCGCTGGTTGCCACGCATCCCCTCTTGAAGATCTTCTCCAGGAAACTCGCGCTGTTCACTTTCTACTATGAGGTACTGTTTATTCCACTCCCACAACCCTTTACGGTCTCTTTACAGCGTTTTCACAGGAGCCAGGGAGCAGCAAAGAGGAGAACAACACGTATACAGAAAACCTTTGCCAGTTCATTAACCAGTCCCATCGACTTTACCTCACCCACACCAAGGTATTTCTGATTGTCGACGCCCATCGCCAGCAATCTCGGACACTGAAGGCGCTGAAGCTCTCACCCTCGCTCGAGAGAACATCGTTGCAGGTGCACGACACGGATCTAATCCGCGTCTCTGTCTGCTACGAACGAACCAACAAGGCGGTGATCGACGAATCGTGGGCGATCCTCAAGACACTCATTGACGAATTCACTAATCGAAAAAGTACGTCCTTCTCGTTGTGACATCGAATCTGTGACATCTCCATAGACTCGCTCCTATCTATAGACTTGTTTCGAAGTGAGTAGATTGTAATGGGTCGTTAATCTTAGCAGAACATCAAGTCCGCATTTATTTGCTAGTCGTCCTCACAGACTGGTGATGAGTGGGAAGATGTAGGATGTTCGAGCGTGTTTCGTGGAGCTGATATCCAACGTTGTCGAGAGAAGAGTCTGTCCGACTCTTCTTTGGCTGACACTTGTGCGTCTCAACCTTTACCGAATTCTGGTAAGGCCAAGATATTAATGTAGTAAATACCGAATTCGCCGGTTTATGTCATATCCCGGATGCACCTCCGCGGTGGCGATGTCCGTTCCTCCACGTGGTGCCACTGGAAACTGTTCGCTATGCGAGCTAAGCTAAGCACGGACGCTCGACTGCAGGCGACAGGCCCTTGTGACAGGCCGACCTATGGAGATCCCATGTCACATCACATGGTTGATGGCGTTAATTGTTTGTCGAGATAATGCTACGGCGTCCGCGGGAGCCGATGCGCACTCGCAAAGCCCGGCGAGTGTGAGAAGTATGCGATGGTCCCTGACGCGAGGACGGCATCGAAGCAAGTCCAAAACTCCCGTAACGTAAGCAGGACCCGCGTTGCTACGCTGAATGTGGGTAGGTTGACGGGCCGCTCGTGCGAGTTGGTAGAAGCACTGGAGCGAAGACGAATCGACTTATGTGCGGTACGGGAGACAAGGTGGTCCTTTTGCAAGTCGAGGGACATAGGCCGAGGCTTTGAGGCCATTCTGTGCGGCAGTCCCAGGACCACCAGCGGTGTTGGTGTGATCGTCTCCGAACGTTTCCGAGATGCGATTGCAAGCGCTGAACGTTTCAGTGACCGCTTGATGAAGGTCGTTGTTGCTGCTGAACAGCGTATGTATCATTTCTTCTCTGCGCTCCGCAGACAGGCTGCTCCAAGCGAGCGAAGGACGAGTTTTGGACCCTGCTTGATGAGAAGACAGCAGAAATGCCGCCAGAAGACGCTGTAGTTGTCGCAGGTGATCTCAACGGCCACGTTGGGACTGCGAAAGATGGTTACAGCTGTCATGGCGGTTTCGGTTATGGAGCACGTAACGCTGATGGTGAGCGAATTCTTGAGTATGCGGACTCGCATAATCTCAGCATCGCGAACACAATGTTACGAAAGCGTGACTCCCATCTCGTGTCTTTCTATAGCGGGAATACCAAGACACAGATTGACTTTATTCTTGTCAAGCATCGCGATCGAAGGCTGGTCACAGATGCGAAGGTTGTGCCATACCGGACTGTCGCCACGCAGCACCGTCCGCTGATCTGCACACTTAAGATCGCCCCTCCGAGGCTGAGGCAGGTCGAGCGATGCGGACCAGCAAGGATCAAGTGGTGGCGGATGAAAGAGAAGACGCAGCTGTTGTTGCTCGTATTCGGTTGCCGACGGTTACCACGGTTGAGGAGACATGGAAACGTGCAACCGATTCGATGCTACAAGCTGCACGTTCCGAACTGGGCATGACGAAGCCTGGACGGCGTAAGATTGAGAAGTAGACTTGGCTGTGGACTGACGACGTCAAGGAAAGTCAAAGAGAAGAAAAGACTATATCACGCTTTTCTCAGCGACAAGACATTCGACAATTGGCGTATGTACCAAGAAGCGAAGAGGGCGGCTAAGAAGCTGTTGCCGTTGCAAAAGCTTCCAATTATGAGTATGTCAACGAGAAACTCGAGACGCGCAATAGTGAACGACAACTTTATCGGCTTGCCAAAGCACGCCATCGCCAGAGCGAGGACATCGAAAAGTTCTTTGGCATCAGTGATGAGAATGGCCATCTGCTGATGAACCGCAAGAGGGCTATGGAACGATGGCATGACTACTTCGGGAGAATTTCAACAGTAGAGTTTGCCCATCCGCCTACCCTTGCGCCCCTCCTACGCACGGTCCTGTGCAGAAAATCACTGTGGAGGAGACGGAAGCGGCTTTGAAGAAGATGAAGCCAGGCGAAGCAACGGGCCCTGACGACATAGCAGCCGAACTGTGGAACTCGAGGTGCTGGAATTCTGCTGAGTGGCTAACGAAGTTTTTCAACCTGGTTATTGCGGATAAGAAGGGTCCTGGTAGTTGGCAGCAAAGCACGACGATCCCGATCTGGAAGAAGAAGGGCAGTCCCGCGGACTGCACAAGTTACCGTCCAATCCGATTGCTCTCGCACAGTACGAAATTATTTGAGCGAATTGTGGATGGACGTATTCACGAGATCGTCCGGCTTTCCACCAAACAGTGTGGCTTCGTAGCCGGCTGTGGCACCATCGACGCCATTCATGCTGTTCGTCTTCTTGTGGAAAGACATGGCGAGAAACAAAAACCGCTGCCTCTTGCTTTCCTCGACCTGGAGAAAGCATTTGATCGAGTACCGCGTGAGGTCATATGGTATGCCTTACGACAGCGCTGTGCCCCTGAAGAACTGATCGAGTGGGTACGCATTCTTTACTCTCAAGTGCGAGCGCCGGCCGGCACATCCACGGAGTTTCCAATCTCCGTCGGTGTTCACCAAGGTTCCGTGCTTTCCCCACTCCTTTTCATTGTCGTAATGGATGCCATTTCGCGAGATCATCAGAAGTCTGCTCCTTGGACGCTGCTATATGCAGATGACGTAATGCTTGCCAGTGAAGACAAGGCCGAACTTGAGCGACAAGTGCAAGCTTGGTGTGACCGCTTGGCGGCGTTCGGGCTCAAGCTAAGCGTCCAAAAATCGGAGTACTTGACGACAGACGTAAACGAAGCCGGGTCCATTGAGATCAATGGCACTGCGCTCGTACGAGCGACACATTTCAAGTACCTTGGATCTGCAATTGCGTCTGATGGTAGTCTGATGTTCGAGGTGAACTCGCGCGTGAGCGCAGCATGGTCCAAATGGCGCTCAATGACAGGTGTTCTGTGCGACAGAAAAATACCGGAGCGCTTGGTCCGACCAGTAGCGATGTACAGTGCTGAGTGCTGGCCTGCAACGAAGGAAGTTGAGAGCCGCCTTAGCGTAATGGAGACGAAAATGCTGCGCTGGACGGCTGGTGTCACGCGTTTGGATCATGTTCGCAGTGTCTCCATCCGCCAAAGGTTTGGCGTCGCTCCAATTGCTGACAAGCTACGTGAAGCTCTCCTACGGTGGTATGGCCATGTTCTTCGTGCGGACCACGACACCTTTCGGAAGATTGGCCTCAACATAGATGTGCCCGGAAAACGGCCCAAATGTCGGCCTAGGCAACGCTGGCTTGATACGTTGCACATGGACTTAAGGAAGCTGGTATCCACCCCGATCAAGCGTTTGATCGTGCGAAGTGGCGTCATCATACCAGAAGAGCGGACACCGCTGCTAAGCGAGACAAACGCTGAAGAAGAAGAAGAAGAAGAAGATGCACCTCTGCAGAACCTAACAAGACAAGGACCCGGCTGAGTGGAAGGTATCCACGTGCCGGTGATTGGAGCTCCTTGTAGGCACCGATATGGAAGGTTACTTGCTACATCGTACCTAGAACATCGGCTATTTCCTGTACTTATTTTTAAAATTTTGCCACGTGATAGCGCGCTCGAAAGAGGCGCCCGTTGTAGCACGCACGCAATTGGGTCAGTTCATGGTTTGAGTCCCGCATCCCAACGAAGCTTTTCGATCCTCCAGTGTCGGTGAATAGCTACCAGAGTCCTATGGTAGGAGCACAAACTTGTTCACCAGTTGTTTACTGCAAGTCGTTTATAGGCCAACTGCCCATTCAAATGACCTTCACGATATCACGTTAATGGTTTCATGTCGGATCGAAAGTTTCCACAGTTTTAGTGTTCTGGATCTTTACGCAATCGCTTAACGTTTATATTCCATGACCTGTCCATTTTGCTACCGCTATGTAGAGGAAAACATGTGTTTTTAAATATTTTGAGGTACATAGGATGTCTTCCGAAAGCGGTGGGTTTCATCCACATTTCTTGATAGTGGAAAAGTCCAATTTTGTGTCACGGTGGTTTATAGCTTCAAGCTCTGCTAATGACAGAATCAGCGCAAAGCTTATCAGCATTATGATGGGAGTCTTGTTTAAAAACCCAACAATGACGTAACGCCATGCAGGATTGAAAACACATTTAACTAGGGCGGAAAATCTTGCAATGACGCAAAACCCTCTTGAGAATAGACGGCCAATGGCAATCCCTGACTTCTTAATTGGTGAAAAATGTTAAACACGTTCTCCATAGAATAGTTCTGCATCATAAGGAGCAGATCACGATCAACATTAAGAAGTGATTTGTGAACAATTTGAGGAGAAGCGGGAATTAGCATTTTTGAAAAATACGACCTTCTAAATAGGTCGCTCCCAAAACACCATTTATTTCTGGAGTTTAACCCATTGCTGGTATAGCTCGATGGGAAGTCCTAGAAGAAATTTAGTTGATTCGAACAGAATATGGTGATGAAGGCTTAACAACAATCTATGGAAATCTGTTGAAAATCTGCCCAGCTGTGACGAACAAAGGACACCTACCTACGCGAACGGCAACTCCATGTTGCACCTTGGTGATCCATATTGCAAGGTCGCGCGGAGCGCGCAAGTGCGAGAGACGCCGTTAGGCGTATCGGCGCACTGATATAATATAAGAATTGAATGATATACACTTATTCACTGCTACGGAGTGCGGCGGTGGTCAAAAACGGTAAGTCTTTCAGTTCTTGTTATAAAAATAAAAATAAGTAATAAAATAATAAATAAATATTATAATAGTGAATAAAAACTAATAATAAAACAACAATAATTAAAAAATAAAACAAAATAATAAATAAACTGCCTTAGTATCAATAAATCTTGATAATAGTGAATTATTATCATAATAATACATTTTAACTAGTCACTTTAAACTTATAAAATCATATATTACTACTTCTTTGAATTGTACCTCATGGTTTCTTTACCTTATTTTTCACTCCTCAAAATTCTAATATGAATAGAATAAGTAAAAAATAAGTTCTATAAGGTCTAGCTCCTGATGGACAAGAATAAGCGCGAACGGTCCTATTGATGCCGCCAGCTCAAGCTGCGGGTCACAGGTCATGGGTGATAGCGAACACTTCTCACGGACGAGAAGCTGTTCACTGTGCAGTGGGCTCGCAACCATCAAAACGGTGGAAGCTGATCTGAAGAGGTTCCAGCCACCTCTGCCGTCGCCGAACATCGTCAAAATCCGCAGGCGCCCACGGTTTCGGGAGGAATCTGCACCAACGCATAGACCGCATGGTTTTTGGTCTAAGGAGTAAATTATAATATAAATGAAGAGGTGTACCGACGGGACATCTTCGAGGCTGCGGTACTTTTCTGGCCTCGGCAGCATTTCAGCAACGCGTGGTGAATGCTTCAACAATACTCAATCCCTGCAAACAAGCCGAAAACACGCAAGCACGGTGCAAGGCCAATTTTTCGGACTTCATCATGTCTGCGGAATGACCATCGCACTCCTCGAATCTGAATCCGACGAACTACAGTGCGTGGTCCATAGCCAGGGCCCTTGCTAAGCGCCACCACAGCCTGGAGGCCCAGAAGTATCTCTGCTCGAGAGTGAGAACGGCTGTCTCCAGATGATCATCGTCCAAAACTTCACAAGCGTTCACCCTGTAAAGTATGTCTCAAAAATTGTAACCACTCTTCGAGAGGTGATAACTTTGTTGCTAGAAAGATACTGAAGAAGTTCCTAGCTCATGCGCCAGTGAACGAGTATGGAAATGTTCTGACATATGAGCGGTAGTGATTATGCCTCGCACTCGTCTGAGTTGTTGCATTGTACCATACATTCGATTGACTGCGTTTCGTTTGAATCCTTGTCATGATTTTTTCATAATGTGACCGCATAAATGGATCGGTGCTTCAATTAAAGCCTAAAACTTGGACACACACGGCATCTTCCAACAAAGGGCATGGGGTATTGGTTATCGATTATCGGTTATCCTTAAACAATACGGGTTCTGTTTGATTGTTCTAACAGTGCTGCTAGTGATGCTTTTGAAGTTGTTCGAGACTCTTATAAAAGCACAGGCCAATGAAAATTGTGTGATGTGCAGATGGTCAAGATTGCACCATGCACCCGCCTGAAGCCTCACATTTAGACTCGATTGATTGTGCTTGTGGGCTGAATGCATGTTGCGGTTTTGTTATCGAATGACCACATTAACCTGTGATGTGCTTCTTTTACCGTTTAAAACTGGACAGAGAACGTGACAACTTACAACTTTGTCAGTTTATTGATAGCACAATTTGACTTATTCTGTCTATAGGGTTTAGTTAGCGAAAACGGCTTAATCAGTTTGCCGCTGAATTGAATCATACGTGCGGCTCCTCAACTATCAGTCGAGTCCGATGTGCAACGTTTCAGTCGAATGCAGTGAGCGATCATGACCAATTTCACGTCAAAAAATTTTCGTTATCCTGCGATTTCATGTGAGTCTCAAATGCCTTCAAATGCTTCACTAGCAGCCACGTTAGAAACTTTCAAAGAATACATGCATTTTTAGGATACACTGCGCTTTCCCACAAGCTGTGATGTGTTTGAAGTTTTAAACTTGCAAAACCCAATCACTCGAGTGTAAAATGCAAAAAATCGGACGATGTATAGCGTGATCCCTACCGCTCATTTATAAGGAAATTTCTGGACTGCACTTTCAACCACGACAACTCCCTCGTATCGAGATCGCGTGCTTGTCGGTTCTGCTGGCAGCCACTCTCTGGTGTCTCTCAGAATGCTTGCATCAGTCTCGCTTGCAAGCTGTACAGTTCCGAACATGTTCGCATGACCGCAGTGAATGATCGGTGATCGACAAATGTGCTTCGTTAAGGCTGCACAATCTAACAGACCCTTTTTTCCACAGGATCGTGACATTCGATGAAGAATAGATCCTTTATGATGATCTAGTCTGCACAATGGCAGGACAAGAGTGAGAGCCCCAAGGAGATGCCTCCATCCAAAGAAGATCATGGCGACCGTATGGTGGACAATGGCTGATATAGTCCATTACAAGTTCTTGAAGACTGGAGAGACTATCACGGCGGAGAAGTGCTATGCCCAAATTCAAGTGGTGCACCAGAAGTTGATGGAAAACGGCCTGCTTTGGTCAATCGAAGAGGCCCAATCCTACTGGATGACAACGCGCGTCCGCACATTTCCAAAATTGTTGTCCAGAAACTGGATGAATTGGGATACGAATCTGCCACATCCAGCACATTCACCACATCTGTCCCCTCCCTACCGATTATCATTTTTTCAATCGTCCTTTTAGATCGTCATGTGAAGGGTAAAAAATTCACCGACCAAGATGATGTCGGAAATGACTTCTCATCTTACTATAACGGTGCAGCGTATGCCAGCCGCGCTTTTTTTTTGAACTTAACGGTTGCTGGCGAACTATATCCTTGGCGGTGGATCGCTCAAGTTTACGACATATTCATAATGCATAATGGTATGAATGGGGACCACGTGCGGGAGGGGAACCACTGAAGAGGGGATCAGGAAAGGGAGAACACTGGAGGAGGGGGAATAAGGGAGATCAGTGGTCTCCCTCAATGTCGCCCAATGTGCGTCAGGTTTCTGAAGACGGGTCACAGAAGTCGTGGCACGTGTGTCGGTGCAGAAGTGTCATAGACGTCGTGGCAACGTCGTGACACATGAGTTGGGACTCAGTGTCACATGTGCATGCTTGACTCCTACTCCGTTTCTTTGCCAGCACATACATGGGTAAAGATGTATTAGCTGGGAGGGAAGGGGAAGAGGTAGAGAAGGTGACTGTGGGATTAGAGGAGTATTATTGCCGTCGGACCGTGAACGGTGTCGACCTGTCGACCAATGCCGATTAATTTTAAGTATGTTTCTGCAGATTAAGCACTTTGGATTGGGACTCCCATGATCTGTCTCTCGCCACGTAGAGGACGGTCACTTCTCGCATACATGTGATACAGGGTGAATGGGCTTCATAGGAGCAGTGAAGATTCTGGCCTACCATATCCCGCTGCACTAATCTGTATAGTAAAACCGGTTTTCACTAAATAAAAATAAGAAGGCCTGAAGGAGAATGGAGGAAGAAGGGGTTGTTCTATTCTCGGGGTTTGGGACGATGCCCCCAACCAGACGTTTGGCGGCCTAAAGGCCGCCAAACGATTAATAGAACTGCCTGCAAGCGAAGTTATGATCTGTCCACGTTCTTAGTCAAAATCGGCCATTTCATAAGCAACGACATACTACATGTATGAACACCTGCATCACTGAGGTGATGCAGGTGTTCATACATGTAGTATGTCATTGCTGAATGACTCTTCCTGTGAAAGTCATTCATTTGCTTCGACTTTTATCTGTACTTCTCATCTGTCTTGGACGCAGGCAAGAGTAGCATACCTAATATTAGAAAATGTAAATTTGTTGCAACGGGGAACCAACCTACCAAGAGCTATCAACGAATCTTCGCATTACAATTCTCTTCTACTCAGCGATGTTTCATGAATTTGCAAGTGCTCAGCATGGCATTATATGTTTGGGTAATGAATTTTCACCTGAATTATAGGAGTCTCATCATGCTTGTATTCCTTTTTCGCTTTGAAGAATGGAAGGTGTAGTCCTTTGCGAGCTTTTCAGCATGTATCTGCACCGTGTGCGATAACGAGAGCGGCTGGATCGCAACAGACATAGAACGAGGCAGTGTCAGCCCCCACATGTTTGGACGCTCGCCACGTACGGAGTAGACGACCGTTAGTGGCTCACCATTGCGGTCGAGATACCTGCAGTTTGTTACTTCCCAGGGAGCGGCGGTTCTGACCATATACAACACTTGCGCCGTTCCGACCTACCGTTGAGATAGTATCTTGGTAGTCCGTTAAGAGTTCGTGTGGAATAGTAAGCACCAGCAGCAGATGTGTGTGATGATGAACCACATAGAGTTGGGTAGAATTTTTCCCCGAAAGTCGCCCGAACCGCAGAGATGCGAACAAACACAGGATCTATTCTAGTCGGTGGGTTGCAACGCTGGACATATAAAACAAGCACAATCAGTGCAGCGTCTCGGGATAGACTATTTCGGAGAAAGGTTCCTCTCATAGACTAGATCGGTTTGTCATCTCTGCCAAATACTTTAGATTCAATCTTCCATTCTCTTCAATCCCGTTTTCAAACAGGCAGAGTGAGGTGTCGCCTCCACTAGGATTGTTCCCAAATAGCTACTAGAAGCAGAGGTGTTCCCAAATAGCTACTAGAAGCAGAGGTCTGGGGACCCTACACTTAAACCCTTAACGCCACCTAGTAAAGTGGCGCTTGCGTTGCAAAATACTTCCGTGTACTTCCACTAAGGAGGGGTGGGGGTGGTGATCTTCTGAAGAAGCAGGTAGACATAGCCCACACCGGACGGCTCACTTCCCCATTTTGTGAAGATGTTTGTTGGAAAGTTTCTTGAGATTTTTCTCACGGCTGTTTGAGCGAACGAAAACTATTCAGATGATCCGTATCTGCTGCACACCAAAATGGTTGCCCCGATGCCACAGCAGAAGGCAAACTTCAGACCTCAGAGTGTTGAGTACATAGAGATATCGCCATTTCCCCCAGAACTGAGAAATTCCAAGAGTAAGCAAGAAGTAAGTTGCTTAAACAACACTTATATATGTATATCGTGTAAAATCGCTCAGTGACTCGTTAACAGAAATGTGGTATGTGCTTTAGGTCATGTCCTCGTCCACACACAGCAAGGTGTAACTGGAGTCGGAGCAAAACACTCACCTTTCCATTTATTATCCTACGACTGAATGAAATGAATACTTACGGTAGATCTGCACCACCAAGCCTGCCTCACCGTTCCACAGCGAATTGTCAACAACGGCGTTGTACAGCGCAGCTCGGAAACTGAGTTCGAAAACAGACACCACAAAATGAGCGGCGCTCATGCATGCTTGCACAATGATTTTTGGGCGTACTAGGAGTTGGATGCCTTTTCTTGGGCAAAACCTATCTCAGCTTCTCAGACACGCGAAGCCGAAGGACGTCAGGATCAATGCCCACCCACCTATATGCTCGACTCCACTTTCCTTCTGCATTACTATGTGCCTTAGAAATAAGAAGCAGAGAGGCAAGATGAACACGCAACCAGCGTTGCTGTCGAAGAGACGGTGCGCGGAATAGGAGAATCTTCTACGTCAACGCTGGAAGAACGAGACGGTGGGACAGCTCCTCGAAAATTATGAGGGCAAGCCATGAAATGCGTTTCTCAAGCATCTGCAGTTGTAAAATCAGCAGAAACAAGACCTTCACCGGCCAACTAAACCTCAACGGTCACCTTGTGATGAGAGAGAAAATTTGTGAATACGGTAATTTCCCTTGAGTAAATATTACATCAACATTTGTAGGAGTACGTTTTCGCTGATGATTTTCAGATGGGGACCTTATACTTAGTTCCTCCCGTGCTTTTGAGCATATCGGGAGGCAATATTTCTCCACTGATGCCTGTCTGGTGCCAATTCTTCACCTTCGTCTCTGGAAATAATTAGTATTTGAAGGTCCTTTGTTGTTCAAGACATTCGTCGCCATGTTTTCTCGGACGACCGCGGGCTCTCCTACCACCTTCACGAATACACCGCATGGCCATTCGGTGCTCGGGCATTGGGAGGACGTGTCCTGCTATGCGTAGCCTTTGTGCGATTAATGTAGAGTGACTACTTGAGTCGCTCCGTACTAGGAATTCGCTTTTTGTCACGTCGGTCCCGGCACTGTCAACATCCTCGGCGGACCTCGAATTACGAAATCGAGAAGTGCAAAAGACGACCGCCTTGCGTACACCAATAGTGCCGTTCGCTAGAACACCGAGTGTTTGGGAGGGAGTGGTAGCCTAAACATCACCTTTCCTTAACCTTGTCACCTTTCTTCGCGTTTCCGTCCTTCTCTCCCGTTCTATTGACGTTTTCTAGGCCTTTTCGCTTTCCTGCAGAGCTAGTAACACAAAATAAAACTGTGAAGAAAATAAGCAGTGTTTCCTCGCTTTCTGAAATGATGCTACAAACCTCTACGAAGAGCTGTTTTGAAATACAATTCATATTTTATAAGAGTTACTTTTTCTGTGAATTTCGAAAATTCCGCCTACATTTAAATTCAATGCGATTTAACGGAAAAGGCCTTTGCTAAACTCTAATAAAACAAATTTAACGAAATGATGGTAAGATCGTTAAATCGCTAGATCAATAGTCATTAAATGTTCAAGACTGCCCCACACTTCTGTTATTATTACATTTTGTCTACAATCAATCACCAGCCTCGAGTCATATTAAGAAAAGAAAAAACACCCAATGTAAGCAAATTCGAGGCAGACGTGATTACTATACATTGGATCCGATCGAAAATCTTCGGATAATTGGATGATTCGGATAAGGGCGATTTTGCGGACCCCGGATTTTTGGATGATTCGGATAAGGGCGATTTTGTGGAACCCGGATTTTTGGATGATTCGGATAAGGGCGATTTTGAGGACCCCGGATTTTTGGATGATTCGGATAAGGGCGATTTTGAGGGCCCCGGATTTTTGGATGATTCGGATTGGGATATCCGAATCAGATATCCGAAAATGATTCATTCGGATCCAATGTATAGTGATTACCTAGCGTTTCTATCAGCAATCTGGTTACCAAATGACGACAATGAAAACACGCTGCGCTGCTAAAAATGCGCTCCGATTCTCTTCTGTCGACGTCGTCGCCATAGAATCTGTCCGGGCTGTCGGTGACGAGTCGCACCGACGGCGACGCATTGCCGAATTATAACATAGGCCTTAATATCACAGAACTGCTAAAGACACACACGACCAAGTTGAATTCTAAGAAATGACATCATAAGGAAATTTCCCATTACTTTATACTGTACTGTCTGGTTACCAGCACTCAGAAAGATATAACTCCACATCCGGAAAACATAATCGTTCATCCATCCAGGTTCTTTTTGCAGGTTCAAGTCCTACTGCTTGCTTGAAGGCGAAAAAAACAAGCTTGCAGAAATGCTACGCCGCCGCGCTGTAGTCGTCATGGCCTTGTGGCCTAAAGGCCCCCGCAGACTTCTCCGCCCAGCGGCGAGCGGCGGACGACGAAATGGATGAGTCACGCCGCTCAACGGCGACTGTCGGCCGGCCAGGGGGATTACGAGAGAAAATGCCCGAACCACGCCGCGTCTGTTTCGGTGCGAGAAAATGCCCGCAACCAGGGGAGAAAATGTCCACAGCCAGGGGAGAAAATATCTGTGGCCACTGCACGGTTTTCGATAGGGTCCACTACAACAACCACTACAACAACACATATTGTAATCACGTGGACAGGGATACGGTATTTTTCTCATGCCATCTTCAGTTGCCACGCCCACGATTTCTCATGCCTCTACTCGACGGCATGAGAAATCGTGGGCGTGGCAAATGAAACTGTGGCACCACCACTTGGATTCCCTAGCAGACTTGATGGCCTCACCGTGATAGAGAAGCTTTGGAGAATACGAGGAAGGATTCTCGTTACACAGTTAACAGGCATGCTCAACGGTTAAATTAGTACCAACGGTGTTTTATGTGAAAAGAACACTGAAAGGAGCGAAGCAAGCGTTTTGCTCAGGTCTCAATTTCTAGCACGTAAAACTAGAAAACAAGCACATCAATGGAGCCTGGTAACTTAGAATTACTTTTCGAAGCATTGAGCTGCGGAACTGTAGGCCACCTCAATTGTTGAGTTTCTTTTTAAGCCACATTAACTCCACATGGAGTGAACAGTAAGGTACATTCACTTCAAAGTCATGAGAAGTAGAAAATGAAAAAATGGCAGAACTTGTTTGGGAATTTTTTTACAAATTGGTTTTTAGGTTTTACTGAAGTTTTACTGAGTCTTCCTGATCAAGTCTTCATTTTTGACCAATCATTTCCTTGTCTACTAAAACAGGATTTGAACATAGATATTTCAATAAGTGATTTTCATCTGATACCCCGTTGGTGTCGTAAACACTTGTTGTGCCCTTTTTTATTAAAGTTTTTCTCAGTACAGGATTTCTATTTTGATTGCTTTGTTGCTGTTTCTCTGATATTTCCACATATCTGAATAAAGGATTTAAATATCTGAATGCTTAGTTGCAACATAGCTTTCACCAAAAACGCTATTAAAATGACCAGAACCTACGATGTAGCACCTCGCCAAAAATCTTTTAAGCCACCTTATCGAAGTATAGTGTTTTTCGAACATGAAAATTTGCGATTAACTTCTTATTAGAGCTTTGCTACAAATGAAACGTTGCGGATACGTCCGGTTAAGGCTCTTCTACGGTTTTTTCCACAGTTTCAGACTTTTCTTAGTTCCTAAGTGGTGATTACCGCTCAAAGTTGTTTTCTTTATTACGGCGCTTTTGCTCTTCACCACATGATGGTGTGCTATAGATTCTTCTCGTCGACCCGGGAATTTTCTCCCCTGGTTGCGGGCGCGCAACGCGCGCCGTGAGATTTTTTTCTCCGTAGACCGGCCAGGGGCACCGCTCAGCGGCGACGGCGAGCTACTGTAGTCTTTCTAGTCGGGGCCAACTGGTGACGCGCCCGTTTCCGCTGCAGCGAAAGGGCAGAGCGCAGACAGACTCTCCCGGCGCCGCTGGAGTGGCGCCGTCTCGTATGACTCAAATCATTTTCTAGAACGCGGCGCCGCTGGACGGCGAGCTCTGCGTCCCTGCCCTATGATGTAGGATAGGGCAGCGGCAAAGCCGCAGAAGTCTGCGGGGGCCTTAATGGATAAGGCGTAAGGCGGATCTGTAGACAAGTGCCTCTACGACACGAACGCCGGGGCTTTGCTGTTCATTGTTTCACGCAGCAAAACCCTCGACCCAGCAAGGACTCGAACCTTGAATCATCGGTTAAGGAGACCGACGCCTTATTCATTAGGCCACAGGGCCTCGCGGAAACCGTTCAGCGTTCCACCTAAGCTGGCTTTCCGCATCGCTTGTTGAAGGCGAAAAAATCTACAGAAATGCTACGCCGCTGCGCTGTGGTCGCTGTGGCCTTGTGGCCTAATGGATAAGGCGTCGGGCTTCGGATCCGAAGATTGCAGGTTCGAGTCCTGCCATTGTCGAAAAGTTTTGCAGCGTTAAGCTGCCCATCTGCAGACTCTGTAGACAAGTGCCTCTACGGCACAAACGCCGGGGCATTGCTGTTCGTTGTTTCACGCAGCAAAACTCTCGACCCAGCAAGGACTCGAACCTTGAATCTTCGGTTTAGGAGACCGACTCCTTATCCATTAGGCCACAGGGCCTCGCGGAAACCGTTCAGCGTTCCACCTAAGCTGGCTTTCCGCATCGCTTGTTGAAGGCGAAAAAATCTGCAGAAATGCTACGCCGCTCCGCAGTGGTCGTCGGGCATTGTGGCCTAATGGATAAGGCGTCGGACTTCGGATCCGAAGATTGCAGGTTCGAGTCCTGCCAGGGTCGATAAGTTTTGCAGCGCCAAGCGACTTCGGATCCGAAGATTGCAGGTTTCGAGTCCTGCCAGGGTCGAAAAGTTTTGCAGCGCCAATCGACTTCGGATCCGAAGATTGCAGGTTCGAGTCCTGCCAGGGTCGAAAAGTTTTGCAGCGCCAAGCTGCGCGTCTGCAGACTCTGTAGACAAGTGCCTCTACGGCACGAACGCCGGGGCTTTGCTGTTCATTGTTTCACGCAGCAAAACTCTCGACCCAGCAAGGACTCGAACCTTGAATCTTCGGTTTAGGAGACCGACGCCTTATCCATTAGGCCACAGAGCCTCGCGGAAACCGTTCAGCGTTCCACCTAAGCTGGCTTCCCGCATCGCTAGCTTGAAGGCGAAAAAAGCTGCAGAAATGCTACGCCGCTGCGCTGTGGTCGCTGTGGCCTTGTGGCCTAATGGATAAGGCGTCGGACTTCGGATCCGAAGATTGCAGGTTCGAGTCCTGCCAGGGTCGAAAAGTTTTGCAGCGCCAAGCTGCGCATCTGCAGACTCTGTAGACAAGTGCCTCTACGGCAGGAACGCCGGGGCTTTGATGTTGATTGTTTCACGCAGCAAAACCCTCGACCCAGCAAGGACACGAACCTTGGCTCTTCGGTTTAGGAGACCGACGCCTTATCCATTAGGCCACAGGGCCTCGCGGAAACCGTTCAGCGTTCCACCTAAGCTGGCTTTCCGCATCGCTTGTTGAAGGCGAAAAAATCTGCAGAAATGCTACGCCGCTCCGCAGTGGTCGTCGGGCCTTGTGGCCTAATGGATAAGGCGTCGAACTTCGGATCCGAAGATTGCAGGTTCGAGTCCTGCCAGGGTCGAAAGTTTTGCAGCGCCAAGCGACTTCGGATCCGAAGATTGCAGGTTCGAGTCCTGCCAGGGTCGAAAAGTTTTGCAGCGCCAAGCTGCGCGTCTGCAGACTCTGTAGACAAGTGCCTCTACGGCACGAACGCCGGGGCTTTGTTGTTCATTGTTTCACGCAGCAAAACTCTCGACCCAGCAAGGACACGAACCTTGGCTCTTCGGTTTAGGAGACCGACGCCTTATCCATTAGGCCACAGGGCCTCGCGGAAACCGTTCAGCGTTCCACCTAAGCTGGCTTTCCGCATCGCTTGTTGAAGGCGAAAAAATCTGCAGAAATGCTACGCCGCTCCGCAGTGGTCGTCGGGCCTTGTGGCCTAATGGATAAGGCGTCGAACTTCGGATCCGAAGATTGCAGGTTCGAGTCCTGCCAGGGTCGGAAAGTTTTGCAGCGCCAAGCTGCGCATCTGCAGACTCTGTAGACAAGTGCCTCTACGGCACGAACGCCGGGGCTTTGTTGTTCATTGTTTCACGCAGCAAAACTCTCGACCCAGCAAGGACACGAACCTTGGCTCTTCGGTTTAGGAGACCGACGCCTTATCCATTAGGCCACAGGGCCTCGCGGAAACCGTTCAGCGTTCCACCTAAGCTGGCTTTCCGCATCGCTTGTTTGAAGGCGAAAAAATCTGCAGAAATGCTGCGCTGCTCCGCAGTGGTCGTCGGGCCTTGTGGCCTAATGGATAAGGCGTCGGACTTCGGATCCGAAGATTGCAGGTTCGAGTCCTGCCAGGGTCGAAAATTTTGCAGCGCCAAGCTGCGCATCTGCAGATTCTGTAGACAAGTGGCTCTACGGCACGAACGCCGGGGCTTTGCTGTTCATTGTTTCACGCAGCAAAACTCTGGACCCAGCAAGTACACGAACCTTGGCTCTTCGGTTTAGGAGACCGACGCCTTATCCATTAGGCCACAGGGCCTCGCGGAAACCGTTCAGCGTTCCACCTAAGCTGGCTTTCCGCATCGCTTGTTTGAAGGCGAAAAAATCTGCAGAAATGCTGCGCTGCTCCGCAGTGGTCGTCGGGCCTTGTGGCCTAATGGATAAGGCGTCGGACTTCGGATCCGAAGATTGCAGGTTCGAGTCCTGCCAGGGTCGAAAATTTTGCAGCGCCAAGCTGCGCATCTGCAGATTCTGTAGACAAGTGGCTCTACGGCACGAACGCCGGGGCTTTGCTGTTCATTGTTTCACGCAGCAAAACTCTCGACCCAGCAAGTACACGAACCTTGGCTCTTCGGTTTAGGAGACCGACGCCTTATCCATTAGGCCACAGGGCCAGGCGGAAACCGTTCAGCGTTCCACCTAAGCTGACTTTCCGCATCGCTAGCTTGAAGGCGAAAAAAGCTGCAGAAATGCTACGCCGCTCCGCAGTGGTCGTCGGGCCTTGTGGCCTAATGGATAAGGCGTCGGACTTCGGATCCGAAGATTGCAGGTTCGAGTCCTGCCAGGGTCGATAAGTTTTGCAGCGCCAAGCGACTTCGGATCCGAAGATTGCAGGTTTCGAGTCCTGCCAGGGTCGAAAAGTTTTGCAGCGCCAATCGACTTCGGATCCGAAGATTGCAGGTTCGAGTCCTGCCAGGGTCGAAAAGTTTTGCAGCGCCAAGCTGCGCGTCTGCAGACTCTGTAGACAAGTGCCTCTACGGCACGAACGCCGGGGCTTTGCTGTTCATTGTTTCACGCAGCAAAACTCTCGACCCAGCAAGGACTCGAACCTTGAATCTTCGGTTTAGGAGACCGACGCCTTATCCATTAGGCCACAGGGCCAGGCGGAAACCGTTCAGCGTTCCACCTAAGCTGACTTTCCGCATCGCTAGCTTGAAGGCGAAAAAAGCTGCAGAAATGCTACGCCGCTCCGCAGTGGTCGTCGGGCCTTGTGGCCTAATGGATAAGGCGTCGGACTTCGGATCCGAAGATTGCAGGTTCGAGTCCTGCCAGGGTCGAAAATTTTGCAGCGCCAAGCTGCGCATCTGCAGACTCTGTAGACAAGTGCCTCTACGGCACGAACGCCGGGGCTTTGTTGTTCATTGTTTCACGCAGCAAAACTCTCGACCCAGCAAGGACACGAACCTTGGCTCTTCGGTTTAGGAGACCGACGCCTTATCCATTAGGCCACAGGGCCTCGCGGAAACCGTTCAGCGTTCCACCTAAGCTGGCTTTCCGCATCGCTTGTTTGAAGGCGAAAAAATCTGCAGAAATGCTGCGCTGCTCCGCAGTGGTCGTCGGGCCTTGTGGCCTAATGGATAAGGCGTCGGACTTCGGATCCGAAGATTGCAGGTTCGAGTCCTGCCAGGGTCGAAAATTTTGCAGCGCCAAGCTGCGCATCTGCAGATTCTGTAGACAAGTGGCTCTACGGCACGAACGCCGGGGCTTTGCTGTTCATTGTTTCACGCAGCAAAACTCTCGACCCAGCAAGTACACGAACCTTGGCTCTTCGGTTTAGGAGACCGACGCCTTATCCATTAGGCCACAGGGCCTCGCGGAAACCGTTCAGCGTTCCACCTAAGCTGGCTTTCCGCATCGCTTGTCTGAAGGCGAAAAAATCTGCAGAAATGCTACGCCGCTCCGCAGTGGTCGTCGGGCCTTGTGGCCTAATGGATAAGGCGTCGAACTTCGGATCCGAAGATTGCAGGTTCGAGTCCTGCCAGGGTCGGAAAGTTTTGCAGCGCCAAGCTGCGCATCTGCAGACTCTGTAGACAAGTGCCTCTACGGCACGAACGCCGGGGCTTTGTTGTTCATTGTTTCACGCAGCAAAACTCTCGGCCCAGCAAGGACACGAACCTTGGCTCTTCGGTTTAGGAGACCGACGCCTTATCCATTAGGCCACAGGGCCTCGCGGAAACCGTTCAGCGTTCCACCTAAGCTGGCTTTCCGCATCGCTTGTTTGAAGGCGAAAAAATCTGCAGAAATGCTGCGCCGCTCCGCAGTGGTCGTCGGGCCTTGTGGCCCAATGGATAAGGCGTCGGACTTCGGATCCGAAGATTGCAGGTTCGAGTCCTGCCAGGGTCGGAAAGTTTTGCAGCGCCAAGCTGCGCATCTGCAGACTCTGTAGACAAGTGCCTCTACGGCACGAACGCCGGGGCTTCGCTGTTCATTGTTTCACGCAGCAAAACTCTCGACCCAGCAAGTACACGAACCTTGGCTCTTCGGTTTAGGAGACCGACGCCTTATCCATTAGGCCACAGGGCCTCGCGGAAACCGTTCAGCGTTCCACCTAAACTGGCTTTCCGCATCGCTTGCTTGAAGGCGAAAAAATCTGCAGAAATGTTACGACGCTCCGCAGTGGTCGTCGGGCCTTGTGGCCTAATGGATAAGGCGTCGAACTTCGGATCCGAAGATTGCAGGTTCGAGTCCTGCCAGGGTCGAAAGTTTTGCAGCGCCAATCGACTTCGGATCCGAAGATTGCAGGTTCGAGTCCTGCCAGGGTCGAAAAGTTTTGCAGCGCCAAGCTGCGCGTCTGCAGACTCTGTAGACAAGTGCCTCTACGGCACGAACGCCGGGGCTTTGTTGTTCATTGTTTCACGCAGCAAAACTCTCGGCCCAGCAAGGACACGAACCTTGGCTCTTCGGTTTAGGAGACCGACGCCTTATCCATTAGGCCACAGGGCCTCGCGGAAACCGTTCAGCGTTCCACCTAAGCTGGCTTTCCGCATCGCTTGTTTGAAGGCGAAAAAATCTGCAGAAATGCTGCGCCGCTCCGCAGTGGTCGTCGGGCCTTGTGGCCCAATGGATAAGGCGTCGGACTTCGGATCCGAAGATTGCAGGTTCGAGTCCTGCCAGGGTCGGAAAGTTTTGCAGCGCCAAGCTGCGCATCTGCAGACTCTGTAGACAAGTGCCTCTACGGCACGAACGCCGGGGCTTCGCTGTTCATTGTTTCACGCAGCAAAACTCTCGACCCAGCAAGTACACGAACCTTGGCTCTTCGGTTTAGGAGACCGACGCCTTATCCATTAGGCCACAGGGCCACGCGGAAACCGTTCAGCGTTCCACCTAAACTGGCTTTCCGCATCGCTTGCTTGAAGGCGAAAAAATCTGCAGAAATGTTACGACGCTCCGCAGTGGTCGTCGGGCCTTGTGGCCTAATGGATAAGGCGTCGAACTTCGGATCCGAAGATTGCAGGTTCGAGTCCTGCCAGGGTCGAAAGTTTTGCAGCGCCAATCGACTTCGGATCCGAAGATTGCAGGTTCGAGTCCTGCCAGGGTCGAAAAGTTTTGCAGCGCCAAGCTGCGCGTCTGCAGACTCTGTAGACAAGTGCCTCTACGGCACGAACGCCGGGGCTTTGTTGTTCATTGTTTCACGCAGCAAAACTCTCGACCCAGCAAGGACACGAACCTTCAATCTTCGGTTTAGGAGACCGACTCCTTATCCATTAGGCCACAGGGCCTCGCGGAAACCGTTCAGCGTTCCACCTAAGCTGGCTTTCCGCATCGCTTGTTGAAGGCGAAAAAATCTGCAGAAATGCTACGCCGCTCCGCAGTGGTCGTCGGGCATTGTGGCCTAATGGATAAGGCGTCGGACTTCGGATCCGAAGATTGCAGGTTCGAGTCCTGCCAGGGTCGATAAGTTTTGCAGCGCCAAGCGACTTCGGATCCGAAGATTGCAGGTTTCGAGTCCTGCCAGGGTCGAAAAGTTTTGCAGCGCCAATCGACTTCGGATCCGAAGATTGCAGGTTCGAGTCCTGCCAGGGTCGAAAAGTTTTGCAGCGCCAAGCTGCGCGTCTGCAGACTCTGTAGACAAGTGCCTCTACGGCACGAACGCCGGGGCTTTGCTGTTCATTGTTTCACGCAGCAAAACTCTCGACCCAGCAAGGACTCGAACCTTGAATCTTCGGTTTAGGAGACCGACGCCTTATCCATTAGGCCACAGGGCCAGGCGGAAACCGTTCAGCGTTCCACCTAAGCTGACTTTCCGCATCGCTAGCTTGAAGGCGAAAAAAGCTGCAGAAATGCTACGCCGCTCCGCAGTGGTCGTCGGGCCTTGTGGCCTAATGGATAAGGCGTCGGACTTCGGATCCGAAGATTGCAGGTTCGAGTCCTGCCAGGGTCGAAAAGTTTTGCAGCGCCAATCGACTTCGGATCCGAAGATTGCAGGTTCGAGTCCTGCCAGGGTCGAAAAGTTTTGCAGCGCCAAGCTGCGCGTCTGCAGACTCTGTAGACAAGTGCCTCTACGGCACGAACGCCGGGGCTTTGTTGTTCATTGTTTCACGCAGCAAAACTCTCGACCCAGCAAGGACACGAACCTTGGCTCTTCGGTTTAGGAGACCGACGCCTTATCCATTAGGCCACAGGGCCACGCGGAAACCGTTAAGCGTTCCACCTAAGCTGGCTTTCCGCATCGCTTGTTGAAGGCGAAAAAATCTGCAGAAATGCTACGCCGCTCCGCAGTGGTCGTCGGGCCTTGTGGCCTAATGGATAAGGCGTCGAACTTCGGATCCGAAGATTGCAGGTTCGAGTCCTGCCAGGGTCGAAAGTTTTGCAGCGCCAATCGACTTCGGATCCGAAGATTGCAGGTTCGAGTCCTGCCAGGGTCGAAAAGTTTTGCAGCGTTAAGCTGCGCATCTGCAGACTCTGTAGACAAGTGCCTCTACGGCACAAACGCCGGGGCTTTGCTGTTCATTGTTTCACGCAGCAAAACTCTCGACCCAGCAAGGACTCGAACCTTGAATCTTCGGTTTAGGAGACCGACGCCTTATCCATTAGGCCACAGGGCCTCGCGGAAACCGTTCAGCGTTCCAGCTAAGCTGGCTTTCCGCATCGCTTGTTGAAGGCGAAAAAATCTGCAGAAATGCTACGCCGCTCCGCAGTGGTCGTCGGGCATTGTGGCCTAATGGATAAGGCGTCGGACTTCGGATCCGAAGATTGCAGGTTCGAGTCCTGCCAGGGTCGATAAGTTTTGCAGCGCCAAGCGACTTCAGATCCGAAGATTGCAGGTTTCGAGTCCTGCCAGGGTCGAAAAGTTTTGCAGCGCCAATCGACTTCGGATCCGAAGATTGCAGGTTCGAGTCCTGCCAGGGTCGAAAAGTTTTGGAGCGCCAAGCTGCGCATCTGCTGACTCTGTAGATAAGTGCCTCTACGGCACGAACGCCGGGGCTTTGCTGTTCATTGTTTCACGCAGCAAAACTCTCGACCCAGCAAGGACTCAAACCTTGAATCTTCGGTTTAGGAGACCGACGCCTTATCCATTAGCCTCGCGGAAACCGTTCAGCGTTCCACCTAAGCTGGCTTTCCGCATCGCTTGTTTGAAGGCGAAAAAATCTGCAGAAATGCTGCGCCGCTCCGCAGTGGTCGTCGGGCCTTGTGGCCCAATGGATAAGGCGTCGGACTTCGGATCCGAAGATTGCAGGTTCGAGTCCTGCCAGGGTCGGAAAGTTTTGCAGCGCCAAGCTGCGCATCTGCAGACTCTGTAGACAAGTGCCTCTACGGCACGAACGCCGGGGCTTCGCTGTTCATTGTTTCACGCAGCAAAACTCTCGACCCAGCAAGTACACGAACCTTGGCTCTTCGGTTTAGGAGACCGACGCCTTATCCATTAGGCCACAGGGCCTCGCGGAAACCGTTCAGCGTTCCACCTAAACTGGCTTTCCGCATCGCTTGCTTGAAGGCGAAAAAATCTGCAGAAATGTTACGACGCTCCGCAGTGGTCGTCGGGCCTTGTGGCCTAATGGATAAGGCGTCGAACTTCGGATCCGAAGATTGCAGGTTCGAGTCCTGCCAGGGTCGAAAGTTTTGCAGCGCCAATCGACTTCGGATCCGAAGATTGCAGGTTCGAGTCCTGCCAGGGTCGAAAAGTTTTGCAGCGCCAAGCTGCGCGTCTGCAGACTCTGTAGACAAGTGCCTCTACGGCACGAACGCCGGGGCTTTGTTGTTCATTGTTTCACGCAGCAAAACTCTCGACCCAGCAAGGACACGAACCTTGGCTCTTCGGTTTAGGAGACCGACGCCTTATCCATTAGGCCACAGGGCCACGCGGAAACCGTTCAGCGTTCCACCTAAGCTGGCTTTCCGCATCGCTTGTTGAAGGTGAAAAAATCTGCAGAAATGCTACGCCGCTCCGCAGTGGTCGTCGGGCCTTGTGGCCTAATGGATAAGGCGTCGAACTTCGGATCCGAAGATTGCAGGTTCGAGTCCTGCCAGGGTCGAAAGTTTTGCAGCGCCAATCGACTTCGGATCCGAAGATTGCAGGTTCGAGTCCTGCCAGGGTCGAAAAGTTTTGCAGCGTTAAGCTGCGCATCTGCAGACTCTGTAGACAAGTGCCTCTACGGCACAAACGCCGGGGCTTTGCTGTTCATTGTTTCACGCAGCAAAACTCTCGACCCAGCAAGGACTCGAATCTTGAATCTTCGGTTTAGGAGACCGACTCCTTATCCATTAGGCCACAGGGCCTCGCGGAAACCGTTCAGCGTTCCACCTAAGCTGGCTTTCCGCATCGCTTGTTGAAGGCGAAAAAATCTGCAGAAATGCTACGCCGCTCCGCAGTGGTCGTCGGGCATTGTGGCCTAATGGATAAGGCGTCGGACTTCGGATCCGAAGATTGCAGGTTCGAGTCCTGCCAGGGTCGGAAAGTTTTGCAGCGCCAAGCTGCGCATCTGCAGACTCTGTAGACAAGTGCCTCTACGGCACGAACGCCGGGGCTTCGCTGTTCATTGTTTCACGCAGCAAAACTCTCGACCCAGCAAGTACACGAACCTTGGCTCTTCGGTTTAGGAGACCGACGCCTTATCCATTAGGCCACAGGGCCTCGCGGAAACCGTTCAGCGTTCCACCTAAACTGGCTTTCCGCATCGCTTGCTTGAAGGCGAAAAAATCTGCAGAAATGTTACGACGCTCCGCAGTGGTCGTCGGGCCTTGTGGCCTAATGGATAAGGCGTCGAACTTCGGATCCGAAGATTGCAGGTTCGAGTCCTGCCAGGGTCGAAAGTTTTGCAGCGCCAATCGACTTCGGATCCGAAGATTGCAGGTTCGAGTCCTGCCAGGGTCGAAAAGTTTTGCAGCGCCAAGCTGCGCGTCTGCAGACTCTGTAGACAAGTGCCTCTACGGCACGAACGCCGGGGCTTTGTTGTTCATTGTTTCACGCAGCAAAACTCTCGACCCAGCAAGGACACGAACCTTGGCTCTTCGGTTTAGGAGACCGACGCCTTATCCATTAGGCCACAGGGCCACGCGGAAACCGTTCAGCGTTCCACCTAAGCTGGCTTTCCGCATCGCTTGTTGAAGGTGAAAAAATCTGCAGAAATGCTACGCCGCTCCGCAGTGGTCGTCGGGCCTTGTGGCCTAATGGATAAGGCGTCGAACTTCGGATCCGAAGATTGCAGGTTTCGAGTCCTGCCAGGGTCGAAAAGTTTTGCAGCGCCAATCGACTTCGGATCCGAAGATTGCAGGTTCGAGTCCTGCCAGGGTCGAAAAGTTTTGCAGCGCCAAGCTGCGCGTCTGCAGACTCTGTAGACAAGTGCCTCTACGGCACGAACGCCGGGGCTTTGCTGTTCATTGTTTCACGCAGCAAAACTCTCGACCCAGCAAGGACTCGAACCTTGAATCTTCGGTTTAGGAGACCGACGCCTTATCCATTAGGCCACAGGGCCAGGCGGAAACCGTTCAGCGTTCCACCTAAGCTGACTTTCCGCATCGCTAGCTTGAAGGCGAAAAAAGCTGCAGAAATGCTACGCCGCTCCGCAGTGGTCGTCGGGCCTTGTGGCCTAATGGATAAGGCGTCGGACTTCGGATCCGAAGATTGCAGGTTCGAGTCCTGCCAGGGTCGAAAATTTTGCAGCGCCAAGCTGCGCATCTGCAGACTCTGTAGACAAGTGCCTCTACGGCACGAACGCCGGGGCTTTGTTGTTCATTGTTTCACGCAGCAAAACTCTCGACCCAGCAAGGACACGAACCTTGGCTCTTCGGTTTAGGAGACCGACGCCTTATCCATTAGGCCACAGGGCCTCGCGGAAACCGTTCAGCGTTCCACCTAAGCTGGCTTTCCGCATCGCTTGTTTGAAGGCGAAAAAATCTGTAGAAATGCTGCGCTGCTCCGCAGTGGTCGTCGGGCCTTGTGGCCTAATGGATAAGGCGTCGGACTTCGGATCCGAAGATTGCAGGTTTCGAGTCCTGCCAGGGTCGAAAAGTTTTGCAGCGCCAATCGACTTCGGATCCGAAGATTGCATGTTCGAGTCCTGCCAGGGTCGAAAAGTTTTGCAGCGCCAAGCTGCGCGTCTGCAGACTCTGTAGACAAGTGCCTCTACGGCACGAACGCCGGGGCTTTGCTGTTCATTGTTTCACGCAGCAAAACTCTCGACCCAGCAAGGACTCGAACCTTGAATCTTCGGTTTAGGAGACCGACGCCTTATCCATTAGGCCACAGGGCCAGGCGGAAACCGTTCAGCGTTCCACCTAAGCTGACTTTCCGCATCGCTAGCTTGAAGGCGAAAAAAGCTGCAGAAATGCTACGCCGCTCCGCAGTGGTCGTCGGGCCTTGTGGCCTAATGGATAAGGCGTCGGACTTCGGATCCGAAGATTGCAGGTTCGAGTCCTGCCAGGGTCGAAAATTTTGCAGCGCCAAGCTGCGCATCTGCAGACTCTGTAGACAAGTGCCTCTACGGCACGAACGCCGGGGCTTTGTTGTTCATTGTTTCACGCAGCAAAACTCTCGACCCAGCAAGGACACGAACCTTGGCTCTTCGGTTTAGGAGACCGACGCCTTATCCATTAGGCCACAGGGCCTCGCGGAAACCGTTCAGCGTTCCACCTAAGCTGGCTTTCCGCATCGCTTGTTTGAAGGCGAAAAAATCTGCAGAAATGCTGCGCTGCTCCGCAGTGGTCGTCGGGCCTTGTGGCCTAATGGATAAGGCGTCGGACTTCGGATCCGAAGATTGCAGGTTCGAGTCCTGCCAGGGTCGAAAATTTTGCAGCGCCAAGCTGCGCATCTGCAGATTCTGTAGACAAGTGGCTCTACGGCACGAACGCCGGGGCTTTGCTGTTCATTGTTTCACGCAGCAAAACTCTCGACCCAGCAAGTACACGAACCTTGGCTCTTCGGTTTAGGAGACCGACGCCTTATCCATTAGGCCACAGGGCCTCGCGGAAACCGTTCAGCGTTCCACCTAAGCTGGCTTTCCGCATCGCTTGTTTGAAGGCGAAAAAATCTGCAGAAATGCTGCGCTGCTCCGCAGTGGTCGTCGGGCCTTGTGGCCTAATGGATAAGGCGTCGGACTTCGGATCCGAAGATTGCAGGTTCGAGTCCTGCCAGGGTCGAAAATTTTGCAGCGCCAAGCTGCGCATCTGCAGATTCTGTAGACAAGTGGCTCTACGGCACGAACGCCGGGGCTTTGCTGTTCATTGTTTCACGCAGCAAAACTCTCGACCCAGCAAGTACACGAACCTTGGCTCTTCGGTTTAGGAGACCGACGCCTTATCCATTAGGCCACAGGGCCTCGCGGAAACCGTTCAGCGTTCC
Source organism: Heligmosomoides polygyrus polygyrus (assembly GCA_947396885.1). Lineage (NCBI taxonomy): Eukaryota > Metazoa > Nematoda > Chromadorea > Rhabditida > Heligmosomidae > Heligmosomoides > Heligmosomoides polygyrus. Next base: position 38,901,091 of record OX377203.1, read on the forward strand.
ACCTAAGCTGGCTTTCCGCATCGCTTGTTGAAGGCGAAAAAATCTGCAGAAATGCTACGCCGCTCCGCAGTGGTCGTCGGGCATTGTGGCCTAATGGATAAGGCGTCGGACTTCGGATCCGAAGATTGCAGGTTCGAGTCCTGCCAGGGTCGATAAGTTTTGCAGCGCCAAGCGACTTCGGATCCGAAGATTGCAGGTTTCGAGTCCTGCCAGGGTCGAAAAGTTTTGCAGCGCCAATCGACTTCGGATCCGAAGATTGCAGGTTCGAGTCCTGCCAGGGTCGAAAAGTTTTGCAGCGCCAAGCTGCGCGTCTGCAGACTCTGTAGACAAGTGCCTCTACGGCACGAACGCCGGGGCTTTGCTGTTCATTGTTTCACGCAGCAAAACTCTCGACCCAGCAAGGACTCGAACCTTGAATCTTCGGTTTAGGAGACCGACGCCTTATCCATTAGGCCACAGGGCCAGGCGGAAACCGTTCAGCGTTCCACCTAAGCTGACTTTCCGCATCGCTAGCTTGAAGGCGAAAAAAGCTGCAGAAATGCTACGCCGCTCCGCAGTGGTCGTCGGGCCTTGTGGCCTAATGGATAAGGCGTCGGACTTCGGATCCGAAGATTGCAGGTTCGAGTCCTGCCAGGGTCGAAAATTTTGCAGCGCCAAGCTGCGCATCTGCAGACTCTGTAGACAAGTGCCTCTACGGCACGAACGCCGGGGCTTTGTTGTTCATTGTTTCACGCAGCAAAACTCTCGACCCAGCAAGGACACGAACCTTGGCTCTTCGGTTTGGGAGACCGACGCCTTATCCATTAGGCCACAGGGCCTCGCGGAAACCGTTCAGCGTTCCACCTAAGCTGGCTTTCCGCATCGCTTGTTTGAAGGCGAAAAAATCTGCAGAAATGCTGCGCTGCTCCGCAGTGGTCGTCGGGCCTTGTGGCCTAATGGATAAGGCGTCGGACTTCGGATCCGAAGATTGCAGGTTCGAGTCCTGCCAGGGTCGAAAATTTTGCAGCGCCAAGCTGCGCATCTGCAGATTCTGTAGACAAGTGGCTCTACGGCACGAACGCCGGGGCTTTGCTGTTCATTGTTTCACGCAGCAAAACTCTCGACCCAGCAAGTACACGAACCTTGGCTCTTCGGTTTAGGAGACCGACGCCTTATCCATTAGGCCACAGGGCCTCGCGGAAACCGTTCAGCGTTCCACCTAAGCTGGCTTTCCGCATCGCTTGTTTGAAGGCGAAAAAATCTGCAGAAATGCTGCGCTGCTCCGCAGTGGTCGTCGGGCCTTGTGGCCTAATGGATAAGGCGTCGGACTTCGGATCCGAAGATTGCAGGTTCGAGTCCTGCCAGGGTCGAAAATTTTGCAGCGCCAAGCTGCGCATCTGCAGATTCTGTAGACAAGTGGCTCTACGGCACGAACGCCGGGGCTTTGCTGTTCATAGTTTCACGCAGCAAAACTCTCGACCCAGCAAGTACACGAACCTTGGCTCTTCGGTTTAGGAGACCGACGCCTTATCCATTAGGCCACAGGGCCTCGCGGAAACCGTTCAGCGTTCCACCTAAGCTGGCTTTCCGCATCGCTTGTTGAAGGCGAAAAAATCTGCAGAAATGCTACGCCGCTCCGCAGTGGTCGTCGGGCATTGTGGCCTAATGGATAAGGCGTCGGACTTCGGATCCGAAGATTGCAGGTTCGAGTCCTGCCAGGGTCGATAAGTTTTGCAGCGCCAAGCGACTTCGGATCCGAAGATTGCAGGTTTCGAGTCCTGCCAGGGTCGAAAAGTTTTGCAGCGCCAATCGACTTCGGATCCGAAGATTGCAGGTTCGAGTCCTGCCAGGGTCGAAAAGTTTTGCAGCGCCAAGCTGCGCGTCTGCAGACTCTGTAGACAAGTGCCTCTACGGCACGAACGCCGGGGCTTTGCTGTTCATTGTTTCACGCAGCAAAACTCTCGACCCAGCAAGGACTCGAACCTTGAATCTTCGGTTTAGGAGACCGACGCCTTATCCATTAGGCCACAGGGCCAGGCGGAAACCGTTCAGCGTTCCACCTAAGCTGACTTTCCGCATCGCTAGCTTGAAGGCGAAAAAAGCTGCAGAAATGCTACGCCGCTCCGCAGTGGTCGTCGGGCCTTGTGGCCTAATGGATAAGGCGTCGGACTTCGGATCCGAAGATTGCAGGTTCGAGTCCTGCCAGGGTCGAAAATTTTGCAGCGCCAAGCTGCGCATCTGCAGACTCTGTAGACAAGTGCCTCTACGGCACGAACGCCGGGGCTTTGTTGTTCATTGTTTCACGCAGCAAAACTCTCGACCCAGCAAGGACACGAACCTTGGCTCTTCGGTTTAGGAGACCGACGCCTTATCCATTAGGCCACAGGGCCTCGCGGAAACCGTTCAGCGTTCCACCTAAGCTGGCTTTCCGCATCGCTTGTTTGAAGGCGAAAAAATCTGCAGAAATGCTGCGCTGCTCCGCAGTGGTAGTCGGGCCTTGTGGCCCAATGGATAAGGCGTCGGACTTCGGATCCGAAGATTGCAGGTTCGAGTCCTGCCAGGGTCGAAAATTTTGCAGCGCCAAGCTGCGCATCTGCAGATTCTGTAGACAAGTGGCTCTACGGCACGAACGCCGGGGCTTTGCTGTTCATTGTTTCACGCAGCAAAACTCTCGACCCAGCAAGTACACGAACCTTGGCTCTTCGGTTTAGGAGACCGACGCCTTATCCATTAGGCCACAGGGCCTCGCGGAAACCGTTCAGCGTTCCACCTAAGCTGGCTTTCCGCATCGCTTGTTTGGAGGCGAAAAAATCTGCAGAAATGCTACGCCGCTCCGCAGTGGTCGTCGGGCCTTGTGGCCTAATGGATAAGGCGTCGAACTTCGGATCCGAAGATTGCAGGTTCGAGTCCTGCCAGGGTCGGAAAGTTTTGCAGCGCCAAGCTGCGCATCTGCAGACTCTGTAGACAAGTGCCTCTACGGCACGAACGCCGGGGCTTTGTTGTTCATTGTTTCACGCAGCAAAACTCTCGGCCCAGCAAGGACACGAACCTTGGCTCTTCGGTTTAGGAGACCGACGCCTTATCCATTAGGCCACAGGGCCTCGCGGAAACCGTTCAGCGTTCCACCTAAGCTGGCTTTCCGCATCGCTTGTTTGAAAGCGAAAAAATCTGCAGAAATGCTGCGCCGCTCCGCAGTGGTCGTCGGGCCTTGTGGCCCAATGGATAAGGCGTCGGACTTCGGATCCGAAGATTGCAGGTTCGAGTCCTGCCAGGGTCGGAAAGTTTTGCAGCGCCAAGCTGCGCATCTGCAGACTCTGTAGACAAGTGCCTCTACGGCACGAACGCCGGGGCTTCGCTGTTCATTGTTTCACGCAGCAAAACTCTCGACCCAGCAAGTACACGAACCTTGGCTCTTCGGTTTAGGAGACCGACGCCTTATCCATTAGGCCACAGGGCCTCGCGGAAACCGTTCAGCGTTCCACCTAAACTGGCTTTCCGCATCGCTTGCTTGAAGGCGAAAAAATCTGCAGAAATGTTACGACGCTCCGCAGGGGTCGTCGGGCCTTGTGGCCTAATGGATAAGGCGTCGAACTTCGGATCCGAAGATTGCAGGTTCGAGTCCTGCCAGGGTCGAAAGTTTTGCAGCGCCAATCGACTTCGGATCCGAAGATTGCAGGTTCGAGTCCTGCCAGGGTCGAAAAGTTTTGCAGCGCCAAGCTGCGCGTCTGCAGACTCTGTAGACAAGTGCCTCTACGGCACGAACGCCGGGGCTTCGCTGTTCATTGTTTCACGCAGCAAAACTCTCGACCCAGCAAGTACACGAACCTTGGCTCTTCGGTTTAGGAGACCGACGCCTTATCCATTAGGCCACAGGGCCTCGCGGAAACCGTTCAGCGTTCCACCTAAGCTGGCTTTCCGCATCGCTTGTTTGAAAGCGAAAAAATCTGCAGAAATGCTGCGCCGCTCCGCAGTGGTCGTCGGGCCTTGTGGCCCAATGGATAAGGCGTCGGACTTCGGATCCGAAGATTGCAGGTTCGAGTCCTGCCAGGGTCGAAAAGTTTTGCAGCGTTAAGCTGCGCATCTGCAGACTCTGTAGACAAGTGCCTCTACGGCACAAACGCCGGGGCTTTGCTGTTCATTGTTTCACGCAGCAAAACTCTCGACCCAGCAAGGACTCGAACCTTGAATCTTCGGTTTAGGAGACCGACTCATTATCCATTAGGCCACAGGGCCTCGCGGAAACCGTTCAGCGTTCCACCTAAGCTGGCTTTCCGCATCGCTTGTTGAAGGCGAAAAAATCTGCAGAAATGCTACGCCGCTCCGCAGTGGTCGTCGGGCATTGTGGCCTAATGGATAAGGCGTCGGACTTCGGATCCGAAGATTGCAGGTTCGAGTCCTGCCAGTGTCGATAAGTTTTGCAGCGCCAAGCGACTTCGGATCCGAAGATTGCAGGTTTCGAGTCCTGCCAGGGTCGAAAAGTTTTGCAGCGCCAATCGACTTCGGATCCGAAGATTGCAGGTTCGAGTCCTGCCAGGGTCGAAAAGTTTTGCAGCGCCAAGCTGCGCATCTGCAGATTCTGTAGACAAGTGGCTCTACGGCACGAACGCCGGGGCTTTGCTGTTCATTGTTTCACGCAGCAAAACTCTCGACCCAGCAAGTACACGAACCTTGGCTCTTCGGTTTAGGAGACCGACGCCTTATCCATTAGGCCACAGGGCCTCGCGGAAACCGTTCAGCGTTCCACCTAAGCTGGCTTTCCGCATCGCTTGTTGAAGGCGAAAAAATCTGCAGAAATGCTACGCCGCTCCGCAGTGGTCGTCGGGCATTGTGGCCTAATGGATAAGGCGTCGGACTTCGGATCCGAAGATTGCAGGTTCGAGTCCTGCCAGTGTCGATAAGTTTTGCAGCGCCAAGCGACTTCGGATCCGAAGATTGCAGGTTTCGAGTCCTGCCAGGGTCGAAAAGTTTTGCAGCGCCAATCGACTTCGGATCCGAAGATTGCAGGTTCGAGTCCTGCCAGGGTCGAAAAGTTTTGCAGCGCCAAGCTGCGCATCTGCAGATTCTGTAGACAAGTGGCTCTACGGCACGAACGCCGGGGCTTTGCTGTTCATTGTTTCACGCAGCAAAACTCTCGACCCAGCAAGTACACGAACCTTGGCTCTTCGGTTTAGGAGACCGACGCCTTATCCATTAGGCCACAGGGCCTCGCGGAAACCGTTCAGCGTTCCACCTAAGCTGGCTTTCCGCATCGCTTGTTTGAAGGCGAAAAAATCTGCAGAAATGCTACGCCGCTCCGCAGTGGTCGTCGGGCCTTGTGGCCTAATGGATAAGGCGTCGAACTTCGGATCCGAAGATTGCAGGTTCGAGTCCTGCCAGGGTCGATAAGTTTTGCAGCGCCAAGCGACTTCGGATCCGAAGATTGCAGGTTTCGAGTCCTGCCAGGGTCGAAAAGTTTTGCAGCGCCAATCGACTTCGGATCCGAAGATTGCAGGTTCGAGTCCTGCCAGGGTCGAAAAGTTTTGCAGCGCCAAGCTGCGCGTCTGCAGACTCTGTAGACAAGTGCCTCTACGGCACGAACGCCGGGGCTTTGCTGTTCATTGTTTCACGCAGCAAAACTCTCGACCCAGCAAGGACTCGAACCTTGAATCTTCGGTTTAGGAGACCGACGCCTTATCCATTAGGCCACAGGGCCTCGCGGAAACCGTTCAGCGTTCCACCTAAGCTGGCTTTCCGCATCGCTTGTTTGAAGGCGAAAAAATCTGCAGAAATGCTACGCCGCTGCGCTGTGGTCGCTGTGGCCTTGTGGCCTAATGGATAAGGCGTCGGACTTCGGATCCGAAGATTGCAGGTTCGAGTCCTGCCAGGGTCGAAAAGTTTTGCAGCGCCAATCGACTTCGGATCCGAAGATTGCAGGTTCGAGTCCTGCCAGGGTCGAAAAGTTTTGCAGCGTTAAGCTGCGCATCTGCAGACTCTGTAGACAAGTGCCTCTACGGCACAAACGCCGGGGCTTTGCTGTTCATTGTTTCACGCAGCAAAACTCTCGACCCAGCAAGGACTCGAACCTTGAATCTTCGGTTTAGGAGACCGACTCATTATCCATTAGGCCACAGGGCCTCGCGGAAACCGTTCAGCGTTCCACCTAAGCTGGCTTTCCGCATCGCTTGTTGAAGGCGAAAAAATCTGCAGAAATGCTACGCCGCTCCGCAGTGGTCGTCGGGCATTGTGGCCTAATGGATAAGGCGTCGGACTTCGGATCCGAAGATTGCAGGTTCGAGTCCTGCCAGTGTCGATAAGTTTTGCAGCGCCAAGCGACTTCGGATCCGAAGATTGCAGGTTTCGAGTCCTGCCAGGGTCGAAAAGTTTTGCAGCGCCAATCGACTTCGGATCCGAAGATTGCAGGTTCGAGTCCTGCCAGGGTCGAAAGGTTTTGCAGCGCCAAGCTGCGCATCTGCAGATTCTGTAGACAAGTGGCTCTACGGCACGAACGCCGGGGCTTTGCTGTTCATTGTTTCACGCAGCAAAACTCTCGACCCAGCAAGTACACGAACCTTGGCTCTTCGGTTTAGGAGACCGACGCCTTATCCATTAGGCCACAGGGCCTCGCGGAAACCGTTCAGCGTTCCACCTAAGCTGGCTTTCCGCATCGCTTGTTTGAAGGCGAAAAAATCTGCAGAAATGCTACGCCGCTCCGCAGTGGTCGTCGGGCCTTGTGGCCTAATGGATAAGGCGTCGAACTTCGGATCCGAAGATTGCAGGTTCAAGTCCTGCCAGGGTCGATAAGTTTTGCAGCGCCAAGCGACTTCGGATCCGAAGATTGCAGGTTTCGAGTCCTGCCAGGGTCGAAAAGTTTTGCAGCGCCAATCGACTTCGGATCCGAAGATTGCAGGTTCGAGTCCTGCCAGGGTCGAAAAGTTTTGCAGCGCCAAGCTGCGCGTCTGCAGACTCTGTAGACAAGTGCCTCTACGGCACGAACGCCGGGGCTTTGCTGTTCATTGTTTCACGCAGCAAAACTCTCGACCCAGCAAGGACTCGAACCTTGAATCTTCGGTTTAGGAGACCGACGCCTTATCCATTAGGCCACAGGGCCTCGCGGAAACCGTTCAGCGTTCCACCTAAGCTGGCTTTCCGCATCGCTTGTTTGAAGGCGAAAAAATCTGCAGAAATGCTACGCCGCTGCGCTGTGGTCGCTGTGGCCTTGTGGCCTAATGGATAAGGCGTCGGACTTCGGATCCGAAGATTGCAGGTTCGAGTCCTGCCAGGGTCGAAAAGTTTTGCAGCGCCAAGCGACTTCGGATCCGAAGATTGCAGGTTCGAGTCCTGCCAGGGTCGGAAAGTTTTGCAGCGCCAAGCTGCGCATCTGCAGACTCTGTAGACAAGTGCCTCTACGGCACGAACGCCGGGGCTTTGCTGTTCATTGTTTCACGCAGCAAAACTCTCGACCCAGCAAGTACACGAACCTTGGCTCTTCGGTTTAGGAGACCGACGCCTTATCCATTAGGCCACAGGGCCTCGCGGAAACCGTTCAGCGTTCCACCTAAGCTGGCTTTCCGCATCGCTTGTTTGAAGGCGAAAAAATCTGCAGAAATGCTACGCCGCTGCGCTGTGGTCGCTGTGGCCTTGTGGCCTAATGGATAAGGCGTCGGACTTCGGATCCGAAGATTGCAGGTTCGAGTCCTGCCAGGGTCGAAAAGTTTTGCAGCGCCAATCGACTTCGGATCCGAAGATTGCAGGTTCGAGTCCTGCCAGGGTCGAAAAGTTTTGCAGCGCCAAGCTGCGCATCTGCAGATTCTGTAGACAAGTGGCTCTACGGCACGAACGCCGGGGCTTTGCTGTTCATTGTTTCACGCAGCAAAACTCTCGACCCAGCAAGGACTCGAACCTTGAATCTTCGGTTTAGGAGACCGACTCCTTATCCATTAGGCCACAGGGCCTCGCGGAAACCGTTCAGCGTTCCACCTAAGCTGGCTTTCCGCATCGCTTGTTGAAGGCGAAAAAATCTGCAGAAATGCTACGCCGCTCCGCAGTGGTCGTCGGGCATTGTGGCCTAATGGATAAGGCGTCGGACTTCGGATCCGAAGATTGCAGGTTCGAGTCCTGCCAGGGTCGATAAGTTTTGCAGCGCCAAGCGACTTCGGATCCGAAGATTGCAGGTTTCGAGTCCTGCCAGGGTCGAAAAGTTTTGCAGCGCCAATCGACTTCGGATCCGAAGATTGCAGGTTCGAGTCCTGCCAGGGTCGAAAAGTTTTGCAGCGCCAAGCTGCGCGTCTGCAGACTCTGTAGACAAGTGCCTCTACGGCACGAACGCCGGGGCTTTGCTGTTCATTGTTTCGCGCAGCAAAACTCTCGACCCAGCAAGGACTCGAACCTTGAATCTTCGGTTTAGGAGACCGACGCCTTATCCATTAGGCCACAGGGCCTCGCGGAAACCGTTCAGCGTTCCACCTAAGCTGGCTTCCCGCATCGCTAGCTTGAAGGCGAAAAAAGCTGCAGAAATGCTACGCCGCTGCGCTGTGGTCGCTGTGGCCTTGTGGCCTAATGGATAAGGCGTCGGACTTCGGATCCGAAGATTGCAGGTTCGAGTCCTGCCAGGGTCGAAAAGTTTTGCAGCGCCAAGCTGCGCATTTGCAGACTCTGTAGACAAGTGCCTCTACGGCAGGAACGCCGGGGCATTGATGTTGATTGTTTCACGCAGCAAAACCCTCGACCCAGCAAGGACTCGAACCTTGAATCTTCGGTTTAGGAGACCGACGCCTTATCCATTAGGCCACAGGGCCAGGCGGAAACCGTTCAGCGTTCCACCTAAGCTGACTTTCCGCATCGCTAGCTTGAAGGCGAAAAAAGCTGCAGAAATGCTACGCCGCTCCGCAGTGGTCGTCGGGCCTTGTGGCCTAATGGATAAGGCGTCGAACTTCGGATCCGAAGATTGCAGGTTCGAGTCCTGCCAGGGTCGGAAAGTTTTGCAGCGCCAAGCTGCGCATCTGCAGACTCTGTAGACAAGTGCCTCTACGGCACGAACGCCGGGGCTTTGTTGTTCCTTGTTTCACGCAGCAAAACTCTCGACCCAGCAAGGACACGAACCTTGGCTCTTCGGTTTAGGAGACCGACGCCTTATCCATTAGGCCACAGGGCCTCGCGGAAACCGTTCAGCGTTCCACCTAAGCTGGCTTTCCGCATCGCTTGTTTGAAGGCGAAAAAATCTGCAGAAATGCTGCGCCGCTCCGCAGTGGTCGTCGGGCCTTGTGGCCTAATGGATAAGGCGTCGGACTTCGGATCCGAAGATTGCAGGTTCGAGTCCTGCCAGGGTCGGAAAGTTTTGCAGCGCCAAGCTGCGCATCTGCAGACTCTGTAGACAAGTGCCTCTACGGCACGAACGCCGGGGCTTTGTTGTTCATTGTTTCACGCAGCAAAACTCTCGACCCAGCAAGGACACGAACCTTGGCTCTTTGGTTTAGGAGACCGACGCCTTATCCATTAGGCCACAGGGCCTCGCGGAAACCGTTCAGCGTTCCACCTAAGCTGGCTTTCCGCATCGCTTGTTTGAAGGCGAAAAAATCTGCAGAAATGCTGCGCTGCTCCGCAGTGGTCGTCGGGCCTTGTGGCCTAATGGATAAGGCGTCGGACATCGGATCCGAAGATTGCAGGTTCGAGTCCTGCCAGGGTCGAAAATTTTGCAGCGCCAAGCTGCGCATCTGCAGATTCTGTAGACAAGTGCCTCTACGGCACGAACGCCTGGGCTTTGTTGTTCATTGTTTCACGCAGCAAAACTCTCGACCCAGCAAGGACACGAACCTTGGCTCTTCGGTTTAGGAGACCGACGCCTTATCCATTAGGCCACAGGGCCTCGCGGAAACCGTTCAGCGTTCCACCTAAGCTGGCTTTCCGCATCGCTTGTTGAAGGCGAAAAAATCTGCAGAAATGCTACGCCGCTCCGCAGTGGTCGTCGGGCATTGTGGCCTAATGGATAAGGCGTCGGACTTCGGATCCGAAGATTGCAGGTTCGAGTCCTGCCAGGGTCGATAAGTTTTGCAGCGCCAGGCTGCGCATCTGCAGACTCTGTAGACAAGTGCCTCTACGGCACGAACGCCGGGGCTTTGTTGTTCATTGTTTCACGCAGCAAAACTCTCGACCCAGCAAGGACAAGAACCTTGGCTCTTTGGTTTAGGAGACCGACGCCTTATCCATTAGGCCACAGGGCCTCGCGGAAACCGTTCAGCGTTCCACCTAAGCTGGCTTTCCGCATCGCTTGTTTGAAGGCGAAAAAATCTGCAGAAATGCTGCGCTGCTCCGCAGTGGTCGTCGGGCCTTGTGGCCTAATGGATAAGGCGTCGGACATCGGATCCGAAGATTGCAGGTTCGAGTCCTGCCAGGGTCGAAAATTTTGCAGCGCCAAGCTGCGCATCTGCAGATTCTGTAGACAAGTGCCTCTACGGCACGAACGCCGGGGCTTTGTTGTTCATTGTTTCACGCAGCAAAACTCTCGACCCAGCAAGGACACGAACCTTGGCTCTTCGGTTTAGGAGACCGACGCCTTATCCATTAGGCCACAGGGCCTCGCGGAAACCGTTCAGCGTTCCACCTAAGCTGGCTTTCCGCATCGCTTGTTTGAAGGCGAAAAAATCTGCAGAAATGCTGCGCTGCTCCGCAGTGGTCGTCGGGCCTTGTGGCCTAATGGATAAGGCGTCGAACTTCGGATCCGAAGATTGCAGGTTCGAGTCCTGCCAGGGTCGAAAGTTTTGCAGCGCCAAGCGACTTCGGATCCGAAGATTGCAGGTTCGAGTCCTGCCAGGGTCGGAAAGTTTTGCAGCGCCAAGCTGCGCATCTGCAGACTCTGTAGACAAGTGCCTCTACGGCACGAACGCCGGGGCTTTGTTGTTCATTGTTTCACGCAGCAAATCTCTCGACCCAGCAAGGACTCGAACCTTGAATCTTCGGTTTAGGAGACCGACTCCTTATCCATTAGGCCACAGGGCCTCGCGGAAACCGTTCAGCGTTCCACCTAAGCTGGCTTTCCGCATCGCTTGTTGAAGGCGAAAAAATCTGCAGAAATGCTACGCCGCTCCGCAGTGGTCGTCGGGCATTGTGGCCTAATGGATGAGGCGTCGGACTTCGGATCCGAAGATTGCAGGTTCGAGTCCTGCCAGGGTCGATAAGTTTTGCAGCGCCAATCGACTTCGGATCCGAAGATTGCAGGTTTCGAGTCCTGCCAGGGTCGAAAAGTTTTGCAGCGCCAATCGACTTCGGATCCGAAGATTGCAGGTTCGAGTCCTGCCAGGGTCGAAAAGTTTTGCAGCGCCAAGCTGCGCGTCTGCAGACTCTGTAGACAAGTGCCTCTACGGCACGAACGCCGGGGCTTTGCTGTTCATTGTTTCGCGCAGCAAAACTCTCGACCCAGCAAGGACTCGAACCTTGAATCTTCGGTTTAGGAGACCGACGCCTTATCCATTAGGCCACAGAGCCTCGCGGAAACCGTTCAGTGTTCCACCTAAGCTGGCTTTCCGCATCGCTTGTTTGAAGGCGAAAAAATCTGCAGAAATGCTGCGCCGCTCCGCAGTGGTCGTCGGGCCTTGTGGCCTAATGGATAAGGCGTCGGACTTCGGATCCGAAGATTGCAGGTTCGAGTCCTGCCAGGGTCGGAAAGTTTTGCAGCGCCAAGCTGCGCATCTGCAGACTCTGTAGACAAGTGCCTCTACGGCACGAACGCCGGGGCTTTGTTGTTCATTGTTTCACGCAGCAAAACTCTCGACCCAGCAAGGACACGAACCTTGGCTCTTCGGTTTAGGAGACCGACGCCTTATCCATTAGGCCACAGGGCCTCGCGGAAACCGTTCAGCGTTCCACCTAAGCTGGCTTTCCGCATCGCTTGTTTGAAGGCGAAAAAATCTGCAGAAATGCTGCGCCGCTCCGCAGTGGTCGTCGGGCCTTGTGGCCTAATGGATAAGGCGTCGGACTTCGGATCCGAAGATTGCAGGTTCGAGTCCTGCCAGGGTCGGAAAGTTTTGCAGCGCCAAGCTGCGCATCTGCAGACTCTGTAGACAAGTGCCTCTACGGCACGAACGCCGGGGCTTTGTTGTTCATTGTTTCACGCAGCAAAACCCTCGACCCAGCAAGGACTCGAACCTTGAATCTTCGGTTTAGGAGACCGACGCCTTATCCATTAGGCCACAGGGCCTCGCGGAAACCGTTCAGCGTTCCACCTAAGCTGGCTTTCCGCATCGCTTGTTTGAAGGCGAAAAAATCTGCAGAAATGCTACGCCGCTCCGCAGTGGTCGTCGGGCCTTGTGGCCTAATGGATAAGGCGTCGAACTTCGGATCCGAAGATTGCAGGTTCGAGTCCTGCCAGGGTCGGAAAGTTTTGCAGCGCCAAGCTGCGCATCTGCAGACTCTGTAGACAAGTGCCTCTACGGCACGAACGCCGGGGCTTTGTTGTTCATTGTTTCACGCAGCAAATCTCTCGACCCAGCAAGGACTCGAACCTTGAATCTTCGGTTTAGGAGACCGACTCCTTATCCATTAGGCCACAGGGCCTCGCGGAAACCGTTCAGCGTTCCACCTAAGCTGGCTTTCCGCATCGCTTGTTGAAGGCGAAAAAATCTGCAGAAATGCTACGCCGCTCCGCAGTGGTCGTCGGGCATTGTGGCCTAATGGATGAGGCGTCGGACTTCGGATCCGAAGATTGCAGGTTCGAGTCCTGCCAGGGTCGATAAGTTTTGCAGCGCCAATCGACTTCGGATCCGAAGATTGCAGGTTTCGAGTCCTGCCAGGGTCGAAAAGTTTTGCAGCGCCAATCGACTTCGGATCCGAAGATTGCAGGTTCGAGTCCTGCCAGGGTCGAAAAGTTTTGCAGCGCCAAGCTGCGCGTCTGCAGACTCTGTAGACAAGTGCCTCTACGGCACGAACGCCGGGGCTTTGCTGTTCATTGTTTCGCGCAGCAAAACTCTCGACCCAGCAAGGACTCGAACCTTGAATCTTCGGTTTAGGAGACCGACGCCTTATCCATTAGGCCACAGAGCCTCGCGGAAACCGTTCAGTGTTCCACCTAAGCTGGCTTTCCGCATCGCTTGTTTGAAGGCGAAAAAATCTGCAGAAATGCTGCGCCGCTCCGCAGTGGTCGTCGGGCCTTGTGGCCTAATGGATAAGGCGTCGAACTTCGGATCCGAAGATTGCAGGTTCGAGTCCTGCCAGGGTCGGAAAGTTTTGCAGCGCCAAGCTGCGCATCTGCAGACTCTGTAGACAAGTGCCTCTACGGCACGAACGCCGGGGCTTTGTTGTTCATTGTTTCACGCAGCAAATCTCTCGACCCAGCAAGGACTCGAACCTTGAATCTTCGGTTTAGGAGACCGACTCCTTATCCATTAGGCCACAGGGCCTCGCGGAAACCGTTCAGCGTTCCACCTAAGCTGGCTTTCCGCATCGCTTGTTGAAGGCGAAAAAATCTGCAGAAATGCTACGCCGCTCCGCAGTGGTCGTCGGGCATTGTGGCCTAATGGATGAGGCGTCGGACTTCGGATCCGAAGATTGCAGGTTCGAGTCCTGCCAGGGTCGATAAGTTTTGCAGCGCCAATCGACTTCGGATCCGAAGATTGCAGGTTTCGAGTCCTGCCAGGGTCGAAAAGTTTTGCAGCGCCAATCGACTTCGGATCCGAAGATTGCAGGTTCGAGTCCTGCCAGGGTCGAAAAGTTTTGCAGCGCCAAGCTGCGCGTCTGCAGACTCTGTAGACAAGTGCCTCTACGGCACGAACGCCGGGGCTTTGCTGTTCATTGTTTCGCGCAGCAAAACTCTCGACCCAGCAAGGACTCGAACCTTGAATCTTCGGTTTAGGAGACCGACGCCTTATCCATTAGGCCACAGAGCCTCGCGGAAACCGTTCAGTGTTCCACCTAAGCTGGCTTTCCGCATCGCTTGTTTGAAGGCGAAAAAATCTGCAGAAATGCTGCGCCGCTCCGCAGTGGTCGTCGGGCCTTGTGGCCTAATGGATAAGGCGTCGGACTTCGGATCCGAAGATTGCAGGTTCGAGTCCTGCCAGGGTCGGAAAGTTTTGCAGCGCCAAGCTGCGCATCTGCAGACTCTGTAGACAAGTGCCTCTACGGCACGAACGCCGGGGCTTTGTTGTTCATTGTTTCACGCAGCAAAACTCTCGACCCAGCAAGGACACGAACCTTGGCTCTTCGGTTTAGGAGACCGACGCCTTATCCATTAGGCCACAGGGCCTCGCGGAAACCGTTCAGCGTTCCACCTAAGCTGGCTTTCCGCATCGCTTGTTTGAAGGCGAAAAAATCTGCAGAAATGCTGCGCCGCTCCGCAGTGGTCGTCGGGCCTTGTGGCCTAATGGATAAGGCGTCGGACTTCGGATCCGAAGATTGCAGGTTCGAGTCCTGCCAGGGTCGGAAAGTTTTGCAGCGCCAAGCTGCGCATCTGCAGACTCTGTAGACAAGTGCCTCTACGGCACGAACGCCGGGGCTTTGTTGTTCATTGTTTCACGCAGCAAAACCCTCGACCCAGCAAGGACTCGAACCTTGAATCTTCGGTTTAGGAGACCGACGCCTTATCCATTAGGCCACAGGGCCTCGCGGAAACCGTTCAGCGTTCCACCTAAGCTGGCTTTCCGCATCGCTTGTTTGAAGGCGAAAAAATCTGCAGAAATGCTACGCCGCTCCGCAGTGGTCGTCGGGCCTTGTGGCCTAATGGATAAGGCGTCGAACTTCGGATCCGAAGATTGCAGGTTCGAGTCCTGCCAGGGTCGGAAAGTTTTGCAGCGCCAAGCTGCGCATCTGCAGACTCTGTAGACAAGTGCCTCTACGGCACGAACGCCGGGGCTTTGTTGTTCATTGTTTCACGCAGCAAAACTCTCGACCCAGCAAGGACACGAACCTTGGCTCTTCGGTTTAGGAGACCGACGCCTTATCCATTAGGCCACAGGGCCTCGCGGAAACCGTTCAGCGTTCCACCTAAGCTGGCTTTCCGCATCGCTTGTTTGAAGGCGAAAAAATCTGCAGAAATGCTGCGCCGCTCCGCAGTGGTCGTCGGGCCTTGTGGCCTAATGGATAAGGCGTCAGACTTCGGATCCGAAGATTGCAGGTTCGAGTCCTGCCAGGGTCGGAAAGTTTTGCAGCGCCAAGCTGCGCATCTGCAGACTCTGTAGACAAGTGCCTCTACGGCACGAACGCCGGGGCTTTGTTGTTCATTGTTTCACGCAGCAAAACTCTCGACCCAGCAAGGACACGAACCTTGGCTCTTTGGTTTAGGAGACCGACGCCTTATCCATTAGGCCACAGGGCCTCGCGGAAACCGTTCAGCGTTCCACCTAAGCTGGCTTTCCGCATCGCTTTTTTGAAGGCGAAAAAATCTGCAGAAATGTTACGACGCTCCGCAGTGGTCGTCGGGCCTTGTGGCCTAATGGATAAGGCGTCGAACTTCGGATCCGTAGATTGCAGGTTCGAGTCCTGCCAGGGTCGGAAAGTTTTGCAGCGCCAAGCGACTTCGGATCCGAAGATTGCAGGTTCGAGTCCTGCCAGGGTCGGAAAGTTTTGCAGCGCCAAGCTGCGCATCTGCAGACTCTGTAGACAAGTGCCTCTACGGCACGAACGCCGGGGCTTTGTTGTTCATTGTTTCACGCAGCAAAACTCTCGACCCAGCAAGGACACGAACCTTGGCTCTTCGGTTTAGGAGACCGACTCCTTATCCATTAGGCCACAGGGCCTCGCGGAAACCGTTCAGCGTTCCACCTAAGCTGGCTTTCCGCATCGCTTGTTGAAGGCGAAAAAATCTGCAGAAATGCTACGCCGCTCCGCAGTGGTCGTCGGGCATTGTGGCCTAATGGATAAGGCGTCGGACTTCGGATCCGAAGATTGCAGGTTCGAGTCCTGCCAGGGTCGATAAGTTTTGCAGCGCCAAGCGACTTCGGATCCGAAGATTGCAGGTTTCGAGTCCTGCCAGGGTCGAAAAGTTTTGCAGCGCCAATCGACTTCGGATCCGAAGATTGCAGGTTCGAGTCCTGCCAGGGTCGAAAAGTTTTGCAGCGCCAAGCTGCGCGTCTGCAGACTCTGTAGACAAGTGCCTCTACGGCACGAACGCCGGGGCTTTGCTGTTCATTGTTTCGCGCAGCAAAACTCTCGACCCAGCAAGGACTCGAACCTTGAATCTTCGGTTTAGGAGACCGACGCCTTATCCATTAGGCCACAGAGCCTCGCGGAAACCGTTCAGCGTTCCACCTAAGCTGGCTTCCCGCATCGCTAGCTTGAAGGCGAAAAAAGCTGCAGAAATGCTACGCCGCTGCGCTGTGGTCGCTGTGGCCTTGTGGCCTAATGGATAAGGCGTCGAACTTCGGATCCGAAGATTGCAGGTTCGAGTCTTGCCAGGGTCGGAAAGTTTTGCAGCGCCAGGCTGCGCATCTGCAGACTCTGTAGACAAGTGCCTCTACGGCACGAACGCCGGGGCTTTGTTGTTCATTGTTTCACGCAGCAAAACTCTCGACCCAGCAAGGACACGAACCTTGGCTCTTCGGTTTAGGAGACCGACGCCTTATCCATTAGGCCACAGGGCCTCGCGGAAACCGTTCAGCGTTCCACCTAAGCTGGCTTTCCGCATCGCTTGTTTGAAGGCGAAAAAATCTGCAGAAATGCTGCGCTGCTCCGCAGTGGTCGTCGGGCCTTGTGGCCTAATGGATAAGGCGTCGGACATCGGATCCGAAGATTGCAGGTTCGAGTCCTGCCAGGGTCGAAAATTTTGCAGCGCCAAGCTGCGCATCTGCAGATTCTGTAGACAAGTGCCTCTAGGGCACGAACGCCGGGGCTTCGCTTTTCATTGTTTCACGCAGCAAAACTCTCGACCCAGCAAGTACACGAACCTTGGCTCTTCGGTTTAGGAGACCGACGCCTTATCCATTAGGCCACAGGGCCTCGCGGAAACCGTTCAGCGTTCCACCTAAACTGGCTTTCCGCATCGCTTGCTTGAAGGCGAAAAAATCTGCAGAAATGTTACGCCGCTCCGCAGTGGTCGTCGGGCCTTGTGGCCTAATGGATAAGGCGTCGAACTTCGGATCCGAAGATTGCAGGTTCGAGTCCTGCCAGGGTCGGAAAGTTTGCAGCGCCAAGCTGCGCATCTGCAGACTCTGTAGACAAGTGCCTCTACGGCACGAACGCCGGGGCTTTGTTGTTCATTGTTTCACGCAGCAAAACTCTCGATCCAGCAAGGACTCGAACCTTGAATCTTCGGTTTAGGAGACCGACTCCTTATCCATTAGGCCACAGGGCCTCGCGGAAACCGTTCAGCGTTCCACATAAGCTGGCTTTCCGCATCGCTTGTTGAAGGCGAAAAAATCTGCAGAAATGCTACGCCGCTCCGCAGTGGTCGTCGGGCATTGTGGCCTAATGGATAAGGCGTCGGACTTCGGATCCGAAGATTGCAGGTTCGAGTCCTGCCAGGGTCGAAAAGTTTTGCAGCGCCAATCGACTTCGGATCCGAAGATTGCAGGTTCGAGTCCTGCCAGGGTCGAAAAGTTTTGCAGCGCCAAGCTGCGCGTCTGCAGACTCTGTAGACAAGTGCCTCTACGGCACGAACGCCGGGGCTTTGTTGTTCATTGTTTCACGCAGCAAAACCCTCGACCCAGCAAGGACTCGAACCTTGAATCTTCGGTTTAGGAGACCGACGCCTTATCCATTAGGCCACAGAGCCTCGCGGAAACCGTTCAGCGTTCCACCTAAGCTGGCTTCCCGCATCGCTAGCTTGAAGGCGAAAAAAGCTGCAGAAATGCTACGCCGCTGCGCTGTGGTCGCTGTGGCCTTGTGGCCTAATGGATAAGGCGTCGGACTTCGGATCCGAAGATTGCAGGTTCGAGTCCTGCCAGGGTCGAAAAGTTTTGCAGCGCCAAGCTGCGCATCTGCAGACTCTGTAGACAAGTGCCTCTACGGCAGGAACGCCGGGGCATTGATGTTTATTGTTTCACGCAGCAAAACCCTCGACCCAGCAAGGACTCGAACCTTGAATCTTCGGTTTAGGAGACCGACGCCTTATCCATTAGGCCACAGGGCCAGGCGGAAACCGTTCAGCGTTCCACCTAAGCTGACTTTCCGCATCGCTAGCTTGAAGGCGAAAAAAGCTGCAGAAATGCTACGCCGCTCCGCAGTGGTCGTCGGGCCTTGTGGCCTAATGGATAAGGCGTCGAACTTCGGATCCGAAGATTGCAGGTTCGAGTCCTGCCAGGGTCGGAAAGTTTGCAGCGCCAAGCTGCGCATCTGCAGACTCTGTAGACAAGTGCCTCTACGGCACGAACGCCGGGGCTTTGTTGTTCATTGTTTCACGCAGCAAAACTCTCGACCCAGCAAGGACACGAACCTTGGCTCTTCGGTTTAGGAGACCGACGCCTTATCCATTAGGCCACAGGGCCTAGCGGAAACCGTTCAGCGTTCCACCTAAGCTGGCTTTCCGCATCGCTTGTTTGAAGGCGAAAAAAGCTGCAGAAATGCTACGCCGCTCCGCAGTGGTCGTCGGGCCTTGTGGCCTAATGGATAAGGCGTCGAACTTCGGATCCGAAGATTGCAGGTTCGAGTCCTGCCAGGGTCGAAAGTTTGCAGCGCCAAGCTGCGCATCTGCAGACTCTGTAGACAAGTGCCTCTACGGCACGAACGCCGGGGCTTTGTTGTTCATTGTTTCACGCAGCAAAACTCTCGACCCAGCAAGGACACGAACCTTGGCTCTTCGGTTTAGGAGACCGACGCCTTATCCATTAGGCCACAGGGCCTCGCGGAAACCGTTCAGCGTTCCACCTAAGCTGGCTTTCCGCATCGCTTGCTTGAAGGCGAAAAAATCTGCAGAAATGTTACGCCGCTCCGCAGTGGTCGTCGGGCCTTGTGGCCTAATGGATAAGGCGTCGAACTTCGGATCCGAAGATTGCAGGTTCGAGTCCTGCCAGGGTCGAAAATTTTGCAGCGCCAAGCTGCGCATCTGCAGATTCTGTAGACAAGTGCCTCTAGGGCACGAACGCCGGGGCTTCGCTTTTCATTGTTTCACGCAGCAAAACTCTCGACCCAGCAAGTACACGAACCTTGGCTCTTCGGTTTAGGAGACCGACGCCTTATCCATTAGGCCACAGGGCCTCGCGGAAACCGTTCAGCGTTCCACCTAAACTGGCTTTCCGCATCGCTTGCTTGAAGGCGAAAAAATCTGCAGAAATGTTACGCCGCTCCGCAGTGGTCGTCGGGCCTTGTGGCCTAATGGATAAGGCGTCGAACTTCGGATCCGAAGATTGCAGGTTCGAGTCCTGCCAGGGTCGGAAAGTTTGCAGCGCCAAGCTGCGCATCTGCAGACTCTGTAGACAAGTGCCTCTACGGCACGAACGCCGGGGCTTTGTTGTTCATTGTTTCACGCAGCAAAACTCTCGACCCAGCAAGGACTCGAACCTTGAATCTTCGGTTTAGGAGACCGACTCCTTATCCATTAGGCCACAGGGCCTCGCGGAAACCGTTCAGCGTTCCACATAAGCTGGCTTTCCGCATCGCTTGTTGAAGGCGAAAAAATCTGCAGAAATGCTACGCCGCTCCGCAGTGGTCGTCGGGCATTGTGGCCTAATGGATAAGGCGTCGGACTTCGGATCCGAAGATTGCAGGTTCGAGTCCTGCCAGGGTCGAAAAGTTTTGCAGCGCCAATCGACTTCGGATCCGAAGATTGCAGGTTCGAGTCCTGCCAGGGTCGAAAAGTTTTGCAGCGCCAAGCTGCGCGTCTGCAGACTCTGTAGACAAGTGCCTCTACGGCACGAACGCCGGGGCTTTGTTGTTCATTGTTTCACGCAGCAAAACCCTCGACCCAGCAAGGACTCGAACCTTGAATCTTCGGTTTAGGAGACCGACGCCTTATCCATTAGGCCACAGAGCCTCGCGGAAACCGTTCAGCGTTCCACCTAAGCTGGCTTCCCGCATCGCTAGCTTGAAGGCGAAAAAAGCTGCAGAAATGCTACGCCGC
Organism: Heligmosomoides polygyrus polygyrus; assembly: GCA_947396885.1. NCBI lineage: Eukaryota > Metazoa > Nematoda > Chromadorea > Rhabditida > Heligmosomidae > Heligmosomoides > Heligmosomoides polygyrus. The sequence continues at coordinate 38,921,024 of OX377203.1, forward strand.
TGCGCTGTGGTCGCTGTGGCCTTGTGGCCTAATGGATAAGGCGTCGGACTTCGGATCCGAAGATTGCAGGTTCGAGTCCTGCCAGGGTCGAAAAGTTTTGCAGCGCCAAGCTGCGCATCTGCAGACTCTGTAGACAAGTGCCTCTACGGCAGGAACGCCGGGGCATTGATGTTTATTGTTTCACGCAGCAAAACCCTCGACCCAGCAAGGACTCGAACCTTGAATCTTCGGTTTAGGAGACCGACGCCTTATCCATTAGGCCACAGGGCCAGGCGGAAACCGTTCAGCGTTCCACCTAAGCTGACTTTCCGCATCGCTAGCTTGAAGGCGAAAAAAGCTGCAGAAATGCTACGCCGCTCCGCAGTGGTCGTCGGGCCTTGTGGCCTAATGGATAAGGCGTCGAACTTCGGATCCGAAGATTGCAGGTTCGAGTCCTGCCAGGGTCGGAAAGTTTGCAGCGCCAAGCTGCGCATCTGCAGACTCTGTAGACAAGTGCCTCTACGGCACGAACGCCGGGGCTTTGTTGTTCATTGTTTCACGCAGCAAAACTCTCGACCCAGCAAGGACACGAACCTTGGCTCTTCGGTTTAGGAGACCGACGCCTTATCCATTAGGCCACAGGGCCTAGCGGAAACCGTTCAGCGTTCCACCTAAGCTGGCTTTCCGCATCGCTTGTTTGAAGGCGAAAAAAGCTGCAGAAATGCTACGCCGCTGCGCTGTGGTCGCTGTGGCCTTGTGGCCTAATGGATAAGGCGTCGAACTTCGGATCCGAAGATTGCAGGTTCGAGTCCTGCCAGGGTCGAAAGTTTGCAGCGCCAAGCTGCGCATCTGCAGACTCTGTAGACAAGTGCCTCTACGGCACGAACGCCGGGGCTTTGTTGTTCATTGTTTCACGCAGCAAAACTCTCGACCCAGCAAGGACACGAACCTTGGCTCTTCGGTTTAGGAGACCGACGCCTTATCCATTAGGCCACAGGGCCTAGCGGAAACCGTTCAGCGTTCCACCTAAGCTGGCTTTCCGCATCGCTTGTTTGAAGGCGAAAAAATCTGCAGAAATGCTACGCCGCTCCGCAGTGGTCGTTGGGCCTTGTGGCCTAATGGATAAGGCGTCGAACTTCGGATCCGAAGATTGCAGGTTCGAGTCTTGCCAGGGTCGGAAAGTTTTGCAGCGCCAGGCTGCGCATCTGCAGACTCTGTAGACAAGTGCCTCTACGGCACGAACGCCGGGGCTTTGTTGTTCATTGTTTCACGCAGCAAAACTCTCGACCCAGCAAGGACACGAACCTTGGCTCTTCGGTTTAGGAGACCGACGCCTTATCCATTAGGCCACAGGGCCTCGCGGAAACCGTTCAGCGTTCCACCTAAGCTGGCTTTCCGCATCGCTTGTTTGAAGGCGAAAAAATCTGCAGAAATGCTGCGCTGCTCCGCAGTGGTCGTCGGGCCTTGTGGCCTAATGGATAAGGCGTCGGACATCGGATCCGAAGATTGCAGGTTCGAGTCCTGCCAGGGTCGAAAATTTTGCAGCGCCAAGCTGCGCATCTGCAGATTCTGTAGACAAGTGCCTCTAGGGCACGAACGCCGGGGCTTCGCTTTTCATTGTTTCACGCAGCAAAACTCTCGACCCAGCAAGTACACGAACCTTGGCTCTTCGGTTTAGGAGACCGACGCCTTATCCATTAGGCCACAGGGCCTCGCGGAAACCGTTCAGCGTTCCACCTAAACTGGCTTTCCGCATCGCTTGCTTGAAGGCGAAAAAATCTGCAGAAATGTTACGCCGCTCCGCAGTGGTCGTCGGGCCTTGTGGCCTAATGGATAAGGCGTCGAACTTCGGATCCGAAGATTGCAGGTTCGAGTCCTGCCAGGGTCGGAAAGTTTGCAGCGCCAAGCTGCGCATCTGCAGACTCTGTAGACAAGTGCCTCTACGGCACGAACGCCGGGGCTTTGTTGTTCATTGTTTCACGCAGCAAAACTCTCGACCCAGCAAGGACTCGAACCTTGAATCTTCGGTTTAGGAGACCGACTCCTTATCCATTAGGCCACAGGGCCTCGCGGAAACCGTTCAGCGTTCCACATAAGCTGGCTTTCCGCATCGCTTGTTGAAGGCGAAAAAATCTGCAGAAATGCTACGCCGCTCCGCAGTGGTCGTCGGGCATTGTGGCCTAATGGATAAGGCGTCGGACTTCGGATCCGAAGATTGCAGGTTCGAGTCCTGCCAGGGTCGAAAAGTTTTGCAGCGCCAATCGACTTCGGATCCGAAGATTGCAGGTTCGAGTCCTGCCAGGGTCGAAAAGTTTTGCAGCGCCAAGCTGCGCGTCTGCAGACTCTGTAGACAAGTGCCTCTACGGCACGAACGCCGGGGCTTTGTTGTTCATTGTTTCACGCAGCAAAACCCTCGACCCAGCAAGGACTCGAACCTTGAATCTTCGGTTTAGGAGACCGACGCCTTATCCATTAGGCCACAGAGCCTCGCGGAAACCGTTCAGCGTTCCACCTAAGCTGGCTTCCCGCATCGCTAGCTTGAAGGCGAAAAAAGCTGCAGAAATGCTACGCCGCTGCGCTGTGGTCGCTGTGGCCTTGTGGCCTAATGGATAAGGCGTCGGACTTCGGATCCGAAGATTGCAGGTTCGAGTCCTGCCAGGGTCGAAAAGTTTTGCAGCGCCAAGCTGCGCATCTGCAGACTCTGTAGACAAGTGCCTCTACGGCAGGAACGCCGGGGCATTGATGTTTATTGTTTCACGCAGCAAAACCCTCGACCCAGCAAGGACTCGAACCTTGAATCTTCGGTTTAGGAGACCGACGCCTTATCCATTAGGCCACAGGGCCAGGCGGAAACCGTTCAGCGTTCCACCTAAGCTGACTTTCCGCATCGCTAGCTTGAAGGCGAAAAAAGCTGCAGAAATGCTACGCCGCTCCGCAGTGGTCGTCGGGCCTTGTGGCCTAATGGATAAGGCGTCGAACTTCGGATCCGAAGATTGCAGGTTCGAGTCCTGCCAGGGTCGGAAAGTTTGCAGCGCCAAGCTGCGCATCTGCAGACTCTGTAGACAAGTGCCTCTACGGCACGAACGCCGGGGCTTTGTTGTTCATTGTTTCACGCAGCAAAACTCTCGACCCAGCAAGGACACGAACCTTGGCTCTTCGGTTTAGGAGACCGACGCCTTATCCATTAGGCCACAGGGCCTAGCGGAAACCGTTCAGCGTTCCACCTAAGCTGGCTTTCCGCATCGCTTGTTTGAAGGCGAAAAAAGCTGCAGAAATGCTACGCCGCTGCGCTGTGGTCGCTGTGGCCTTGTGGCCTAATGGATAAGGCGTCGAACTTCGGATCCGAAGATTGCAGGTTCGAGTCCTGCCAGGGTCGAAAGTTTGCAGCGCCAAGCTGCGCATCTGCAGACTCTGTAGACAAGTGCCTCTACGGCACGAACGCCGGGGCTTTGTTGTTCATTGTTTCACGCAGCAAAACTCTCGACCCAGCAAGGACACGAACCTTGGCTCTTCGGTTTAGGAGACCGACGCCTTATCCATTAGGCCACAGGGCCTAGCGGAAACCGTTCAGCGTTCCACCTAAGCTGGCTTTCCGCATCGCTTGTTTGAAGGCGAAAAAATCTGCAGAAATGCTACGCCGCTCCGCAGTGGTCGTCGGGCCTTGTGGCCTAATGGATAAGGCGTCGAACTTCGGATCCGAAGATTGCAGGTTCGAGTCCTGCCAGTGTCGGAAAGTTTTGCAGCGCCAAGCTGCGCATCTGCAGACTCTGTAGACAAGTGCCTCTACGGCACGAACGCCGGGGCTTTGTTGTTCATTGTTTCACGCAGCAAAACTCTCGACCCAGCAAGGACACGAACCTTGGCTCTTCGGTTTAGGAGACCGACGCCTTATCCGTTAGGCCACAGGGCCTCGCGGAAACCGTTCAGCGTTCCACCTAAGCTGGCTTTCCGCATCGCCTGTTTGAAGGCGAAAAAATCTGCAGAAATGCTACGCCGCTCCGCAGTGGTCGTCGGGCCTTGTGGCCTAATGGATAAGGCGTCGAACTTCGGATCCGAAGATTGCAGGTTCGAGTCCTGCCAGGGTCGGAAAGTTTGCAGCGCCAAGCTGCGCATCTGCAGACTCTGTAGACAAGTGCCTCTACGGCACGAACGCCGGGGCTTTGTTGTTCATTGTTTCACGCAGCAAAACTCTCGACCCAGCAAGGACACGAACCTTGGCTCTTCGGTTTAGGAGACCGACGCCTTATCCATTAGACCACAGGGCCTCGCGGAAACCGTTCAGCGTTCCACCTAAGCTGGCTTTCCGCATCGCTTGTTTGAAGGCGAAAAAATCTGCAGAAATGCTACGCCGCTCCGCAGTGGTCGTCGGGCCTTGTGGCCTAATGGATAAGGCGTCGAACTTCGGATCCGAAGATTGCAGGTTCGAGTCCTGCCAGGGTCGGAAAGTTTTGCAGCGCCAAGCTGCGCATCTGCAGACTCTGTAGACAAGTGCCTCTACGGCACGAACGCCGGGGCTTTGTTGTTCATTGTTTCACGCAGCAAAACTCTCGACCCAGCAAGGACACGAACCTTGGCTCTTCGGTTTAGGAGACCGACGCCTTATCCATTAGGCCACAGGGCCTCGCGGAAACCGTTCAGCGTTCCACCTAAGCTGGCTTTCCGCATCGCCTGTTTGAAGGCGAAAAAATCTGCAGAAATGCTACGCCGCTCCGCAGTGGTCGTCGGGCCTTGTGGCCTAATGGATAAGGCGTCGAACTTCGGATCCGAAGATTGCAGGTTCGAGTCCTGCCAGGGTCGGAAAGTTTTGCAGCGCCAAGCTGCGCATCTGCAGACTCTGTAGACAAGTGCCTCTACGGCACGAACGCCGGGGCTTTGTTGTTCATTGTTTCACGCAGCAAAACTCTCGACCCAGCAAGGACTCGAACCTTGAATCTTCGGTTTAGGAGACCGACTCCTTATCCATTAGGCCACAGGGCCTCGCGGAAACCGTTCAGCGTTCCACCTAAGCTGGCTTTCCGCATCGCTTGTTGAAGGCGAAAAAATCTGCAGAAATGCTACGCCGCTCCGCAGTGGTCGTCGGGCATTGTGGCCTAATGGATAAGGCGTCGGACTTCGGATCCGAAGATTGCAGGTTCGAGTCCTGCCAGGGTCGATAAGTTTTGCAGCGCCAAGCGACTTCGGATCCGAAGATTGCAGGTTTCGAGTCCTGCCAGGGTCGAAAAGTTTTGCAGCGCCAATCGACTTCGGATCCGAAGATTGCAGGTTCGAGTCCTGCCAGGGTCGAAAAGTTTTGCAGCGCCAAGCTGCGCGTCTGCAGACTCTGTAGACAAGTGCCTCTACGGCACGAACGCCGGGGCTTTGCTGTTCATTGTTTCGCGCAGCAAAACTCTCGACCCAGCAAGGACTCGAACCTTGAATCTTCGGTTTAGGAGACCGACGCCTTATCCATTAGGCCACAGAGCCTCGCGGAAACCGTTCAGCGTTCCACCTAAGCTGGCTTCCCGCATCGCTAGCTTGAAGGCGAAAAAAGCTGCAGAAATGCTACGCCGCTGCGCTGTGGTCGCTGTGGCCTTGTGGCCTAATGGATAAGGCGTCGAACTTCGGATCCGAAGATTGCAGGTTCGAGTCTTGCCAGGGTCGGAAAGTTTTGCAGCGCCAGGCTGCGCATCTGCAGACTCTGTAGACAAGTGCCTCTACGGCACGAACGCCGGGGCTTTGTTGTTCATTGTTTCACGCAGCAAAACTCTCGACCCAGCAAGGACACGAACCTTGGCTCTTCGGTTTAGGAGACCGACGCCTTATCCATTAGGCCACAGGGCCTCGCGGAAACCGTTCAGCGTTCCACCTAAGCTGGCTTTCCGCATCGCTTGTTTGAAGGCGAAAAAATCTGCAGAAATGCTGCGCTGCTCCGCAGTGGTCGTCGGGCCTTGTGGCCTAATGGATAAGGCGTCGGACATCGGATCCGAAGATTGCAGGTTCGAGTCCTGCCAGGGTCGAAAATTTTGCAGCGCCAAGCTGCGCATCTGCAGATTCTGTAGACAAGTGCCTCTAGGGCACGAACGCCGGGGCTTCGCTTTTCATTGTTTCACGCAGCAAAACTCTCGACCCAGCAAGTACACGAACCTTGGCTCTTCGGTTTAGGAGACCGACGCCTTATCCATTAGGCCACAGGGCCTCGCGGAAACCGTTCAGCGTTCCACCTAAACTGGCTTTCCGCATCGCTTGCTTGAAGGCGAAAAAATCTGCAGAAATGTTACGCCGCTCCGCAGTGGTCGTCGGGCCTTGTGGCCTAATGGATAAGGCGTCGAACTTCGGATCCGAAGATTGCAGGTTCGAGTCCTGCCAGGGTCGGAAAGTTTGCAGCGCCAAGCTGCGCATCTGCAGACTCTGTAGACAAGTGCCTCTACGGCACGAACGCCGGGGCTTTGTTGTTCATTGTTTCACGCAGCAAAACTCTCGACCCAGCAAGTACACGAACCTTGGCTCTTCGGTTTAGGAGACCGACTCCTTATCCATTAGGCCACAGGGCCTCGCGGAAACCGTTCAGCGTTCCACATAAGCTGGCTTTCCGCATCGCTTGTTGAAGGCGAAAAAATCTGCAGAAATGCTACGCCGCTCCGCAGTGGTCGTCGGGCATTGTGGCCTAATGGATAAGGCGTCGGACTTCGGATCCGAAGATTGCAGGTTCGAGTCCTGCCAGGCTCGAAAAGTTTTGCAGCGCCAATCGACTTCGGATCCGAAGATTGCAGGTTCGAGTCCTGCCAGGGTCGAAAAGTTTTGCAGCGCCAAGCTGCGCGTCTGCAGACTCTGTAGACAAGTGCCTCTACGGCACGAACGCCGGGGCTTTGTTGTTCATTGTTTCACGCAGCAAAACCCTCGACCCAGCAAGGACTCGAACCTTGAATCTTCGGTTTAGGAGACCGACGCCTTATCCATTAGGCCACAGAGCCTCGCGGAAACCGTTCAGCGTTCCACCTAAGCTGGCTTCCCGCATCGCTAGCTTGAAGGCGAAAAAAGCTGCAGAAATGCTACGCCGCTGCGCTGTGGTCGCTGTGGCCTTGTGGCCTAATGGATAAGGCGTCGGACTTCGGATCCGAAGATTGCAGGTTCGAGTCCTGCCAGGGTCGAAAAGTTTTGCAGCGCCAAGCTGCGCATCTGCAGACTCTGTAGACAAGTGCCTCTACGGCAGGAACGCCGGGGCATTGATGTTTATTGTTTCACGCAGCAAAACCCTCGACCCAGCAAGGACTCGAACCTTGAATCTTCGGTTTAGGAGACCGACGCCTTATCCATTAGGCCACAGGGCCAGGCGGAAACCGTTCAGCGTTCCACCTAAGCTGACTTTCCGCATCGCTAGCTTGAAGGCGAAAAAAGCTGCAGAAATGCTACGCCGCTCCGCAGTGGTCGTCGGGCCTTGTGGCCTAATGGATAAGGCGTCGAACTTCGGATCCGAAGATTGCAGGTTCGAGTCCTGCCAGGGTCGGAAAGTTTGCAGCGCCAAGCTGCGCATCTGCAGACTCTGTAGACAAGTGCCTCTACGGCACGAACGCCGGGGCTTTGTTGTTCATTGTTTCACGCAGCAAAACTCTCGACCCAGCAAGGACACGAACCTTGGCTCTTCGGTTTAGGAGACCGACGCCTTATCCATTAGGCCACAGGGCCTAGCGGAAACCGTTCAGCGTTCCACCTAAGCTGGCTTTCCGCATCGCTTGTTTGAAGGCGAAAAAAGCTGCAGAAATGCTACGCCGCTGCGCTGTGGTCGCTGTGGCCTTGTGGCCTAATGGATAAGGCGTCGAACTTCGGATCCGAAGATTGCAGGTTCGAGTCCTGCCAGGGTCGAAAGTTTGCAGCGCCAAGCTGCGCATCTGCAGACTCTGTAGACAAGTGCCTCTACGGCACGAACGCCGGGGCTTTGTTGTTCATTGTTTCACGCAGCAAAACTCTCGACCCAGCAAGGACACGAACCTTGGCTCTTCGGTTTAGGAGACCGACGCCTTATCCATTAGGCCACAGGGCCTAGCGGAAACCGTTCAGCGTTCCACCTAAGCTGGCTTTCCGCATCGCTTGTTTGAAGGCGAAAAAATCTGCAGAAATGCTACGCCGCTCCGCAGTGGTCGTCGGGCCTTGTGGCCTAATGGATAAGGCGTCGAACTTCGGATCCGAAGATTGCAGGTTCGAGTCCTGCCAGTGTCGGAAAGTTTTGCAGCGCCAAGCTGCGCATCTGCAGACTCTGTAGACAAGTGCCTCTACGGCACGAACGCCGGGGCTTTGTTGTTCATTGTTTCACGCAGCAAAACTCTCGACCCAGCAAGGACACGAACCTTGGCTCTTCGGTTTAGGAGACCGACGCCTTATCCGTTAGGCCACAGGGCCTCGCGGAAACCGTTCAGCGTTCCACCTAAGCTGGCTTTCCGCATCGCCTGTTTGAAGGCGAAAAAATCTGCAGAAATGCTACGCCGCTCCGCAGTGGTCGTCGGGCCTTGTGGCCTAATGGATAAGGCGTCGAACTTCGGATCCGAAGATTGCAGGTTCGAGTCCTGCCAGGGTCGGAAAGTTTGCAGCGCCAAGCTGCGCATCTGCAGACTCTGTAGACAAGTGCCTCTACGGCACGAACGCCGGGGCTTTGTTGTTCATTGTTTCACGCAGCAAAACTCTCGACCCAGCAAGGACACGAACCTTGGCTCTTCGGTTTAGGAGACCGACGCCTTATCCATTAGGCCACAGGGCCTAGCGGAAACCGTTCAGCGTTCCACCTAAGCTGGCTTTCCGCATCGCTTGTTTGAAGGCGAAAAAAGCTGCAGAAATGCTACGCCGCTGCGCTGTGGTCGCTGTGGCCTTGTGGCCTAATGGATAAGGCGTCGAACTTCGGATCCGAAGATTGCAGGTTCGAGTCCTGCCAGGGTCGAAAGTTTGCAGCGCCAAGCTGCGCATCTGCAGACTCTGTAGACAAGTGCCTCTACGGCACGAACGCCGGGGCTTTGTTGTTCATTGTTTCACGCAGCAAAACTCTCGACCCAGCAAGGACACGAACCTTGGCTCTTCGGTTTAGGAGACCGACGCCTTATCCATTAGGCCACAGGGCCTAGCGGAAACCGTTCAGCGTTCCACCTAAGCTGGCTTTCCGCATCGCTTGTTTGAAGGCGAAAAAATCTGCAGAAATGCTACGCCGCTCCGCAGTGGTCGTCGGGCCTTGTGGCCTAATGGATAAGGCGTCGAACTTCGGATCCGAAGATTGCAGGTTCGAGTCCTGCCAGTGTCGGAAAGTTTTGCAGCGCCAAGCTGCGCATCTGCAGACTCTGTAGACAAGTGCCTCTACGGCACGAACGCCGGGGCTTTGTTGTTCATTGTTTCACGCAGCAAAACTCTCGACCCAGCAAGGACACGAACCTTGGCTCTTCGGTTTAGGAGACCGACGCCTTATCCGTTAGGCCACAGGGCCTCGCGGAAACCGTTCAGCGTTCCACCTAAGCTGGCTTTCCGCATCGCCTGTTTGAAGGCGAAAAAATCTGCAGAAATGCTACGCCGCTCCGCAGTGGTCGTCGGGCCTTGTGGCCTAATGGATAAGGCGTCGAACTTCGGATCCGAAGATTGCAGGTTCGAGTCCTGCCAGGGTCGGAAAGTTTGCAGCGCCAAGCTGCGCATCTGCAGACTCTGTAGACAAGTGCCTCTACGGCACGAACGCCGGGGCTTTGTTGTTCATTGTTTCACGCAGCAAAACTCTCGACCCAGCAAGGACACGAACCTTGGCTCTTCGGTTTAGGAGACCGACGCCTTATCCATTAGACCACAGGGCCTCGCGGAAACCGTTCAGCGTTCCACCTAAGCTGGCTTTCCGCATCGCTTGTTTGAAGGCGAAAAAATCTGCAGAAATGCTACGCCGCTCCGCAGTGGTCGTCGGGCCTTGTGGCCTAATGGATAAGGCGTCGAACTTCGGATCCGAAGATTGCAGGTTCGAGTCCTGCCAGGGTCGGAAAGTTTTGCAGCGCCAAGCTGCGCATCTGCAGACTCTGTAGACAAGTGCCTCTACGGCACGAACGCCGGGGCTTTGTTGTTCATTGTTTCACGCAGCAAAACTCTCGACCCAGCAAGGACACGAACCTTGGCTCTTCGGTTTAGGAGACCGACGCCTTATCCATTAGGCCACAGGGCCTCGCGGAAACCGTTCAGCGTTCCACCTAAGCTGGCTTTCCGCATCGCCTGTTTGAAGGCGAAAAAATCTGCAGAAATGCTACGCCGCTCCGCAGTGGTCGTCGGGCCTTGTGGCCTAATGGATAAGGCGTCGAACTTCGGATCCGAAGATTGCAGGTTCGAGTCCTGCCAGGGTCGGAAAGTTTTGCAGCGCCAAGCTGCGCATCTGCAGACTCTGTAGACAAGTGCCTCTACGGCACGAACGCCGGGGCTTTGTTGTTCATTGTTTCACGTAGCAAAACTCTCGACCCAGCAAGGACACGAACCTTGGCTCTTCGGTTTAGGAGACCGACGCCTTATCCATTAGGCCACAGGGCCTCGCGGAAACCGTTCAGCGTTCCACCTAAGCTGGCTTTCCGCATCGCTTGTTTGAAGGCGAAAAAATCTGCAGAAATGCTGCGCCGCTCCGCAGTGGTCGTCGGGCCTTGTGGCCTAATGGATAAGGCGTCGGACTTCGGATCCGAAGATTGCAGGTTCGAGTCCTGCCAGGGTCGAAAATTTTGCAGCGCCAAGCTGCGCATCTGCAGACTCTGTAGACAAGTGCCTCTACGGCACGAACGCCGGGGCTTTGTTGTTCATTGTTTCACGTAGCAAAACTCTCGACCCAGCAAGGACACGAACCTTGGCTCTTCGGTTTAGGAGACCGACGCCTTATCCATTAGGCCACAGGGCCTCGCGGAAACCGTTCAGCGTTCCACCTAAGCTGGCTTTCCGCATCGCTTGTTTGAAGGCGAAAAAATCTGCAGAAATGCTGCGCCGCTCCGCAGTGGTCGTCGGGCCTTGTGGCCTAATGGATAAGGCGTCGGACTTCGGATCCGAAGATTGCAGGTTCGAGTCCTGCCAGGGTCGAAAATTTTGCAGCGCCAAGCTGCGCATCTGCAGACTCTGTAGACAAGTGCCTCTACGGCACGAACGCCGGGGCTTTGTTGTTCATTGTTTCACGCAGCAAAACTCTCGACCCAGCAAGGACACGAACCTTGGCTCTTCGGTTTAGGAGACAGACGCCTTATCCATTAGGCCACAGGGCCTCGCGGAAACCGTTCAGCGTTCCACCTAAGCTGGCTTTCCGCATCGCCTGTTTGAAGGCGAAAAAATCTGCAGAAATGCTACGCCGCTCCGCAGTGGTCGTCGGGCCTTGTGGCCTAATGGATAAGGCGTCGAACTTCGGATCCGAAGATTGCAGGTTCGAGTCCTGCCAGGGTCGGAAAGTTTGCAGCGCCAAGCTGCGCATCTGCAGACTCTGTAGACAAGTGCCTCTACGGCACGAACGCCGGGGCTTTGTTGTTCATTGTTTCACGCAGCAAAACTCTCGACCCAGCAAGGACACGAACCTTGGCTCTTCGGTTTAGGAGACCGACGCCTTATCCATTAGGCCACAGGGCCTCGCGGAAACCGTTCAGCGTTCCACCTAAGCTGGCTTTCCGCATCGCTTGTTTGAAGGCGAAAAAATCTGCAGAAATGCTACGCCGCTCCGCAGTGGTCGTCGGGCCTTGTGGCCTAATGGATAAGGCGTCGAACTTCGGATCCGAAGATTGCAGGTTCGAGTCCTGCCAGGGTCGGAAAGTTTTGCAGCGCCAAGCTGCGCATCTGCAGACTCTGTAGACAAGTGCCTCTACGGCACGAACGCCGGGGCTTTGTTGTTCATTGTTTCACGCAGCAAAACTCTCGACCCAGCAAGGACACGAACCTTGGCTCTTCGGTTTAGGAGACCGACGCCTTATCCATTAGGCCACAGGGCCTCGCGGAAACCGTTCAGCGTTCCACCTAAGCTGGCTTTCCGCATCGCTTGTTTGAAGGCGAAAAAATCTGCAGAAATGCTGCGCCGCTCCGCAGTGGTCGTCGGGCCTTGTGGCCTAATGGATAAGGCGTCGGACTTCGGATCCGAAGATTGCAGGTTCGAGTCCTGCCAGGGTCGAAAATTTTGCAGCGCCAAGCTGCGCATCTGCAGACTCTGTAGACAAGTGCCTCTACGGCACGAACGCCGGGGCTTTGTTGTTCATTGTTTCACGTAGCAAAACTCTCGACCCAGCAAGGACACGAACCTTGGCTCTTCGGTTTAGGAGACCGACGCCTTATCCATTAGGCCACAGGGCCTCGCGGAAACCGTTCAGCGTTCCACCTAAGCTGGCTTTCCGCATCGCTTGTTTGAAGGCGAAAAAATCTGCAGAAATGCTGCGCCGCTCCGCAGTGGTCGTCGGGCCTTGTGGCCTAATGGATAAGGCGTCGGACTTCGGATCCGAAGATTGCAGGTTCGAGTCCTGCCAGGGTCGAAAATTTTGCAGCGCCAAGCTGCGCATCTGCAGACTCTGTAGACAAGTGCCTCTACGGCACGAACGCCGGGGCTTTGTTGTTCATTGTTTCACGTAGCAAAACTCTCGACCCAGCAAGGACACGAACCTTGGCTCTTCGGTTTAGGAGACCGACGCCTTATCCATTAGGCCACAGGGCCTCGCGGAAACCGTTCAGCGTTCCACCTAAGCTGGCTTTCCACATCGCTTGTTTGAAGGCGAAAAAATCTGCAGAAATTCTACGCCGCTCCGCAGTGGTCGTCGGGCCTTGTGGCCTAATGGATAAGGCGTCGAACTTCGGATCCGAAGATTGCAGGTTCGAGTCCTGCCAGGGTCGGAAAGTTTGCAGCGCCAAGCTGCGCATCTGCAGACTCTGTAGACAAGTGCCTCTACGGCACGAACGCCGGGGCTTTGTTGTTCATTGTTTCACGCAGCAAAACTCTCGACCCAGCAAGGACACGAACCTTGGCTCTTCGGTTTAGGAGACCGACGCCTTATCCATTAGGCCACAGGGCCTCGCGGAAACCGTTCAGCGTTCCACCTAAGCTGGCTTTCCGCATCGCTTGTTTGAAGGCGAAAAAATCTGCAGAAATGCTGCGCTGCTCCGCAGTGGTCGTCGGGCCTTGTGGCCTAATGGATAAGGCGTCGGACTTCGGATCCGAAGATTGCAGGTTCGAGTCCTGCCAGGGTCGAAAATTTTGCAGCGCCAAGCTGCGCATCTGCAGATTCTGTAGACAAGTGGCTCTACGGCACGAACGCCGGGGCTTTGCTGTTCATTGTTTCACGCAGCAAAACTCTCGACCCAGCAAGGACACGAACCTTGGCTCTTCGGTTTAGGAGACCGACGCCTTATCCATTAGGCCACAGGGCCTCGCGGAAACCGTTCAGCGTTCCACCTAAGCTGGCTTTCCGCATCGCTTGTTTGAAGGCGAAAAAATCTGCAGAAATGCTACGCCGCTCCGCAGTGGTCGTCGGGCCTTGTGGCCTAATGGATAAGGCGTCGAACTTCGGATCCGAAGATTGCAGGTTCGAGTCCTGCCAGGGTCGGAAAGTTTTGCAGCGCCAAGCTGCGCATCTGCAGACTCTGTAGACAAGTGCCTCTACGGCACGAACGCCGGGGCTTTGTTGTTCATTGTTTCACGCAGCAAAACTCTCGACCCAGCAAGGACACGAACCTTGGCTCTTCGGTTTAGGAGACCGACGCCTTATCCATTAGGCCACAGGGCCTCGCGGAAACCGTTCAGCGTTCCACCTAAGCTGGCTTTCCGCATCGCTTGTTTGAAGGCGAAAAAATCTGCAGAAATTCTACGCCGCTCCGCAGTGGTCGTCGGGCCTTGTGGCCTAATGGATAAGGCGTCGAACTTCGGATCCGAAGATTGCAGGTTCGAGTCCTGCCAGGGTCGGAAAGTTTTGCAGCGCCAAGCTGCGCATCTGCAGACTCTGTAGACAAGTGCCTCTACGGCACGAACGCCGGGGCTTTGTTGTTCATTGTTTCACGCAGCAAAACTCTCGACCCAGCAAGGACACGAACCTTGGCTCTTCGGTTTAGGAGACCGACGCCTTATCCATTAGGCCACAGGGCCTCGCGGAAACCGTTCAGCGTTCCACCTAAGCTGGCTTTCCGCATCGCTTGTTTGAAGGCGAAAAAATCTGCAGAAATGCTGCGCTGCTCCGCAGTGGTCGTCGGGCCTTGTGGCCTAATGGATAAGGCGTCGAACTTCGGATCCGAAGATTGCAGGTTCGAGTCCTGCCAGGGTCGAAAGTTTTGCAGCGCCAAGCGACTTCGGATCCGAAGATTGCAGGTTCGAGTCCTGCCAGGGTCGGAAAGTTTTGCAGCGCCAAGCTGCGCATCTGCAGACTCTGTAGACAAGTGCCTCTACGGCACGAACGCCGGGGCTTTGTTGTTCATTGTTTCACGCAGCAAAACTCTCGACCCAGCAAGGACACGAACCTTGGCTCTTCGGTTTAGGAGACCGACGCCTTATCCATTAGGCCACAGGGCCTCGCGGAAACCGTTCAGCGTTCCACCTAAGCTGGCTTTCCGCATCGCTTGTTTGAAGGCGAAAAAATCTGCAGAAATGCTGCGCTGCTCCGCAGTGGTCGTCGGGCCTTGTGGCCTAATGGATAAGGCGTCGAACTTCGGATCCGAAGATTGCAGGTTCGAGTCCTGCCAGGGTCGAAAGTTTTGCAGCGCCAAGCGACTTCGGATCCGAAGATTGCAGGTTCGAGTCCTGCCAGGGTCGGAAAGTTTTGCAGCGCCAAGCTGCGCATCTGCAGACTCTGTAGACAAGTGCCTCTACGGCACGAACGCCGGGGCTTTGTTGTTCATTGTTTCACGCAGCCTAACCCCCCGACCCAGCAAGGACACGAACCTTGGCTCTTCGGTTTAGGAGACCGACGCCTTATCCATTAGGCCACAGGGCCTCGCGGAAACCGTTCAGCGTTCCACCTAAGCTGGCTTTCCGCATCGCTTGTTTGAAGGCGAAAAAATCTGCAGAAATGCTGCGCTGCTCCGCAGTGGTCGTCGGGCCTTGTGGCCTAATGGATAAGGCGTCGAACTTCGGATCCGAAGATTGCAGGTTCGAGTCCTGCCAGGGTCGAAAGTTTTGCAGCGCCAAGCGACTTCGGATCCGAAGATTGCAGGTTCGAGTCCTGCCAGGGTCGGAAAGTTTTGCAGCGCCAAGCTGCGCATCTGCAGACTCTGTAGACAAGTGCCTCTACGGCACGAACGCCGGGGCTTTGTTGTTCATTGTTTCACGCAGCAAAACTCTCGACCCAGCAAGGACTCGAACCTTGAATCTTCGGTTTAGGAGAGCGACTCCTTATCCATTAGGCCACAGAGCCTCGCGGAAACCGTTCAGCGTTCCACCTAAGCTGGCTTCCCGCATCGCTAGCTTGAAGGCGAAAAAAGCTGCAGAAATGCTACGCCGCTGCGCTGTGGTCGCTGTGGCCTTGTGGCCTAATGGATAAGGCGTCGGACTTCGGATCCGAAGATTGCAGGTTCGAGTCCTGCCAGGGTCGAAAAGTTTTGCAGCGCCAAGCTGCGCATCTGCAGACTCTGTAGACAAGTGCCTCTACGGCACGAACGCCGGGGCTTTGTTGTTCATTGTTTCACGCAGCAAAACTCTCGACCCAGCAAGGACACGAACCTTGGCTCTTCGGTTTAGGAGACCGACGCCTTATCCATTAGGCCACAGGGCCTAGCGGAAACCGTTCAGCGTTCCACCTAAGCTGGCTTTCCGCATCGCTAGCTTGAAGGCGAAAAAATCTGCAGAAATGCTACGCCGCTCCGCAGTGGTCGTCGGGCCTTGTCGCCTAATGGATAAGGCGTCGAACTTCGGATCCGAAGATTGCAGGTTCGAGTCCTGCCAGGGTCGGAAAGTTTTGCAGCGCCAAGCGACTTCGGATCCGAAGATTGCAGGTTCGAGTCCTGCCAGGGTCGGAAAGTTTTGCAGCGCCAAGCTGCGCATCTGCAGACTCTGTAGACAAGTGCCTCTACGGCACGAACGCCGGGGCTTTGTTGTTCATTGTTTCACGCAGCAAAACTCTCGACCCAGCAAGGACTCGAACCTTGAATCTTCGGTTTAGGAGACCGACTCCTTATCCATTAGGCCACAGGGCCTCGCGGAAACCGTTCAGCGTTCCACCTAAGCTGGCTTTCCGCATCGCTTGTTGAAGGCGAAAAAATCTGCAGAAATGCTACGCCGCTCCGCAGTGGTCGTCGGGCATTGTGGCCTAATGGATAAGGCGTCGGACTTCGGATCCGAAGATTGCAGGTTCGAGTCCTGCCAGGGTCGATAAGTTTTGCAGCGCCAAGCGACTTCGGATCCGAAGATTGCAGGTTTCGAGTCCTGCCAGGGTCGAAAAGTTTTGCAGCGCCAATCGACTTCGGATCCGAAGATTGCAGGTTCGAGTCCTGCCAGGGTCGAAAAGTTTTGCAGCGCCAAGCTGCGCGTCTGCAGACTCTGTAGACAAGTGCCTCTACGGCACGAACGCCGGGGCTTTGCTGTTCATTGTTTCGCGCAGCAAAACTCTCGACCCAGCAAGGACTCGAACCTTGAATCTTCGGTTTAGGAGACCGACGCCTTATCCATTAGGCCACAGAGCCTCGCGGAAACCGTTCAGCGTTCCACCTAAGCTGGCTTCCCGCATCGCTAGCTTGAAGGCGAAAAAAGCTGCAGAAATGCTACGCCGCTGCGCTGTGGTCGCTGTGGCCTTGTGGCCTAATGGATAAGGCGTCGAACTTCGGATCCGAAGATTGCAGGTTCGAGTCTTGCCAGGGTCGGAAAGTTTTGCAGCGCCAGGCTGCGCATCTGCAGACTCTGTAGACAAGTGCCTCTACGGCACGAACGCCGGGGCTTTGTTGTTCATTGTTTCACGCAGCAAAACTCTCGACCCAGCAAGGACACGAACCTTGGCTCTTCGGTTTAGGAGACCGACGCCTTATCCATTAGGCCACAGGGCCTCGCGGAAACCGTTCAGCGTTCCACCTAAGCTGGCTTTCCGCATCGCTTGTTTGAAGGCGAAAAAATCTGCAGAAATGCTGCGCCGCTCCGCAGTGGTCGTCGGGCCTTGTGGCCTAATGGATAAGGCGTCGGACTTCGGATCCGAAGATTGCAGGTTCGAGTCCTGCCAGGGTCGGAAAGTTTTGCAGCGCCAGGCTGCGCATCTGCAGGCTCTGTAGACAAGTGCCTCTACGGCACGAACGCCGGGGCTTTGTTGTTCATTGTTTCACGCAGCAAAACTCTCGACCCAGCAAGGACAAGAACCTTGGCTCTTTGGTTTAGGAGACCGACGCCTTATACATTAGGCCACAGGGCCTCGCGGAAACCGTTCAGCGTTCCACCTAAGCTGGCTTTCCGCATCGCTTGTTTGAAGGCGAAAAAATCTGCAGAAATGCTACGCCGCTCCGCAGTGGTCGTCGGGCCTTGTGGCCTAATGGATAAGGCGTCGAACTTCGGATCCGAAGATTGCAGGTTCGAGTCCTGCCAGGGTCGGAAAGTTTTGCAGCGCCAAGCTGCGCATCTGCAGACTCTGTAGACAAGTGCCTCTACGGCACGAACGCCGGGGCTTTGTTGTTCATTGTTTCACGCAGCAAAACTCTCGACCCAGCAAGGACACGAACCTTGGCTCTTCGGTTTAGGAGACCGACGCCTTATCCATTAGGCCACAGGGCCTCGCGGAAACCGTTCAGCGTTCCACCTAAGCTGGCTTTCCGCATCGCTTGTTTGAAGGCGAAAAAATCTGCAGAAATGCTACGCCGCTGCGCTGTGGTCGCTGTGGCCTTGTGGCCTAATGGATAAGGCGTCGAACTTCGGATCCGAAGATTGCAGGTTCGAGTCCTGCCAGGGTCGAAAGTTTGCAGCGCCAAGCTGCGCATCTGCAGACTCTGTAGACAAGTGCCTCTACGGCACGAACGCCGGGGCTTTGTTGTTCATTGTTTCACGCAGCAAAACTCTCGACCCAGCAAGGACACGAACCTTGGCTCTTCGGTTTAGGAGACCGACGCCTTATCCATTAGGCCACAGGGCCTAGCGGAAACCGTTCAGCGTTCCACCTAAGCTGGCTTTCCGCATCGCTTGTTTGAAGGCGAAAAAATCTGCAGAAATGCTACGCCGCTCCGCAGTGGTCGTCGGGCCTTGTGGCCTAATGGATAAGGCGTCGAACTTCGGATCCGAAGATTGCAGGTTCGAGTCCTGCCAGTGTCGGAAAGTTTTGCAGCGCCAAGCTGCGCATCTGCAGACTCTGTAGACAAGTGCCTCTACGGCACGAACGCCGGGGCTTTGTTGTTCATTGTTTCACGCAGCAAAACTCTTGACCCAGCAAGGACACGAACCTTGGCTCTTCGGTTTAGGAGACCGACGCCTTATCCGTTAGGCCACAGGGCCTCGCGGAAACCGTTCAGCGTTCCACCTAAGCTGGCTTTCCGCATCGCCTGTTTGAAGGCGAAAAAATCTGCAGAAATGCTACGCCGCTCCGCAGTGGTCGTCGGGCCTTGTGGCCTAATGGATAAGGCGTCGAACTTCGGATCCGAAGATTGCAGGTTCGAGTCCTGCCAGGGTCGGAAAGTTTGCAGCGCCAAGCTGCGCATCTGCAGACTCTGTAGACAAGTGCCTCTACGGCACGAACGCCGGGGCTTTGTTGTTCATTGTTTCACGCAGCAAAACTCTCGACCCAGCAAGGACACGAACCTTGGCTCTTCGGTTTAGGAGACCGACGCCTTATCCATTAGGCCACAGGGCCTCGCGGAAACCGTTCAGCGTTCCACCTAAGCTGGCTTTCCGCATCGCTTGTTTGAAGGCGAAAAAATCTGCAGAAATGCTACGCCGCTCCGCAGTGGTCGTCGGGCCTTGTGGCCTAATGGATAAGGCGTCGAACTTCGGATCCGAAGATTGCAGGTTCGAGTCCTGCCAGGGTCGGAAAGTTTTGCAGCGCCAAGCTGCGCATCTGCAGACTCTGTAGACAAGTGCCTCTACGGCACGAACGCCGGGGCTTTGTTGTTCATTGTTTCACGCAGCAAAACTCTCGACCCAGCAAGGACACGAACCTTGGCTCTTCGGTTTAGGAGACCGACGCCTTATCCATTAGGCCACAGGGCCTCGCGGAAACCGTTCAGCGTTCCACCTAAGCTGGCTTTCCGCATCGCCTGTTTGAAGGCGAAAAAATCTGCAGAAATGCTACGCCGCTCCGCAGTGGTCGTCGGGCCTTGTGGCCTAATGGATAAGGCGTCGAACTTCGGATCCGAAGATTGCAGGTTCGAGTCCTGCCAGGGTCGGAAAGTTTTGCAGCGCCAAGCTGCGCATCTGCAGACTCTGTAGACAAGTGCCTCTACGGCACGAACGCCGGGGCTTTGTTGTTCATTGTTTCACGTAGCAAAACTCTCGACCCAGCAAGGACACGAACCTTGGCTCTTCGGTTTAGGAGACCGACGCCTTATCCATTAGGCCACAGGGCCTCGCGGAAACCGTTCAGCGTTCCACCTAAGCTGGCTTTCCGCATCGCTTGTTTGAAGGCGAAAAAATCTGCAGAAATGCTGCGCCGCTCCGCAGTGGTCGTCGGGCCTTGTGGCCTAATGGATAAGGCGTCGGACTTCGGATCCGAAGATTGCAGGTTCGAGTCCTGCCAGGGTCGAAAATTTTGCAGCGCCAAGCTGCGCATCTGCAGACTCTGTAGACAAGTGCCTCTACGGCACGAACGCCGGGGCTTTGTTGTTCATTGTTTCACGTAGCAAAACTCTCGACCCAGCAAGGACACGAACCTTGGCTCTTCGGTTTAGGAGACCGACGCCTTATCCATTAGGCCACAGGGCCTCGCGGAAACCGTTCAGCGTTCCACCTAAGCTGGCTTTCCGCATCGCTTGTTTGAAGGCGAAAAAATCTGCAGAAATGCTGCGCCGCTCCGCAGTGGTCGTCGGGCCTTGTGGCCTAATGGATAAGGCGTCGGACTTCGGATCCGAAGATTGCAGGTTCGAGTCCTGCCAGGGTCGAAAATTTTGCAGCGCCAAGCTGCGCATCTGCAGACTCTGTAGACAAGTGCCTCTACGGCACGAACGCCGGGGCTTTGTTGTTCATTGTTTCACGCAGCAAAACTCTCGACCCAGCAAGGACACGAACCTTGGCTCTTCGGTTTAGGAGACCGACGCCTTATCCATTAGGCCACAGGGCCTCGCGGAAACCGTTCAGCGTTCCACCTAAGCTGGCTTTCCGCATCGCTTGTTTGAAGGCGAAAAAATCTGCAGAAATGCTACGCCGCTCCGCAGTGGTCGTCGGGCCTTGTGGCCTAATGGATAAGGCGTCGAACTTCGGATCCGAAGATTGCAGGTTCGAGTCCTGCCAGGGTCGGAAAGTTTTGCAGCGCCAAGCTGCGCATCTGCAGACTCTGTAGACAAGTGCCTCTACGGCACGAACGCCGGGGCTTTGTTGTTCATTGTTTCACGCAGCAAAACTCTCGACCCAGCAAGGACACGAACCTTGGCTCTTCGGTTTAGGAGACCGACGCCTTATCCATTAGGCCACAGGGCCTCGCGGAAACCGTTCAGCGTTCCACCTAAGCTGGCTTTCCGCATCGCTTGTTTGAAGGCGAAAAAATCTGCAGAAATGCTGCGCCGCTCCGCAGTGGTCGTCGGGCCTTGTGGCCTAATGGATAAGGCGTCGGACTTCGGATCCGAAGATTGCAGGTTCGAGTCCTGCCAGGGTCGAAAATTTTGCAGCGCCAAGCTGCGCATCTGCAGACTCTGTAGACAAGTGCCTCTACGGCACGAACGCCGGGGCTTTGTTGTTCATTGTTTCACGTAGCAAAACTCTCGACCCAGCAAGGACACGAACCTTGGCTCTTCGGTTTAGGAGACCGACGCCTTATCCATTAGGCCACAGGGCCTCGCGGAAACCGTTCAGCGTTCCACCTAAGCTGGCTTTCCGCATCGCTTGTTTGAAGGCGAAAAAATCTGCAGAAATGCTGCGCCGCTCCGCAGTGGTCGTCGGGCCTTGTGGCCTAATGGATAAGGCGTCGGACTTCGGATCCGAAGATTGCAGGTTCGAGTCCTGCCAGGGTCGAAAATTTTGCAGCGCCAAGCTGCGCATCTGCAGACTCTGTAGACAAGTGCCTCTACGGCACGAACGCCGGGGCTTTGTTGTTCATTGTTTCACGTAGCAAAACTCTCGACCCAGCAAGGACACGAACCTTGGCTCTTCGGTTTAGGAGACCGACGCCTTATCCATTAGGCCACAGGGCCTCGCGGAAACCGTTCAGCGTTCCACCTAAGCTGGCTTTCCACATCGCTTGTTTGAAGGCGAAAAAATCTGCAGAAATTCTACGCCGCTCCGCAGTGGTCGTCGGGCCTTGTGGCCTAATGGATAAGGCGTCGAACTTCGGATCCGAAGATTGCAGGTTCGAGTCCTGCCAGGGTCGGAAAGTTTTGCAGCGCCAAGCTGCGCATCTGCAGACTCTGTAGACAAGTGCCTCTACGGCACGAACGCCGGGGCTTTGTTGTTCATTGTTTCACGCAGCAAAACTCTCGACCCAGCAAGGACACGAACCTTGGCTCTTCGGTTTAGGAGACCGACGCCTTATCCATTAGGCCACAGGGCCTCGCGGAAACCGTTCAGCGTTCCACCTAAGCTGGCTTTCCGCATCGCTTGTTTGAAGGCGAAAAAATCTGCAGAAATGCTGCGCTGCTCCGCAGTGGTCGTCGGGCCTTGTGGCCTAATGGATAAGGCGTCGGACTTCGGATCCGAAGATTGCAGGTTCGAGTCCTGCCAGGGTCGAAAATTTTGCAGCGCCAAGCTGCGCATCTGCAGATTCTGTAGACAAGTGGCTCTACGGCACGAACGCCGGGGCTTTGCTGTTCATTGTTTCACGCAGCAAAACTCTCGACCCAGCAAGGACACGAACCTTGGCTCTTCGGTTTAGGAGACCGACGCCTTATCCATTAGGCCACAGGGCCTCGCGGAAACCGTTCAGCGTTCCACCTAAGCTGGCTTTCCGCATCGCTTGTTTGAAGGCGAAAAAATCTGCAGAAATGCTACGCCGCTCCGCAGTGGTCGTCGGGCCTTGTGGCCTAATGGATAAGGCGTCGAACTTCGGATCCGAAGATTGCAGGTTCGAGTCCTGCCAGGGTCGGAAAGTTTTGCAGCGCCAAGCTGCGCATCTGCAGACTCTGTAGACAAGTGCCTCTACGGCACGAACGCCGGGGCTTTGTTGTTCATTGTTTCACGCAGCAAAACTCTCGACCCAGCAAGGACACGAACCTTGGCTCTTCGGTTTAGGAGACCGACGCCTTATCCATTAGGCCACAGGGCCTCGCGGAAACCGTTCAGCGTTCCACCTAAGCTGGCTTTCCGCATCGCTTGTTTGAAGGCGAAAAAATTTGCAGAAATTCTACGCCGCTCCGCAGTGGTCGTCGGGCCTTGTGGCCTAATGGATAAGGCGTCGAACTTCGGATCCGAAGATTGCAGGTTCGAGTCCTGCCAGGGTCGGAAAGTTTTGCAGCGCCAAGCTGCGCATCTGCAGACTCTGTAGACAAGTGCCTCTACGGCACGAACGCCGGGGCTTTGTTGTTCATTGTTTCACGCAGCAAAACTCTCGACCCAGCAAGGACACGAACCTTGGCTCTTCGGTTTAGGAGACCGACGCCTTATCCATTAGGCCACAGGGCCTCGCGGAAACCGTTCAGCGTTCCACCTAAGCTGGCTTTCCGCATCGCTTGTTTGAAGGTGAAAAAATCTGCAGAAATTCTGCGCTGCTCCGCAGTGGTCGTCGGGCCTTGTGGCCTAATGGATAAGGCGTCGAACTTCGGATCCGAAGATTGCAGGTTCGAGTCCTGCCAGGGTCGAAAGTTTTGCAGCGCCAAGCGACTTCGGATCCGAAGATTGCAGGTTCGAGTCCTGCCAGGGTCGGAAAGTTTTGCAGCGCCAAGCTGCGCATCTGCAGACTCTGTAGACAAGTGCCTCTACGGCACGAACGCCGGGGCTTTGTTGTTCATTGTTTCACGCAGCAAAACTCTCGACCCAGCAAGGACACGAACCTTGGCTCTTCGGTTTAGGAGACCGACGCCTTATCCATTAGGCCACAGGGCCTCGCGGAAACCGTTCAGCGTTCCACCTAAGCTGGCTTTCCGCATCGCTTGTTTGAAGGCGAAAAAATCTGCAGAAATGCTGCGCTGCTCCGCAGTGGTCGTCGGGCCTTGTGGCCTAATGGATAAGGCGTCGAACTTCGGATCCGAAGATTGCAGGTTCGAGTCCTGCCAGGGTCGAAAGTTTTGCAGCGCCAAGCGACTTCGGATCCGAAGATTGCAGGTTCGAGTCCTGCCAGGGTCGGAAAGTTTTGCAGCGCCAAGCTGCGCATCTGCAGACTCTGTAGACAAGTGCCTCTACGGCACGAACGCCGGGGCTTTGTTGTTCATTGTTTCACGCAGCAAAACTCTCGACCCAGCAAGGACACGAACCTTGGCTCTTCGGTTTAGGAGACCGACGCCTTATCCATTAGGCCACAGGGCCTCGCGGAAACCGTTCAGCGTTCCACCTAAGCTGGCTTTCCGCATCGCTTGTTTGAAGGCGAAAAAATCTGCAGAAATGCTGCGCTGCTCCGCAGTGGTCGTCGGGCCTTGTGGCCTAATGGATAAGGCGTCGAACTTCGGATCCGAAGATTGCAGGTTCGAGTCCTGCCAGGGTCGAAAGTTTTGCAGCGCCAAGCGACTTCGGATCCGAAGATTGCAGGTTCGAGTCCTGCCAGGGTCGGAAAGTTTTGCAGCGCCAAGCGGCGCATCTGCAGACTCTGTAGACAAGTGCCTCTACGGCACGAACGCCGGGGCTTTGTTGTTCATTGTTTCACGCAGCAAAACTCTCGACCCAGCAAGGACTCGAACCTTGAATCTTCGGTTTAGGAGAGCGACTCCTTATCCATTAGGCCACAGAGCCTCGCGGAAACCGTTCAGCGTTCCACCTAAGCTGGCTTCCCGCATCGCTAGCTTGAAGGCGAAAAAAGCTGCAGAAATGCTACGCCGCTGCGCTGTGGTCGCTGTGGCCTTGTGGCCTAATGGATAAGGCGTCGGACTTCGGATCCGAAGATTGCAGGTTCGAGTCCTGCCAGGGTCGAAAAGTTTTGCAGCGCCAAGCTGCGCATCTGCAGACTCTGTAGACAAGTGCCTCTACGGCACGAACGCCGGGGCTTTGTTGTTCATTGTTTCACGCAGCAAAACTCTCGACCCAGCAAGGACACGAACCTTGGCTCTTCGGTTTAGGAGACCGACGCCTTATCCATTAGGCCACAGGGCCTAGCGGAAACCGTTCAGCGTTCCACCTAAGCTGGCTTTCCGCATCGCTAGCTTGAAGGCGAAAAAAGCTGCAGAAATGCTACGCCGCTCCGCAGTGGTCGTCGGGCCTTGTGGCCTAATGGATAAGGCGTCGAACTTCGGATCCGAAGATTGCAGGTTCGAGTCCTGCCAGGGTCGGAAAGTTTGCAGCGCCAAGCTGCGCATCTGCAGACTCTGTAGACAAGTGCCTCTACGGCACGAACGCCGGGGCTTTGTTGTTCATTGTTTCACGCAGCAAAACTCTCGACCCAGCAAGGACACGAACCTTGGCTCTTCCGTTTAGGAGACCGACGCCTTATCCATTAGGCCACAGGGCCTAGCGGAAACCGTTCAGCGTTCCACCTAAGCTGGCTTTCCGCATCGCTTGTTTGAAGGCGAAAAAATCTGCAGAAATGCTACGCCGCTCCGCAGTGGTCGTCGGGCCTTGTGGCCTAATGGATAAGGCGTCGAACTTCGGATCCGAAGATTGCAGGTTCGAGTCCTGCCAGGGTCGGAAAGTTTTGCAGCGCCAAGCTGCGCATCTGCAGACTCTGTAGACAAGTGCCTCTACGGCACGAACGCCGGGGCTTTGTTGTTCATTGTTTCACGCAGCAAAACTCTCGACCCAGCAAGGACACGAACCTTGGCTCTTCGGTTTAGGAGACCGACGCCTTATCCGTTAGGCCACAGGGCCTCGCGGAAACCGTTCAGCGTTCCACCTAAGCTGGCTTTCCGCATCGCCTGTTTGAAGGCGAAAAAATCTGCAGAAATGCTACGCCGCTCCGCAGTGGTCGTCGGGCCTTGTGGCCTAATGGATAAGGCGTCGAACTTCGGATCCGAAGATTGCAGGTTCGAGTCCTGCCAGGGTCGAAAATTTTGCAGCGCCAAGCTGCGCATCTTCAGATTCTGTAGACAAGTGCCTCTACGGCACGAACGCCGGGGCTTTGCTGTTCATTGTTTCACGCAGCAAAACTCTCGACCCAGCAAGTACACGAACCTTGGCTCTTCGGTTTAGGAGACCGACGCCTTATCCATTAGGCCACAGGGCCTCGCGGAAACCGTTCAGCGTTCCACCTAAGCTGGCTTTCCGCATCGCTTGTTGAAGGCGAAAAAATCTGCAGAAATGCTACGCCGCTCCGCAGTGGTCGTCGGGCATTGTGGCCTAATGGATAAGGCGTCGGACTTCGGATCCGAAGATTGCAGGTTCGAGTCCTGCCAGGGTCGATAAGTTTTGCAGCGCCAAGCGACTTCGGATCCGAAGATTGCAGGTTTCGAGTCCTGCCAGGGTCGAAAAGTTTTGCAGCGCCAAGCTGCGCGTCTGCAGACTCTGTAGACAAGTGCCTCTACGGCACGAACGCCGGGGCTTTGCTGTTCATTGTTTCACGGCAGCAAAGCTCTCGACCCTGCAAGGACTCGAACCTTGGCTCTTCGGTTTAGGAGACCGACGCCTTATCCATTAGGCTACAGGGCCAGGCGGAAACCGTTCAGCGTTCCACCTAAGCTGGCTTTCCGCATCGCTTGTTTGAAGGCGAAAAAATCTGCAGAAATGCTGCGCCGCTCCGCAGTGGTCGTCGGGCCTTGTGGCCTAATGGATAAGGCGTCGGACTTCGGATCCGAAGATTGCAGGTTCGAGTCCTGCCAGGGTCGAAAATTTTGCAGCGCCAAGCTGCGCATCTGCAGATTCTGTAGACAAGTGCCTCTACGGCACGAACGCCGGGGCTTTGCTGTTCATTGTTTCACGCAGCAAAACTCTCGACCCAGCAAGTACACGAACCTTGGCTCTTCGGTTTAGGAGACCGACGCCTTATCCATTAGGCCACAGGGCCTCGCGGAAACCGTTCAGCGTTCCACCTAAGCTGGCTTTCCGCATCGCTTGTTGAAGGCGAAAAAATCTGCAGAAATGCTACGCCGCTCCGCAGTGGTCGTCGGGCATTGTGGCCTAATGGATAAGGCGTCGGACTTCGGATCCGAAGATTGCAGGTTCGAGTCCTGCCAGGGTCGATAAGTTTTGCAGCGCCAAGCGACTTCGGATCCGAAGATTCCAGGTTTCGAGTCCTGCCAGGGTCGAAAATTTTGCAGCGCCAAGCTGCGCATCTGCAGATTCTGTAGACAAGTGCCTCTACGGCACGAACGCCGGGGCTTCGCTTTTCATTGTTTCACGCAGCAAAACTCTCGACCCAGCAAGTACACGAACCTTGGCTCTTCGGTTTAGGAGACCGACGCCTTATCCATTAGGCCACAGGGCCTCGCGGAAACCGTTCAGCGTTCCACCTAAACTAGCTTTCCGCATCGCTTGCTTGAAGGCGAAAAAATCTGCAGAAATGTTACGACGCTCCGCAGTGGTCGTCGGGCCTTGTGGCCTAATGGATAAGGCGTCGAACTTCGGATCCGAAGATTGCAGGTTCGAGTCCTGCCAGGGTCGAAAGTTTTGCAGCGCCAAGCGACTTCGGATCCGAAGATTGCAGGTTCGAGTCCTGCCAGGGTCGGAAAGTTTTGCAGCGCCAAGCTGCGCATCTGCAGACTCTGTAGACAAGTGCCTCTACGGCACGAACGCCGGGGCTTTGTTGTTCATTGTTTCACGCAGCAAAACTCTCGACCCAGCAAGGACTCGAACCTTGAATCTTCGGTTTAGGAGAGCGACTCCTTATCCATTAGGCCACAGAGCCTCGCGGAAACCGTTCAGCGTTCCACCTAAGCTGGCTTCCCGCATCGCTAGCTTGAAGGCGAAAAAAGCTGCAGAAATGCTACGCCGCTGCGCTGTGGTCGCTGTGGCCTTGTGGCCTAATGGATAAGGCGTCGGACTTCGGATCCGAAGATTGCAGGTTCGAGTCCTGCCAGGGTCGAAAAGTTTTGCAGCGCCAAGCTGCGCATCTGCAGACTCTGTAGACAAGTGCCTCTACGGCACGAACGCCGGGGCTTTGTTGTTCATTGTTTCACGCAGCAAAACTCTCGACCCAGCAAGGACACGAACCTTGGCTCTTCGGTTTAGGAGACCGACGCCTTATCCATTAGGCCACAGGGCCTAGCGGAAACCGTTCAGCGTTCCACCTAAGCTGGCTTTCCGCATCGCTAGCTTGAAGGCGAAAAAAGCTGCAGAAATGCTACGCCGCTCCGCAGTGGTCGTCGGGCCTTGTGGCCTAATGGATAAGGCGTCGAACTTCGGATCCGAAGATTGCAGGTTCGAGTCCTGCCAGGGTCGGAAAGTTTGCAGCGCCAAGCTGCGCATCTGCAGACTCTGTAGACAAGTGCCTCTACGGCACGAACGCCGGGGCTTTGTTGTTCATTGTTTCACGCAGCAAAACTCTCGACCCAGCAAGGACACGAACCTTGGCTCTTCGGTTTAGGAGACCGACGCCTTATCCGTTAGGCCACAGGGCCTCGCGGAAACCGTTCAGCGTTCCACCTAAGCTGGCTTTCCGCATCGCCTGTTTGAAGGCGAAAAAATCTGCAGAAATGCTACGCCGCTCCGCAGTGGTCGTCGGGCCTTGTGGCCTAATGGATAAGGCGTCGAACTTCGGATCCGAAGATTGCAGGTTCGAGTCCTGCCAGGGTCGAAAATTTTGCAGCGCCAAGCTGCGCATCTTCAGATTCTGTAGACAAGTGCCTCTACGGCACGAACGCCGGGGCTTTGCTGTTCATTGTTTCACGCAGCAAAACTCTCGACCCAGCAAGTACACGAACCTTGGCTCTTCGGTTTAGGAGACCGACGCCTTATCCATTAGGCCACAGGGCCTCGCGGAAACCGTTCAGCGTTCCACCTAAGCTGGCTTTCCGCATCGCTTGTTGAAGGCGAAAAAATCTGCAGAAATGCTACGCCGCTCCGCAGTGGTCGTCGGGCATTGTGGCCTAATGGATAAGGCGTCGGACTTCGGATCCGAAGATTGCAGGTTCGAGTCCTGCCAGGGTCGATAAGTTTTGCAGCGCCAAGCGACTTCGGATCCGAAGATTGCAGGTTTCGAGTCCTGCCAGGGTCGAAAAGTTTTGCAGCGCCAAGCTGCGCGTCTGCAGACTCTGTAGACAAGTGCCTCTACGGCACGAACGCCGGGGCTTTGCTGTTCATTGTTTCACGGCAGCAAAGCTCTCGACCCTGCAAGGACTCGAACCTTGGCTCTTCGGTTTAGGAGACCGACGCCTTATCCATTAGGCTACAGGGCCAGGCGGAAACCGTTCAGCGTTCCACCTAAGCTGGCTTTCCGCATCGCTTGTTTGAAGGCGAAAAAATCTGCAGAAATGCTGCGCCGCTCCGCAGTGGTCGTCGGGCCTTGTGGCCTAATGGATAAGGCGTCGGACTTCGGATCCGAAGATTGCAGGTTCGAGTCCTGCCAGGGTCGAAAATTTTGCAGCGCCAAGCTGCGCATCTGCAGATTCTGTAGACAAGTGCCTCTACGGCACGAACGCCGGGGCTTTGCTGTTCATTGTTTCACGCAGCAAAACTCTCGACCCAGCAAGTACACGAACCTTGGCTCTTCGGTTTAGGAGACCGACGCCTTATCCATTAGGCCACAGGGCCTCGCGGAAACCGTTCAGCGTTCCACCTAAGCTGGCTTTCCGCATCGCTTGTTGAAGGCGAAAAAATCTGCAGAAATGCTACGCCGCTCCGCAGTGGTCGTCGGGCATTGTGGCCTAATGGATAAGGCGTCGGACTTCGGATCCGAAGATTGCAGGTTCGAGTCCTGCCAGGGTCGATAAGTTTTGCAGCGCCAAGCGACTTCGGATCCGAAGATTCCAGGTTTCGAGTCCTGCCAGGGTCGAAAATTTTGCAGCGCCAATCGACTTCGGATCCGAAGATTGCAGGTTCGAGTCCTGCCAGGGTCGAAAAGTTTTGCAGCGCCAAGCTGCGCATCTGCAGACTCTGTAGACAAGTGCCTCTACGGCACGAACGCCGGGGCTTTGCTGTTCATTTTTTCACGCAGCAAAACTCTCGACCCAGCAAGGACACGAACCTTGGCTCTTCGGTTTAGGAGACCGACGCCTTATCCATTAGGCTACAGGGCCAGGCGGAAACCGTTCAGCGTTCCACCTAAGCTGGCTTTCCGCATCGCTTGTTTGAAGGCGAAAAAATCTGCAGAAATGCTACGCCGCTCCGCAGTGGTCGTCGGGCCTTGTGGCCTAATGGATAAGGCGTCGAACTTCGGATCCGAAGATTGCAGGTTCGAGTCCTGCCAGGGTCGGAAAGTTTTGCAGCGCCAAGCTGCGCATCTGCAGACTCTGTAGACAAGTGCCTCTACGGCACGAACGCCGGGGCTTTGTTGTTCATTGTTTCACGCAGCAAAACTCTCGACCCAGCAAGTACACGAACCTTGGCTCTTCGGTTTAGGAGACCGACGCCTTATCCATTAGGCCACAGGGCCTCGCGGAAACCGTTCAGCGTTCCACCTAAGCTGGCTTTCCGCATCGCTTGTTTGAAGGCGAAAAAATCTGCAGAAATGCTGCGCCGCTCCGCAGTGGTCGTCGGGCCTTGTGGCCTAATGGATAAGGCGTCGAACTTCGGATACGAAGATTGCAGGTTCGAGTCCTGCCAGGGTCGGAAAGTTTTGCAGCGCCAAGCTGCGCATCTGCAGACTCTGTAGACAAGTGCCTCTACGGCACGAACGCCGGGGCTTTGTTGTTCATTGTTTCACGCAGCAAAACTCTCGACCCAGCAAGTACACGAACCTTGGCTCTTCGGTTTAGGAGACCGACGCCTTATCCATTAGGCCACAGGGCCTCGCGGAAACCGTTCAGCGTTCCACCTAAGCTGGCTTTCCGCATCGCTTGTTTGAAGGCGAAAAAATCTGCAGAAATGCTGCGCCGCTCCGCAGTGGTCGTCGGGCCTTGTGGCCTAATGGATAAGGCGTCGAACTTCGGATCCGAAGATTGCAGGTTCGAGTCCTGCCAGGGTCGATAAGTTTTGCAGCGCCAAGCGACTTCGGATCCGAAGATTGCAGGTTTCGAGTCCTGCCAGGGTCGAAAAGTTTTGCAGCGCCAAGCTGCGCGTCTGCAGACTCTGTAGACAAGTGCCTCTACGGCACGAACGCCGGGGCTTTGCTGTTCATTGTTTCACGGCAGCAAAGCTCTCGACCCTGCAAGGACTCGAACCTTGAATCTTCGGTTTAGGAGACCGACGCCTTATCCATTAGGCCACAGAGCCTCGCGGAAACCGTTCAGCGTTCCACCTAAGCTGGCTTCCCGCATCGCTAGCTTGAAGGCGAAAAAAGCTGCAGAAATGCTACGCCGCTGCGCTGTGGTCGCTGTGGCCTTGTGGCCTAATGGATAAGGCGTCGAACTTCGGATACGAAGATTGCAGGTTCGAGTCCTGCCAGGGTCGGAAAGTTTTGCAGCGCCAAGCTGCGCATCTGCAGACTCTGTAGACAAGTGCCTCTACGGCACGAACGCCGGGGCTTTGTTGTTCATTGTTTCACGCAGCAAAACTCTCGACCCAGCAAGTACACGAACCTTGGCTCTTCGGTTTAGGAGACCGACGCCTTATCCATTAGGCCACAGGGCCTCGCGGAAACCGTTCAGCGTTCCACCTAAGCTGGCTTTCCGCATCGCTTGTTTGAAGGCGAAAAAATCTGCAGAAATGCTGCGCCGCTCCGCAGTGGTCGTCGGGCCTTGTGGCCTAATGGATAAGGCGTCGAACTTCGGATCCGAAGATTGCAGGTTCGAGTCCTGCCAGGGTCGAAAATTTTGCAGCGCCAAGCTGCGCATCTGCAGATTCTGTAGACAAGTGCCTCTACGGCACGAACGCCGGGGCTTTGCTGTTCATTGTTTCACGCAGCAAAACTCTCGACCCAGCAAGTACACGAACCTTGGCTCTTCGGTTTAGGAGACCGACGCCTTATCCATTAGGCCACAGGGCCTCGCGGAAACCGTTCAGCGTTCCACCTAAGCTGGCTTTCCGCATCGCTAGCTTGAAGGCGAAAAAAGCTGCAGAAATGCTACGCCGCTGCGCTGTGGTCGCTGTGGCCTTGTGGCCTAATGGATAAGGCGTCGGACTTCGGATCCGAAGATTGCAGGTTCGAGTCCTGCCAGGGTCGAAAATTTTGCAGCGCCAAGCTGCGCATCTGCAGATTCTGTAGACAAGTGCCTCTACGGCACGAACGCCGGGGCTTTGCTGTTCATTGTTTCACGCAGCAAAACTCTCGACCCAGCAAGTACACGAACCTTGGCTCTTCGGTTTAGGAGACCGACGCCTTATCCATTAGGCCACAGGGCCTCGCGGAAACCGTTCAGCCTTCCACCTAAGCTGGCTTTCCGCATCGCTTGTTGAAGGCGAAAAAATCTGCAGAAATGCTACGCCGCTCCGCAGTGGTCGTCGGGCATTGTGGCCTAATGGATAAGGCGTCGGACTTCGGATCCGAAGATTGCAGGTTCGAGTCCTGCCAGGGTCGATAAGTTTTGCAGCGCCAAGCGACTTCGGATCCGAAGATTCCAGGTTTCGAGTCCTGCCAGGGTCGAAAATTTTGCAGCGCCAATCGACTTCGGATCCGAAGATTGCAGGTTCGAGTCCTGCCAGGGTCGAAAAGTTTTGCAGCGCCAAGCTGCGCATCTGCAGACTCTGTAGACAAGTGCCTCTACGGCACGAACGCCGGGGCTTTGCTGTTCATTTTTTCACGCAGCAAAACTCTCGACCCAGCAAGGACACGAACCTTGGCTCTTCGGTTTAGGAGACCGACGCCTTATCCATTAGGCTACAGGGCCAGGCGGAAACCGTTCAGCGTTCCACCTAAGCTGGCTTTCCGCATCGCTTGTTTGAAGGCGAAAAAATCTGCAGAAATGCTACGCCGCTCCGCAGTGGTCGTCGGGCCTTGTGGCCTAATGGATAAGGCGTCGAACTTCGGATCCGAAGATTGCAGGTTCGAGTCCTGCCAGGGTCGGAAAGTTTTGCAGCGCCAAGCTGCGCATCTGCAGACTCTGTAGACAAGTGCCTCTACGGCACGAACGCCGGGGCTTTGTTGTTCATTGTTTCACGCAGCAAAACTCTCGACCCAGCAAGTACACGAACCTTGGCTCTTCGGTTTAGGAGACCGACGCCTTATCCATTAGGCCACAGGGCCTCGCGGAAACCGTTCAGCGTTCCACCTAAGCTGGCTTTCCGCATCGCTTGTTTGAAGGCGAAAAAATCTGCAGAAATGCTGCGCCGCTCCGCAGTGGTCGTCGGGCCTTGTGGCCTAATGGATAAGGCGTCGAACTTCGGATACGAAGATTGCAGGTTCGAGTCCTGCCAGGGTCGGAAAGTTTTGCAGCGCCAAGCTGCGCATCTGCAGACTCTGTAGACAAGTGCCTCTACGGCACGAACGCCGGGGCTTTGTTGTTCATTGTTTCACGCAGCAAAACTCTCGACCCAGCAAGTACACGAACCTTGGCTCTTCGGTTTAGGAGACCGACGCCTTATCCATTAGGCCACAGGGCCTCGCGGAAACCGTTCAGCGTTCCACCTAAGCTGGCTTTCCGCATCGCTTGTTTGAAGGCGAAAAAATCTGCAGAAATGCTGCGCCGCTCCGCAGTGGTCGTCGGGCCTTGTGGCCTAATGGATAAGGCGTCGAACTTCGGATCCGAAGATTGCAGGTTCGAGTCCTGCCAGGGTCGGAAAGTTTTGCAGCGCCAAGCTGCGCATCTGCAGACTCTGTAGACAAGTGCCTCTACGGCACGAACGCCGGGGCTTTGCTGTTCATTTTTTCACGCAGCAAAACTCTCGACCCAGCAAGGACACGAACCTTGGCTCTTCGGTTTAGGAGACCGACGCCTTATCCATTAGGCTACAGGGCCAGGCGGAAACCGTTCAGCGTTCCACCTAAGCTGGCTTTCCGCATCGCTTGTTTGAAGGCGAAAAAATCTGCAGAAATGCTACGCCGCTCCGCAGTGGTCGTCGGGCCTTGTGGCCTAATGGATAAGGCGTCGAACTTCGGATCCGAAGATTGCAGGTTCGAGTCCTGCCAGGGTCGGAAAGTTTTGCAGCGCCAAGCTGCGCATCTGCAGACTCTGTAGACAAGTGCCTCTACGGCACGAACGCCGGGGCTTTGTTGTTCATTGTTTCACGCAGCAAAACTCTCGACCCAGCAAGTACACGAACCTTGGCTCTTCGGTTTAGGAGACCGACGCCTTATCCATTAGGCCACAGGGCCTCGCGGAAACCGTTCAGCGTTCCACCTAAGCTGGCTTTCCGCATCGCTTGTTTGAAGGCGAAAAAATCTGCAGAAATGCTGCGCCGCTCCGCAGTGGTCGTCGGGCCTTGTGGCCTAATGGATAAGGCGTCGAACTTCGGATACGAAGATTGCAGGTTCGAGTCCTGCCAGGGTCGGAAAGTTTTGCAGCGCCAAGCTGCGCATCTGCAGACTCTGTAGACAAGTGCCTCTACGGCACGAACGCCGGGGCTTTGTTGTTCATTGTTTCACGCAGCAAAACTCTCGACCCAGCAAGTACACGAACCTTGGCTCTTCGGTTTAGGAGACCGACGCCTTATCCATTAGGCCACAGGGCCTCGCGGAAACCGTTCAGCGTTCCACCTAAGCTGGCTTTCCGCATCGCTTGTTTGAAGGCGAAAAAATCTGCAGAAATGCTGCGCCGCTCCGCAGTGGTCGTCGGGCCTTGTGGCCTAATGGATAAGGCGTCGAACTTCGGATCCGAAGATTGCAGGTTCGAGTCCTGCCAGGGTCGATAAGTTTTGCAGCGCCAAGCGACTTCGGATCCGAAGATTGCAGGTTTCGATTCCTGCCAGGGTCGAAAAGTTTTGCAGCGCCAAGCTGCGCGTCTGCAGACTCTGTAGACAAGTGCCTCTACGGCACGAACGCCGGGGCTTTGCTGTTCATTGTTTCACGGCAGCAAAGCTCTCGACCCTGCAAGGACTCGAACCTTGAATCTTCGGTTTAGGAGACCGACGCCTTATCCATTAGGCCACAGAGCCTCGCGGAAACCGTTCAGCGTTCCACCTAAGCTGGCTTCCCGCATCGCTAGCTTGAAGGCGAAAAAAGCTGCAGAAATGCTACGCCGCTGCGCTGTGGTCGCTGTGGCCTTGTGGCCTAATGGATAAGGCGTCGAACTTCGGATACGAAGATTGCAGGTTCGAGTCCTGCCAGGGTCGGAAAGTTTTGCAGCGCCAAGCTGCGCATCTGCAGACTCTGTAGACAAGTGCCTCTACGGCACGAACGCCGGGGCTTTGTTGTTCATTGTTTCACGCAGCAAAACTCTCGACCCAGCAAGTACACGAACCTTGGCTCTTCGGTTTAGGAGACCGACGCCTTATCCATTAGGCCACAGGGCCTCGCGGAAACCGTTCAGCGTTCCACCTAAGCTGGCTTTCCGCATCGCTTGTTTGAAGGCGAAAAAATCTGCAGAAATGCTGCGCCGCTCCGCAGTGGTCGTCGGGCCTTGTGGCCTAATGGATAAGGCGTCGAACTTCGGATCCGAAGATTGCAGGTTCGAGTCCTGCCAGGGTCGATAAGTTTTGCAGCGCCAAGCTGCGCATCTGCAGATTCTGTAGACAAGTGCCTCTACGGCACGAACGCCGGGGCTTTGCTGTTCATTGTTTCACGCAGCAAAACTCTCGACCCAGCAAGTACACGAACCTTGGCTCTTCGGTTTAGGAGACCGACGCCTTATCCATTAGGCCACAGGGCCTCGCGGAAACCGTTCAGCGTTCCACCTAAGCTGGCTTTCCGCATCGCTTGTTTGAAGGCGAAAAAATCTGCAGAAATGCTGCGCCGCTCCGCAGTGGTCGTCGGGCCTTGTGGCCTAATGGATAAGGCGTCGGACTTCGGATCCGAAGATTGCAGGTTCGAGTCCTGCCAGGGTCGAAAATTTTGCAGCGCCAAGCTGCGCATCTGCAGATTCTGTAGACAAGTGCCTCTACGGCACGAACGCCGGGGCTTTGCTGTTCATTGTTTCACGCAGCAAAACTCTCGACCCAGCAAGTACACGAACCTTGGCTCTTCGGTTTAGGAGACCGACGCCTTATCCATTAGGCCACAGGGCCTCGCGGAAACCGTTCAGCGTTCCACCTAAGCTGGCTTTCCGCATCGCTAGCTTGAAGGCGAAAAAAGCTGCAGAAATGCTACGCCGCTGCGCTGTGGTCGCTGTGGCCTTGTGGCCTAATGGATAAGGCGTCGGACTTCGGATCCGAAGATTGCAGGTTCGAGTCCTGCCAGGGTCGAAAATTTTGCAGCGCCAAGCTGCGCATCTGCAGATTCTGTAGACAAGTGCCTCTACGGCACGAACGCCGGGGCTTTGCTGTTCATTGTTTCACGCAGCAAAACTCTCGACCCAGCAAGTACACGAACCTTGGCTCTTCGGTTTAGGAGACCGACGCCTTATCCATTAGGCCACAGGGCCTCGCGGAAACCGTTCAGCGTTCCACCTAAGCTGGCTTTCCGCATCGCTTGTTTGAAGGCGAAAAAATCTGCAGAAATGCTGCGCCGCTCCGCAGTGGTCGTCGGGCCTTGTGGCCTAATGGATAAGGCGTCGGAGTTCGGATCCGAAGATTGCAGGTTCGAGTCCTGCCAGGGTCGAAAATTTTGCAGCGCCAAGCTGCGCATCTGCAGATACTGTAGACAAGTGCCTCTACGGCACGAACGCCGGGGCTTTGCTGTTCATTGTTTCACGCAGCAAAACTCTCGACCCAGCAAGTACACGAACCTTGGCTCTTCGGTTTAGGAGACCGACACCTTATCCATTAGGCCACAGGGCCTCGCGGAAACCGTTCAGCGTTCCACCTAAGCTGGCTTTCCGCATCGCTTGTTGAAGGCGAAAAAATCTGCAGAAATGCTACGCCGCTCCGCAGTGGTCGTCGGGCATTGTGGCCTAATGGATAAGGCGTCGGACTTCGGATCCGAAGATTGCAGGTTCGAGTCCTGCCAGAGTCGATAAGTTTTGCAGCGCCAAGCGACTTCGGATCCGAAGATTGCAGGTTTCGAGTCCTGCCAGGGTCGAAAAGTTTTGCAGCGCCAATCGACTTCGGATCCGAAGATTGCAGGTTCGAGTCCTGCCAGGGTCGAAAAGTTTTGCAGCGCCAAGCTGCGCGTCTGCAGACTCTGTAGACAAGTGCCTCTACGGCACGAACGCCGGGGCTTTGCTGTTCATTGTTTCACGGCAGCAAAGCTCTCGACCCTGCAAGGACTCGAACCTTGAATCTTCGGTTTAGGAAACCGACGCCTTATCCATTAGGCCACAGAGCCTCGCGGAAACCGTTCAGCGTTCCACCTAAGCTGGCTTCCCGCATCGCTAGCTTGAAGGCGAAAAAAGCTGCAGAAATGCTACGCCGCTGCGCTGTGGTCGCTGTGGCCTTGTGGCCTAATGGATAAGGCGTCGGACTTCGGATCCGAAGATTGCAGGTTCGAGTCCTGCCAGGGTCGAAAATTTTGCAGCGCCAAGCTGCGCATCTGCAGATACTGTAGACAAGTGCCTCTACGGCACGAACGCCGGGGCTTTGCTGTTCATTGTTTCACGCAGCAAAACTCTCGACCCAGCAAGTACACGAACCTTGGCTCTTCGGTTTAGGAGACCGACGCCTTATCCATTAGGCCACAGGGCCTCGCGGAAACCGTTCAGCGTTCCACCTAAGCTGGCTTTCCGCATCGCTTGTTTGAAGGCGAAAAAATCTGCAGAAATGCTGCGCCGCTCCGCAGTGGTCGTCGGGCCTTGTGGCCTAATGGATAAGGCGTCGGACTTCGGATCCAAAGATTGCAGGTTCGAGTCCTGCCAGGGTCGAAAATTTTGCAGCGCCAAGCTGCGCATCTGCAGATTCTGTAGACAAGTGCCTCTACGGCACGAACGCCGGGGCTTTGCTGTTCATTGTTTCACGCAGCAAAACTCTCGACCCAGCAAGTACACGAACCTTGGCTCTTCGGTTTAGGAGACCGACGCCTTATCCATTAGGCCACAGGGCCTCGCGGAAACCGTTCAGCGTTCCACCTAAGCTGGCTTTCCGCATCGCTTGTTGAAGGCGAAAAAATCTGCAGAAATGCTACGCCGCTCCGCAGTGGTCGTCGGGCATTGTGGCCTAATGGATAAGGCGTCGGACTTCGGATCCGAAGATTGCAGGTTCGAGTCCTGCCAGGGTCGATAAGTTTTGCAGCGCCAAGCGACTTCGGATCCGAAGATTGCAGGTTTCGAGTCCTGCCAGGGTCGAAAATTTTGCAGCGCCAATCGACTTCGGATCCGAAGATTGCAGGTTCGAGTCCTGCCAGGGTCGAAAAGTTTTGCAGCGCCAAGCTGCGCATCTGCAGACTCTGTAGACAAGTGCCTCTACGGCACGAACGCCGGGGCTTTGTCATTCATTGTTTCACGCAGCAAAACTCTAGACCCAGCAAGGACACGAACCTTGGCTCTTCGGTTTAGGAGACCGACGCCTTATCCATTAGGCCACAGGGCCTCGCGGAAACCGTTCAGCGTTCCACCTAAGCTGGCTTTCCGCATCGCTTGTTGAAGGCGAAAAAATCTGCAGAAATGCTACGCCGCTCCGCAGTGGTCGTCGGGCATTGTGGCCTAATGGATAAGGCGTCGGACTTCGGATCCGAAGATTGCAGGTTCGAGTCCTGCCAGAGTCGATAAGTTTTGCAGCGCCAAGCGACTTCGGATCCGAAGATTGCAGGTTTCGAGTCCTGCCAGGGTCGAAAAGTTTTGCAGCGCCAATCGACTTCGGATCCGAAGATTGCAGGTTCGAGTCCTGCCAGGGTCGAAAAGTTTTGCAGCGCCAAGCTGCGCGTCTGCAGACTCTGTAGACAAGTGCCTCTACGGCACGAACGCCGGGGCTTTGCTGTTCATTGTTTCACGGCAGCAAAGCTCTCGACCCTGCAAGGACTCGAACCTTGAATCTTCGGTTTAGGAAACCGACGCCTTATCCATTAGGCCACAGAGCCTCGCGGAAACCGTTCAGCGTTCCACCTAAGCTGGCTTCCCGCATCGCTAGCTTGAAGGCGAAAAAAGCTGCAGAAATGCTACGCCGCTGCGCTGTGGTCGCTGTGGCCTTGTGGCCTAATGGATAAGGCGTCGGACTTCGGATCCGAAGATTGCAGGTTCGAGTCCTGCCAGGGTCGAAAATTTTGCAGCGCCAAGCTGCGCATCTGCAGATACTGTAGACAAGTGCCTCTACGGCACGAACGCCGGGGCTTTGCTGTTCATTGTTTCACGCAGCAAAACTCTCGACCCAGCAAGTACACGAACCTTGGCTCTTCGGTTTAGGAGACCGACGCCTTATCCATTAGGCCACAGGGCCTCGCGGAAACCGTTCAGCGTTCCACCTAAGCTGGCTTTCCGCATCGCTTGTTTGAAGGCGAAAAAATCTGCAGAAATGCTGCGCCGCTCCGCAGTGGTCGTCGGGCCTTGTGGCCTAATGGATAAGGCGTCGGACTTCGGATCCAAAGATTGCAGGTTCGAGTCCTGCCAGGGTCGAAAATTTTGCAGCGCCAAGCTGCGCATCTGCAGATTCTGTAGACAAGTGCCTCTACGGCACGAACGCCGGGGCTTTGCTGTTCATTGTTTCACGCAGCAAAACTCTCGACCCAGCAAGTACACGAACCTTGGCTCTTCGGTTTAGGAGACCGACGCCTTATCCATTAGGCCACAGGGCCTCGCGGAAACCGTTCAGCGTTCCACCTAAGCTGGCTTTCCGCATCGCTTGTTGAAGGCGAAAAAATCTGCAGAAATGCTACGCCGCTCCGCAGTGGTCGTCGGGCATTGTGGCCTAATGGATAAGGCGTCGGACTTCGGATCCGAAGATTGCAGGTTCGAGTCCTGCCAGGGTCGATAAGTTTTGCAGCGCCAAGCGACTTCGGATCCGAAGATTGCAGGTTTCGAGTCCTGCCAGGGTCGAAAATTTTGCAGCGCCAATCGACTTCGGATCCGAAGATTGCAGGTTCGAGTCCTGCCAGGGTCGAAAAGTTTTGCAGCGCCAAGCTGCGCATCTGCAGACTCTGTAGACAAGTGCCTCTACGGCACGAACGCCGGGGCTTTGTCATTCATTGTTTCACGCAGCAAAACTCTAGACCCAGCAAGGACACGAACCTTGGCTCTTCGGTTTAGGAGACCGACGCCTTATCCATTAGGCCACAGGGCCTCGCGGAAACCGTTCAGCGTTCCACCTAAGCTGGCTTTCCGCATCGCTTGTTGAAGGCGAAAAAATCTGCAGAAATGCTACGCCGCTCCGCAGTGGTCGTCGGGCATTGTGGCCTAATGGATAAGGCGTCGGACTTCGGATCCGAAGATTGCAGGTTCGAGTCCTGCCAGGGTCGATAAGTTTTGCAGCGCCAAGCGACTTCGGATCCGAAGATTGCAGGTTTCGAGTCCTGCCAGGGTCGAAAATTTTGCAGCGCCAATCGACTTCGGATCCGAAGATTGCAGGTTCGAGTCCTGCCAGGGTCGAAAAGTTTTGCAGCGCCAAGCTGCGCATCTGCAGACTCTGTAGACAAGTGCCTCTACGGCACGAACGCCGGGGCTTTGTTGTTCATTGTTTCACGCAGCAAAACTCTCGACCCAGCAAGGACACGAACCTTGGCTCTTCGGTTTAGGAGACCGACGCCTTATCCATTAGGCCACAGGGCCTCGCGGAAACCGTTCAGCGTTCCACCTAAGCTGGCTTTCCGCATCGCTTGTTTGAAGGCGAAAAAATCTGCAGAAATGCTGCGCCGCTCCGCAGTGGTCGTCGGGCCTTGTGGCCTAATGGATAAGGCGTCGGACTTCGGATCCGAAGATTGCAGGTTCGAGTCCTGCCAGGGTCGAAAATTTTGCAGCGCCAAGCTGCGCATCTGCAGATTCTGTAGACAAGTGCCTCTACGGCACGAACGCCGGGGCTTTGCTGTTCATTGTTTCACGCAGCAAAAC
Organism: Heligmosomoides polygyrus polygyrus; assembly: GCA_947396885.1. NCBI lineage: Eukaryota > Metazoa > Nematoda > Chromadorea > Rhabditida > Heligmosomidae > Heligmosomoides > Heligmosomoides polygyrus. The sequence continues at coordinate 38,961,062 of OX377203.1, forward strand.
TCTCGACCCAGCAAGTACACGAACCTTGGCTCTTCGGTTTAGGAGACCGACGCCTTATCCATTAGGCCACAGGGCCTCGCGGAAACCGTTCAGCGTTCCACCTAAGCTGGCTTTCCGCATCGCTTGTTTGAAGACGAAAAAATCTGCAGAAATGCTGCGCCGCTCCGCAGTGGTCGTCGGGCCTTGTGGCCTAATGGATAAGGCGTCGAACTTCGGATCCGAAGATTGCAGGTTCGAGTCCTGCCAGGGTCGGAAAGTTTTGCAGCGCCAAGCTGCGCATCTGCAGACTCTGTAGACAAGTGCCTCTACGGCACGAACGCCGGGGCTTTGTTGTTCATTGTTTCACGCAGCAAAACTCTCGACCCAGCAAGGACACGAACCTTGGCTCTTCGGTTTAGGAGACCGACGCCTTATCCATTAGGCCACAGGGCCTCGCGGAAACCGTTCAGCGTTCCACCTAAGCTGGCTTTCCGCATCGCTTGTTTGAAGGCGAAAAAATCTGCAGAAATGCTACGCCGCTCCGCAGTGGTCGTCGGGCCTTGTGGCCTAATGGATAAGGCGTCGAACTTCGGATCCGAAGATTGCAGGTTCGAGTCCTGCCAGGGTCGGAAAGTTTTGCAGCGCCAAGCTGCGCATCTGCAGACTCTGTAGACAAGTGCCTCTACGGCACGAACGCCGGGGCTTTGTTGTTCATTGTTTCACGCAGCAAAACTCTCGACCCAGCAAGTACACGAACCTTGGCTCTTCGGTTTAGGAGACCGACGCCTTATCCATTAGGCCAGAGGGCCTCGCGGAAACCGTTCAGCATTCCACCTAAGCTGGCTTTCCGCATCGCTTGTTTGAAGACGAAAAAATCTGCAGAAATGCTGCGCCGCTCCGCAGTGGTCGTCGGGCCTTGTGGCCTAATGGATAAGGCGTCGAACTTCGGATCCGAAGATTGCAGGTTCGAGTCCTGCCAGGGTCGGAAAGTTTTGCAGCGCCAAGCTGCGCATCTGCAGACTCTGTAGACAAGTGCCTCTACGGCACGAACGCCGGGGCTTTGTTGTTCATTGTTTCACGCAGCAAAACTCTCGACCCAGCAAGGACACGAACCTTGGCTCTTCGGTTTAGGAGACCGACGCCTTATCCATTAGGCCACAGGGCCTCGCGGAAACCGTTCAGCGTTCCACCTAAGCTGGCTTTCCGCATCGCTTGTTTGAAGGCGAAAAAATCTGCAGAAATGCTGCGCCGCTCCGCAGTGGTCGTCGGGCCTTGTGGCCTAATGGATAAGGCGTCGGACTTCGGATCCGAAGATTGCAGGTTCGAGTCCTGCCAGGGTCGGAAAGTTTTGCAGCGCCAAGCTGCGCATCTGCAGACTCTGTAGACAAGTGCCTCTACGGCACGAACGCCGGGGCTTTGTTGTTCATTGTTTCACGCAGCAAAACTCTCGACCCAGCAAGGACACGAACCTTGGCTCTTCGGTTTAGGAGACCGACGCCTTATCCATTAGGCCACAGGGCCTCGCGGAAACCGTTCAGCGTTCCACCTAAGCTGGCTTTCCGCATCGCTTGTTTGAAGGCGAAAAAATCTGCAGAAATGCTGCGCCGCTCCGCAGTGGTCGTCGGGCCTTGTGGCCTAATGGATAAGGCGTCGGACTTCGGATCCGAAGATTGCAGGTTCGAGTCCTGCCAGGGTCGGAAAGTTTTGCAGCGCCAAGCTGCGCATCTGCAGACTCTGTAGACAAGTGCCTCTACGGCACGAACGCCGGGGCTTTGTTGTTCATTGTTTCACGCAGCAAAACTCTCGACCCAGCAAGGACACGAACCTTGGCTCTTCGGTTTAGGAGACCGACGCCTTATCCATTAGGCCACAGGGCCTCGCGGAAACCGTTCAGCGTTCCACCTAAGCTGGCTTTCCGCATCGCTTGTTTGAAGGCGAAAAAATCTGCAGAAATGCTACGCCGCTCCGCAGTGGTCTTCGGGCCTTGTGGCCTAATGGATAAGGCGTCGAACTTCGGATCCGAAGATTGCAGGTTCGAGTCCTGCCAGGGTCGGAAAGTTTTGCAGCGCCAAGCTGCGCATCTGCAGACTCTGTAGACAAGTGCCTCTACGGCACGAACGCCGGGGCTTTGTTGTTCATTGTTTCACGCAGCAAAACTCTCGACCCAGCAAGGACACGAACCTTGGCTCTTCGGTTTAGGAGACCGACGCCTTATCCATTAGGCCACAGGGCCTCGCGGAAACCGTTCAGCGTTCCACCTAAGCTGGCTTTCCGCATCGCTTGTTTGAAGGCGAAAAAATCTGCAGAAATGCTGCGCCGCTCCGCAGTGGTCGTCGGGCCTTGTGGCCTAATGGATAAGGCGTCGGACTTCGGATCCGAAGATTGCAGGTTCGAGTCCTGCCAGGGTCGAAAATTTTGCAGCGCCAAGCTGCGCATCTGCAGATTCTGTAGACAAGTGCCTCTACGGCACGAACGCCGGGGCTTTGCTGTTCATTTTTTCACGCAGCAAAACTCTCAACCCAGCAAGTACACGAACCTTGGCTCTTCGGTTTAGGAGACCGACGCCTTATCCATTAGGCCACAGGGCCTCGCGGAAACCGTTCAGCGTTCCACCTAAGCTGGCTTTCCGCATCGCTTGTTTGAAGGCGAAAAAATCTGCAGAAATGCTGCGCCGCTCCGCAGTGGTCGTCGGGCCTTGTGGCCTAATGGATAAGGCGTCGGACTTCGGATCCGAAGATTGCAGGTTCGAGTCCTGCCAGGGTCGAAAATTTTGCAGCGCCAAGCTGCGCATCTGCAGATTCTGTAGACAAGTGCCTCTACGGCACGAACGCCGGGGCTTTGCTGTTCATTTTTTCACGCAGCAAAACTCTCAACCCAGCAAGTACACGAACCTTGGCTCTTCGGTTTAGGAGACCGACGCCTTATCCATTAGGCCACAGGGCCTCGCGGAAACCGTTCAGCGTTCCACCTAAGCTGGCTTTCCGCATCGCTTGTTTGAAGGCGAAAAAATCTGCAGAAATGCTGCGCCGCTCCGCAGTGGTCGTCGGGCCTTGTGGCCTAATGGATAAGGCGTCGGACTTCGGATCCGAAGATTGCAGGTTCGAGTCCTGCCAGGGTCGAAAATTTTGCAGCGCCAAGCTGCGCATCTGCAGATTCTGTAGACAAGTGCCTCTACGGCACGAACGCCGGGGCTTTGCTGTTCATTTTTTCACGCAGCAAAACTCTCAACCCAGCAAGTACACGAACCTTGGCTCTTCGGTTTAGGAGACCGACGCCTTATCCATTAGGCCACAGGGCCTCGCGGAAACCGTTCAGCGTTCCACCTAAGCTGGCTTTCCGCATCGCTTGTTTGAAGGCGAAAAAATCTGCAGAAATGCTGCGCCGCTCCGCAGTGGTCGTCGGGCCTTGTGGCCTAATGGATAAGGCGTCGGACTTCGGATCCGAAGATTGCAGGTTCGAGTCCTGCCAGGGTCGAAAATTTTGCAGCGCCAAGCTGCGCATCTGCAGATTCTGTAGACAAGTGCCTCTACGGCACGAACGCCGGGGCTTTGCTGTTCATTTTTTCACGCAGCAAAACTCTCAACCCAGCAAGTACACGAACCTTGGCTCTTCGGTTTAGGAGACCGACGCCTTATCCATTAGGCCACAGGGCCTCGCGGAAACCGTTCAGCGTTCCACCTAAGCTGGCTTTCCGCATCGCTTGTTTGAAGGCGAAAAAATCTGCAGAAATGCTGCGCCGCTCCGCAGTGGTCGTCGGGCCTTGTGGCCTAATGGATAAGGCGTCGGACTTCGGATCCGAAGATTGCAGGTTCGAGTCCTGCCAGGGTCGATAAGTTTTGCAGCGCCAATCGACTTCGGATCCGAAGATTGCAGGTTCGAGTCCTGCCAGGGTCGAAAAGTTTTGCAGCGCCAAGCTGCGCGTCTGCAGACTCTGTAGACAAGTGCCTCTACGGCACGAACGCCGGGGCTTTGCTGTTCATTGTTTCACGGCAGCAAAGCTCTCGACCCTGCAAGGACTCGAACCTTGAATCTTCGGTTTAGGAGACCGACGCCTTATCCATTAGGCCACAGAGCCTCGCGGAAACCGTTCAGCGTTCCACCTAAGCTGGCTTCCCGCATCGCTAGCTTGAAGGCGAAAAAAGCTGCAGAAATGCTACGCCGCTGCGCTGTGGTCGCTGTGGCCTTGTGGCCTAATGGATAAGGCGTCGGACTTCGGATCCGAAGATTGCAGGTTCGAGTCCTGCCAGGTTCGAAAAGTTTTGCAGCGCCAAGCTGCGCATCTGCAGACTCTGTAGACAAGTGCCTCTACGGCAGGAACGCCGGGGCTTTGATGTTGATTGTTTCACGCAGCAAAACCCTCGACCCAGCAAGGACTCGAACCTTGAATCTTCGGTTTAGGAGACCGACGCCTTATCCATTAGGCCACAGGGCCTCGCGGAAACCGTTCAGCGTTCCACCTAAGCTGGCTTTCCGCATCGCTTGTTGAAGGCGAAAAAATCTGCAGAAATGCTACGCCGCTGCGCTGTGGTCGCTGTGGCCTTGTGGCCTAATGGATAAGGCGTCGGACTTCGGATCCGAAGATTGCAGGTTCGAGTCCTGCCAGGGTCGGAAAGTTTTGCAGCGCCAAGCTGCGCATCTGCAGACTCTGTAGACAAGTGCCTCTACGGCAGGAACGCCGGGGCTTTGATGTTGATTGTTTCACGCAGCAAAACCCTCGACCCAGCAAGGACTCGAACCTTGAATCTTCGGTTTAGGAGACCGACGCCTTATCCATTAGGCCACAGGGCCTCGCGGAAACCGTTCAGCGTTCCACCTAAGCTGGCTTTCCGCATCGCTTGTTTGAAGACGAAAAAATCTGCAGAAATGCTGCGCCGCTCCGCAGTGGTCGTCGGGCCTTGCGGCCTAATGGATAAGGCGTCGGACTTCGGATCCGAAGATTGCAGGTTCGAGTCCTGCCAGGGTCGAAAAGTTTTGCAGCGCCAAGCTGCGCGTCTGCAGACTCTGTAGACAAGTGCCTCTACGGCACGAACGCCGGGGCTTTGCTGTTCATTGTTTCACGGCAGCAAAGCTCTCGACCCTGCAAGGACTCGAACCTTGAATCTTCGGTTTAGGAGACCGACGCCTTATCCATTAGGCCACAGAGCCTCGCGGAAACCGTTCAGCGTTCCACCTAAGCTGGCTTCCCGCATCGCTAGCTTGAAGGCGAAAAAAGCTGCAGAAATGCTACGCCGCTGCGCTGTGGTCGCTGTGGCCTTGTGGCCTAATGGATAAGGCGTCGGACTTCGCATCCGAAGATTGCAGGTTCGAGTCCTGCCAGGTTCGAAAAGTTTTGCAGCGCCAAGCTGCGCATCTGCAGACTCTGTAGACAAGTGCCTCTACGGCAGGAACGCCGGGGCTTTGATGTTGATTGTTTCACGCAGCAAAACCCTCGACCCAGCAAGGACTCGAACCTTGAATCTTCGGTTTAGGAGACCGACGCCTTATCCATTAGGCCACAGGGCCAGGCGGAAACCGTTCAGCGTTCCACCTAAGCTGACTTTCCGCATCGCTAGCTTGAAGGCGAAAAAAGCTGCAGAAATGCTACGCCGCTCCGCAGTGGTCGTCGGGCCTTGTGGCCTAATGGATAAGGCGTCGAACTTCGGATCCGAAGATTGCAGGTTCGAGTCCTGCCAGGGTCGGAAAGTTTTGCAGCGCCAAGCTGCGCATCTGCAGACTCTGTAGACAAGTGCCTCTACGGCAGGAACGCCGGGGCTTTGATGTTGATTGTTTCACGCAGCAAAACCCTCGACCCAGCAAGGACTCGAACCTTGAATCTTCGGTTTAGGAGACCGACGCCTTATCCATTAGGCCACAGGGCCTCGCGGAAACCGTTCAGCGTTCCACCTAAGCTGGCTTTCCGCATCGCTTGTTTGAAGACGAAAAAATCTGCAGAAATGCTGCGCCGCTCCGCAGTGGTCGTCGGGCCTTGCGGCCTAATGGATAAGGCGTCGGACTTCGGATCCGAAGATTGCAGGTTCGAGTCCTGCCAGGGTCGAAAATTTTGCAGCGCCAAGCTGCGCATCTGCAGATTCTGTAGACAAGTGCCTCTACGGCACGAACGCCGGGGCTTTGCTGTTCATTGTTTCACGCAGCAAAACTCTCGACCCAGCAAGGACTCGAACCTTGAATCTTCGGTTTAGGAGACCGACGCCTTATCCATTAGGCCACAGGGCCAGGCGGAAACCGTTCAGCGTTCCACCTAAGCTGACTTTCCGCATCGCTTGTTTGAAGACGAAAAAATCTGCAGAAATGCTGCGCCGCTCCGCAGTGGTCGTCGGGCCTTGCGGCCTAATGGATAAGGCGTCGAACTTCGGATCCGAAGATTGCAGGTTCGAGTCCTGCCAGGGTCGGAAAGTTTTGCAGCGCCAAGCTGCGCATCTGCAGACTCTGTAGACAAGTGCCTCTACGGCAGGAACGCCGGGGCTTTGATGTTGATTGTTTCACGCAGCAAAACCCTCGACCCAGCAAGGACTCGAACCTTGAATCTTCGGTTTAGGAGACCGACGCCTTATCCATTAGGCCACAGGGCCTCGCGGAAACCGTTCAGCGTTCCACCTAAGCTGGCTTTCCGCATCGCTTGTTTGAAGACGAAAAAATCTGCAGAAATGCTGCGCCGCTCCGCAGTGGTCGTCGGGCCTTGCGGCCTAATGGATAAGGCGTCGGACTTCGGATCCGAAGATTGCAGGTTCGAGTCCTGCCAGGGTCGAAAATTTTGCAGCGCCAAGCTGCGCATCTGCAGATTCTGTAGACAAGTGCCTCTACGGCACGAACGCCGGGGCTTTGCTGTTCATTGTTTCACGCAGCAAAACTCTCGACCCAGCAAGTACACGAACCTTGGCTCTTCGGTTTAGGAGACCGACGCCTTATCCATTAGGCCACAGGGCCTCGCGGAAACCGTTCAGCGTTCCACCTAATCTGGCCTTCCGCGTCGCTTGTTGAAGGCGAAAAAATCTGCAGAAATGCTACGCCGCTCCGCAGTGGTCGTCGGGCATTGTGGCCTAATGGATAAGGCGTCGGACTTCGGATCCGAAGATTGCAGGTTCGAGTCCTGCCAGGGTCGATAAGTTTTGCAGCGCCAAGCGACTTCGGATCCGAAGATTGCAGGTTCGAGTCCTGCCAGGGTCGAAAAGTTTTGCAGCGCCAAGCTGCGCGTCTGCAGACTCTGTAGACAAGTGCCTCTACGGCACGAACGCCGGGGCTTTGCTGTTCATTGTTTCACGCAGCAAAACTCTCGACCCGGCAAGGACTCGAACCTTGAATCTTCGGTTTAGGAGACCGACGCCTTATCCATTAGGCCACAGGGCCTCGCGGAAACCGTTCAGCGTTCCACCTAAGCTGGCTTTCCGCATCGCTTGTTGAAGGCGAAAAAATCTGCAGAAATGCTACGCCGCTCCGCAGTGGTCGTCGGGCATTGTGGCCTAATGGATAAGGCGTCGGACTTCGGATCCGAAGATTGCAGGTTCGAGTCCTGCCAGGGTCGATAAGTTTTGCAGCGCCAAGCGACTTCGGATCCGAAGATTGCAGGTTTCGAGTCCTGCCAGGGTCGAAAAGTTTTGCAGCGCCAATCGACTTCGGATCCGAAGATTGCAGGTTCGAGTCCTGCCAGGGTCGAAAAGTTTTGCAGCGCCAAGCTGCGCGTCTGCAGACTCTGTAGACAAGTGCCTCTACGGCACGAACGCCGGGGCTTTGCTGTTCATTGTTTCACGCAGCAAAACTCTCGACCCGGCAAGGACTCGAACCTTGAATCTTCGGTTTAGGAGACCGACGCCTTATCCATTAGGCCACAGGGCCTCGCGGAAACCTTTCAGCGTTCCACCTAAGCTGGCTTTCCGCATCGCTTGTTGAAGGCGAAAAAATCTGCAGAAATGCTACGCCGCTCCGCAGTGGTCGTCGGGCATTGTGGCCTAATGGATAAGGCGTCGGACTTCGGATCCGAAGATTGCAGGTTCGAGTCCTGCCAGGGTCGATAAGTTTTGGAGCGCCAAGCTGCGCATCTGCAGACTCTGTAGACAAGTGCCTCTACGGCACGAACGCCGGGGCTTTGCTGTTCATTTTTTCACGCAGCAAAACTCTCAACCCAGCAAGTACACGAACCTTGGCTCTTCGGTTTAGGAGACCGACGCCTTATCCATTAGGCCACAGGGCCTCGCGGAAACCGTTCAGCGTTCCACCTAAGCTGGTTTTCCGCATCGCTTGTTTGAAGGCGAAAAAATCTGCAGAAATGCTGCGCCGCTCCGCAGTGGTCGTCGGGCCTCGTGGCCTAATGGATAAGGCGTCGGACTTCGGATCCGAAGATTGCAGGTTCGAGTCCTGCCAGGGTCGAAAAGTTTTGCAGCGCCAAGCTGCGCGTCTGCAGACTCTGTAGACAAGTGCCTCTACGGCACGAACGCCGGGGCTTTGCTGTTCATTGTTTCACACAGCAAAACTCTCGACCCAGCAAGGACTCGAACCTTGAATCTTCGGTTTAGGAGACCGACGCCTTATCCATTAGGCCACAGGGCCTCGCGGAAACCGTTCAGCGTTCCACCTAAGCTGGTTTTCCGCATCGCTTGTTTGAAGGCGAAAAAATCTGCAGAAATGCTGCGCCGCTCCGCAGTGGTCGTCGGGCCTCGTGGCCTAATGGATAAGGCGTCGGACTTCGGATCCGAAGATTGCAGGTTCGAGTCCTGCCAGGGTCGGGAAGTTTTGGAGCGCCAAGCTGCGCATCTGCAGACTCTGTAGACAAGTGCCTTTACGGCACGAACGCCGGGGCTTTGTTGTTCATTGTTTCACGCAGCAAAACTCTCGACCCAGCAAGGACTCGAACCTTGAATCTTCGGTTTAGGAGACCGACGCCTTATCCATTAGCCTCGCGGAAACCGTTCAGCGTTCCACCTAAGCTGGCTTTCCGCATCGCTTGTTGAAGGCGAAAAAATCTGCAGAAATGCTACGCCGCTCCGCAGTGGTCGTCGGGCATAGTGGCCTAATGGATAAGGCGTCGGACTTCGGATCCGAAGATTGCAGGTTCGAGTCCTGCCAGGGTCGATAAGTTTTGCAGCGCCAAGCGACTTCGGATCCGAAGATTGCAGGTTTCGAGTCCTGCAATCTTCGGATCCGAAGTCGAAAAGTTGGTCTAGGGTCGAAAAGTTTTGGAGCGCCAAGCTGCGCATCTGCTGACTCTGTAGATAAGTGCCTCTACGGCACGAACGCCGGGGCTTTGCTGTTCATTGTTTCACGCAGCAAAACTCTCGACCCAGCAAGGACTCAAACCTTGAATCTTCGGTTTAGGAGACCGACGCCTTATCCATTAGCCTCGCGGAAACCGTTCAGCGTTCCACCTAAGCTGGCTTTCCGCATCGCTTGCTTGAAGGCGAAAAAATCTGCAGAAATGCTACGCCGCTCCGCAGTGGTCGTCGGGCCTTGTGGCCTAATGGATAAGGCGTCGGACTTCGGATCCGAAGATTGCAGGTTCGAGTCCTGCCAGGGTCGATAAGTTTTGCAGCGCCAAGCGACTTCGGATCCGAAGATTGCAGGTTCGAGTCCTGCCAGGGTCGAAAAGTTTTGCAGCGCCAAGCTGCGCGTCTGCAGACTCTGTAGACAAGTGCCTCTACGGCACGAACGCCGGGGCTTTGCTGTTCATTGTTTCACGCAGCAAAACTCTCGACCCGGCAAGGACTCGAACCTTGAATCTTCGGTTTAGGAGACCGACGCCTTATCCATTAGGCCACAGGGCCTCGCGGAAACCGTTCAGCGTTCCACCTAAGCTGGCTTTCCGCATCGCTTGTTGAAGGCGAAAAAATCTGCAGAAATGCTACGCCGCTCCGCAGTGGTCGTCGGGCATTGTGGCCTAATGGATAAGGCGTCGGACTTCGGATCCGAAGATTGCAGTTTCGAGTCCTGCCAGGGTCGATAAGTTTTGCAGCGCCAAGCGACTTCGGATCCGAAGATTGCAGGTTTCGAGTCCTGCCAGGGTCGAAAAGTTTTGCAGCGCCAATCGACTTCGGATCCGAAGATTGCAGGTTCGAGTCCTGCCAGGGTCGAAAAGTTTTGCAGCGCCAAGCTGCGCGTCTGCAGACTCTGTAGACAAGTGCCTCTACGGCACGAACGCCGGGGCTTTGCTGTTCATTGTTTCACGCAGCAAAACTCTCGACCCGGCAAGGACTCGAACCTTGAATCTTCGGTTTAGGAGACCGACGCCTTATCCATTAGGCCACAGGGCCTCGCGGAAACCGTTCAGCGTTCCACCTAAGCTGGCTTTCCGCATCGCTTGTTGAAGGCGAAAAAATCTGCAGAAATGCTACGCCGCTCCGCAGTGGTCGTCGGGCATTGTGGCCTAATGGATAAGGCGTCGGACTTCGGATCCGAAGATTGCAGGTTCGAGTCCTGCCAGGGTCGATAAGTTTTGCAGCGCCAAGCGACTTCGGATCCGAAGATTGCAGGTTTCGAGTCCTGCCAGGGTCGAAAAGTTTTGCAGCGCCAATCGACTTCGGTTCCGAAGATTGCAGGTTCGAGTCCTGCCAGGGTCGAAAAGTTTTGCAGCGCCAAGCTGCGCGTCTGCAGACTCTGTAGACAAGTGCCTCTACGGCACGAACGCCGGGGCTTTGCTGTTCATTGTTTCACGCAGCAAAACTCTCGACCCGGCAAGGACTCGAACCTTGAATCTTCGGTTTAGGAGACCGACGCCTTATCCATTAGGCCACAGGGCCTCGCGGAAACCTTTCAGCGTTCCACCTAAGCTGGCTTTCCGCATCGCTTGTTGAAGGCGAAAAAATCTGCAGAAATGCTACGCCGCTCCGCAGTGGTCGTCGGGCATTGTGGCCTAATGGATAAGGCGTCGGACTTCGGATCCGAAGATTGCAGGTTCGAGTCCTGCCAGGGTCGATAAGTTTTGGAGCGCCAAGCTGCGCATCTGCAGACTCTGTAGACAAGTGCCTTTACGGCACGAACGCCGGGGCTTTGTTGTTCATTGTTTCACGCAGCAAAACTCTCGACCCAGCAAGGACTCGAACCTTGAATCTTCGGTTTAGGAGACCGACGCCTTATCCATTAGGCCACAGGGCCTCGCGGAAACCGTTCAGCGTTCCACCTAAGCTGGCTTTCCGCATCGCTTGCTTGAAGGCGAAAAAATCTGCAGAAATGCTGCGCCGCTCCGCAGTGGTCGTCGGGCCTTGTGGCCTAATGGATAAGGCGTCGGACTTCGGATCCGAAGATTGCAGGTTCGAGTCCTGCCAGGGTCGAAAAGTTTTGCAGCGCCAAGCGGCTTTGGATCCGAAGATTGCAGGTTCGAGTCCTGCCAGGGTCGGAAAGTTTTGGAGCGCCAAGCTGCGCATCTGCAGACTCTGTAGACAAGTGCCTCTACGGCACGAACGCCGGGGCTTTGCTGTTCATTGTTTCACACAGCAAAACTCTCGACCCAGCAAGGACTCGAACCTTGAATCTTCGGTTTAGGAGACCGACGCCTTATCCATTAGGCCACAGGGCCTCGCGGAAACCGTTCAGCGTTCCACCTAAGCTGGTTTTCCGCATCGCTTGTTTGAAGGCGAAAAAATCTGCAGAAATGCTGCGCCGCTCCGCAGTGGTCGTCGGGCCTCGTGGCCTAATGGATAAGGCGTCGGACTTCGGATCCGAAGATTGCAGGTTCGAGTCCTGCCAGGGTCGGAAAGTTTTGGAGCGCCAAGCTGCGCATCTGCAGACTCTGTAGACAAGTGCCTTTACGGCACGAACGCCGGGGCTTTGTTGTTCATTGTTTCACGCAGCAAAACTCTCGACCCAGCAAGGACTCGAACCTTGAATCTTCGGTTTAGGAGACCGACGCCTTATCCATTAGGCCACAGGGCCTCGCGGAAACCGTTCAGCGTTCCACCTAAGCTGGCTTTCCGCATCGCTTGTTGAAGGCGAAAAAATCTGCAGAAATGCTACGCCGCTCCGCAGTGGTCGTCGGGCATAGTGGCCTAATGGATAAGGCGTCGGACTTCGGATCCGAAGATTGCAGGTTCGAGTCCTGCCAGGGTCGATAAGTTTTGCAGCGCCAAGCGACTTCGGATCCGAAGATTGCAGGTTTCGAGTCCTGCCAGGGTCGAAAAGTTTTGGAGCGCCAAGCTGCGCATCTGCTGACTCTGTAGATAAGTGCCTCTACGGCACGAACGCCGGGGCTTTGCTGTTCATTGTTTCACGCAGCAAAACTCTCGACCCAGCAAGGACTCAAACCTTGAATCTTCGGTTTAGGAGACCGACGCCTTATCCATTAGCCTCGCGGAAACCGTTCAGCGTTCCACCTAAGCTGGCTTTCCGCATCGCTTACTTGAAGGCGAAAAAATCTGCAGAAATGCTACGCCGCTCCGCAGTGGTCGTCGGGCCTTGTGGCCTAATGGATAAGGCGTCGGGCTTCGGATCCGAAGATTGCAGGTTCGAGTCCTGCAAGGGTCGAAAAGTTTTGCAGCGCCAAGCGACTTCGGATCCGAAGATTGCAGGTTCGGGTCCTGCTAGGGTCGAAAAGTTTTGCAGCGCAAGCTGCGCATCTGCTGACTCTGTAGACAAGTGCCTCTCGGTACGAACGCAGGGGCTTGTTATTCATTGTTTCACGCAGCAAAACTCTCGACCCAGCAAGGACTCGAACCTTGAATCCTCGGTTTAGGAGACCGACGCCTTATCCATTAGGCCACAGGGCCTCGCGGAAACCGTTCAGCGTTCCACCTAAGCTGGCTTTCCGCATCGCTTGCTTGAAGGCGAAAAAATCTGCAGAAATGCTGCGCCGCTCCGCAGTGGTCTCGGGCCTTGTGGGCTAATGGATAAGGCGTCGGACTTCGGATCCGAAGATTGCAGGTTCGAGTCCTGCCAGGGTCGGAAAGTTTTGGAGCGCCAAGCTGCGCATCTGCAGACTCTGTAGACAAGTGCCTTTACGGCACGAACGCCGGGGCTTTGTTGTTCATTGTTTCACGCAGCAAAACTCTCGACCCAGCAAGGACTCGAACCTTGAATCTTCGGTTTAGGAGACCGACGCCTTATCCATTAGGCCACAGGGCCTCGCGGAAACCGTTCAGCGTTCCACCTAAGCTGGCTTTCCGCATCGCTTGTTGAAGGCGAAAAAATCTGCAGAAATGCTACGCCGCTCCGCAGTGGTCGTCGGGCATAGTGGCCTAATGGATAAGGCGTCGGACTTCGGATCCGAAGATTGCAGGTTCGAGTCCTGCCAGGGTCGATAAGTTTTGCAGCGCCAAGCGACTTCGGATCCGAAGATTGCAGGTTTCGAGTCCTGCCAGGGTCGAAAAGTTTTGGAGCGCCAAGCTGCGCATCTGCTGACTCTGTAGATAAGTGCCTCTACGGCACGAACGCCGGGGCTTTGCTGTTCATTGTTTCACGCAGCAAAACTCTCGACCCAGCAAGGACTCAAACCTTGAATCTTCGGTTTAGGAGACCGACGCCTTATCCATTAGCCTCGCGGAAACCGTTCAGCGTTCCACCTAAGCTGGCTTTCCGCATCGCTTACTTGAAGGCGAAAAAATCTGCAGAAATGCTACGCCGCTCCGCAGTGGTCGTCGGGCCTTGTGGCCTAATGGATAAGGCGTCGGGCTTCGGATCCGAAGATTGCAGGTTCGAGTCCTGCAAGGGTCGAAAAGTTTTGCAGCGCCAAGCGACTTCGGATCCGAAGATTGCAGGTTCGGGTCCTGCTAGGGTCGAAAAGTTTTGCAGCGCAAGCTGCGCATCTGCTGACTCTGTAGACAAGTGCCTCTCGGTACGAACGCAGGGGCTTGTTATTCATTGTTTCACGCAGCAAAACTCTCGACCCAGCAAGGACTCGAACCTTGAATCCTCGGTTTAGGAGACCGACGCCTTATCCATTAGGCCACAGGGCCTCGCGGAAACCGTTCAGCGTTCCACCTAAGCTGGCTTTCCGCATCGCTTGCTTGAAGGCGAAAAAATCTGCAGAAATGCTGCGCCGCTCCGCAGTGGTCTCGGGCCTTGTGGGCTAATGGATAAGGCGTCGGACTTCGGATCCGAAGATTGCAGGTTCGAGTCCTGCCAGGGTCGAAAAGTTTTGCAGCGCCAAGCTGCGCATCTGCTGACTCTGTAGACAAGTGCCTCTACGGCACGAACGCCGGGGCTTTGCTGTTCATTGTTTCACGCAGTAAAACTCTCGACCCAGCAAGGACTCAAACCTTGAATCTTCGGTTTAGGAGACCGACGCCTTATCCATTAGCCTCGCGGAAACCGTTCAGCGTTCCACCTAAGCTGGCTTTCCGCATCGCTTGCTTGAAGGCGAAAAAATCTGCAGAAATGCTGCGCCGCTCCGCAGTGGTGGTCGGGCCTTGTGGCCTAATGGACAAGGCGTCGGACTTCGGATCCGAAGATTGCAGGTTCGAGTCCTGCAAGGGTCGAAAAGTTTTGCAGCGCCAAGCGACTTCGGATCCGAAGATTGCAGGTTCGAGTCCTGTCAGGGTCGAAAAGTTTTGCAGCGCCAAGCTGCGCATCTGCTGACTCTGCAGACAAGTGCCTCTACGGCACGAACGCCGGGGCTTTGCTGTTCATTGTTTCACGCAGTAAAACTCTCGACCCAGCAAGGACTCAAACCTTGAATCTTCGGTTTAGGAGACCGACGCCTTATCCATTAGCCTCGCGGAAACCGTTCAGCGTTCCACCTAAGCTGGCTTTCCGCATCGCTTGCTTGAAGGCGAAAAAATCTGCAGAAATGCTGCGCCGCTCCGCAGTGGTCGTCGGGCCTTGTGGCCTAATGGATAAGGCGTCGGACTTCGGATCCGAAGATTGCAGGTTCGAGTCCTGCCAGGGTCGGAAAGTTTTGGAGCGCCAAGCTGCGCATCTGCAGACTCTGTAGACAAGTGCCTTTACGGCACGAACGCCGGGGCTTTGCTTTTCATTGTTTCACGCAGCAAAACTCTCGACCCAGCAAGGACTCGAACCTTGAATCTTCGGTTTAGGAGACCGACGCCTTATCCATTAGGCCACAGGGCCTCGCGGAAACCGTTCAGCGTTCCACCTAAGCTGGCTTTCCGCATCGCTTGCTTGAAGGCGAAAAAATCTGCAGAAATGCTGCGCCGCTCCGCAGTGGTCGTCGGGCCTTGTGGCCTAATGGATAAGGCGTCTTACTTCGGATCCGAAGATTGCAGGTTCGAGTCCTGCCAGGGTCGAAAAGTTTTGCAGCGCCAAGCTGCGCATCTGCTGACTCTGTAGACAAGTGCCTCTACGGCACGAACGCCGGGGCTTTGCTGTTCATTGTTTCACGCAGTAAAACTCTCGACCCAGCAAGGACTCAAACCTTGAATCTTCGGTTTAGGAGACCGACGCCTTATCCATTAGCCTCGCGGAAACCGTTCAGCGTTCCACCTAAGCTGGCTTTCCGCATCGCTTGCTTGAAGGCGAAAAAATCTGCAGAAATGCTGCGCCGCTCCGCAGTGGTCGTCGGGCCTTGTGGCCTAATGGATAAGGCGTCGGACTTCGGATCCGAAGATTGCAGGTTCGAGTCCTGCAAGGGTCGAAAAGTTTTGCAGCGCCAAGCGACTTCGGATCCGAAGATTGCAGGTTCGAGTCCTGTCAGGGTCGGAAAGTTTTGCAGCGCAAGCTGCGCATCTGCAGACTCTGTAGACAAGTGCCTCTACGGCACGAACGCCGGGGCTTTGCTGTTCATTGTTTCACACAGCAAAACTCTCGACCCAGCAAGGACTCGAACCTTGAATCTTCGGTTTAGGAGACCGACGCCTTATCCATTAGGCCACAGGGCCTCGCGGAAACCGTTCAGCGTTCCCCCTAAGCTGGCTTTCCGCATCGCTTGTTTGAAGGCGAAAAAATCTTCAGAAATGCTGCGCCGCTCCGCAGTGGTCGTCGGGCCTTGTGGCCTAATGGATAAGGCGTCGGACTTCGGATCCGAAGATTGCAGGTTCGAGTCCTGCCAGGGTCGAAAAGTTTTGCAGCGCCAAGCGACTTCGGATCCGAAGATTGCAGGTTCGGGTCCTGCTAGGGTCGAAAAGTTTTGCAGCGCAAGCTGCGCATCTGCAGACTCTGTAGACAAGTGCCTTTACGGCACGAACGCCGGGGCTTTGTTGTTCATTGTTTCACGCAGCAAAACTCTCGACCCAGCAAGGACTCGAACCTTGAATCTTCGGTTTAGGAGACCGACGCCTTATCCATTAGCCTCGCGGAAACCGTTCAGCGTTCCACCTAAGCTGGCTTTCCGCATCGCTTGCTTGAAGGCGAAAAAATCTGCAGAAATACTGCGCCGCTCCGCAGTGGTCGACTGGCCTTGTGGCCTAATGGATAAGGCGTCGGACTTCGGATCCGAAGATTGCAGGTTCGAGTCCTGCCAGGGTCGGAAAGTTTTGCAGCGCCAAGCTGCGCATCTGCTGACTCTGTAGACAAGTGCCTCTACGGCACGAACGCCGGGGCTTTGCTGTTCATTGTTTCACGCAGTAAAACTCTCGACCCAGCAAGGACTCAAACCTTGAATCTTCGGTTTAGGAGACCGACGCCTTATCCATTAGCCTCGCGGAAACCGGTCAGCGTTCCACCTAAGCTGGCTTTCCGCATCGCTTGTTTGAAGGCGAAAAAATCTGCAGAAATGCTGCGCCGCTCCGCAGTGGTCGTCGGGCCTTGTGGCCTAATGGATAAGGCGTCGGACTTCGGATCCGAAGATTGCAGGTTCGAGTCCTGCCAGGGTCGAAAAGTTTTGCAGCGCCAAGCGACTTCGGATCCGAAGATTGCAGGTTCGAGTCCTGCCAGGGTCGAAAAGTTTTGCAGCGCCAAGCTGCGCATCTGCAGACTCTGTAGGCAAGTGCCTTTACGGCACGAACGCCGGGGCTTTGCTTTTCATTGTTTCACGCAGCAAAACTCTCGACCCAGCAAGGACTCGAACCTTGAATCTTCGGTTTAGGAGACCGACGCCTTATCCATTAGGCCACAGGGCCTCGCGGAAACCGTTCAGCGTTCCACCTAAGCTGGCTTTCCGCATCGCTTGCTTGAAGGCGAAAAAATCTGCAGAAATGCTGCGCCGCTCCGCAGTGGTCGTCGGGCCTTGTGGCCTAATGGATAAGGCGTCGGACTTCGGATCCGAAGATTGCAGGTTCGAGTCCTGCCAGGGTCGAAAAGTTTTGCAGCGCCAAGCTGCGCATCTGCTGACTCTGTAGACAAGTGCCTCTACGGCACGAACGCCGGGGCTTTGCTTTTCATTGTTTCACGCAGTAAAACTCTCGACCCAGCAAGGACTCAAACCTTGAATCTTCGGTTTAGGAGACCGACGCCTTATCCATTAGCCTCGCGGAAACCGTTCAGCGTTCCACCTAAGCTGGCTTTCCGCATCGCTTGCTTGAAGGCGAAAAAATCTGCAGAAATGCTGCGCCGCTCCGCAGTGGTCGTCGGGCCTTGTGGCCTAATGGATAAGGCGTCGGAGTTCGGATCCGAAGATTGCAGGTTCGAGTCCTGCCAGGGTCGAAAAGTTTTGCAGCGCCAAGCTGCGCATCTGCAGACTCTGTAGGCAAGTGCCTTTACGGCACGAACGCCGGGGCTTTGCTTTTCATTGTTTCACGCAGTAAAACTCTCGACCCAGCAAGGACTCAAACCTTGAATCTTCGGTTTAGGAGACCGACGCCTTATCCATTAGCCTCGCGGAAACCGTTCAGCGTTCCACCTAAGCTGGCTTTCCGCATCGCTTGCTTGAAGGCGAAAAAATCTGCAGAAATGCTGCGCCGCTCCGCAGTGGTCGTCGGGCCTTGTGGCCTAATGGATAAGGCGTCGGAGTTCGGATCCGAAGATTGCAGGTTCGAGTCCTGCCAGGGTCGAAAAGTTTTGCAGCGCCAAGCTGCGCATCTGCAGACTCTGTAGGCAAGTGCCTTTACGGCACGAACGCCGGGGCTTTGCTTTTCATTGTTTCACGCAGTAAAACACTCGACCCAGCAAGGACTCAAACCTTGAATCTTCGGTTTAGGAGACCGACGCCTTATCCATTAGCCTCGCGGAAACCGTTCAGCGTTCCACCTAAGCTGGCTTTCCGCATCGCTTGCTTGAAGGCGAAAAAATCTGCAGAAATGCTGCGCCGCTCCGCAGTGGTCGTCGGGCCTTGTGGCCTAATGGATAGGGCGTCGGAATTCGGATCCGAAGATTGCAGGTTCGAGTCCTGCAAGGGTCGAAAAGTTTTGCAGCGCCAAGCGACTTCGGATCCGAAGATTGCAGGTTCGAGTCCTGCCAGGGTCGAAAAGTTTTGTAGCGCCAAGCTGCGCATCTGCAGACTCTGTAGGCAAGTGCCTTTACGGCACGAACGCCGGGGCTTTTTGTTCATTGTTTCACGCAGCAAAACTCTCGACCCAGCAAGGACTCGAACCTTGAATCTTCGGTTTAGGAGACCGACGCCTTATCCATTAGGCCACAGGGCCTCGCGGAAACCGTTCAGCGTTCCACCTAAGCTGGCTTTCCGCATCGCTTGCTTGAAGGCGAAAAAATCTGCAGAAATGCTTGCGCCGCTCCGCAGTGGTCGTCGGGCCTTGTGGCCTAATGGATAAGGCGTCGGACTTCGGATCCGAAGATTGCAGGTTCGAGTCCTGCCAGGGTCGAAAAGTTTTGCAGCGCCAAGCTGCGCATCTGCTGACTCTGTAGACAAGTGCCTCTACGGCACGAACGCCGGGGCTTTTTGTTCATTGTTTCACGCAGCAAAACTCTCGACCCAGCAAGGACTCGAACCTTGAATCTTCGGTTTAGGAGACCGACGCCTTATCCATTAGGCCACAGGGCCTCGCGGAAACCGTTCAGCGTTCCACCTAAGCTGGCTTTCCGCATCGCTTGCTTGAAGGCGAAAAAATCTGCAGAAATGCTGCGCCGCTCCGCAGTGGTCGTCGGGCCTTGTGGCCTAATGGATAAGGCGTCGGAGTTCGGATCCGAAGATTGCAGGTTCGAGTCCTGCCAGGGTCGAAAAGTTTTGCAGCGCCAAGCTGCGCATCTGCTGACTCTGTAGACAAGTGCCTCTACGGCACGAACGCCGGGGCTTTGCTGTTCATTGTTTCACGCAGTAAAACTCTCGACCCAGCAAGGACTCAAACCTTGAATCTTCGGTTTAGGAGACCGACGCCTTATCCATTAGCCTCGCGGAAACCGTTCAGCGTTCCACCTAAGCTGGCTTTCCGCATCGCTTGCTTGAAGGCGAAAAAATCTGCAGAAATGCTGCGCCGCTCCGCAGTGGTCGTCGGGCCTTGTGGCCTAATGGATAAGGCGTCGGACTTCGGATCCGAAGATTGCAGGTTCGAGTCCTGCCAGGGTCGAAAAGTTTTGCAGCGCCAAGCTGCGCATCTGCTGACTCTGTAGACAAGTGCCTCTACGGCACGAACGCCGGGGCTTTGTTGTTCATTGTTTCACGCAGCAAAACTCTCGACCCAGCAAGGACTCGAACCTTGAATCTTCGGTTTAGGAGACCGACGCCTTATCCATTAGGCCACAGGGCCTCGCGGAAACCGTTCAGCGTTCCACCTAAGCTGGCTTTCCGCATCGCTTGCTTGAAGGCGACAAAATCTGCAGAAATGCTGCGCCGCTCCGCAGTGGTCGTCGGGCCTTGTGGCCTAATGGATAAGGCGTCTTACTTCGGATCCGAAGATTGCAGGTTCGAGTCCTGCCAGGGTCGAAAAGTTTTGCAGCGCCAAGCTGCGCATCTGCTGACTCTGTAGACAAGTGCCTCTACGGCACGAACGCCGGGGCTTTGCTGTTCATTGTTTCACGCAGTAAAACTCTCGACCCAGCAAGGACTCAAACCTTGAATCTTCGGTTTAGGAGACCGACGCCTTATCCATTAGCCTCGCGGAAACCGTTCAGCGTTCCACCTAAGCTGGCTTTCCGCATCGCTTGCTTGAAGGCGAAAAAATCTGCAGAAATGCTGCGCCGCTCCGCAGTGGTCGTCGGGCCTTGTGGCCTAATGGATAGGGCGTCGGAATTCGGATCCGAAGATTGCAGGTTCGAGTCCTGCAAGGGTCGAAAAGTTTTGCAGCGCCAAGCGACTTCGGATCCGAAGATTGCAGGTTCGAGTCCTGTCAGGGTCGGAAAGTTTTGCAGCGCAAGCTGCGCATCTGCAGACTCTGTAGGCAAGTGCCTTTACGGCACGAACGCCGGGGCTTTTTGTTCATTGTTTCACGCAGCAAAACTCTCGACCCAGCAAGGACTCGAACCTTGAATCTTCGGTTTAGGAGACCGACGCCTTATCCATTAGGCCACAGGGCCTCGCGGAAACCGTTCAGCGTTCCACCTAAGCTGGCTTTCCGCATCGCTTGCTTGAAGGCGAAAAAATCTGCAGAAATGCTTGCGCCGCTCCGCAGTGGTCGTCGGGCCTTGTGGCCTAATGGATAAGGCGTCGGACTTCGGATCCGAAGATTGCAGGTTCGAGTCCTGCCAGGGTCGAAAAGTTTTGCAGCGCCAAGCTGCGCATCTGCTGACTCTGTAGACAAGTGCCTCTACGGCACGAACGCCGGGGCTTTGCTGTTCATTGTTTCACGCAGTAAAACTCTCGACCCAGCAAGGACTCAAACCTTGAATCTTCGGTTTAGGAGACCGACGCCTTATCCATTAGCCTCGCGGAAACCGTTCAGCGTTCCACCTAAGCTGGCTTTCCGCATCGCTTGCTTGAAGGCGAAAAAATCTGCAGAAATGCTGCGCCGCTCCGCAGTGGTCGTCGGGCCTTGTGGCCTAATGGATAGGGCGTCGGAATTCGGATCCGAAGATTGCAGGTTCGAGTCCTGCAAGGGTCGAAAAGTTTTGCAGCGCCAAGCGACTTCGGATCCGAAGATTGCAGGTTCGAGTCCTGTCAGGGTCGGAAAGTTTTGCAGCGCAAGCTGCGCATCTGCAGACTCTGTAGGCAAGTGCCTTTACGGCACGAACGCCGGGGCTTTTTGTTCATTGTTTCACGCAGCAAAACTCTCGACCCAGCAAGGACTCGAACCTTGAATCTTCGGTTTAGGAGACCGACGCCTTATCCATTAGGCCACAGGGCCTCGCGGAAACCGTTCAGCGTTCCACCTAAGCTGGCTTTCCGCATCGCTTGCTTGAAGGCGAAAAAATCTGCAGAAATGCTTGCGCCGCTCCGCAGTGGTCGTCGGGCCTTGTGGCCTAATGGATAAGGCGTCGGACTTCGGATCCGAAGATTGCAGGTTCGAGTCCTGCCAGGGTCGAAAAGTTTTGCAGCGCCAAGCTGCGCATCTGCTGACTCTGTAGACAAGTGCCTCTACGGCACGAACGCCGGGGCTTTGCTGTTCATTGTTTCACGCAGTAAAACTCTCGACCCAGCAAGGACTCAAACCTTGAATCATCGGTTTAGGAGACCGACGCCTTATCCATTAGCCTCGCGGAAACCGTTCAGCGTTCCACCTAAGCTGGCTTTCCGCATCGCTTGCTTGAAGGCGAAAAAATCTGCAGAAATGCCTGCGCCGCTCCGCAGTGGTCGTCGGGCCTTGTGGCCTAATGGATAAGGCGTCGGACTTCGGATCCGAAGATTGCAGGTTCGAGTCCTGCCAGGGTCGAAAAGTTTTGCAGCGCCAAGCTGCGCATCTGCTGACTCTGTAGACAAGTGCCTCTACGGCACGAACGCCGGGGCTTTGCTGTTCATTGTTTCACGCAGTAAAACTCTCGACCCAGCAAGGACTCAAACCTTGAATCTTCGGTTTAGGAGACCGACGCCTTATCCATTAGCCTCGCGGAAACCGTTCAGCGTTCCACCTAAGCTGGCTTTCCGCATCGCTTGCTTGAAGGCGAAAAAATCTGCAGAAATGCTGCGCCGCTCCGCAGTGGTCGTCGGGCCTTGTGGCCTAATGGATAAGGCGTCGGAGTTCGGATCCGAAGATTGCAGGTTCGAGTCCTGCCAGGGTCGAAAAGTTTTGCAGCGCCAAGCTGCGCATCTGCTGACTCTGTAGACAAGTGCCTCTACGGCACGAACGCCGGGGCTTTGCTGTTCATTGTTTCACGCAGTAAAACTCTCGACCCAGCAAGGACTCAAACCTTGAATCTTCGGTTTAGGAGACCGACGCCTTATCCATTAGCCTCGCGGAAACCGTTCAGCGTTCCACCTAAGCTGGCTTTCCGCATCGCTTGCTTGAAGGCGAAAAAATCTGCAGAAATGCCTGCGCCGCTCCGCAGTGGTCGTCGGGCCTTGTGGCCTAATGGATAAGGCGTCGGACTTCGGATCCGAAGATTGCAGGTTCGAGTCCTGCCAGGGTCGAAAAGTTTTGCAGCGCCAAGCTGCGCATCTGCTGACTCTGTAGACAAGTGCCTCTACGGCACGAACGCCGGGGCTTTGCTGTTCATTGTTTCACGCAGTAAAACTCTCGACCCAGCAAGGACTCAAACCTTGAATCTTCGGTTTAGGAGACCGACGCCTTATCCATTAGCCTCGCGGAAACCGTTCAGCGTTCCACCTAAGCTGGCTTTCCGCATCGCTTGCTTGAAAGCGAAAAAATCTGCAGAAATGCTGCGCCGCTCCGCAGTGGTCGTCGGGCCTTGTGGCCTAATGGATAGGGCGTCGGAATTCGGATCCGAAGATTGCAGGTTCGAGTCCTGCAAGGGTCGAAAAGTTTTGCAGCGCCAAGCGACTTCGGATCCGAAGATTGCAGGTTCGAGTCCTGTCAGGGTCGGAAAGTTTTGCAGCGCAAGCTGCGCATCTGCAGACTCTGTAGACAAGTGCCTCTACGGCACGAACGCCGGGGCTTTGCTGTTCATTGTTTCACACAGCAAAACTCTCGACCCAGCAAGGACTCGAACCTTGAATCTTCGGTTTAGGAGACCGACGCCTTATCCATTAGGCCACAGGGCCTCGCGGAGACCGTTCAGCGTTCCACCTAAGCTGGCTTTCCGCATCGCTTGTTTGAAGGCGAAAAAATCTGCAGAAATGCTGCGCCGCTCCGCAGTGGTCGTCGGGCCTTGTGGCCTAATGGATAAGGCGTCGGACTTCGGATCCGAAGATTGCAGGTTCGAGTCCTGCCAGGGTCGAAAAGTTTTGCAGCGCCAAGCTGCGCATCTGCTGACTCTGTAGACAAGTGCCTCTACGGCACGAACGCCGGGGCTTTGCTGTTCATTGTTTCACGCAGTAAAACTCTCGACCCAGCAAGGACTCAAACCTTGAATCTTCGGTTTAGGAGACCGACGCCTTATCCATTAGCCTCGCGGAAACCGTTCAGCGTTCCACCTAAGCTGGCTTTCCGCATCGCTTGCTTGAAGGCGAAAAAATCTGCAGAAATGCTGCGCCGCTCCGCAGTGGTCGTCGGGCCTTGTGGCCTAATGGATAAGGCGTCGGAGTTCGGATCCGAAGATTGCAGGTTCGAGTCCTGCCAGGGTCGAAAAGTTTTGCAGCGCCAAGCTGCGCATCTGCTGACTCTGTAGACAAGTGCCTCTACGGCACGAACGCCGGGGCTTTGCTGTTCATTGTTTCACGCAGTAAAACTCTCGACCCAGCAAGGACTCAAACCTTGAATCTTCGGTTTAGGAGACCGACGCCTTATCCATTAGCCTCGCGGAAACCGTTCAGCGTTCCACCTAAGCTGGCTTTCCGCATCGCTTGCTTGAAGGCGAAAAAATCTGCAGAAATGCCTGCGCCGCTCCGCAGTGGTCGTCGGGCCTTGTGGCCTAATGGATAAGGCGTCGGACTTCGGATCCGAAGATTGCAGGTTCGAGTCCTGCCAGGGTCGAAAAGTTTTGCAGCGCCAAGCTGCGCATCTGCTGACTCTGTAGACAAGTGCCTCTACGGCACGAACGCCGGGGCTTTGCTGTTCATTGTTTCACGCAGTAAAACTCTCGACCCAGCAAGGACTCAAACCTTGAATCTTCGGTTTAGGAGACCGACGCCTTATCCATTAGCCTCGCGGAAACCGTTCAGCGTTCCACCTAAGCTGGCTTTCCGCATCGCTTGCTTGAAAGCGAAAAAATCTGCAGAAATGCTGCGCCGCTCCGCAGTGGTCGTCGGGCCTTGTGGCCTAATGGATAGGGCGTCGGAATTCGGATCCGAAGATTGCAGGTTCGAGTCCTGCAAGGGTCGAAAAGTTTTGCAGCGCCAAGCGACTTCGGATCCGAAGATTGCAGGTTCGAGTCCTGTCAGGGTCGGAAAGTTTTGCAGCGCAAGCTGCGCATCTGCAGACTCTGTAGACAAGTGCCTCTACGGCACGAACGCCGGGGCTTTGCTGTTCATTGTTTCACACAGCAAAACTCTCGACCCAGCAAGGACTCGAACCTTGAATCTTCGGTTTAGGAGACCGACGCCTTATCCATTAGGCCACAGGGCCTCGCGGAGACCGTTCAGCGTTCCACCTAAGCTGGCTTTCCGCATCGCTTGTTTGAAGGCGAAAAAATCTGCAGAAATGCTGCGCCGCTCCGCAGTGGTCGTCGGGCCTTGTGGCCTAATGGATAAGGCGTCGGACTTCGGATCCGAAGATTGCAGGTTCGAGTCCTGCCAGGGTCGAAAAGTTTTGCAGCGCCAAGCTGCGCATCTGCTGACTCTGCAGACAAGTGCCTCTACGGCACGAACGCCGGGGCTTTGCTGTTCATTGTTTCACGCAGTAAAACTCTCGACCCAGCAAGGACTCAAACCTTGAATCTTCGGTTTAGGAGACCGACGCCTTATCCATTAGGCCACAGGGCCTCGCGGAAACCGTTCAGCGTTCCACCTAAGCTGGCTTTCCGCATCGCTTGCTTGAAGGCGAAAAAATCTGCAGAAATGCTGCGCCGCTCCGCAGTGGTCGTCGGGCCTTGTGGCCTAATGGATAAGGCGTCGGACTTCGGATCCGAAGATTGCAGGTTCGAGTCCTGCCAGGGTCGAAAAGTTTTGCAGCGCCAAGCTGCGCATCTGCTGACTCTGTAGACAAGTGCCTCTACGGCACGAACGCCGGGGCTTTGCTGTTCATTGTTTCACGCAGTAAAACTCTCGACCCAGCAAGGACTCAAACCTTGAATCTTCGGTTTAGGAGACCGACGCCTTATCCATTAGCCTCGCGGAAACCGTTCAGCGTTCCACCTAAGCTGGCTTTCCGCATCGCTTGCTTGAAGGCGAAAAAATCTGCAGAAATGCTGCGCCGCTCCGCAGTGGTCGTCGGGCCTTGTGGCCTAATGGATAAGGCGTCGGACTTCGGATCCGAAGATTGCAGGTTCGAGTCCTGCCAGGGTCGGAAAGTTTTGGAGCGCCAAGCTGCGCATCTGCAGACTCTGTAGACAAGTGCCTTTACGGCACGAACGCCGGGGCTTTGTTGTTCATTGTTTCACGCAGCAAAACTCTCGACCCAGCAAGGACTCGAACCTTGAATCTTCGGTTTAGGAGACCGACGCCTTATCCATTAGGCCACAGGGCCTCGCGGAAACCGTTCAGCGTTCCACCTAAGCTGGCTTTCCGCATCGCTTGCTTGAAGGCGACAAAATCTGCAGAAATGCTGCGCCGCTCCGCAGTGGTCGTCGGGCCTTGTGGCCTAATGGATAAGGCGTCTTACTTCGGATCCGAAGATTGCAGGTTCGAGTCCTGCCAGGGTCGAAAAGTTTTGCAGCGCCAAGCTGCGCATCTGCTGACTCTGTAGACAAGTGCCTCTACGGCACGAACGGCGGGGCTTTGCTGTTCATTGTTTCACGCAGTAAAACTCTCGACCCAGCAAGGACTCAAACCTTGAATCTTCGGTTTAGGAGACCGACGCCTTATCCATTAGCCTCGCGGAAACCGTTCAGCGTTCCACCTAAGCTGGCTTTCCGCATCGCTTGCTTGAAGGCGAAAAAATCTGCAGAAATGCTGCGCCGCTCCGCAGTGGTCGTCGGGCCTTGTGGCCTAATGGATAGGGCGTCGGAATTCGGATCCGAAGATTGCAGGTTCGAGTCCTGCAAGGGTCGAAAAGTTTTGCAGCGCCAAGCGACTTCGGATCCGAAGATTGCAGGTTCGAGTCCTGTCAGGGTCGGAAAGTTTTGCAGCGCAAGCTGCGCATCTGCAGACTCTGTAGACAAGTGCCTCTACGGCACGAACGCCGGGGCTTTGCTGTTCATTGTTTCACACAGCAAAACTCTCGACCCAGCAAGGACTCGAACCTTGAATCTTCGGTTTAGGAGACCGACGCCTTATCCATTAGGCCACAGGGCCTCGCGGAAACCGTTCAGCGTTCCACCTAAGCTGGCTTTCCGCATCGCTTGTTTGAAGGCGAAAAAATCTGCAGAAATGCTGCGCCGCTCCGCAGTGGTCGTCGGGCCTTGTGGCCTAATGGATAAGGCGTCGGACTTCGGATCCGAAGATTGCAGGTTCGAGTCCTGCCAGGGTCGAAAAGTTTTGCAGCGCCAAGCTGCGCATCTGCTGACTCTGCAGACAAGTGCCTCTACGGCACGAACGCCGGGGCTTTGCTGTTCATTGTTTCACGCAGTAAAACTCTCGACCCAGCAAGGACTCAAACCTTGAATCTTCGGTTTAGGAGACCGACGCCTTATCCATTAGCCTCGCGGAAACCGTTCAGCGTTCCACCTAAGCTGGCTTTCCGCATCGCTTGCTTGAAGGCGAAAAAATCTGCAGAAATGCTGCGCCGCGTCGGGCCTTGTGGCCTAATGGATAAGGCGTCGGACTTCGGATCCGAAGATTGCAGGTTCGAGTCCTGCCAGGGTCGAAAAGTTTTGCAGCGCCAAGCGGCTTTGGATCCGAAGATTGCAGGTTCGAGTCCTGCCAGGGTCGGAAAGTTTTGGAGCGCCAAGCTGCGCATCTGCAGACTCTGTAGACAAGTGCCTTTACGGCACGAACGCCGGGGCTTTGTTGTTCATTGTTTCGCACAGCAAAACTCTCGACCCAGCAAGGACTCGAACCTTGAATCTTCGGTTTAGGAGACCGACGCCTTATCCATTAGGCCACAGGGCCTCGCGGAAACCGTTCAGCGTTCCACCTAAGCTGGCTTTCCGCATCGCTTGCTTGAAGGCGAAAAAATCTGCAGAAATGCTGCGCCGCTCCGCAGTGGTCGTCGGGCCTTGTGGCCTAATGGATAAGGCGTCGGACTTCGGATCCGAAGATTGCAGGTTCGAGTCCTGCCAGGGTCGAAAAGTTTTGCAGCGCCAAGCTGCGCATCTGCTGACTCTGCAGACAAGTGCCTCTACGGCACGAACGCCGGGGCTTTGCTGTTCATTGTTTCACGCAGTAAAACTCTCGACCCAGCAAGGACTCAAACCTTGAATCTTCGGTTTAGGAGACCGACGCCTTATCCATTAGCCTCGCGGAAACCGTTCAGCGTTCCACCTAAGCTGGCTTTCCGCATCGCTTGCTTGAAGGCGAAAAAATCTGCAGAAATGCTGCGCCGCTCCGCAGTGGTCGTCGGGCCTTGTGGCCTAATGGATAAGGCGTCGGACTTCGGATCCGAAGATTGCAGGTTCGAGTCCTGCCAGGGTCGGAAAGTTTTGGAGCGCCAAGCTGCGCATCTGCAGACTCTGTAGACAAGTGCCTTTACGGCACGAACGCCGGGGCTTTGTTGTTCATTGTTTCACGCAGCAAAACTCTCGACCCAGCAAGGACTCGAACCTTGAATCTTCGGTTTAGGAGACCGACGCCTTATCCATTAGGCCACAGGGCCTCGCGGAAACCGTTCAGCGTTCCACCTAAGCTGGCTTTCCGCATCGCTTGCTTGAAGGCGAAAAAATCTGCAGAAATGCTGCGCCGCTCCGCAGTGGTCGTCGGGCCTTGTGGCCTAATGGATAAGGCGTCGGACTTCGGATCCGAAGATTGCAGGTTCGAGTCCTGCCAGGGTCGAAAAGTTTTGCAGCGCCAAGCGGCTTTGGATCCGAAGATTGCAGGTTCGAGTCCTGCCAGGGTCGGAAAGTTTTGGAGCGCCAAGCTGCGCATCTGCAGACTCTGTAGACAAGTGCCTTTACGGCACGAACGCCGGGGCTTTGTTGTTCATTGTTTCACACAGCAAAACTCTCGACCCAGCAAGGACTCGAACCTTGAATCTTCGGTTTAGGAGACCGACGCCTTATCCATTAGGCCACAGGGCCTCGCGGAAACCGTTCAGCGTTCCACCTAAGCTGGCTTTCCGCATCGCTTGCTTGAAGGCGAAAAAATCTGCAGAAATGCTGCGCCGCTCCGCAGTGGTCGTCGGGCCTTGTGGCCTAATGGATAAGGCGTCGGACTTCGGATCCGAAGATTGCAGGTTCGAGTCCTGCCAGGGTCGAAAAGTTTTGCAGCGCCAAGCTGCGCATCTGCTGACTCTGCAGACAAGTGCCTCTACGGCACGAACGCCGGGGCTTTGCTGTTCATTGTTTCACGCAGTAAAACTCTCGACCCAGCAAGGACTCAAACCTTGAATCTTTGGTTTAGGAGACCGACGCCTTATCCATTAGCCTCGCGGAAACCGTTCAGCGTTCCACCTAAGCTGGCTTTCCGCATCGCTTGCTTGAAGGCGAAAAAATCTGCAGAAATGCTGCGCCGCTCCGCAGTGGTCGTCGGGCCTTGTGGCCTAATGGATAAGGCGTCGGACTTCGGATCCGAAGATTGCAGGTTCGAGTCCTGCCAGGGTCGGAAAGTTTTGGAGCGCCAAGCTGCGCATCTGCAGACTCTGTAGACAAGTGCCTTTACGGCACGAACGCCGGGGCTTTGTTGTTCATTGTTTCACGCAGCAAAACTCTCGACCCAGCAAGGACTCGAACCTTGAATCTTCGGTTTAGGAGACCGACGCCTTATCCATTAGGCCACAGGGCCTCGCGGAAACCGTTCAGCGTTCCACCTAAGCTGGCTTTCCGCATCGCTTGCTTGAAGGCGACAAAATCTGCAGAAATGCTGCGCCGCTCCGCAGTGGTCGTCGGGCCTTGTGGCCTAATGGATAAGGCGTCTTACTTCGGATCCGAAGATTGCAGGTTCGAGTCCTGCCAGGGTCGAAAAGTTTTGCAGCGCCAAGCTGCGCATCTGCTGACTCTGTAGACAAGTGCCTCTACGGCACGAACGCCGGGGCTTTGCTGTTCATTGTTTCACGCAGTAAAACTCTCGACCCAGCAAGGACTCAAACCTTGAATCTTCGGTTTAGGAGACCGACGCCTTATCCATTAGCCTCGCGGAAACCGTTCAGCGTTCCACCTAAGCTGGCTTTCCGCATCGCTTGCTTGAAGGCGAAAAAATCTGCAGAAATGCTGCGCCGCTCCGCAGTGGTCGTCGGGCCTTGTGGCCTAATGGATAGGGCGTCGGAATTCGGATCCGAAGATTGCAGGTTCGAGTCCTGCAAGGGTCGAAAAGTTTTGCAGCGCCAAGCGACTTCGGATCCGAAGATTGCAGGTTCGAGTCCTGTCAGGGTCGGAAAGTTTTGCAGCGCAAGCTGCGCATCTGCAGACTCTGTAGACAAGTGCCTCTACGGCACGAACGCCGGGGCTTTGCTGTTCATTGTTTCACACAGCAAAACTCTCGACCCAGCAAGGACTCGAACCTTGAATCTTCGGTTTAGGAGACCGACGCCTTATCCATTAGCCTCGCGGAAACCGTTCAGCGTTCCACCTAAGCTGGCTTTCCGCATCGCTTGTTTGAAGGCGAAAAAATCTGCAGAAATGCTGCGCCGCTCCGCAGTGGTCGTCGGGCCTTGTGGCCTAATGGATAGGACGTCGGAATTCGGATCCGAAGATTGCAGGTTCGAGTCCTGCAAGGGTCGAAAAGTTTTGCAGCGCCAAGCGACTTCGGATCCGAAGATTGCAGGTTCGAGTCCTGTCAGGGTCGGAAAGTTTTGCAGCGCAAGCTGCGCATCTGCAGACTCTGTAGACAAGTGCCTCTACGGCACGAACGCCGGGGCTTTGCTGTTCATTGTTTCACACAGCAAAACTCTCGACCCAGCAAGGACTCGAACCTTGAATCTTCGGTTTAGGAGACCGACGCCTTATCCATTAGCCTCGCGGAAACCGTTCAGCGTTCCACCTAAGCTGGCTTTCCGCATCGCTTGTTTGAAGGCGAAAAAATCTGCAGAAATGCTGCGC
Organism: Heligmosomoides polygyrus polygyrus; assembly: GCA_947396885.1. Taxonomy (NCBI): domain Eukaryota; kingdom Metazoa; phylum Nematoda; class Chromadorea; order Rhabditida; family Heligmosomidae; genus Heligmosomoides; species Heligmosomoides polygyrus. Next base: position 38,990,960 of record OX377203.1, read on the forward strand.
CGCTCCGCAGTGGTCGTCGGGCCTTGTGGCCTAATGGATAAGGCGTCGGAATTCGGATCCGAAGATTGCAGGTTCGAGTCCTGCAAGGGTCGAAAAGTTTTGCAGCGCCAAGCGACTTCGGATCCGAAGATTGCAGGTTCGAGTCCTGTCAGGGTCGGAAAGTTTTGCAGCGCAAGCTGCGCATCTGCAGACTCTGTAGACAAGTGCCTCTACGGCACGAACGCCGGGGCTTTGCTGTTCATTGTTTCACACAGCAAAACTCTCGACCCAGCAAGGACTCGAACCTTGAATCTTCGGTTTAGGAGACCGACGCCTTATCCATTAGCCTCGCGGAAACCGTTCAGCGTTCCACCTAAGCTGGCTTTCCGCATCGCTTGTTTGAAGGCGAAAAAATCTGCAGAAATGCTGCGCCGCTCCGCAGTGGTCGTCGGGCCTTGTGGCCTAATGGATAAGGCGTCGGACTTCGGATCCGAAGATTGCAGGTTCGAGTCCTGCCAGGGTCGAAAAGTTTTGCAGCGCCAAGCTGCGCATCTGCTGACTCTGCAGACAAGTGCCTCTACGGCACGAACGCCGGGGCTTTGCTGTTCATTGTTTCACGCAGTAAAACTCTCGACCCAGCAAGGACTCAAACCTTGAATCTTCGGTTTAGGAGACCGACGCCTTATCCATTAGCCTCGCGGAAACCGTTCAGCGTTCCACCTAAGCTGGCTTTCCGCATCGCTTGCTTGAAGGCGAAAAAATCTGCAGAAATGCTGCGCCGCTCCGCAGTGGTCGTCGGGCCTTGTGGCCTAATGGATAAGGCGTCGGACTTCGGATCCGAAGATTGCAGGTTCGAGTCCTGCCAGGGTCGAAAAGTTTTGCAGCGCCAAGCGGCTTTGGATCCGAAGATTGCAGGTTCGAGTCCTGCCAGGGTCGGAAAGTTTTGGAGCGCCAAGCTGCGCATCTGCAGACTCTGTAGACAAGTGCCTTTACGGCACGAACGCCGGGGCTTTGTTGTTCATTGTTTCACACAGCAAAACTCTCGACCCAGCAAGGACTCGAACCTTGAATCTTCGGTTTAGGAGACCGACGCCTTATCCATTAGGCCACAGGGCCTCGCGGAAACCGTTCAGCGTTCCACCTAAGCTGGCTTTCCGCATCGCTTGCTTGAAGGCGAAAAAATCTGCAGAAATGCTGCGCCGCTCCGCAGTGGTCGTCGGGCCTTGTGGCCTAATGGATAAGGCGTCGGACTTCGGATCCGAAGATTGCAGGTTCGAGTCCTGCCAGGGTCGAAAAGTTTTGCAGCGCCAAGCTGCGCATCTGCTGACTCTGCAGACAAGTGCCTCTACGGCACGAACGCCGGGGCTTTGCTGTTCATTGTTTCACGCAGTAAAACTCTCGACCCAGCAAGGACTCAAACCTTGAATCTTTGGTTTAGGAGACCGACGCCTTATCCATTAGCCTCGCGGAAACCGTTCAGCGTTCCACCTAAGCTGGCTTTCCGCATCGCTTGCTTGAAGGCGAAAAAATCTGCAGAAATGCTGCGCCGCTCCGCAGTGGTCGTCGGGCCTTGTGGCCTAATGGATAAGGCGTCGGACTTCGGATCCGAAGATTGCAGGTTCGAGTCCTGCCAGGGTCGGAAAGTTTTGGAGCGCCAAGCTGCGCATCTGCAGACTCTGTAGACAAGTGCCTTTACGGCACGAACGCCGTGGCTTTGTTGTTCATTGTTTCACGCAGCAAAACTCTCGACCCAGCAAGGACTCGAACCTTGAATCTTCGGTTTAGGAGACCGACGCCTTATCCATTAGGCCACAGGGCCTCGCGGAAACCGTTCAGCGTTCCACCTAAGCTGGCTTTCCGCATCGCTTGCTTGAAGGCGACAAAATCTGCAGAAATGCTGCGCCGCTCCGCAGTGGTCGTCGGGCCTTGTGGCCTAATGGATAAGGCGTCTTACTTCGGATCCGAAGATTGCAGGTTCGAGTCCTGCCAGGGTCGAAAAGTTTTGCAGCGCCAAGCTGCGCATCTGCTGACTCTGTAGACAAGTGCCTCTACGGCACGAACGCCGGGGCTTTGCTGTTCATTGTTTCACGCAGTAAAACTCTCGACCCAGCAAGGACTCAAACCTTGAATCTTCGGTTTAGGAGACCGACGCCTTATCCATTAGCCTCGCGGAAACCGTTCAGCGTTCCACCTAAGCTGGCTTTCCGCATCGCTTGCTTGAAGGCGAAAAAATCTGCAGAAATGCTGCGCCGCTCCGCAGTGGTCGTCGGGCCTTGTGGCCTAATGGATAGGACGTCGGAATTCGGATCCGAAGATTGCAGGTTCGAGTCCTGCAAGGGTCGAAAAGTTTTGCAGCGCCAAGCGACTTCGGATCCGAAGATTGCAGGTTCGAGTCCTGTCAGGGTCGGAAAGTTTTGCAGCGCAAGCTGCGCATCTGCAGACTCTGTAGACAAGTGCCTCTACGGCACGAACGCCGGGGCTTTGCTGTTCATTGTTTCACACAGCAAAACTCTCGACCCAGCAAGGACTCGAACCTTGAATCTTCGGTTTAGGAGACCGACGCCTTATCCATTAGCCTCGCGGAAACCGTTCAGCGTTCCACCTAAGCTGGCTTTCCGCATCGCTTGTTTGAAGGCGAAAAAATCTGCAGAAATGCTGCGCCGCTCCGCAGTGGTCGTCGGGCCTTGTGGCCTAATGGATAAGGCGTCGGACTTCGGATCCGAAGATTGCAGGTTCGAGTCCTGCCAGGGTCGAAAAGTTTTGCAGCGCCAAGCTGCGCATCTGCTGACTCTGCAGACAAGTGCCTCTACGGCACGAACGCCGGGGCTTTGCTGTTCATTGTTTCACGCAGTAAAACTCTCGACCCAGCAAGGACTCAAACCTTGAATCTTCGGTTTAGGAGACCGACGCCTTATCCATTAGCCTCGCGGAAACCGTTCAGCGTTCCACCTAAGCTGGCTTTCCGCATCGCTTGCTTGAAGGCGAAAAAATCTGCAGAAATGCTGCGCCGCTCCGCAGTGGTCGTCGGGCCTTGTGGCCTAATGGATAAGGCGTCGGACTTCGGATCCGAAGATTGCAGGTTCGAGTCCTGCCAGGGTCGGAAAGTTTTGCAGCGCCAAGCGGCTTTGGATCCGAAGATTGCAGGTTCGAGTCCTGCCAGGGTCGGAAAGTTTTGGAGCGCCAAGCTGCGCATCTGCAGACTCTGTAGACAAGTGCCTTTACGGCACGAACGCCGGGGCTTTGTTGTTCATTGTTTCACACAGCAAAACTCTCCACCCAGCAAGGACTCGAACCTTGAATCTTCGGTTTAGGAGACCGACGCCTTATCCATTAGGCCACAGGGCCTCGCGGAAACCGTTCAGCGTTCCACCTAAGCTGGCTTTCCGCATCGCTTGCTTGAAGGCGAAAAAATCTGCAGAAATGCTGCGCCGCTCCGCAGTGGTCGTCGGGCCTTGTGGCCTAATGGATAAGGCGTCGGACTTCGGATCCGAAGATTGCAGGTTCGAGTCCTGCCAGGGTCGAAAAGTTTTGCAGCGCCAAGCTGCGCATCTGCTGACTCTGCAGACAAGTGCCTCTACGGCACGAACGCCGGGGCTTTGCTGTTCATTGTTTCACGCAGTAAAACTCTCGACCCAGCAAGGACTCAAACCTTGAATCTTCGGTTTAGGAGACCGACGCCTTATCCATTAGCCTCGCGGAAACCGTTCAGCGTTCCACCTAAGCTGGCTTTCCGCATCGCTTGCTTGAAGGCGAAAAAATCTGCAGAAATGCTGCGCCGCTCCGCAGTGGTCGTCGGGCCTTGTGGCCTAATGGATAAGGCGTCGGACTTCGTATCCGAAGATTGCAGGTTCGAGTCCTGCCAGGGTCGAAAAGTTTTGCAGCGCCAAGCGGCTTTGGATCCGAAGATTGCAGGTTCGAGTCCTGCAAGGGTCGAAAAGTTTTGCAGCGCCAAGCGACTTCGGATCCGAAGATTGCAGGTTCGAGTCCTGTCAGGGTCGGAAAGTTTTGCAGCGCAAGCTGCGCATCTGCAGACTCTGTAGACAAGTGCCTCTACGGCACGAACGCCGGGGCTTTGCTGTTCATTGTTTCACACAGCAAAACTCTCGACCCAGCAAGGACTCGAACCTTGAATCTTCGGTTTAGGAGACCGACGCCTTATCCATTAGCCTCGCGGAAACCGTTCAGCGTTCCACCTAAGCTGGCTTTCCGCATCGCTTGTTTGAAGGCGAAAAAATCTGCAGAAATGCTGCGCCGCTCCGCAGTGGTCGTCGGGCCTTGTGGCCTAATGGATAAGGCGTCGGACTTCGGATCCGAAGATTGCAGGTTCGAGTCCTGCCAGGGTCGAAAAGTTTTGCAGCGCCAAGCTGCGCATCTGCTGACTCTGCAGACAAGTGCCTCTACGGCACGAACGCCGGGGCTTTGCTGTTCATTGTTTCACGCAGTAAAACTCTCGACCCAGCAAGGACTCAAACCTTGAATCTTCGGTTTAGGAGACCGACGCCTTATCCATTAGCCTCGCGGAAACCGTTCAGCGTTCCACCTAAGCTGGCTTTCCGCATCGCTTGCTTGAAGGCGAAAAAATCTGCAGAAATGCTGCGCCGCTCCGCAGTGGTCGTCGGGCCTTGTGGCCTAATGGATAAGGCGTCGGACTTCGGATCCGAAGATTGCAGGTTCGAGTCCTGCCAGGGTCGGAAAGTTTTGCAGCGCCAAGCGGCTTTGGATCCGAAGATTGCAGGTTCGAGTCCTGCCAGGGTCGGAAAGTTTTGGAGCGCCAAGCTGCGCATCTGCAGACTCTGTAGACAAGTGCCTTTACGGCACGAACGCCGGGGCTTTGTTGTTCATTGTTTCACACAGCAAAACTCTCGACCCAGCAAGGACTCGAACCTTGAATCTTCGGTTTAGGAGACCGACGCCTTATCCATTAGGCCACAGGGCCTCGCGGAAACCGTTCAGCGTTCCACCTAAGCTGGCTTTCCGCATCGCTTGCTTGAAGGCGAAAAAATCTGCAGAAATGCTGCGCCGCTCCGCAGTGGTCGTCGGGCCTTGTGGCCTAATGGATAAGGCGTCGGACTTCGGATCCGAAGATTGCAGGTTCGAGTCCTGCCAGGGTCGAAAAGTTTTGCAGCGCCAAGCTGCGCATCTGCTGACTCTGCAGACAAGTGCCTCTACGGCACGAACGCCGGGGCTTTGCTGTTCATTGTTTCACGCAGTAAAACTCTCGACCCAGCAAGGACTCAAACCTTGAATCTTCGGTTTAGGAGACCGACGCCTTATCCATTAGCCTCGCGGAAACCGTTCAGCGTTCCACCTAAGCTGGCTTTCCGCATCGCTTGCTTGAAGGCGAAAAAATCTGCAGAAATGCTGCGCCGCTCCGCAGTGGTCGTCGGGCCTTGTGGCCTAATGGATAAGGCGTCGGACTTCGTATCCGAAGATTGCAGGTTCGAGTCCTGCCAGGGTCGAAAAGTTTTGCAGCGCCAAGCGGCTTTGGATCCGAAGATTGCAGGTTCGAGTCCTGCCAGGGTCGGAAAGTTTTGGAGCGCCAAGCTGCGCATCTGCAGACTCTGTAGACAAGTGCCTTTACGGCACGAACGCCGGGGCTTTGTTGTTCATTGTTTCACACAGCAAAACTCTCGACCCAGCAAGGACTCGAACCTTGAATCTTCGGTTTAGGAGACCGACGCCTTATCCATTAGGCCACAGGGCCTCGCGGAAACCGTTCAGCGTTCCACCTAAGCTGGCTTTCCGCATCGCTTGCTTGAAGGCGAAAAAATCTGCAGAAATGCTGCGCCGCTCCGCAGTGGTCGTCGGGCCTTGTGGCCTAATGGATAAGGCGTCGGACTTCGGATCCGAAGATTGCAGGTTCGAGTCCTGCCAGGGTCGGAAAGTTTTGCAGCGCCAAGCTGCGCATCTGCTGACTCTGTAGACAAGTGCCTCTACGGCACGAACGCCGGGGCTTTGCTGTTCATTGTTTCACGCAGTAAAACTCTCGACCCAGCAAGGACTCAAACCTTGAATCTTCGGTTTAGGAGACCGACGCCTTATCCATTAGCCTCGCGGAAACCGTTCAGCGTTCCACCTAAGCTGGCTTTCCGCATCGCTTGTTTGAAGGCGAAAAAATCTGCAGAAATGCTGCGCCGCTCCGCAGTGGTCGTCGGGCCTTGTGGCCTAATGGATAAGGCGTCGGACTTCGGATCCGAAGATTGCAGGTTCGAGTCCTGCCAGGGTCGAAAAGTTTTGCAGCGCCAAGCTGCGCATCTGCTGACTCTGCAGACAAGTGCCTCTACGGCACGAACGCCGGGGCTTTGCTGTTCATTGTTTCACGCAGTAAAACTCTCGACCCAGCAAGGACTCAAACCTTGAATCTTCGGTTTAGGAGACCGACGCCTTATCCATTAGCCTCGCGGAAACCGTTCAGCGTTCCACCTAAGCTGGCTTTCCGCATCGCTTGCTTGAAGGCGAAAAAATCTGCAGAAATGCTGCGCCGCTCCGCAGTGGTCGTCGGGCCTTGTGGCCTAATGGATAAGGCGTCGGACTTCGGATCCGAAGATTGCAGGTTCGAGTCCTGCCAGGGTCGAAAAGTTTTGCAGCGCCAAGCGGCTTTGGATCCGAAGATTGCAGGTTCGAGTCCTGCCAGGGTCGGAAAGTTTTGGAGCGCCAAGCTGCGCATCTGCAGACTCTGTAGACAAGTGCCTCTACGGCACGAACGCCGGGGCTTTGCTGTTCATTGTTTCACACAGCAAAACTCTCGACCCAGCAAGGACTCGAACCTTGAATCTTCGGTTTAGGAGACCGACGCCTTATCCATTAGGCCACAGGGCCTCGCGGAAACCGTTCAGCGTTCCACCTAAGCTGGCTTTCCGCATCGCTTGTTTGAAGGCGAAAAAATCTGCAGAAATGCTGCGCCGCTCCGCAGTGGTCGTCGGGCCTTGTGGCCTAATGGATAAGGCGTCGGACTTCGGATCCGAAGATTGCAGGTTCGAGTCCTGCCAGGGTCGAAAAGTTTTGCAGCGCCAAGCTGCGCATCTGCTGACTCTGCAGACAAGTGCCTCTACGGCACGAACGCCGGGGCTTTGCTGTTCATTGTTTCACGCAGTAAAACTCTCGACCCAGCAAGGACTCAAACCTTGAATCTTCGGTTTAGGAGACCGACGCCTTATCCATTAGCCTCGCGGAAACCGTTCAGCGTTCCACCTAAGCTGGCTTTCCGCATCGCTTGCTTGAAGGCGAAAAAATCTGCAGAAATGCTGCGCCGCTCCGCAGTGGTCGTCGGGCCTTGTGGCCTAATGGATAAGGCGTCGGACTTCGGATCCGAAGATTGCAGGTTCGAGTCCTGCCAGGGTCGAAAAGTTTTGCAGCGCCAAGCGGCTTTGGATCCGAAGATTGCAGGTTCGAGTCCTGCCAGGGTCGGAAAGTTTTGGAGCGCCAAGCTGCGCATCTGCAGACTCTGTAGACAAGTGCCTTTACGGCACGAACGCCGGGGCTTTGTTGTTCATTGTTTCACACAGCAAAACTCTCGACCCAGCAAGGACTCGAACCTTGAATCTTCGGTTTAGGAGACCGACGCCTTATCCATTAGGCCACAGGGCCTCGCGGAAACCGTTCAGCGTTCCACCTAAGCTGGCTTTCCGCATCGCTTGCTTGAAGGCGAAAAAATCTGCAGAAATGCTGCGCCGCTCCGCAGTGGTCGTCGGGCCTTGTGGCCTAATGGATAAGGCGTCGGACTTCGGATCCGAAGATTGCAGGTTCGAGTCCTGCCAGGGTCGAAAAGTTTTGCAGCGCCAAGCTGCGCATCTGCTGACTCTGCAGACAAGTGCCTCTACGGCACGAACGCCGGGGCTTTGCTGTTCATTGTTTCACGCAGTAAAACTCTCGACCCAGCAAGGACTCAAACCTTGAATCTTCGGTTTAGGAGACCGACGCCTTATCCATTAGCCTCGCGGAAACCGTTCAGCGTTCCACCTAAGCTGGCTTTCCGCATCGCTTGCTTGAAGGCGAAAAAATCTGCAGAAATGCTGCGCCGCTCCGCAGTGGTCGTCGGGCCTTGTGGCCTAATGGATAAGGCGTCGGACTTCGGATCCGAAGATTGCAGGTTCGAGTCCTGCCAGGGTCGAAAAGTTTTGCAGCGCCAAGCTGCGCATCTGCTGACTCTGTAGACAAGTGCCTCTACGGCACGAACGCCGGGGCTTTGCTTTTCATTGTTTCACGCAGCAAAACTCTCGACCCAGCAAGGACTCGAACCTTGAATCTTCGGTTTAGGAGACCGACGCCTTATCCATTAGGCCACAGGGCCTCGCGGAAACCGTTCAGCGTTCCACCTAAGCTGGCTTTCCGCATCGCTTGCTTGAAGGCGAAAAAATCTGCAGAAATGCTGCGCCGCTCCGCAGTGGTCGTCGGGCCTTGTGGCCTAATGGATAAGGCGTCGGACTTCGCATCCGAAGATTGCAGGTTCGAGTCCTGCCAGGGTCGAAAAGTTTTGCAGCGCCAAGCTGCGCATCTGCTGACTCTGTAGACAAGTGCCTCTACGGCACGAACGCCGGGGCTTTGCTGTTCATTGTTTCACGCAGTAAAACTCTCGACCCAGCAAGGACTCAAACCTTGAATCTTCGGTTTAGGAGACCGACGCCTTATCCATTAGCCTCGCGGAAACCGTTCAGCGTTCCACCTAAGCTGGCTTTCCGCATCGCTTGTATGAAGGCGAAAAAATCTGCAGAAATGCTGCGCCGCTCCGCAGTGGTCGTCGGGCCTTGTGGCCTAATGGATAAGGCGTCGGACTTCGGATCCGAAGATTGCAGGTTCGAGTCCTGCCAGGGTCGAAAAGTTTTGCAGCGCCAAGCGACTTCGGATCCGAAGATTGCAGGTTCGAGTCCTGTCAGGGTCGAAAAGTTTTGCAGCGCCAAGCTGCGCATCTGCTGACTCTGCAGACAAGTGCCTCTACGGCACGAACGCCGGGGCTTTGCTGTTCATTGTTTCACGCAGTAAAACTCTCGACCCAGCAAGGACTCAAACCTTGAATCTTCGGTTTAGGAGACCGACGCCTTATCCATTAGCCTCGCGGAAACCGTTCAGCGTTCCACCTAAGCTGGCTTTCCGCATCGCTTGCTTGAAGGCGAAAAAATCTGCAGAAATGCTGCGCCGCTCCGCAGTGGTCGTCGGGCCTTGTGGCCTAATGGATAAGGCGTCGGACTTCGGATCCGAAGATTGCAGGTTCGAGTCCTGCCAGGGTCGGAAAGTTTTGGAGCGCCAAGCTGCGCATCTGCAGACTCTGTAGACAAGTGCCTTTACGGCACGAACGCCGGGGCTTTGTTGTTCATTGTTTCACGCAGCAAAACTCTCGACCCAGCAAGGACTCGAACCTTGAATCTTCGGTTTAGGAGACCGACGCCTTATCCATTAGGCCACAGGGCCTCGCGGAAACCGTTCAGCGTTCCACCTAAGCTGGCTTTCCGCATCGCTTGCTTGAAGGCGAAAAAATCTGCAGAAATGCTGCGCCGCTCCGCAGTGGTCGTCGGGCCTTGTGGCCTAATGGATAAGGCGTCTTACTTCGGATCCGAAGATTGCAGGTTCGAGTCCTGCCAGGGTCGGAAAGTTTTGCAGCGCCAAGCTGCGCATCTGCTGACTCTGTAGACAAGTGCCTCTACGGCACGAACGCCGGGGCTTTGCTGTTCATTGTTTCACGCAGTAAAACTCTCGACCCAGCAAGGACTCAAACCTTGAATCTTCGGTTTAGGAGACCGACGCCTTATCCATTAGCCTCGCGGAAACCGTTCAGCGTTCCACCTAAGCTGGCTTTCCGCATCGCTTGCTTGAAGGCGAAAAAATCTGCAGAAATGCTGCGCCGCTCCGCAGTGCTCGTCGGGCCTTGTGGCCTAATGGATAGGGCGTCGGACTTCGGATCCGAAGATTGCAGGTTCGAGTCCTGCAAGGGTCGAAAAGTTTTGCAGCGCCAAGCGACTTCGGATCCGAAGATTGCAGGTTCGAGTCCTGTCAGGGTCGAAAAGTTTTGCAGCGCCAAGCTGCGCATCTGCTGACTCTGCAGACAAGTGCCTCTACGGAACGAACGCCGGGGCTTTGCTGTTCATTGTTTCACGCAGTAAAACTCTCGACCCAGCAAGGACTCAAACCTGGAATCTTCGGTTTAGGAGACCGACGCCTTATCCATTAGCCTCGCGGAAACCGTTCAGCGTTCCACCTAAGCTGGCTTTCCGCATCGCTTGCTTGAAGGCGAAAAAATCTGCAGAAATGCTGCGCCGCTCCGCAGTGGTCGTCGGGCCTTGTGGCCTAATGGATAAGGCGTCTTACTTCGGATCCGAAGATTGCAGGTTCGAGTCCTGCCAGGGTCGGAAAGTTTTGCAGCGCCAAGCTGCGCATCTGCTGACTCTGTAGACAAGTGCCTCTACGGCACGAACGCCGGGGCTTTGCTGTTCATTGTTTCACGCAGTAAAACTCTCGACCCAGCAAGGACTCAAACCTTGAATCTTCGGTTTAGGAGACCGACGCCTTATCCATTAGCCTCGCGGAAACCGTTCAGCGTTCCACCTAAGCTGGCTTTCCGCATCGCTTGCTTGAAGGCGAAAAAATCTGCAGAAATGCTGCGCCGCTCCGCAGTGCTCGTCGGGCCTTGTGGCCTAATGGATAGGGCGTCGGACTTCGGATCCGAAGATTGCAGGTTCGAGTCCTGCAAGGGTCGAAAAGTTTTGCAGCGCCAAGCGACTTCGGATCCGAAGATTGCAGGTTCGAGTCCTGTCAGGGTCGAAAAGTTTTGCAGCGCCAAGCTGCGCATCTGCTGACTCTGCAGACAAGTGCCTCTACGGAACGAACGCCGGGGCTTTGCTGTTCATTGTTTCACGCAGTAAAACTCTCGACCCAGCAAGGACTCAAACCTGGAATCTTCGGTTTAGGAGACCGACGCCTTATCCATTAGCCTCGCGGAAACCGTTCAGCGTTCCACCTAAGCTGGCTTTCCGCATCGCTTGCTTGAAGGCGAAAAAATCTGCAGAAATGCTGCGCCGCTCCGCAGTGGTCGTCGGGCCTTGTGGCCTAATGGATAAGGCGTCGGACTTCGGATCCGAAGATTGCAGGTTCGAGTCCTGCCAGGGTCGGAAAGTTTTGGAGCGCCAAGCTGCGCATCTGCAGACTCTGTAGACAAGTGCCTTTACGGCACGAACGCCGGGGCTTTGTTGTTCATTGTTTCACGCAGCAAAACTCTCGACCCAGCAAGGACTCGAACCTTGAATCTTCGGTTTAGGAGACCGACGCCTTATCCATTAGGCCACAGGGCCTCGCGGAAACCGTTCAGCGTTCCACCTAAGCTGGCTTTCCGCATCGCTTGCTTGAAGGCGAAAAAATCTGCAGAAATGCTGCGCCGCTCCGCAGTGGTCGTCGGGCCTTGTGGCCTAATGGATAAGGCGTCTTACTTCGGATCCGAAGATTGCAGGTTCGAGTCCTGCCAGGGTCGGAAAGTTTTGCAGCGCCAAGCTGCGCATCTGCTGACTCTGTAGACAAGTGCCTCTACGGCACGAACGCCGGGGCTTTGCTGTTCATTGTTTCACGCAGTAAAACTCTCGACCCAGCAAGGACTCAAACCTTGAATCTTCGGTTTAGGAGACCGACGCCTTATCCATTAGCCTCGCGGAAACCGTTCAGCGTTCCACCTAAGCTGGCTTTCCGCATCGCTTGCTTGAAGGCGAAAAAATCTGCAGAAATGCTGCGCCGCTCCGCAGTGCTCGTCGGGCCTTGTGGCCTAATGGATAGGGCGTCGGACTTCGGATCCGAAGATTGCAGGTTCGAGTCCTGCAAGGGTCGAAAAGTTTTGCAGCGCCAAGCGACTTCGGATCCGAAGATTGCAGGTTCGAGTCCTGTCAGGGTCGGAAAGTTTTGCAGCGCAAGCTGCGCATCTGCAGACTCTGTAGACAAGTGCCTCTACGGCACGAACGCCGGGGCTTTGCTGTTCATTGTTTCACACAGCAAAACTCTCGACCCAGCAAGGACTCGAACCTTGAATCTTCGGTTTAGGAGACCGACGCCTTATCCATTAGGCCACAGGGCCTCGCGGAAACCGTTCAGCGTTCCACCTAAGCTGGCTTTCCGCATCGCTTGTTTGAAGGCGAAAAAATCTGCAGAAATGCTGCGCCGCTCCGCAGTGGTCGTCGGGCCTTGTGGCCTAATGGATAAGGCGTCGGACTTCGGATCCGAAGATTTACAGGTTCGAGTCCTGCCAGGGTCGAAAAGTTTTGCAGCGCCAAGCTGCGCATCTGCAGACTCTGTAGGCAAGTGCCTTTACGGCACGAACGCCGGGGCTTTGCTTTTCATTGTTTCACGCAGCAAAACTCTCGACCCAGCAAGGACTCGAACCTTGAATCTTCGGTTTAGGAGACCGACGCCTTATCCATTAGGCCACAGGGCCTCGCGGAAACCGTTCAGCGTTCCACCTAAGCTGGCTTTCCGCATCGCTTGCTTGAAGGCGAAAAAATCTGCAGAAATGCTTGCGCCGCTCCGCAGTGGTCGTCGGGCCTTGTGGCCTAATGGATAAGGCGTCGGACTTCGGATCCGAAGATTGCAGGTTCGAGTCCTGCCAGGGTCGAAAAGTTTTGCAGCGCCAAGCTGCGCATCTGCAGACTCTGTAGACAAGTGCCTCTACGGCACGAACGCCGGGGCTTTGTTGTTCATTGTTTCACGCAGCAAAACTCTCGACCCAGCAAGGACTCGAACCTTGAATCTTCGGTTTAGGAGACCGACGCCTTATCCATTAGGCCACAGGGCCTCGCGGAAACCGTTCAGCGTTCCACCTAAGCTGGCTTTCCGCATCGCTTGCTTGAAGGCGAAAAAATCTGCAGAAATGCTGCGCCGCTCCGCAGTGGTCGTCGGGCCTTGTGGCCTAATGGATAAGGCGTCTTACTTCGGATCCGAAGATTGCAGGTTCGAGTCCTGCCAGGGTCGGAAAGTTTTGCAGCGCCAAGCTGCGCATCTGCTGACTCTGTAGACAAGTGCCTCTACGGCACGAACGCCGGGGCTTTGCTGTTCATTGTTTCACGCAGTAAAACTCTCGACCCAGCAAGGACTCAAACCTTGAATCTTCGGTTTAGGAGACCGACGCCTTATCCATTAGCCTCGCGGAAACCGTTCAGCGTTCCACCTAAGCTGGCTTTCCGCATCGCTTGCTTGAAGGCGAAAAAATCTGCAGAAATGCTGCGCCGCTCCGCAGTGCTCGTCGGGCCTTGTGGCCTAATGGATAGGGCGTCGGACTTCGGATCCGAAGATTGCAGGTTCGAGTCCTGCAAGGGTCGAAAAGTTTTGCAGCGCCAAGCGACTTCGGATCCGAAGATTGCAGGTTCGAGTCCTGTCAGGGTCGGAAAGTTTTGCAGCGCAAGCTGCGCATCTGCAGACTCTGTAGACAAGTGCCTCTACGGCACGAACGCCGGGGCTTTGCTGTTCATTGTTTCACACAGCAAAACTCTCGACCCAGCAAGGACTCGAACCTTGAATCTTCGGTTTAGGAGACCGACGCCTTATCCATTAGGCCACAGGGCCTCGCGGAAACCGTTCAGCGTTCCACCTAAGCTGGCTTTCCGCATCGCTTGTTTGAAGGCGAAAAAATCTGCAGAAATGCTGCGCCGCTCCGCAGTGGTCGTCGGGCCTTGTGGCCTAATGGATAAGGCGTCAGACTTCGGATCCGAAGATTTACAGGTTCGAGTCCTGCCAGGGTCGAAAAGTTTTGCAGCGCCAAGCTGCGCATCTGCAGACTCTGTAGGCAAGTGCCTTTACGGCACGAACGCCGGGGCTTTGCTTTTCATTGTTTCACGCAGCAAAACTCTCGACCCAGCAAGGACTCGAACCTTGAATCTTCGGTTTAGGAGACCGACGCCTTATCCATTAGGCCACAGGGCCTCGCGGAAACCGTTCAGCGTTCCACCTAAGCTGGCTTTCCGCATCGCTTGCTTGAAGGCGAAAAAATCTGCAGAAATGCTTGCGCCGCTCCGCAGTGGTCGTCGGGCCTTGTGGCCTAATGGATAAGGCGTCGGACTTCGGATCCGAAGATTGCAGGTTCGAGTCCTGCCAGGGTCGAAAAGTTTTGCAGCGCCAAGCTGCGCATCTGCTGACTCTGCAGACAAGTGCCTCTACGGCACGAACGCCGGGGCTTTGCTGTTCATTGTTTCACGCAGTAAAACTCTCGACCCAGCAAGGACTCAAACCTTGAATCTTCGGTTTAGGAGACCGACGCCTTATCCATTAGCCTCGCGGAAACCGTTCAGCGTTCCACCTAAGCTGGCTTTCCGCATCGCTTGTTTGAAGGCGAAAAAATCTGCAGAAATGCTGCGCCGCTCCGCAGTGGTCGTCGGGCCTTGTGGCCTAATGGATAAGGCGTCGGACTTCGGATCCGAAGATTGCAGGTTCGAGTCCTGCCAGGGTCGGAAAGTTTTGCAGCGCCAAGCTGCGCATCTGCTGACTCTGTAGACAAGTGCCTCTACGGCACGAACGCCGGGGCTTTGCTGTTCATTGTTTCACGCAGTAAAACTCTCGACCCAGCAAGGACTCAAACCTTGAATCTTCGGTTTAGGAGACCGACGCCTTATCCATTAGCCTCGCGGAAACCGTTCAGCGTTCCACCTAAGCTGGCTTTCCGCATCGCTTGTTTGAAGGCGAAAAAATCTGCAGAAATGCTGCGCCGCTCCGCAGTGGTCGTCGGGCCTTGTGGCCTAATGGATAAGGCGTCGGACTTCGGATCCGAAGATTGCAGGTTCGAGTCCTGCCAGGGTCGGAAAGTTTTGCAGCGCCAAGCTGCGCATCTGCTGACTCTGTAGACAAGTGCCTCTACGGCACGAACGCCGGGGCTTTGCTGTTCATTGTTTCACACAGCAAAACTCTCGACCCAGCAAGGACTCGAACCTTGAATCTTCGGTTTAGGAGACCGACGCCTTATCCATTAGCCTCGCGGAAACCGTTCAGCGTTCCACCTAAGCTGGCTTTCCGCATCGCTTGTTTGAAGGCGAAAAAATCTGCAGAAATGCTGCGCCGCTCCGCAGTGGTCGTCGGGCCTTGTGGCCTAATGGATAAGGCGTCGGACTTCGGATCCGAAGATTGCAGGTTCGAGTCCTGCCAGGGTCGGAAAGTTTTGCAGCGCCAAGCGACTTCGGATCCGAAGATTGCAGGTTCGAGTCCTGTCAGGGTCGAAAAGTTTTGCAGCGCCAAGCTGCGCATCTGCTGACTCTGCAGACAAGTGCCTCTACGGCACGAACGCCGGGGCTTTGCTGTTCATTGTTTCACGCAGTAAAACTCTCGACCCAGCAAGGACTCAAACCTTGAATCTTCGGTTTAGGAGACCGACGCCTTATCCATTAGGCCACAGGGCCTCGCGGAAACCGTTCAGCGTTCCACCTAAGCTGGCTTTCCGCATCGCTTGCTTGAAGGCGAAAAAATCTGCAGAAATGCTGCGCCGCTCCGCAGTGGTCGTCGGGCCTTGTGGCCTAATGGATAAGGCGTCTTACTTCGGATCCGAAGATTGCAGGTTCGAGTCCTGCCAGGGTCGGAAAGTTTTGCAGCGCCAAGCTGCGCATCTGCTGACTCTGTAGACAAGTGCCTCTACGGCACGAACGCCGGGGCTTTGCTGTTCATTGTTTCACGCAGTAAAACTCTCGACCCAGCAAGGACTCAAACCTTGAATCTTCGGTTTAGGAGACCGACGCCTTATCCATTAGCCTCGCGGAAACCGTTCAGCGTTCCACCTAAGCTGGCTTTCCGCATCGCTTGTTTGAAGGCGAAAAAATCTGCAGAAATGCTGCGCCGCTCCGCAGTGGTCGTCGGGCCTTGTGGCCTAATGGATAAGGCGTCGGACTTCGGATCCGAAGATTGCAGGTTCGAGTCCTGCCAGGGTCGAAAAGTTTTGCAGCGCCAAGCGACTTCGGATCCGAAGATTGCAGGTTCGAGTCCTGTCAGGGTCGAAAAGTTTTGCAGCGCCAAGCTGCGCATCTGCTGACTCTGCAGACAAGTGCCTCTACGGCACGAACGCCGGGGCTTTGCTGTTCATTGTTTCACGCAGTAAAACTCTCGACCCAGCAAGGACTCAAACCTTGAATCTTCGGTTTAGGAGACCGACGCCTTATCCATTAGCATCGCGGAAACAGTTCAGCGTTCCACCTAAGCTGGCTTTCCGCATCGCTTGCTTGAAGGCGAAAAAATCTGCAGAAATGCTGCGCCGCTCCGCAGTGGTCGTCGGGCCTTGTGGCCTAATGGATAAGGCGTCGGACTTCGGATCCGAAGATTGCAGGTTCGAGTCCTGCCAGGGTCGGAAAGTTTTGGAGCGCCAAGCTGCGCATCTGCAGACTCTGTAGACAAGTGCCTTTACGGCACGAACGCCGGGGCTTTGTTGTTCATTGTTTCACGCAGCAAAACTCTCGACCCAGCAAGGACTCGAACCTTGAATCTTCGGTTTAGGAGACCGACGCCTTATCCATTAGGCCACAGGGCCTCGCGGAAACCGTTCAGCGTTCCACCTAAGCTGGCTTTCCGCATCGCTTGCTTGAAGGCGAAAAAATCTGCAGAAATGCTGCGCCGCTCCGCAGTGGTCGTCGGGCCTTGTGGCCTAATGGATAAGGCGTCTTACTTCGGATCCGAAGATTGCAGGTTCGAGTCCTGCCAGGGTCGGAAAGTTTTGCAGCGCCAAGCTGCGCATCTGCTGACTCTGTAGACAAGTGCCTCTACGGCACGAACGCCGGGGCTTTGCTGTTCATTGTTTCACGCAGTAAAACTCTCGACCCAGCAAGGACTCAAACCTTGAATCTTCGGTTTAGGAGACCGACGCCTTATCCATTAGCCTCGTGGAAACCGTTCAGCGTTCCACCTAAGCTGGCTTTCCGCATCGCTTGCTTGAAGGCGAAAAAATCTGCAGAAATGCTGCGCCGCTCCGCAGTGGTCGTCGGGCCTTGTGGCCTAATGGATAAGGCGTCGGACTTCGGATCCGAAGATTGCAGGTTCGAGTCCTGCCAGGGTCGAAAAGTTTTGCAGCGCCAAGCGACTTCGGATCCGAAGATTGCAGGTTCGGGTCCTGCTAGGGTCGAAAAGTTTTGCAGCGCAAGCTGCGCATCTGCAGACTCTGTAGACAAGTGCCTCTACGGCACGAACGCCGGGGCTTTGCTGTTCATTGTTTCACACAGCAAAACTCTCGACCCAGCAAGGACTCGAACCTTGAATCTTCGGTTTAGGAGACCGACGCCTTATCCATTAGGCCACAGGGCCTCGCGGAGACCGTTCAGCGTTCCACCTAAGCTGGCTTTCCGCATCGCTTGCTTGAAGGCGAAAAAATCTGCAGAAATGCTGCGCCGCTCCGCAGTGGTCGTCGGGCCTTGTGGCCTAATGGATAAGGCGTCGGACTTCGGATCCGAAGATTGCAGGTTCGAGTCCTGCCAGGGTCGAAAAGTTTTGCAGCGCCAAGCTGCGCATCTGCTGACTCTGCAGACAAGTGCCTCTACGGCACGAACGCCGGGGCTTTGCTGTTCATTGTTTCACGCAGTAAAACTCTCGACCCAGCAAGGACTCAAACCTGGAATCTTCGGTTTAGGAGACCGACGCCTTATCCATTAGCCTCGCGGAAACCGTTCAGCGTTCCACCTAAGCTGGCTTTCCGCATCGCTTGCTTGAAGGCGAAAAAATCTGCAGAAATGCTGCGCCGCTCCGCAGTGGTCGTCGGGCTTTGTGGCCTAATGGATAAGGCGTCGGACTTCGGATCCGAAGATTGCAGGTTCGAGTCCTGCCAGGGTCGGAAAGTCTTGGAGCGCCAAGCTGCGCATCTGCAGACTCTGTAGACAAGTGCCTTTACGGCACGAACGCCGGGGCTTTGTTGTTCATTGTTTCACGCAGCAAAACTCTCGACCCAGCAAGGACTCGAACCTTGAATCTTCGGTTTAGGAGACCGACGCCTTATCCATTAGGCCACAGGGCCTCGCGGAAACCGTTCAGCGTTCCACCTAAGCTGGCTTTCCGCATCGCTTGCTTGAAGGCGAAAAAATCTGCAGAAATGCTGCGCCGCTCCGCAGTGGTCGTCGGGCCTTGTGGCCTAATGGATAAGGCGTCTTACTTCGGATCCGAAGATTGCAGGTTCGAGTCCTGCCAGGGTCGGAAAGTTTTGCAGCGCCAAGCTGCGCATCTGCTGACTCTGTAGACAAGTGCCTCTACGGCACGAACGCCGGGGCTTTGCTGTTCATTGTTTCACGCAGTAAAACTCTCGACCCAGCAAGGACTCAAACCTTGAATCTTCGGTTTAGGAGACCGACGCCTTATCCATTAGCCTCGTGGAAACCGTTCAGCGTTCCACCTAAGCTGGCTTTCCGCATCGCTTGCTTGAAGGCGAAAAAATCTGCAGAAATGCTGCGCCGCTCCGCAGTGGTCGTCGGGCCTTGTGGCCTAATGGATAGGGCGTCGGACTTCGGATCCGAAGATTGCAGGTTCGAGTCCTGCAAGGGTCGAAAAGTTTTGCAGCGCCAAGCGACTTCGGATCCGAAGATTGCAGGTTCGAGTCCTGTCAGGGTCGGAAAGTTTTGCAGCGCAAGCTGCGCATCTGCAGACTCTGTAGACAAGTGCCTCTACGGCACGAACGCCGGGGCTTTGCTGTTCATTGTTTCACACAGCAAAACTCTCGACCCAGCAAGGACTCGAACCTTGAATCTTCGGTTTAGGAGACCGACGCCTTATCCATTAGGCCACAGGGCCTCGCGGAAACCGTTCAGCGTTCCACCTAAGCTGGCTTTCCGCATCGCTTGTTTGAAGGCGAAAAAATCTGCAGAAATGCTGCGCCGCTCCGCAGTGGTCGTCGGGCCTTGTGGCCTAATGGATAAGGCGTCGGACTTCGGATCCGAAGATTGCAGGTTCGAGTCCTGCCAGGGTCGAAAAGTTTTGCAGCGCCAAGCGACTTCGGATCCGAAGATTGCAGGTTCGGGTCCTGCTAGGGTCGAAAAGTTTTGCAGCGCAAGCTGCGCATCTGCAGACTCTGTAGACAAGTGCCTCTACGGCACGAACGCCGGGGCTTTGCTGTTCATTGTTTCACACAGCAAAACTCTCGACCCAGCAAGGACTCGAACCTTGAATCTTCGGTTTAGGAGACCGACGCCTTATCCATTAGGCCACAGGGCCTCGCGGAGACCGTTCAGCGTTCCACCTAAGCTGGCTTTCCGCATCGCTTGCTTGAAGGCGAAAAAATCTGCAGAAATGCTGCGCCGCTCCGCAGTGGTCGTCGGGCCTTGTGGCCTAATGGATAAGGCGTCGGACTTCGGATCCGAAGATTGCAGGTTCGAGTCCTGCCAGGGTCGAAAAGTTTTGCAGCGCCAAGCTGCGCATCTGCTGACTCTGCAGACAAGTGCCTCTACGGCACGAACGCCGGGGCTTTGCTGTTCATTGTTTCACGCAGTAAAACTCTCGACCCAGCAAGGACTCAAACCTGGAATCTTCGGTTTAGGAGACCGACGCCTTATCCATTAGCCTCGCGGAAACCGTTCAGCGTTCCACCTAAGCTGGCTTTCCGCATCGCTTGCTTGAAGGCGAAAAAATCTGCAGAAATGCTGCGCCGCTCCGCAGTGGTCGTCGGGCCTTGTGGCCTAATGGATAAGGCGTCGGACTTCGGATCCGAAGATTGCAGGTTCGAGTCCTGCCAGGGTCGGAAAGTTTTGGAGCGCCAAGCTGCGCATCTGCAGACTCTGTAGACAAGTGCCTTTACGGCACGAACGCCGGGGCTTTGTTGTTCATTGTTTCACGCAGCAAAACTCTCGACCCAGCAAGGACTCGAACCTTGAATCTTCGGTTTAGGAGACCGACGCCTTATCCATTAGGCCACAGGGCCTCGCGGAAACCGTTCAGCGTTCCACCTAAGCTGGCTTTCCGCATCGCTTGCTTGAAGGCGAAAAAATCTGCAGAAATGCTGCGCCGCTCCGCAGTGGTCGTCGGGCCTTGTGGCCTAATGGATAAGGCGTCTTACTTCGGATCCGAAGATTGCAGGTTCGAGTCCTGCCAGGGTCGGAAAGTTTTGCAGCGCCAAGCTGCGCATCTGCTGACTCTGTAGACAAGTGCCTCTACGGCACGAACGCCGGGGCTTTGCTGTTCATTGTTTCACGCAGTAAAACTCTCGACCCAGCAAGGACTCAAACCTTGAATCTTCGGTTTAGGAGACCGACGCCTTATCCATTAGCCTCGCGGAAACCGTTCAGCGTTCCACCTAAGCTGGCTTTCCGCATCGCTTGCTTGAAGGCGAAAAAATCTGCAGAAATGCTGCGCCGCTCCGCAGTGCTCGTCGGGCCTTGTGGCCTAATGGATAGGGCGTCGGACTTCGGATCCGAAGATTGCAGGTTCGAGTCCTGCAAGGGTCGAAAAGTTTTGCAGCGCCAAGCGACTTCGGATCCGAAGATTGCAGGTTCGAGTCCTGTCAGGGTCGGAAAGTTTTGCAGCGCAAGCTGCGCATCTGCAGACTCTGTAGACAAGTGCCTCTACGGCACGAACGCCGGGGCTTTGCTGTTCATTGTTTCACACAGCAAAACTCTCGACCCAGCAAGGACTCGAACCTTGAATCTTCGGTTTAGGAGACCGACGCCTTATCCATTAGGCCACAGGGCCTCGCGGAAACCGTTCAGCGTTCCACCTAAGCTGGCTTTCCGCATCGCTTGTTTGAAGGCGAAAAAATCTGCAGAAATGCTGCGCCGCTCCGCAGTGGTCGTCGGGCCTTGTGGCCTAATGGATAAGGCGTCGGACTTCGGATCCGAAGATTTACAGGTTCGAGTCCTGCCAGGGTCGAAAAGTTTTGCAGCGCCAAGCTGCGCATCTGCAGACTCTGTAGGCAAGTGCCTTTACGGCACGAACGCCGGGGCTTTGCTTTTCATTGTTTCACGCAGCAAAACTCTCGACCCAGCAAGGACTCGAACCTTGAATCTTCGGTTTAGGAGACCGACGCCTTATCCATTAGGCCACAGGGCCTCGCGGAAACCGTTCAGCGTTCCACCTAAGCTGGCTTTCCGCATCGCTTGCTTGAAGGCGAAAAAATCTGCAGAAATGCTTGCGCCGCTCCGCAGTGGTCGTCGGGCCTTGTGGCCTAATGGATAAGGCGTCGGACTTCGGATCCGAAGATTGCAGGTTCGAGTCCTGCCAGGGTCGAAAAGTTTTGCAGCGCCAAGCTGCGCATCTGCAGACTCTGTAGACAAGTGCCTCTACGGCACGAACGCCGGGGCTTTGTTGTTCATTGTTTCACGCAGCAAAACTCTCGACCCAGCAAGGACTCGAACCTTGAATCTTCGGTTTAGGAGACCGACGCCTTATCCATTAGGCCACAGGGCCTCGCGGAAACCGTTCAGCGTTCCACCTAAGCTGGCTTTCCGCATCGCTTGCTTGAAGGCGAAAAAATCTGCAGAAATGCTGCGCCGCTCCGCAGTGGTCGTCGGGCCTTGTGGCCTAATGGATAAGGCGTCTTACTTCGGATCCGAAGATTGCAGGTTCGAGTCCTGCCAGGGTCGGAAAGTTTTGCAGCGCCAAGCTGCGCATCTGCTGACTCTGTAGACAAGTGCCTCTACGGCACGAACGCCGGGGCTTTGCTGTTCATTGTTTCACGCAGTAAAACTCTCGACCCAGCAAGGACTCAAACCTTGAATCTTCGGTTTAGGAGACCGACGCCTTATCCATTAGCCTCGCGGAAACCGTTCAGCGTTCCACCTAAGCTGGCTTTCCGCATCGCTTGCTTGAAGGCGAAAAAATCTGCAGAAATGCTGCGCCGCTCCGCAGTGCTCGTCGGGCCTTGTGGCCTAATGGATAGGGCGTCGGACTTCGGATCCGAAGATTGCAGGTTCGAGTCCTGCAAGGGTCGAAAAGTTTTGCAGCGCCAAGCGACTTCGGATCCGAAGATTGCAGGTTCGAGTCCTGTCAGGGTCGGAAAGTTTTGCAGCGCCAAGCTGCGCATCTGCTGACTCTGTAGACAAGTGCCTCTACGGCACGAACGCCGGGGCTTTGCTGTTCATTGTTTCACGCAGTAAAACTCTCGACCCAGCAAGGACTCAAACCTTGAATCTTCGGTTTAGGAGACCGACGCCTTATCCATTAGCCTCGCGGAAACCGTTCAGCGTTCCACCTAAGCTGGCTTTCCGCATCGCTTGTTTGAAGGCGAAAAAATCTGCAGAAATGCTGCGCCGCTCCGCAGTGGTCGTCGGGCCTTGTGGCCTAATGGATAAGGCGTCGGACTTCGGATCCGAAGATTGCAGGTTCGAGTCCTGCCAGGGTCGGAAAGTTTTGCAGCGCCAAGCTGCGCATCTGCTGACTCTGTAGACAAGTGCCTCTACGGCACGAACGCCGGGGCTTTGCTGTTCATTGTTTCACGCAGTAAAACTCTCGACCCAGCAAGGACTCAAACCTTGAATCTTCGGTTTAGGAGACCGACGCCTTATCCATTAGCCTCGCGGAAACCGTTCAGCGTTCCACCTAAGCTGGCTTTCCGCATCGCTTGTTTGAAGGCGAAAAAATCTGCAGAAATGCTGCGCCGCTCCGCAGTGGTCGTCGGGCCTTGTGGCCTAATGGATAAGGCGTCGGACTTCGGATCCGAAGATTGCAGGTTCGAGTCCTGCCAGGGTCGGAAAGTTTTGCAGCGCCAAGCTGCGCATCTGCTGACTCTGTAGACAAGTGCCTCTACGGCACGAACGCCGGGGCTTTGCTGTTCATTGTTTCACACAGCAAAACTCTCGACCCAGCAAGGACTCGAACCTTGAATCTTCGGTTTAGGAGACCGACGCCTTATCCATTAGCCTCGCGGAAACCGTTCAGCGTTCCACCTAAGCTGGCTTTCCGCATCGCTTGTTTGAAGGCGAAAAAATCTGCAGAAATGCTGCGCCGCTCCGCAGTGGTCGTCGGGCCTTGTGGCCTAATGGATAAGGCGTCGGACTTCGGATCCGAAGATTGCAGGTTCGAGTCCTGCCAGGGTCGGAAAGTTTTGCAGCGCCAAGCGACTTCGGATCCGAAGATTGCAGGTTCGAGTCCTGTCAGGGTCGAAAAGTTTTGCAGCGCCAAGCTGCGCATCTGCTGACTCTGCAGACAAGTGCCTCTACGGCACGAACGCCGGGGCTTTGCTGTTCATTGTTTCACGCAGTAAAACTCTCGACCCAGCAAGGACTCAAACCTTGAATCTTCGGTTTAGGAGACCGACGCCTTATCCATTAGGCCACAGGGCCTCGCGGAAACCGTTCAGCGTTCCACCTAAGCTGGCTTTCCGCATCGCTTGCTTGAAGGCGAAAAAATCTGCAGAAATGCTGCGCCGCTCCGCAGTGGTCGTCGGGCCTTGTGGCCTAATGGATAAGGCGTCTTACTTCGGATCCGAAGATTGCAGGTTCGAGTCCTGCCAGGGTCGGAAAGTTTTGCAGCGCCAAGCTGCGCATCTGCTGACTCTGTAGACAAGTGCCTCTACGGCACGAACGCCGGGGCTTTGCTGTTCATTGTTTCACGCAGTAAAACTCTCGACCCAGCAAGGACTCAAACCTTGAATCTTCGGTTTAGGAGACCGACGCCTTATCCATTAGCCTCGTGGAAACCGTTCAGCGTTCCACCTAAGCTGGCTTTCCGCATCGCTTGCTTGAAGGCGAAAAAATCTGCAGAAATGCTGCGCCGCTCCGCAGTGGTCGTCGGGCCTTGTGGCCTAATGGATAGGGCGTCGGACTTCGGATCCGAAGATTGCAGGTTCGAGTCCTGCAAGGGTCGAAAAGTTTTGCAGCGCCAAGCGACTTCGGATCCGAAGATTGCAGGTTCGAGTCCTGTCAGGGTCGGAAAGTTTTGCAGCGCAAGCTGCGCATCTGCAGACTCTGTAGACAAGTGCCTCTACGGCACGAACGCCGGGGCTTTGCTGTTCATTGTTTCACACAGCAAAACTCTCGACCCAGCAAGGACTCGAACCTTGAATCTTCGGTTTAGGAGACCGACGCCTTATCCATTAGGCCACAGGGCCTCGCGGAAACCGTTCAGCGTTCCACCTAAGCTGGCTTTCCGCATCGCTTGTTTGAAGGCGAAAAAATCTGCAGAAATGCTGCGCCGCTCCGCAGTGGTCGTCGGGCCTTGTGGCCTAATGGATAAGGCGTCGGACTTCGGATCCGAAGATTGCAGGTTCGAGTCCTGCCAGGGTCGAAAAGTTTTGCAGCGCCAAGCGACTTCGGATCCGAAGATTGCAGGTTCGGGTCCTGCTAGGGTCGAAAAGTTTTGCAGCGCAAGCTGCGCATCTGCAGACTCTGTAGACAAGTGCCTCTACGGCACGAACGCCGGGGCTTTGCTGTTCATTGTTTCACACAGCAAAACTCTCGACCCAGCAAGGACTCGAACCTTGAATCTTCGGTTTAGGAGACCGACGCCTTATCCATTAGGCCACAGGGCCTCGCGGAAACCGTTCAGCGTTCCACCTAAGCTGGCTTTCCGCATCGCTTGCTTGAAGGCGAAAAAATCTGCAGAAATGCTGCGCCGCTCCGCAGTGGTCGTCGGGCCTTGTGGCCTAATGGATAAGGCGTCTTACTTCGGATCCGAAGATTGCAGGTTCGAGTCCTGCCAGGGTCGGAAAGTTTTGCAGCGCCAAGCTGCGCATCTGCTGACTCTGTAGACAAGTGCCTCTACGGCACGAACGCCGGGGCTTTGCTGTTCATTGTTTCACGCAGTAAAACTCTCGACCCAGCAAGGACTCAAACCTTGAATCTTCGGTTTAGGAGACCGACGCCTTATCCATTAGCCTCGCGGAAACCGTTCAGCGTTCCACCTAAGCTGGCTTTCCGCATCGCTTGCTTGAAGGCGAAAAAATCTGCAGAAATGCTGCGCCGCTCCGCAGTGCTCGTCGGGCCTTGTGGCCTAATGGATAGGGCGTCGGACTTCGGATCCGAAGATTGCAGGTTCGAGTCCTGCAAGGGTCGAAAAGTTTTGCAGCGCCAAGCGACTTCGGATCCGAAGATTGCAGGTTCGAGTCCTGTCAGGGTCGGAAAGTTTTGCAGCGCAAGCTGCGCATCTGCAGACTCTGTAGACAAGTGCCTCTACGGCACGAACGCCGGGGCTTTGCTGTTCATTGTTTCACACAGCAAAACTCTCGACCCAGCAAGGACTCGAACCTTGAATCTTCGGTTTAGGAGACCGACGCCTTATCCATTAGGCCACAGGGCCTCGCGGAAACCGTTCAGCGTTCCACCTAAGCTGGCTTTCCGCATCGCTTGTTTGAAGGCGAAAAAATCTGCAGAAATGCTGCGCCGCTCCGCAGTGGTCGTCGGGCCTTGTGGCCTAATGGATAAGGCGTCGGACTTCGGATCCGAAGATTTACAGGTTCGAGTCCTGCCAGGGTCGAAAAGTTTTGCAGCGCCAAGCTGCGCATCTGCAGACTCTGTAGGCAAGTGCCTTTACGGCACGAACGCCGGGGCTTTGCTTTTCATTGTTTCACGCAGCAAAACTCTCGACCCAGCAAGGACTCGAACCTTGAATCTTCGGTTTAGGAGACCGACGCCTTATCCATTAGGCCACAGGGCCTCGCGGAAACCGTTCAGCGTTCCACCTAAGCTGGCTTTCCGCATCGCTTGCTTGAAGGCGAAAAAATCTGCAGAAATGCTTGCGCCGCTCCGCAGTGGTCGTCGGGCCTTGTGGCCTAATGGATAAGGCGTCGGACTTCGGATCCGAAGATTGCAGGTTCGAGTCCTGCCAGGGTCGGAAAGTTTTGCAGCGCCAAGCTGCGCATCTGCTGACTCTGTAGACAAGTGCCTCTACGGCACGAACGCCGGGGCTTTGCTGTTCATTGTTTCACGCAGTAAAACTCTCGACCCAGCAAGGACTCAAACCTTGAATCTTCGGTTTAGGAGACCGACGCCTTATCCATTAGCCTCGCGGAAACCGTTCAGCGTTCCACCTAAGCTGGCTTTCCGCATCGCTTGTTTGAAGGCGAAAAAATCTGCAGAAATGCTGCGCCGCTCCGCAGTGGTCGTCGGGCCTTGTGGCCTAATGG
This sequence comes from Heligmosomoides polygyrus polygyrus, assembly GCA_947396885.1. Classification (NCBI taxonomy): domain Eukaryota; kingdom Metazoa; phylum Nematoda; class Chromadorea; order Rhabditida; family Heligmosomidae; genus Heligmosomoides; species Heligmosomoides polygyrus. Next base: position 39,016,896 of record OX377203.1, read on the forward strand.
ATAAGGCGTCGGACTTCGGATCCGAAGATTGCAGGTTCGAGTCCTGCCAGGGTCGGAAAGTTTTGCAGCGCCAAGCTGCGCATCTGCTGACTCTGTAGACAAGTGCCTCTACGGCACGAACGCCGGGGCTTTGCTGTTCATTGTTTCACACAGCAAAACTCTCGACCCAGCAAGGACTCGAACCTTGAATCTTCGGTTTAGGAGACCGACGCCTTATCCATTAGCCTCGCGGAAACCGTTCAGCGTTCCACCTAAGCTGGCTTTCCGCATCGCTTGTTTGAAGGCGAAAAAATCTGCAGAAATGCTGCGCCGCTCCGCAGTGGTCGTCGGGCCTTGTGGCCTAATGGATAAGGCGTCGGACTTCGGATCCGAAGATTGCAGGTTCGAGTCCTGCCAGGGTCGGAAAGTTTTGCAGCGCCAAGCGACTTCGGATCCGAAGATTGCAGGTTCGAGTCCTGTCAGGGTCGAAAAGTTTTGCAGCGCCAAGCTGCGCATCTGCTGACTCTGCAGACAAGTGCCTCTACGGCACGAACGCCGGGGCTTTGCTGTTCATTGTTTCACGCAGTAAAACTCTCGACCCAGCAAGGACTCAAACCTTGAATCTTCGGTTTAGGAGACCGACGCCTTATCCATTAGGCCACAGGGCCTCGCGGAAACCGTTCAGCGTTCCACCTAAGCTGGCTTTCCGCATCGCTTGCTTGAAGGCGAAAAAATCTGCAGAAATGCTGCGCCGCTCCGCAGTGGTCGTCGGGCCTTGTGGCCTAATGGATAAGGCGTCTTACTTCGGATCCGAAGATTGCAGGTTCGAGTCCTGCCAGGGTCGGAAAGTTTTGCAGCGCCAAGCTGCGCATCTGCTGACTCTGTAGACAAGTGCCTCTACGGCACGAACGCCGGGGCTTTGCTGTTCATTGTTTCACGCAGTAAAACTCTCGACCCAGCAAGGACTCAAACCTTGAATCTTCGGTTTAGGAGACCGACGCCTTATCCATTAGCCTCGTGGAAACCGTTCAGCGTTCCACCTAAGCTGGCTTTCCGCATCGCTTGCTTGAAGGCGAAAAAATCTGCAGAAATGCTGCGCCGCTCCGCAGTGGTCGTCGGGCCTTGTGGCCTAATGGATAGGGCGTCGGACTTCGGATCCGAAGATTGCAGGTTCGAGTCCTGCAAGGGTCGAAAAGTTTTGCAGCGCCAAGCGACTTCGGATCCGAAGATTGCAGGTTCTAGTCCTGTCAGGGTCGGAAAGTTTTGCAGCGCAAGCTGCGCATCTGCAGACTCTGTAGACAAGTGCCTCTACGGCACGAACGCCGGGGCTTTGCTGTTCATTGTTTCACACAGCAAAACTCTCGACCCAGCAAGGACTCGAACCTTGAATCTTCGGTTTAGGAGACCGACGCCTTATCCATTAGGCCACAGGGCCTCGCGGAAACCGTTCAGCGTTCCACCTAAGCTGGCTTTCCGCATCGCTTGTTTGAAGGCGAAAAAATCTGCAGAAATGCTGCGCCGCTCCGCAGTGGTCGTCGGGCCTTGTGGCATAATGGATAAGGCGTCGGACTTCGGATCCGAAGATTGCAGGTTCGAGTCCTGCCAGGGTCGAAAAGTTTTGCAGCGCCAAGCGACTTCGGATCCGAAGATTGCAGGTTCGGGTCCTGCTAGGGTCGAAAAGTTTTGCAGCGCAAGCTGCGCATCTGCAGACTCTGTAGACAAGTGCCTCTACGGCACGAACGCCGGGGCTTTGCTGTTCATTGTTTCACACAGCAAAACTCTCGACCCAGCAAGGACTCGAACCTTGAATCTTCGGTTTAGGAGACCGACGCCTTATCCATTAGGCCACAGGGCCTCGCGGAGACCGTTCAGCGTTCCACCTAAGCTGGCTTTCCGCATCGCTTGCTTGAAGGCGAAAAAATCTGCAGAAATGCTGCGCCGCTCCGCAGTGGTCGTCGGGCCTTGTGGCCTAATGGATAAGGCGTCGGACTTCGGATCCGAAGATTGCAGGTTCGAGTCCTGCCAGGGTCGAAAAGTTTTGCAGCGCCAAGCTGCGCATCTGCTGACTCTGCAGACAAGTGCCTCTACGGCACGAACGCCGGGGCTTTGCTGTTCATTGTTTCACGCAGTAAAACTCTCGACCCAGCAAGGACTCAAACCTTGAATCTTCGGTTTAGGAGACCGACGCCTTATCCATTAGCCTCGCGGAAACCGTTCAGCGTTCCACCTAAGCTGGCTTTCCGCATCGCTTGTATGAAGGCGAAAAAATCTGCAGAAATGCTGCGCCGCTCCGCAGTGGTCGTCGGGCCTTGTGGCCTAATGGATAAGGCGTCGGACTTCGGATCCGAAGATTGCAGGTTCGAGTCCTGCCAGGGTCGAAAAGTTTTGCAGCGCCAAGCGACTTCGGATCCGAAGATTGCAGGTTCGAGTCCTGTCAGGGTCGAAAAGTTTTGCAGCGCCAAGCTGCGCATCTGCTGACTCTGCAGACAAGTGCCTCTACGGCACGAACGCCGGGGCTTTGCTGTTCATTGTTTCACGCAGTAAAACTCTCGACCCAGCAAGGACTCAAACCTTGAATCTTCGGTTTAGGAGACCGACGCCTTATCCATTAGCCTCGCGGAAACCGTTCAGCGTTCCACCTAAGCTGGCTTTCCGCATCGCTTGCTTGAAGGCGAAAAAATCTGCAGAAATGCTGCGCCGCTCCGCAGTGGTCGTCGGGCCTTGTGGCCTAATGGATAAGGCGTCGGACTTCGGATCCGAAGATTGCAGGTTCGAGTCCTGCCAGGGTCGGAAAGTTTTGGAGCGCCAAGCTGCGCATCTGCAGACTCTGTAGACAAGTGCCTTTACGGCACGAACGCCGGGGCTTTGTTGTTCATTGTTTCACGCAGCAAAACTCTCGACCCAGCAAGGACTCGAACCTTGAATCTTCGGTTTAGGAGACCGACGCCTTATCCATTAGGCCACAGGGCCTCGCGGAAACCGTTCAGCGTTCCACCTAAGCTGGCTTTCCGCATCGCTTGCTTGAAGGCGAAAAAATCTGCAGAAATGCTGCGCCGCTCCGCAGTGGTCGTCGGGCCTTGTGGCCTAATGGATAAGGCGTCTTACTTCGGATCCGAAGATTGCAGGTTCGAGTCCTGCCAGGGTCGGAAAGTTTTGCAGCGCCAAGCTGCGCATCTGCTGACTCTGTAGACAAGTGCCTCTACGGCACGAACGCCGGGGCTTTGCTGTTCATTGTTTCACGCAGTAAAACTCTCGACCCAGCAAGGACTCAAACCTTGAATCTTCGGTTTAGGAGACCGACGCCTTATCCATTAGCCTCGTGGAAACCGTTCAGCGTTCCACCTAAGCTGGCTTTCCGCATCGCTTGCTTGAAGGCGAAAAAATCTGCAGAAATGCTGCGCCGCTCCGCAGTGGTCGTCGGGCCTTGTGGCCTAATGGATAGGGCGTCGGACTTCGGATCCGAAGATTGCAGGTTCGAGTCCTGCAAGGGTCGAAAAGTTTTGCAGCGCCAAGCGACTTCGGATCCGAAGATTGCAGGTTCGAGTCCTGTCAGGGTCGGAAAGTTTTGCAGCGCAAGCTGCGCATCTGCAGACTCTGTAGACAAGTGCCTCTACGGCACGAACGCCGGGGCTTTGCTGTTCATTGTTTCACACAGCAAAACTCTCGACCCAGCAAGGACTCGAACCTTGAATCTTCGGTTTAGGAGACCGACGCCTTATCCATTAGGCCACAGGGCCTCGCGGAAACCGTTCAGCGTTCCACCTAAGCTGGCTTTCCGCATCGCTTGTTTGAAGGCGAAAAAATCTGCAGAAATGCTGCGCCGCTCCGCAGTGGTCGTCGGGCCTTGTGGCCTAATGGATAAGGCGTCGGACTTCGGATCCGAAGATTGCAGGTTCGAGTCCTGCCAGGGTCGAAAAGTTTTGCAGCGCCAAGCGACTTCGGATCCGAAGATTGCAGGTTCGGGTCCTGCTAGGGTCGAAAAGTTTTGCAGCGCAAGCTGCGCATCTGCAGACTCTGTAGACAAGTGCCTCTACGGCACGAACGCCGGGGCTTTGCTGTTCATTGTTTCACACAGCAAAACTCTCGACCCAGCAAGGACTCGAACCTTGAATCTTCGGTTTAGGAGACCGACGCCTTATCCATTAGGCCACAGGGCCTCGCGGAGACCGTTCAGCGTTCCACCTAAGCTGGCTTTCCGCATCGCTTGCTTGAAGGCGAAAAAATCTGCAGAAATGCTGCGCCGCTCCGCAGTGGTCGTCGGGCCTTGTGGCCTAATGGATAAGGCGTCGGACTTCGGATCCGAAGATTGCAGGTTCGAGTCCTGCCAGGGTCGAAAAGTTTTGCAGCGCCAAGCTGCGCATCTGCTGACTCTGCAGACAAGTGCCTCTACGGCACGAACGCCGGGGCTTTGCTGTTCATTGTTTCACGCAGTAAAACTCTCGACCCAGCAAGGACTCAAACCTTGAATCTTCGGTTTAGGAGACCGACGCCTTATCCATTAGCCTCGCGGAAACCGTTCAGCGTTCCACCTAAGCTGGCTTTCCGCATCGCTTGCTTGAAGGCGAAAAAATCTGCAGAAATGCTGCGCCGCTCCGCAGTGGTCGTCGGGCCTTGTGGCCTAATGGATAAGGCGTCGGACTTCGGATTCGAAGATTGCAGGTTCGAGTCCTGCAAGGTTCGAAAAGTTTTGCAGCGCCAAGCGACTTCGGATCCGAAGATTGCAGGTTCGAGTCCTGTCAGGGTCGAAAAGTTTTGCAGCGCCAAGCTGCGCATCTGCTGACTCTGCAGACAAGTGCCTCTACGGCACGAACGCCGGGGCTTTGCTGTTCATTGTTTCACGCAGTAAAACTCTCGACCCAGCAAGGACTCAAACCTTGAATCTTCGGTTTAGGAGACCGACGCCTTATCCATTAGCCTCGCGGAAACCGTTCAGCGTTCCACCTAAGCTGGCTTTCCGCATCGCTTGCTTGAAGGCGAAAAAATCTGCAGAAATGCTGCGCCGCTCCGCAGTGGTCGTCGGGCCTTGTGGCCTAATGGATAAGGCGTCGGACTTCGGATCCGAAGATTGCAGGTTCGAGTCCTGCCAGGGTCGGAAAGTTTTGGAGCGCCAAGCTGCGCATCTGCAGACTCTGTAGACAAGTGCCTTTACGGCACGAACGCCGGGGCTTTGTTGTTCATTGTTTCACGCAGCAAAACTCTCGACCCAGCAAGGACTCGAACCTTGAATCTTCGGTTTAGGAGACCGACGCCTTATCCATTAGGCCACAGGGCCTCGCGGAAACCGTTCAGCGTTCCACCTAAGCTGGCTTTCCGCATCGCTTGTTTGAAGGCGAAAAAATCTGCAGAAATGCTGCGCCGCTCCGCAGTGGTCGTCGGGCCTTGTGGCCTAATGGATAAGGCGTCGGACTTCGGATCCGAAGATTGCAGGTTCGAGTCCTGCCAGGGTCGAAAAGTTTTGCAGCGCCAAGCGACTTCGGATCCGAAGATTGCAGGTTCGGGTCCTGCTAGGGTCGAAAAGTTTTGCAGCGCAAGCTGCGCATCTGCAGACTCTGTAGACAAGTGCCTCTACGGCACGAACGCCGGGGCTTTGCTGTTCATTGTTTCACACAGCAAAACTCTCGACCCAGCAAGGACTCGAACCTTGAATCTTCGGTTTAGGAGACCGACGCCTTAACCATTAGGCCACAGGGCCTCGCGGAGACCGTTCAGCGTTCCACCTAAGCTGGCTTTCCGCATCGCTTGCTTGAAGGCGAAAAAATCTGCAGAAATGCTGCGCCGCTCCGCAGTGGTCGTCGGGCCTTGTGGCCTAATGGATAAGGCGTCGGACTTCGGATCCGAAGATTGCAGGTTCGAGTCCTGCCAGGGTCGAAAAGTTTTGCAGCGCCAAGCTGCGCATCTGCTGACTCTGCAGACAAGTGCCTCTACGGCACGAACGCCGGGGCTTTGCTGTTCATTGTTTCACGCAGTAAAACTCTCGACCCAGCAAGGACTCAAACCTTGAATCTTCGGTTTAGGAGACCGACGCCTTATCCATTAGCCTCGCGGAAACCGTTCAGCGTTCCACCTAAGCTGGCTTTCCGCATCGCTTGCTTGAAGGCGAAAAAATCTGCAGAAATGCTGCGCCGCTCCGCAGTGGTCGTCGGGCCTTGTGGCCTAATGGATAAGGCGTCGGACTTCGGATTCGAAGATTGCAGGTTCGAGTCCTGCAAGGTTCGAAAAGTTTTGCAGCGCCAAGCGACTTCGGATCCGAAGATTGCAGGTTCGAGTCCTGTCAGGGTCGAAAAGTTTTGCAGCGCCAAGCTGCGCATCTGCTGACTCTGCAGACAAGTGCCTCTACGGCACGAACGCCGGGGCTTTGCTGTTCATTGTTTCACGCAGTAAAACTCTCGACCCAGCAAGGACTCAAACCTTGAATCTTCGGTTTAGGAGACCGACGCCTTATCCATTAGCCTCGCGGAAACCGTTCAGCGTTCCACCTAAGCTGGCTTTCCGCATCGCTTGCTTGAAGGCGAAAAAATCTGCAGAAATGCTGCGCCGCTCCGCAGTGGTCGTCGGGCCTTGTGGCCTAATGGATAAGGCGTCGGACTTCGGATCCGAAGATTGCAGGTTCGAGTCCTGCCAGGGTCGGAAAGTTTTGGAGCGCCAAGCTGCGCATCTGCAGACTCTGTAGACAAGTGCCTTTACGGCACGAACGCCGGGGCTTTGTTGTTCATTGTTTCACGCAGCAAAACTCTCGACCCAGCAAGGACTCGAACCTTGAATCTTCGGTTTAGGAGACCGACGCCTTATCCATTAGGCCACAGGGCCTCGCGGAAACCGTTCAGCGTTCCACCTAAGCTGGCTTTCCGCATCGCTTGCTTGAAGGCGAAAAAATCTGCAGAAATGCTGCGCCGCTCCGCAGTGGTCGTCGGGCCTTGTGGCCTAATGGATAAGGCGTCTTACTTCGGATCCGAAGATTGCAGGTTCGAGTCCTGCCAGGGTCGGAAAGTTTTGCAGCGCCAAGCTGCGCATCTGCTGACTCTGTAGACAAGTGCCTCTACGGCACGAACGCCGGGGCTTTGCTGTTCATTGTTTCACGCAGTAAAACTCTCGACCCAGCAAGGACTCAAACCTTGAATCTTCGGTTTAGGAGACCGACGCCTTATCCATTAGCCTCGCGGAAACCGTTCAGCGTTCCACCTAAGCTGGCTTTCCGCATCGCTTGTTTGAAGGCGAAAAAATCTGCAGAAATGCTGCGCCGCTCCGCAGTGGTCGTCGGGCCTTGTGGCCTAATGGATAAGGCGTCGGACTTCGGATCCGAAGATTGCAGGTTCGAGTCCTGCCAGGGTCGAAAAGTTTTGCAGCGCCAAGCGACTTCGGATCCGAAGATTGCAGGTTCGGGTCCTGCTAGGGTCGAAAAGTTTTGCAGCGCAAGCTGCGCATCTGCAGACTCTGTAGACAAGTGCCTCTACGGCACGAACGCCGGGGCTTTGCTGTTCATTGTTTCACACAGCAAAACTCTCGACCCAGCAAGGACTCGAACCTTGAATCTTCGGTTTAGGAGACCGACGCCTTATCCATTAGGCCACAGGGCCTCGCGGAAACCGTTCAGCGTTCCACCTAAGCTGGCTTTCCGCATCGCTTGCTTGAAGGCGAAAAAATCTGCAGAAATGCTGCGCCGCTCCGCAGTGGTCGTCGGGCCTTGTGGCCTAATGGATAAGGCGTCTTACTTCGGATCCGAAGATTGCAGGTTCGAGTCCTGCCAGGGTCGGAAAGTTTTGCAGCGCCAAGCTGCGCATCTGCTGACTCTGTAGACAAGTGCCTCTACGGCACGAACGCCGGGGCTTTGCTGTTCATTGTTTCACGCAGTAAAACTCTCGACCCAGCAAGGACTCAAACCTTGAATCTTCGGTTTAGGAGACCGACGCCTTATCCATTAGCCTCGCGGAAACCGTTCAGCGTTCCACCTAAGCTGGCTTTCCGCATCGCTTGTTTGAAGGCGAAAAAATCTGCAGAAATGCTGCGCCGCTCCGCAGTGGTCGTCGGGCCTTGTGGCCTAATGGATAAGGCGTCGGACTTCGGATCCGAAGATTGCAGGTTCGAGTCCTGCCAGGGTCGAAAAGTTTTGCAGCGCCAAGCGACTTCGGATCCGAAGATTGCAGGTTCGGGTCCTGCTAGGGTCGAAAAGTTTTGCAGCGCAAGCTGCGCATCTGCAGACTCTGTAGACAAGTGCCTCTACGGCACGAACGCCGGGGCTTTGCTGTTCATTGTTTCACACAGCAAAACTCTCGACCCAGCAAGGACTCGAACCTTGAATCTTCGGTTTAGGAGACCGACGCCTTATCCATTAGGCCACAGGGCCTCGCGGAAACCGTTCAGCGTTCCACCTAAGCTGGCTTTCCGCATCGCTTGCTTGAAGGCGAAAAAATCTGCAGAAATGCTGCGCCGCTCCGCAGTGGTCGTCGGGCCTTGTGGCCTAATGGATAAGGCGTCGGACTTCGGATCCGAAGATTGCAGGTTCGAGTCCTGCCAGGGTCGGAAAGTTTTGCAGCGCCAAGCTGCGCATCTGCTGACTCTGTAGACAAGTGCCTCTACGGCACGAACGCCGGGGCTTTGCTGTTCATTGTTTCACGCAGTAAAACTCTCGACCCAGCAAGGACTCAAACCTTGAATCTTCGGTTTAGGAGACCGACGCCTTATCCATTAGCCTCGCGGAAACCGTTCAGCGTTCCACCTAAGCTGGCTTTCCGCATCGCTTGTTTGAAGGCGAAAAAATCTGCAGAAATGCTGCGCCGCTCCGCAGTGGTCGTCGGGCCTTGTGGCCTAATGGATAAGGCGTCGGACTTCGGATCCGAAGATTGCAGGTTCGAGTCCTGCCAGGGTCGGAAAGTTTTGCAGCGCCAAGCTGCGCATCTGCTGACTCTGTAGACAAGTGCCTCTACGGCACGAACGCCGGGGCTTTGCTGTTCATTGTTTCACACAGCAAAACTCTCGACCCAGCAAGGACTCGAACCTTGAATCTTCGGTTTAGGAGACCGACGCCTTATCCATTAGCCTCGCGGAAACCGTTCAGCGTTCCACCTAAGCTGGCTTTCCGCATCGCTTGTTTGAAGGCGAAAAAATCTGCAGAAATGCTGCGCCGCTCCGCAGTGGTCGTCGGGCCTTGTGGCCTAATGGATAAGGCGTCGGACTTCGGATCCGAAAATTGCAGGTTCGAGTCCTGCCAGGGTCGGAAAGTTTTGCAGCGCCAAGCTGCGCATCTGCTGACTCTGTAGACAAGTGCCTCTACGGCACGAACGCCGGGGCTTTGCTGTTCATTGTTTCACGCAGTAAAACTCTCGACCCAGCAAGGACTCAAACCTTGAATCTTCGGTTTAGGAGACCGACGCCTTATCCATTAGCCTCGCGGAAACCGTTCAGCGTTCCACCTAAGCTGGCTTTCCGCATCGCTTGTTTGAAGGCGAAAAAATCTGCAGAAATGCTGCGCCGCTCCGCAGTGGTCGTCGGGCCTTGTGGCCTAATGGATAAGGCGTCGGACTTCGGATCCGAAGATTGCAGGTTCGAGTCCTGCCAGGGTCGAAAAGTTTTGCAGCGCCAAGCGACTTCGGATCCGAAGATTGCAGGTTCGGGTCCTGCTAGGGTCGAAAAGTTTTGCAGCGCAAGCTGCGCATCTGCAGACTCTGTAGACAAGTGCCTCTACGGCACGAACGCCGGGGCTTTGCTGTTCATTGTTTCACACAGCAAAACTCTCGACCCAGCAAGGACTCGAACCTTGAATCTTCGGTTTAGGAGACCGACGCCTTATCCATTAGGCCACAGGGCCTCGCGGAAACCGTTCAGCGTTCCACCTAAGCTGGCTTTCCGCATCGCTTGCTTGAAGGCGAAAAAATCTGCAGAAATGCTGCGCCGCTCCGCAGTGGTCGTCGGGCCTTGTGGCCTAATGGATAAGGCGTCGGACTTCGGATCCGAAGATTGCAGGTTCGAGTCCTGCCAGGGTCGGAAAGTTTTGCAGCGCCAAGCTGCGCATCTGCTGACTCTGTAGACAAGTGCCTCTACGGCACGAACGCCGGGGCTTTGCTGTTCATTGTTTCACGCAGTAAAACTCTCGACCCAGCAAGGACTCAAACCTTGAATCTTCGGTTTAGGAGACCGACGCCTTATCCATTAGCCTCGCGGAAACCGTTCAGCGTTCCACCTAAGCTGGCTTTCCGCATCGCTTGTTTGAAGGCGAAAAAATCTGCAGAAATGCTGCGCCGCTCCGCAGTGGTCGTCGGGCCTTGTGGCCTAATGGATAAGGCGTCGGACTTCGGATCCGAAGATTGCAGGTTCGAGTCCTGCCAGGGTCGAAAAGTTTTGCAGCGCCAAGCTGCGCATCTGCAGACTCTGTAGGCAAGTGCCTTTACGGCACGAACGCCGGGGCTTTGCTTTTCATTGTTTCACGCAGCAAAACTCTCGACCCAGCAAGGACTCGAACCTTGAATCTTCGGTTTAGGAGACCGACGCCTTATCCATTAGGCCACAGGGCCTCGCGGAAACCGTTCAGCGTTCCACCTAAGCTGGCTTTCCGCATCGCTTGCTTGAAGGCGAAAAAATCTGCAGAAATGCTTGCGCCGCTCCGCAGTGGTCGTCGGGCCTTGTGGCCTAATGGATAAGGCGTCGGACTTCGGATCCGAAGATTGCAGGTTCGAGTCCTGCCAGGGTCGAAAAGTTTTGCAGCGCCAAGCTGCGCATCTGCTGACTCTGCAGACAAGTGCCTCTACGGCACGAACGCCGGGGCTTTGCTGTTCATTGTTTCACGCAGTAAAACTCTCGACCCAGCAAGGACTCAAACCTTGAATCTTCGGTTTAGGAGACCGACGCCTTATCCATTAGCCTCGCGGAAACCGTTCAGCGTTCCACCTAAGCTGGCTTTCCGCATCGCTTGTTTGAAGGCGAAAAAATCTGCAGAAATGCTGCGCCGCTCCGCAGTGGTCGTCGGGCCTTGTGGCCTAATGGATAAGGCGTCGGACTTCGGATCCGAAGATTGCAGGTTCGAGTCCTGCCAGGGTCGGAAAGTTTTGCAGCGCCAAGCTGCGCATCTGCTGACTCTGTAGACAAGTGCCTCTACGGCACGAACGCCGGGGCTTTGCTGTTCATTGTTTCACACAGCAAAACTCTCGACCCAGCAAGGACTCGAACCTTGAATCTTCGGTTTAGGAGACCGACGCCTTATCCATTAGCCTCGCGGAAACCGTTCAGCGTTCCACCTAAGCTGGCTTTCCGCATCGCTTGTTTGAAGGCGAAAAAATCTGCAGAAATGCTGCGCCGCTCCGCAGTGGTCGTCGGGCCTTGTGGCCTAATGGATAAGGCGTCGGACTTCGGATCCGAAAATTGCAGGTTCGAGTCCTGCCAGGGTCGGAAAGTTTTGCAGCGCCAAGCTGCGCATCTGCTGACTCTGTAGACAAGTGCCTCTACGGCACGAACGCCGGGGCTTTGCTGTTCATTGTTTCACGCAGTAAAACTCTCGACCCAGCAAGGACTCAAACCTTGAATCTTCGGTTTAGGAGACCGACGCCTTATCCATTAGCCTCGCGGAAACCGTTCAGCGTTCCACCTAAGCTGGCTTTCCGCATCGCTTGTTTGAAGGCGAAAAAATCTGCAGAAATGCTGCGCCGCTCCGCAGTGGTCGTCGGGCCTTGTGGCCTAATCGATAAGGCGTCGGACTTCGGATCCGAAGATTGCAGGTTCGAGTCCTGCCAGGGTCGAAAAGTTTTGCAGCGCCAAGCTGCGCATCTGCAGACTCTGTAGGCAAGTGCCTTTACGGCACGAACGCCGGGGCTTTGCTTTTCATGGTTTCACGCAGCAAAACTCTCGACCCAGCAAGGTCTCGAACCTTGAATCTTCGGTTTAGGAGACCGACGCCTTATCCATTAGGCCACAGGGCCTCGCGGAAACCGTTCAGCGTTCCACCTAAGCTGGCTTTCCGCATCGCTTGTTTGAAGGCGAAAAAATCTGCAGAAATGCTGCGCCGCTCCGCAGTGGTCGTCGGGCCTTGTGGCCTAATGGATAAGGCGTCGGACTTCGGATCCGAAGATTGCAGGTTCGAGTCCTGCCAGGGTCGAAAAGTTTTGCAGCGCCAAGCTGCGCATCTGCTGACTCTGTAGACAAGTGCCTCTACGGCACGAACGCCGGGGCTTTGCTTTTCATTGTTTCACGCAGCAAAACTCTCGACCCAGCAAGGACTCGAACCTTGAATCTTCGGTTTAGGAGACCGACGCCTTATCCATTAGGCCACAGGGCCTCGCGGAAACCGTTCAGCGTTCCACCTAAGCTGGCTTTCCGCATCGCTTGCTTGAAGGCGAAAAAATCTGCAGAAATGCTTGCGCCGCTCCGCAGTGGTCGTCGGGCCTTGTGGCCTAATGGATAAGGCGTCGGACTTCGGATCCGAAGATTGCAGGTTCGAGTCCTGCCAGGGTCGGAAAGATTTGCAGCGCCAAGCTGCGCATCTGCTGACTCTGTAGACAAGTGCCTCTACGGCACGAACGCCGGGGCTTTGCTGTTCATTGTTTCACACAGCAAAACTCTCGACCCAGCAAGGACTCGAACCTTGAATCTTCGGTTTAGGAGACCGACGCCTTATCCATTAGCCTCGCGGAAACCGTTCAGCGTTCCACCTAAGCTGGCTTTCCGCATCGCTTGTTTGAAGGCGAAAAAATCTGCAGAAATGCTGCGCCGCTCCGCAGTGGTCGTCGGGCCTTGTGGCCTAATGGATAAGGCGTCGGACTTCGGATCCGAAAATTGCAGGTTCGAGTCCTGCCAGGGTCGGAAAGTTTTGCAGCGCCAAGCTGCGCATCTGCTGACTCTGTAGACAAGTGCCTCTACGGCACGAACGCCGGGGCTTTGCTGTTCATTGTTTCACGCAGTAAAACTCTCGACCCAGCAAGGACTCAAACCTTGAATCTTCGGTTTAGGAGACCGACGCCTTATCCATTAGCCTCGCGGAAACCGTTCAGCGTTCCACCTAAGCTGGCTTTCCGCATCGCTTGTTTGAAGGCGAAAAAATCTGCAGAAATGCTGCGCCGCTCCGCAGTGGTCGTCGGGCCTTGTGGCCTAATCGATAAGGCGTCGGACTTCGGATCCGAAGATTGCAGGTTCGAGTCCTGCCAGGGTCGAAAAGTTTTGCAGCGCCAAGCTGCGCATCTGCAGACTCTGTAGGCAAGTGCCTTTACGGCACGAACGCCGGGGCTTTGCTTTTCATGGTTTCACGCAGCAAAACTCTCGACCCAGCAAGGTCTCGAACCTTGAATCTTCGGTTTAGGAGACCGACGCCTTATCCATTAGGCCACAGGGCCTCGCGGAAACCGTTCAGCGTTCCACCTAAGCTGGCTTTCCGCATCGCTTGTTTGAAGGCGAAAAAATCTGCAGAAATGCTGCGCCGCTCCGCAGTGGTCGTCGGGCCTTGTGGCCTAATCGATAAGGCGTCGGACTTCGGATCCGAAGATTGCAGGTTCGAGTCCTGCCAGGGTCGAAAAGTTTTGCAGCGCCAAGCTGCGCATCTGCAGACTCTGTAGGCAAGTGCCTTTACGGCACGAACGCCGGGGCTTTGCTTTTCATGGTTTCACGCAGCAAAACTCTCGACCCAGCAAGGTCTCGAACCTTGAATCTTCGGTTTAGGAGACCGACGCCTTATCCATTAGGCCACAGGGCCTCGCGGAAACCGTTCAGCGTTCCACCTAAGCTGGCTTTCCGCATCGCTTGCTTGAAGGCGAAAAAATCTGCAGAAATGCTTGCGCCGCTCCGCAGTGGTCGTCGGGCCTTGTGGCCTAATGGATAAGGCGTCGGACTTCGGATCCGAAGATTGCAGGTTCGAGTCCTGCCAGGGTCGAAAAGTTTTGCAGCGCCAAGCTGCGCATCTGCTGACTCTGTAGACAAGTGCCTCTACGGCACGAACGCCGGGGCTTTGCTGTTCATTGTTTCACGCAGTAAAACTCTCGACCCAGCAAGGACTCAAACCTTGAATCTTCGGTTTAGGAGACCGACGCCTTATCCATTAGCCTCGCGGAAACCGTTCAGCGTTCCACCTAAGCTGGCTTTCCGCATCGCTTGTTTGAAGGCGAAAAAATCTGCAGAAATGCTGCGCCGCTCCGCAGTGGTCGTCGGGCCTTGTGGCCTAATGGATAAGGCGTCGGACTTCGGATCCGAAGATTGCAGGTTCGAGTCCTGCCAGGGTCGGAAAGTTTTGCAGCGCCAAGCTGCGCATCTGCTGACTCTGTAGACAAGTGCCTCTACGGCACGAACGCCGGGGCTTTGCTGTTCATTGTTTCACGCAGTAAAACTCTCGACCCAGCAAGGACTCAAACCTTGAATCTTCGGTTTAGGAGACCGACGCCTTATCCATTAGCCTCGCGGAAACCGTTCAGCGTTCCACCTAAGCTGGCTTTCCGCATCGCTTGTTTGAAGGCGAAAAAATCTGCAGAAATGCTGCGCCGCTCCGCAGTGGTCGTCGGGCCTTGTGGCCTAATGGATAAGGCGTCGGACTTCGGATCCGAAGATTGCAGGTTCGAGTCCTGCCAGGGTCGAAAAGTTTTGCAGCGCCAAGCTGCGCATCTGCTGACTCTGTAGACAAGTGCCTCTACGGCACGAACGCCGGGGCTTTGCTGTTCATTGTTTCACGCAGTAAAACTCTCGACCCAGCAAGGACTCAAACCTTGAATCTTCGGTTTAGGAGACCGACGCCTTATCCATTAGCCTCGCGGAAACCGTTCAGCGTTCCACCTAAGCTGGCTTTCCGCATCGCTTGTTTGAAGGCGAAAAAATCTGCAGAAATGCTGCGCCGCTCCGCAGTGGTCGTCGGGCCTTGTGGCCTAATGGATAAGGCGTCGGACTTCGGATCCGAAGATTGCAGGTTCGAGTCCTGCCAGGGTCGGAAAGTTTTGCAGCGCCAAGCTGCGCATCTGCTGACTCTGTAGACAAGTGCCTCTACGGCACGAACGCCGGGGCTTTGCTGTTCATTGTTTCACGCAGTAAAACTCTCGACCCAGCAAGGACTCAAACCTTGAATCTTCGGTTTAGGAGACCGACGCCTTATCCATTAGCCTCGCGGAAACCGTTCAGCGTTCCACCTAAGCTGGCTTTCCGCATCGCTTGTTTGAAGGCGAAAAAATCTGCAGAAATGCTGCGCCGCTCCGCAGTGGTCGTCGGGCCTTGTGGCCTAATGGATAAGGCGTCGGACTTCGGATCCGAAAATTGCAGGTTCGAGTCCTGCCAGGGTCGAAAAGTTTTGCAGCGCCAAGCTGCGCATCTGCAGACTCTGTAGGCAAGTGCCTTTACGGCACGAACGCCGGGGCTTTGCTTTTCATTGTTTCACGCAGCAAAACTCTCGACCCAGCAAGGACTCGAACCTTGAATCTTCGGTTTAGGAGACCGACGCCTTATCCATTAGCCTCGCGGAAACCGTTCAGCGTTCCACCTAAGCTGGCTTTCCGCATCGCTTGTTTGAAGGCGAAAAAATCTGCAGAAATGCTGCGCCGCTCCGCAGTGGTCGTCGGGCCTTGTGGCCTAATGGATAAGGCGTCGGACTTCGGATCCGAAGATTGCAGGTTCGAGTCCTGCCAGGGTCGGAAAGTTTTGCAGCGCCAAGCTGCGCATCTGCTGACTCTGTGGACAAGTGCCTCTACGGCACGAACGCCGGGGCTTTGCTGTTCATTGTTTCACGCAGTAAAACTCTCGACCCAGCAAGGACTCGAACCTTGAATCTTCGGTTTAGGAGACCGACGCCTTATCCATTAGGCCACAGGGCCTCGCGGAAACCGTTCAGCGTTCCACCTAAGCTGGCTTTCCGCATCGCTTGCTTGAAGGCGAAAAAATCTGCAGAAATGCCTGCGCCGCTCCGCAGTGGTCGTCGGGCCTTGTGGCCTAATGGATAAGGCGTCGGACTTCGGATCCGAAGATTGCAGGTTCGAGTCCTGCCAGGGTCGAAAAGTTTTGCAGCGCCAAGCTGCGCATCTGCTGACTCTGTAGACAAGTGCCTCTACGGCACGAACGCCGGGGCTTTGCTGTTCATTGTTTCACGCAGTAAAACTCTCGACCCAGCAAGGACTCAAACCTTGAATCTTCGGTTTAGGAGACCGACGCCTTATCCATTAGCCTCGCGGAAACCGTTCAGCGTTCCACCTAAGCTGGCTTTCCGCATCCCTTGCTTGAAGGCGAAAAAATCTGCAGAAATGCTGCGCCGCTCCGCAGTGGTCGTCGGGCCTTGTGGCCTAATGGATAAGGCGTCGGACTTCGGATCCGAAGATTGCAGGTTCGAGTCCTGCCAGGGTCGAAAAGTTTTGCAGCGCCAAGCTGCGCATCTGCAGACTCTGTAGACAAGTGCCTCTACGGCACGAACGCCGGGGCTTTATTGTTCATTGTTTCACGCAGCAAAACTCTCGACCCAGCAAGGACTCGAACCTTGAATCTTCGGTTTAGGAGACCGACGCCTTATCCATTAGGCCACAGGGCCTCGCGGAAACCGTTCAGCGTTCCACCTAAGCTGGCTTTCCGCATCGCTTGCTTGAAGGCGAAAAAATCTGCAGAAATGCTTGCGCCGCTCCGCAGTGGTCGTCGGGCCTTGTGGCTTAATGGATAAGGCGTCGGACTTCGGATCCGAAGATTGCAGGTTCGAGTCCTGCCAGGGTCGAAAAGTTTTGCAGCGCCAAGCTGCGCATCTGCTGACTCTGTAGACAAGTGCCTCTACGGCACGAACGCCGGGGCTTTTTGTTCATTGTTTCACGCAGCAAAACTCTCGACCCAGCAAGGACTCGAACCTTGAATCTTCGGTTTAGGAGACCGACGCCTTATCCATTAGGCCACAGGGCCTCGCGGAAACCGTTCAGCGTTCCACCTAAGCTGGCTTTCCGCATCGCTTGCTTGAAGGCGAAAAAATCTGCAGAAATGCCTGCGCCGCTCCGCAGTGGTCGTCGGGCCTTGTGGCCTAATGGATAAGGCGTCGGACTTCGGATCCGAAGATTGCAGGTTCGAGTCCTGCCAGGGTCGAAAAGTTTTGCAGCGCCAAGCTGCGCATCTGCTGACTCTGTAGACAAGTGCCTCTACGGCACGAACGCCGGGGCTTTGCTGTTCATTGTTTCACGCAGTAAAACTCTCGACCCAGCAAGGACTCAAACCTTGAATCTTCGGTTTAGGAGACCGACGCCTTATCCATTAGCCTCGCGGAAACCGTTCAGCGTTCCACCTAAGCTGGCTTTCCGCATCGCTTGCTTGAAGGCGAAAAAATCTGCAGAAATGCTGCGCCGCTCCGCAGTGGTCGTCGGGCCTTGTGGCCTAATGGATAAGGCGTCGGACTTCGGATCCGAAGATTGCAGGTTCGAGTCCTGCCAGGGTCGAAAAGTTTTGCAGCGCCAAGCTGCGCATCTGCAGACTCTGTAGACAAGTGCCTCTACGGCACGAACGCCGGGGCTTTGTTGTTCATTGTTTCACGCAGCAAAACTCTCGACCCAGCAAGGACTCGAACCTTGAATCTTCGGTTTAGGAGACCGACGCCTTATCCATTAGGCCACAGGGCCTCGCGGAAACCGTTCAGCGTTCCACCTAAGCTGGCTTTCCGCATCGCTTGCTTGAAGGCGAAAAAATCTGCAGAAATGCTTGCGCCGCTCCGCAGTGGTCGTCGGGCCTTGTGGCCTAATGGATAAGGCGTCGGACTTCGGATCCGAAGATTGCAGGTTCGAGTCCTGCCAGGGTCGAAAAGTTTTGCAGCGCCAAGCTGCGCATCTGCTGACTCTGTAGACAAGTGCCTCTACGGCACGAACGCCGGGGCTTTTTGTTCATTGTTTCACGCAGCAAAACTCTCGACCCAGCAAGGACTCGAACCTTGAATCTTCGGTTTAGGAGACCGACGCCTTATCCATTAGGCCACAGGGCCTCGCGGAAACCGTTCAGCGTTCCACCTAAGCTGGCTTTCCGCATCGCTTGCTTGAAGGCGAAAAAATCTGCAGAAATGCCTGCGCCGCTCCGCAGTGGTCGTCGGGCCTTGTGGCCTAATGGATAAGGCGTCGGACTTCGGATCCGAAGATTGCAGGTTCGAGTCCTGCCAGGGTCGAAAAGTTTTGCAGCGCCAAGCTGCGCATCTGCTGACTCTGTAGACAAGTGCCTCTACGGCACGAACGCCGGGGCTTTGCTTTTCATTGTTTCACGCAGCAAAACTCTCGACCCAGCAAGGACTCGAACCTTGAATCTTCGGTTTAGGAGACCGACGCCTTATCCATTAGGCCACAGGGCCTCGCGGAAACCGTTCAGCGTTCCACCTAAGCTGGCTTTCCGCATCGCTTGCTTGAAGGCGAAAAAATCTGCAGAAATGCTTGCGCCGCTCCGCAGTGGTCGTCGGGCCTTGTGGCCTAATGGATAAGGCGTCGGACTTCGGATCCGAAGATTGCAGGTTCGAGTCCTGCCAGGGTCGAAAAGTTTTGCAGCGCCAAGCTGCGCATCTGCTGACTCTGTAGACAAGTGCCTCTACGGCACGAACGCCGGGGCTTTTTGTTCATTGTTTCACGCAGCAAAACTCTCGACCCAGCAAGGACTCGAACCTTGAATCTTCGGTTTAGGAGACCGACGCCTTATCCATTAGGCCACAGGGCCTCGCGGAAACCGTTCAGCGTTCCACCTAAGCTGGCTTTCCGCATCGCTTGCTTGAAGGCGAAAAAATCTGCAGAAATGCCTGCGCCGCTCCGCAGTGGTCGTCGGGCCTTGTGGCCTAATGGATAAGGCGTCGGACTTCGGATCCGAAGATTGCAGGTTCGAGTCCTGCCAGGGTCGAAAAGTTTTGCAGCGCCAAGCTGCGCATCTGCTGACTCTGTAGACAAGTGCCTCTACGGCACGAACGCCGGGGCTTTGCTTTTCATTGTTTCACGCAGCAAAACTCTCGACCCAGCAAGGACTCGAACCTTGAATCTTGGGTTTAGGAGACCGACGCCTTATCCATTAGGCCACAGGGCCTCGCGGAAACCGTTCAGCGTTCCACCTAAGCTGGCTTTCCGCATCGCTTGCTTGAAGGCGAAAAAATCTGCAGAAATGCTTGCGCCGCTCCGCAGTGGTCGTCGGGCCTTGTGGCCTAATGGATAAGGCGTCGGACTTCGGATCCGAAGATTGCAGGTTCGAGTCCTGCCAGGGTCGAAAAGTTTTGCAGCGCCAAGCTGCGCATCTGCTGACTCTGTAGACAAGTGCCTCTACGGCACGAACGCCGGGGCTTTTTGTTCATTGTTTCACGCAGCAAAACTCTCGACCCAGCAAGGACTCGAACCTTGAATCTTCGGTTTAGGAGACCGACGCCTTATCCATTAGGCCACAGGGCCTCGCGGAAACCGTTCAGCGTTCCACCTAAGCTGGCTTTCCGCATCGCTTGCTTGAAGGCGAAAAAATCTGCAGAAATGCCTGCGCCGCTCCGCAGTGGTCGTCGGGCCTTGTGGCCTAATGGATAAGGCGTCGGACTTCGGATCCGAAGATTGCAGGTTCGAGTCCTGCCAGGGTCGAAAAGTTTTGCAGCGCCAAGCTGCGCATCTGCTGACTCTGTAGACAAGTGCCTCTACGGCACGAACGCCGGGGCTTTGCTTTTCATTGTTTCACGCAGCAAAACTCTCGACCCAGCAAGGACTCGAACCTTGAATCTTCGGTTTAGGAGACCGACGCCTTATCCATTAGGCCACAGGGCCTCGCGGAAACCGTTCAGCGTTCCACCTAAGCTGGCTTTCCGCATCGCTTGCTTGAAGGCGAAAAAATCTGCAGAAATGCTTGCGCCGCTCCGCAGTGGTCGTCGGGCCTTGTGGCCTAATGGATAAGGCGTCGGACTTCGGATCCGAAGATTGCAGGTTCGAGTCCTGCCAGGGTCGAAAAGTTTTGCAGCGCCAAGCTGCGCATCTGCTGACTCTGTAGACAAGTGCCTCTACGGCACGAACGCCGGGGCTTTTTGTTCATTGTTTCACGCAGCAAAACTCTCGACCCAGCAAGGACTCGAACCTTGAATCTTCGGTTTAGGAGACCGACGCCTTATCCATTAGGCCACAGGGCCTCGCGGAAACCGTTCAGCGTTCCACCTAAGCTGGCTTTCCGCATCGCTTGCTTGAAGGCGAAAAAATCTGCAGAAATGCCTGCGCCGCTCCGCAGTGGTCGTCGGGCCTTGTGGCCTAATGGATAAGGCGTCGGACTTCGGATCCGAAGATTGCAGGTTCGAGTCCTGCCAGGGTCGAAAAGTTTTGCAGCGCCAAGCTGCGCATCTGCTGACTCTGTAGACAAGTGCCTCTACGGCACGAACGCCGGGGCTTTGCTTTTCATTGTTTCACGCAGCAAAACTCTCGACCCAGCAAGGACTCGAACCTTGAATCTTCGGTTTAGGAGACCGACGCCTTATCCATTAGGCCACAGGGCCTCGCGGAAACCGTTCAGCGTTCCACCTAAGCTGGCTTTCCGCATCGCTTGCTTGAAGGCGAAAAAATCTGCAGAAATGCTTGCGCCGCTCCGCAGTGGTCGTCGGGCCTTGTGGCCTAATGGATAAGGCGTCGGACTTCGGATCCGAAGATTGCAGGTTCGAGTCCTGCCAGGGTCGAAAAGTTTTGCAGCGCCAAGCTGCGCATCTGCTGACTCTGTAGACAAGTGCCTCTACGGCACGAACGCCGGGGCTTTTTGTTCATTGTTTCACGCAGCAAAACTCTCGACCCAGCAAGGACTCGAACCTTGAATCTTCGGTTTAGGAGACCGACGCCTTATCCATTAGGCCACAGGGCCTCGCGGAAACCGTTCAGCGTTCCACCTAAGCTGGCTTTCCGCATCGCTTGCTTGAAGGCGAAAAAATCTGCAGAAATGCCTGCGCCGCTCCGCAGTGGTCGTCGGGCCTTGTGGCCTAATGGATAAGGCGTCGGACTTCGGATCCGAAGATTGCAGGTTCGAGTCCTGCCAGGGTCGAAAAGTTTTGCAGCGCCAAGCTGCGCATCTGCTGAGTCTGTAGACAAGTGCCTCTACGGCACGAACGCCGGGGCTTTGCTGTTCATTGTTTCACGCAGTAAAACTCTCGACCCAGCAAGGACTCAAACCTTGAATCTTCGGTTTAGGAGACCGACGCCTTATCCATTAGCCTCGCGGAAACCGTTCAGCGTTCCACCTAAGCTGGCTTTCCGCATCGCTTGCTTGAAGGCGAAAAAATCTGCAGAAATGCTGCGCCGCTCCGCAGTGGTCGTCGGGCCTTGTGGCCTAATGGATAAGGCGTCGGACTTCGGATCCGAAGATTGCAGGTTCGAGTCCTGCCAGGGTCGAAAAGTTTTGCAGCGCCAAGCTGCGCATCTGCAGACTCTGTAGACAAGTGCCTCTACGGCACGAACGCCGGGGCTTTGTTGTTCATTGTTTCACGCAGCAAAACTCTCGACCCAGCAAGGACTCGAACCTTGAATCTTCGGTTTAGGAGACCGACGCCTTATCCATTAGGCCACAGGGCCTCGCGGAAACCGTTCAGCGTTCCACCTAAGCTGGCTTTCCGCATCGCTTGTTTGAAGGCGAAAAAATCTGCAGAAATGCTGCGCCGCTCCGCAGTGGTCGTCGGGCCTTGTGGCCTAATGGATAAGGCGTCGGACTTCGGATCCGAAGATTGCAGGTTCGAGTCCTGCCAGGGTCGAAAAGTTTTGCAGCGCCAAGCGACTTCGGATCCGAAGATTGCAAGTTCGAGTCCTGCCAGGGGCGAAAAGTTTTGCAGCGCCAAGCTGCGCATCTGCTGACTCTGTAGACAAGTGCCTCTACGGCACGAACGCCGGGGCTTTGCTGTTCATTGTTTCACGCAGTAAAACTCTCGACCCAGCAAGGACTCAAACCTTGAATCTTCGGTTTAGGAGACCGACGCCTTATCCATTAGCCTCGCGGAAACCGTTCAGCGTTCCACCTAAGCTGGCTTTCCGCATCGCTTGTTTGAAGGCGAAAAAATCTGCAGAAATGCTGCGCCGCTCCGCAGTGGTCGTCGGGCCTTGTGGCCTAATGGATAAGGCGTCGGACTTCGGATCCGAAGATTTTAGGTTCGAGTCCTGCCAGGGTCGAAAAGTTTTGCAGCGCCAAGCGACTTCGGATCCGAAGATTGCAGGTTCGGGTCCTGCTAGGGTCGAAAAGTTTTGCAGCTCCAAGCTGCGCATCTGCAGACTCTGTAGACAAGTGCCTCTACGGCACGAACGCCGGGGCTTTGCTGTTCATTGTTTCACACAGTAAAACTCTCGACCCAGCAAGGACTCGAACCTTGAATCTTCGGTTTAGGAGACCGACGCCTTATCCATTAGCCTCGCGGAAACCGTTCAGCGTTCCACCTAAGCTGGCTTTCCGCATCGCTTGTTTGAAGGCGAAAAAATCTGCAGAAATGCTGCGCCGCTCCGCAGTGGTCGTCGGGCCTTGTGGCCTAATGGATAAGGCGTCGGACTTCGGATCCGAAGATTGCAGGTTCGAGTCCTGCCAGGGTCGAAAAGTTTTGCAGCGCCAAGCGACTTCGGATCCGAAGATTGCAGGTTCGGGTCCTGCTAGGGTCGAAAAGTTTTGCAGCTCCAAGCTGCGCATCTGCAGACTCTGTAGACAAGTGCCTCTACGGCACGAACGCCGGGGCTTTGTTGTTCATTGTTTCACGCAGCAAAACTCTCGACTCAGCAAGGACTCGAACCTTGAATCTTCGGTTTAGGAGACCGACGCCTTATCCATTAGGCCACAGGGCCTCGCGGAAACCGTTCAGCGTTCCACCTAAGCTGGCTTTCCGCATCGCTTGTTTGAAGGCGAAAAAATCTGCAGAAATGCTGCGCCGCTCCGCAGTGGTCGTCGGGCCTTGTGGCCTAATGGATAAGGCGTCGGACTTCGGATCCGAAGATTGCAGGTTCGAGTCCTGCCAGGGTCGAAAAGTTTTGCAGCGCCAAGCGACTTCGGATCCGAAGATTGCAGGTTCGAGTCCTGCCAGGGTCGAAAAGTTTTGCAGCGCCAAGCTGCGCATCTGCTGACTCTGTAGACAAGTGCCTCTACGGCACGAACGCCGGGGCTTTGCTGTTCATTGTTTCACGCAGTAAAACTCTCGACCCAGCAAGGACTCAAACCTTGAATCTTCGGTTTAGGAGACCGACGCCTTATCCATTAGGCCACAGGGCCTCGCGGAAACCGTTCAGCGTTCCACCTAAGCTGGCTTTCCGCATCGCTTGTTTGAAGGCGAAAAAATCTGCAGAAATGCTGCGCCGCTCCGCAGTGGTCGTCGGGCCTTGTGGCCTAATGGATAAGGCGTCGGACTTCGGATCCGAAGATTGCAGGTTCGAGTCCTGCCAGGGTCGAAAAGTTTTGCAGCGCCAAGCGACTTCGGATCCGAAGATTGCAGGTTCGAGTCCTGCCAGGGTCGAAAAGTTTTGCAGCGCCAAGCTGCGCATCTGCAGACTCTGTAGACAAGTGCCTTTACGGCACGAACGCCGGGGCTTTGCTTTTCATTGTTTCACGCAGCAAAACTCTCGACCCAGAAAGGACTCGAACCTTGAATCTTCGGTTTAGGAGACCGACGCCTTATCCATTAGGCCACAGGGCCTCGCGGAAACCGTTCAGCGTTCCACCTAAGCTGGCTTTCCGCATCGCTTGCTTGAAGGCGAAAAAATCTGCAGAAATGCTTGCGCCGCTCCGCAGTGGTCGTCGGGCCTTGTGGCCTAATGGATAAGGCGTCGGACTTCGGATCCGAAGATTGCAGGTTCGAGTCCTGCCAGGGTCGAAAAGTTTTGCAGCGCCAAGCTGCGCATCTGCTGACTCTGTAGACAAGTGCCTCTACGGCACGAACGCCGGGGCTTTTTGTTCATTGTTTCACGCAGCAAAACTCTCGACCCAGCAAGGACTCGAACCTTGAATCTTCGGTTTAGGAGACCGACGCCTTATCCATTAGGCCACAGGGCCTCGCGGAAACCGTTCAGCGTTCCACCTAAGCTGGCTTTCCGCATCGCTTGCTTGAAGGCGAAAAAATCTGCAGAAATGCCTGCGCCGCTCCGCAGTGGTCGTCGGGCCTTGTGGCCTAATGGATAAGGCGTCGGACTTCGGATCCGAAGATTGCAGGTTCGAGTCCTGCCAGGGTCGAAAAGTTTTGCAGCGCCAAGCTGCGCATCTGCTGACTCTGTAGACAAGTGCCTCTACGGCACGAACGCCGGGGCTTTGCTTTTCATTGTTTCACGCAGCAAAACTCTCGACCCAGCAAGGACTCGAACCTTGAATCTTCGGTTTAGGAGACCGACGCCTTATCCATTAGGCCACAGGGCCTCGCGGAAACCGTTCAGCGTTCCACCTAAGCTGGCTTTCCGCATCGCTTGCTTGAAGGCGAAAAAATCTGCAGAAATGCTTGCGCCGCTCCGCAGTGGTCGTCGGGCCTTGTGGCCTAATGGATAAGGCGTCGGACTTCGGATCCGAAGATTGCAGGTTCGAGTCCTGCCAGGGTCGAAAAGTTTTGCAGCGCCAAGCTGCGCATCTGCTGACTCTGTAGACAAGTGCCTCTACGGCACGAACGCCGGGGCTTTTTGTTCATTGTTTCACACAGTAAAACTCTCGACCCAGCAAGGACTCGAACCTTGAATCTTCGGTTTAGGAGACCGACGCCTTATCCATTAGCCTCGCGGAAACCGTTCAGCGTTCCACCTAAGCTGGCTTTCCGCATCGCTTGTTTGAAGGCGAAAAAATCTGCAGAAATGCTGCGCCGCTCCGCAGTGGTCGTCGGGCCTTGTGGCCTAATGGATAAGGCGTCGGACTTCGGATCCGAAGATTGCAGGTTCGAGTCCTGCCAGGGTCGAAAAGTTTTGCAGCGCCAAGCGACTTCGGATCCGAAGATTGCAGGTTCGGGTCCTGCTAGGGTCGAAAAGTTTTGCAGCTCCAAGCTGCGCATCTGCAGACTCTGTAGACAAGTGCCTCTACGGCACGAACGCCGGGGCTTTGTTGTTCATTGTTTCACGCAGCAAAACTCTCGACTCAGCAAGGACTCGAACCTTGAATCTTCGGTTTAGGAGACCGACGCCTTATCCATTAGGCCACAGGGCCTCGCGGAAACCGTTCAGCGTTCCACCTAAGCTGGCTTTCCGCATCGCTTGTTTGAAGGCGAAAAAATCTGCAGAAATGCTGCGCCGCTCCGCAGTGGTCGTCGGGCCTTGTGGCCTAATGGATAAGGCGTCGGACTTCGGATCCGAAGATTGCAGGTTCGAGTCCTGCCAGGGTCGAAAAGTTTTGCAGCGCCAAGCGACTTCGGATCCGAAGATTGCAGGTTCGAGTCCTGCCAGGGTCGAAAAGTTTTGCAGCGCCAAGCTGCGCATCTGCTGACTCTGTAGACAAGTGCCTCTACGGCACGAACGCCGGGGCTTTGCTGTTCATTGTTTCACGCAGTAAAACTCTCGACCCAGCAAGGACTCAAACCTTGAATCTTCGGTTTAGGAGACCGACGCCTTATCCATTAGGCCACAGGGCCTCGCGGAAACCGTTCAGCGTTCCACCTAAGCTGGCTTTCCGCATCGCTTGTTTGAAGGCGAAAAAATCTGCAGAAATGCTGCGCCGCTCCGCAGTGGTCGTCGGGCCTTGTGGCCTAATGGATAAGGCGTCGGACTTCGGATCCGAAGATTGCAGGTTCGAGTCCTGCCAGGGTCGAAAAGTTTTGCAGCGCCAAGCGACTTCGGATCCGAAGATTGCAGGTTCGAGTCCTGCCAGGGTCGAAAAGTTTTGCAGCGCCAAGCTGCGCATCTGCAGACTCTGTAGACAAGTGCCTTTACGGCACGAACGCCGGGGCTTTGCTTTTCATTGTTTCACGCAGCAAAACTCTCGACCCAGAAAGGACTCGAACCTTGAATCTTCGGTTTAGGAGACCGACGCCTTATCCATTAGGCCACAGGGCCTCGCGGAAACCGTTCAGCGTTCCACCTAAGCTGGCTTTCCGCATCGCTTGCTTGAAGGCGAAAAAATCTGCAGAAATGCTTGCGCCGCTCCGCAGTGGTCGTCGGGCCTTGTGGCCTAATGGATAAGGCGTCGGACTTCGGATCCGAAGATTGCAGGTTCGAGTCCTGCCAGGGTCGAAAAGTTTTGCAGCGCCAAGCTGCGCATCTGCTGACTCTGTAGACAAGTGCCTCTACGGCACGAAC
Source organism: Heligmosomoides polygyrus polygyrus (assembly GCA_947396885.1). NCBI lineage: Eukaryota > Metazoa > Nematoda > Chromadorea > Rhabditida > Heligmosomidae > Heligmosomoides > Heligmosomoides polygyrus. The sequence goes on from OX377203.1 coordinate 39,042,962, forward strand.
GCCGGGGCTTTTTGTTCATTGTTTCACGCAGCAAAACTCTCGACCCAGCAAGGACTCGAACCTTGAATCTTCGGTTTAGGAGACCGACGCCTTATCCATTAGGCCACAGGGCCTCGCGGAAACCGTTCAGCGTTCCACCTAAGCTGGCTTTCCGCATCGCTTGCTTGAAGGCGAAAAAATCTGCAGAAATGCCTGCGCCGCTCCGCAGTGGTCGTCGGGCCTTGTGGCCTAATGGATAAGGCGTCGGACTTCGGATCCGAAGATTGCAGGTTCGAGTCCTGCCAGGGTCGAAAAGTTTTGCAGCGCCAAGCTGCGCATCTGCTGACTCTGTAGACAAGTGCCTCTACGGCACGAACGCCGGGGCTTTGCTTTTCATTGTTTCACGCAGCAAAACTCTCGACCCAGCAAGGACTCGAACCTTGAATCTTCGGTTTAGGAGACCGACGCCTTATCCATTAGGCCACAGGGCCTCGCGGAAACCGTTCAGCGTTCCACCTAAGCTGGCTTTCCGCATCGCTTGCTTGAAGGCGAAAAAATCTGCAGAAATGCTTGCGCCGCTCCGCAGTGGTCGTCGGGCCTTGTGGCCTAATGGATAAGGCGTCGGACTTCGGATCCGAAGATTGCAGGTTCGAGTCCTGCCAGGGTCGAAAAGTTTTGCAGCGCCAAGCTGCGCATCTGCTGACTCTGTAGACAAGTGCCTCTACGGCACGAACGCCGGGGCTTTTTGTTCATTGTTTCACGCAGCAAAACTCTCGACCCAGCAAGGACTCGAACCTTGAATCTTCGGTTTAGGAGACCGACGCCTTATCCATTAGGCCACAGGGCCTCGCGGAAACCGTTCAGCGTTCCACCTAAGCTGGCTTTCCGCATCGCTTGCTTGAAGGCGAAAAAATCTGCAGAAATGCCTGCGCCGCTCCGCAGTGGTCGTCGGGCCTTGTGGCCTAATGGATAAGGCGTCGGACTTCGGATCCGAAGATTGCAGGTTCGAGTCCTGCCAGGGTCGAAAAGTTTTGCAGCGCCAAGCTGCGCATCTGCTGACTCTGTAGACAAGTGCCTCTACGGCACGAACGCCGGGGCTTTGCTTTTCATTGTTTCACGCAGCAAAACTCTCGACCCAGCAAGGACTCGAACCTTGAATCTTCGGTTTAGGAGACCGACGCCTTATCCATTAGGCCACAGGGCCTCGCGGAAACCGTTCAGCGTTCCACCTAAGCTGGCTTTCCGCATCGCTTGCTTGAAGGCGAAAAAATCTGCAGAAATGCTTGCGCCGCTCCGCAGTGGTCGTCGGGCCTTGTGGCCTAATGGATAAGGCGTCGGACTTCGGATCCGAAGATTGCAGGTTCGAGTCCTGCCAGGGTCGAAAAGTTTTGCAGCGCCAAGCTGCGCATCTGCTGACTCTGTAGACAAGTGCCTCTACGGCACGAACGCCGGGGCTTTTTGTTCATTGTTTCACGCAGCAAAACTCTCGACCCAGCAAGGACTCGAACCTTGAATCTTCGGTTTAGGAGACCGACGCCTTATCCATTAGGCCACAGGGCCTCGCGGAAACCGTTCAGCGTTCCACCTAAGCTGGCTTTCCGCATCGCTTGCTTGAAGGCGAAAAAATCTGCAGAAATGCCTGCGCCGCTCCGCAGTGGTCGTCGGGCCTTGTGGCCTAATGGATAAGGCGTCGGACTTCGGATCCGAAGATTGCAGGTTCGAGTCCTGCCAGGGTCGAAAAGTTTTGCAGCGCCAAGCTGCGCATCTGCTGAGTCTGTAGACAAGTGCCTCTACGGCACGAACGCCGGGGCTTTGCTGTTCATTGTTTCACGCAGTAAAACTCTCGACCCAGCAAGGACTCAAACCTTGAATCTTCGGTTTAGGAGACCGACGCCTTATCCATTAGCCTCGCGGAAACCGTTCAGCGTTCCACCTAAGCTGGCTTTCCGCATCGCTTGCTTGAAGGCGAAAAAATCTGCAGAAATGCTGCGCCGCTCCGCAGTGGTCGTCGGGCCTTGTGGCCTAATGGATAAGGCGTCGGACTTCGGATCCGAAGATTGCAGGTTCGAGTCCTGCCAGGGTCGAAAAGTTTTGCAGCGCCAAGCTGCGCATCTGCAGACTCTGTAGACAAGTGCCTCTACGGCACGAACGCCGGGGCTTTGTTGTTCATTGTTTCACGCAGCAAAACTCTCGACCCAGCAAGGACTCGAACCTTGAATCTTCGGTTTAGGAGACCGACGCCTTATCCATTAGGCCACAGGGCCTCGCGGAAACCGTTCAGCGTTCCACCTAAGCTGGCTTTCCGCATCGCTTGTTTGAAGGCGAAAAAATCTGCAGAAATGCTGCGCCGCTCCGCAGTGGTCGTCGGGCCTTGTGGCCTAATGGATAAGGCGTCGGACTTCGGATCCGAAGATTGCAGGTTCGAGTCCTGCCAGGGTCGAAAAGTTTTGCAGCGCCAAGCGACTTCGGATCCGAAGATTGCAGGTTCGAGTCCTGCCAGGGTCGAAAAGTTTTGCAGCGCCAAGCTGCGCATCTGCTGACTCTGTAGACAAGTGCCTCTACGGCACGAACGCCGGGGCTTTGCTGTTCATTGTTTCACGCAGTAAAACTCTCGACCCAGCAAGGACTCAAACCTTGAATCTTCGGTTTAGGAGACCGACGCCTTATCCATTAGCCTCGCGGAAACCGTTCAGCGTTCCACCTAAGCTGGCTTTCCGCATCGCTTGTTTGAAGGCGAAAAAATCTGCAGAAATGCTGCGCCGCTCCGCAGTGGTCGTCGGGCCTTGTGGCCTAATGGATAAGGCGTCGGACTTCGGATCCGAAGATTTTAGGTTCGAGTCCTGCCAGGGTCGAAAAGTTTTGCAGCGCCAAGCGACTTCGGATCCGAAGATTGCAGGTTCGGGTCCTGCTAGGGTCGAAAAGTTTTGCAGCTCCAAGCTGCGCATCTGCAGACTCTGTAGACAAGTGCCTCTACGGCACGAACGCCGGGGCTTTGCTGTTCATTGTTTCACACAGCAAAACTCTCGACCCAGCAAGGACTCGAACCTTGAATCTTCGGTTTAGGAGACCGACGCCTTATCCATTAGCCTCGCGGAAACCGTTCAGCGTTCCACCTAAGCTGGCTTTCCGCATCGCTTGTTTGAAGGCGAAAAAATCTGCAGAAATGCTGCGCCGCTCCGCAGTGGTCGTCGGGCCTTGTGGCCTAATGGATAAGGCGTCGGACTTCGGATCCGAAGATTGCAGGTTCGAGTCCTGCCAGGGTCGAAAAGTTTTGCAGCGCCAAGCGACTTCGGATCCGAAGATTGCAGGTTCGGGTCCTGCTAGGGTCGAAAAGTTTTGCAGCTCCAAGCTGCGCATCTGCAGACTCTGTAGACAAGTGCCTCTACGGCACGAACGCCGGGGCTTTGTTGTTCATTGTTTCACGCAGCAAAACTCTCGACTCAGCAAGGACTCGAACCTTGAATCTTCGGTTTAGGAGACCGACGCCTTATCCATTAGGCCACAGGGCCTCGCGGAAACCGTTCAGCGTTCCACCTAAGCTGGCTTTCCGCATCGCTTGTTTGAAGGCGAAAAAATCTGCAGAAATGCTGCGCCGCTCCGCAGTGGTCGTCGGGCCTTGTGGCCTAATGGATAAGGCGTCGGACTTCGGATCCGAAGATTGCAGGTTCGAGTCCTGCCAGGGTCGAAAAGTTTTGCAGCGCCAAGCGACTTCGGATCCGAAGATTGCAGGTTCGAGTCCTGCCAGGGTCGAAAAGTTTTGCAGCGCCAAGCTGCGCATCTGCTGACTCTGTAGACAAGTGCCTCTACGGCACGAACGCCGGGGCTTTGCTTTTCATTGTTTCACGCAGCAAAACTCTCGACCCAGCAAGGACTCGAACCTTGAATCTTCGGTTTAGGAGACCGACGCCTTATCCATTAGGCCACAGGGCCTCGCGGAAACCGTTCAGCGTTCCACCTAAGCTGGCTTTCCGCATCGCTTGTTTGAAGGCGAAAAAATCTGCAGAAATGCTGCGCCGCTCCGCAGTGGTCGTCGGGCCTTGTGGCCTAATGGATAAGGCGTCGGACTTCGGATCCGAAGATTGCAGGTTCGAGTCCTGCCAGGGTCGAAAAGTTTTGCAGCGCCAAGCGACTTCGGATCCGAAGATTGCAGGTTCGGGTCCTGCTAGGGTCGAAAAGTTTTGCAGCTCCAAGCTGCGCATCTGCAGACTCTGTAGACAAGTGCCTCTACGGCACGAACGCCGGGGCTTTGCTGTTCATTGTTTCACACAGCAAAACTCTCGACCCAGCAAGGACTCGAACCTTGAATCTTCGGTTTAGGAGACCGACGCCTTATCCATTAGGCCACAGGGCCTCGCGGAAACCGTTCAGCGTTCCACCTAAGCTGGCTTTCCGCATCGCTTGTTTGAAGGCGAAAAAATCTGCAGAAATGCTGCGCCGCTCCGCAGTGGTCGTCGGGCCTTGTGGCCTAATGGATAAGGCGTCGGACTTCGGATCCGAAGATTGCAGGTTCGAGTCCTGCCAGGGTCGAAAAGTTTTGCAGCGCCAAGCGACTTCGGATCCGAAGATTGCAGGTTCGAGTCCTGCCAGGGTCGAAAAGTTTTGCAGCGCCAAGCGACTTCGGATCCGAAGATTGCAGGTTCGAGTCCTGCCAGGGTCGAAAAGTTTTGCAGCGCCAAGCTGCGCATCTGCTGACTCTGTAGACAAGTGCCTCTACGGCACGAACGCCGGGGCTTTGCTGTTCATTGTTTCACGCAGTAAAACTCTCGACCCAGCAAGGACTCAAACCTTGAATCTTCGGTTTAGGAGACCGACGCCTTATCCATTAGCCTCGCGGAAACCGTTCAGCGTTCCACCTAAGCTGGCTTTCCGCATCGCTTGTTTGAAGGCGAAAAAATCTGCAGAAATGCTGCGCCGCTCCGCAGTGGTCGTCGGGCCTTGTGGCCTAATGGATAGGGCGTCGGACTTCGGATCCGAAGATTGCAGGTTCGAGTCCTGCCAGGGTCGAAAAGTTTTGCAGCGCCAAGCGACTTCGGATCCGAAGATTGCAGGTTCGAGTCCTGCCAGGGTCGAAAAGTTTTGCAGCGCCAAGCTGCGCATCTGCAGACTCTGTAGACAAGTGCCTTTACGGCACGAACGCCGGGGCTTTGCTTTTCATTGTTTCACGCAGCAAAACTCTCGACCCAGCAAGGACTCGAACCTTGAATCTTCGGTTTAGGAGACCGACGCCTTATCCATTAGGCCACAGGGCCTCGCGGAAACCGTTCAGCGTTCCACCTAAGCTGGCTTTCCGCATCGCTTGTTTGAAGGCGAAAAAATCTGCAGAAATGCTGCGCCGCTCCGCAGTGGTCGTCGGGCCTTGTGGCCTAATGGATAAGGCGTCGGACTTCGGATCCGAAGATTGCAGGTTCGAGTCCTGCCAGGGTCGAAAAGTTTTGCAGCGCCAAGCGACTTCGGATCCGAAGATTGCAGGTTCGGGTCCTGCTAGGGTCGAAAAGTTTTGCAGCTCCAAGCTGCGCATCTGCAGACTCTGTAGACAAGTGCCTCTACGGCACGAACGCCGGGGCTTTGCTGTTCATTGTTTCACACAGCAAAACTCTCGACCCAGCAAGGACTCGAACCTTGAATCTTCGGTTTAGGAGACCGACGCCTTATCCATTAGGCCACAGGGCCTCGCGGAAACCGTTCAGCGTTCCACCTAAGCTGGCTTTCCGCATCGCTTGCTTGAAGGCGAAAAAATCTGCAGAAATGCTGCGCCGCTCCGCAGTGGTCGTCGGGCCTTGTGGCCTAATGGATAAATCGTCGGACTTCGGATCCGAAGATTGCAGGTTCGAGTCCTGCCAGGGTCGAAAAGTTTTGCAGCGCCAAGCTGCGCATCTGCTGACTCTGTAGACAAGTGCCTCTACGGCACGAACGCCGGGGCTTTGTTGTTCATTGTTTCACGCAGCAAAACTCTCGACCCAGCAAGGACTCGAACCTTGAATCTTCGGTTTAGGAGACCGACGCCTTATCCATTAGCCTCGCGGAAACCGTTCAGCGTTCCACCTAAGCTGGCTTTCCGCATCGCTTGCTTGAAGGCGAAAAAATCTGCAGAAATGCTGCGCCGCTCCGCAGTGGTCGTCGGGCCTTGTGGCCTAATGGATAAGGCGTCGGACTTCGGATCCGAAGATTGCAGGTTCGAGTCCTGCCAGGGTCGAAAAGTTTTGCAGCGCCAAGCTGCGCATCTGCTGACTCTGTAGACAAGTGCCTCTACGGCACGAACGCCGGGGCTTTGTTGTTCATTGTTTCACGCAGTAAAACTCTCGACCCAGCAAGGACTCAAACCTTGAATCTTCGGTTTAGGAGACCGACGCCTTATCCATTAGCCTCGCGGAAACCGTTCAGCGTTCCACCTAAGCTGGCTTTCCGCATCGCTTGCTTGAAGGCGAAAAAATCTGCAGAAATGCTGCGCCGCTCCGCAGTGGTCGTCGGGCCTTGTGGCCTAATGGATAAGGCGTCGGACTTCGGATCCGAAGATTGCAGGTTCGAGTCCTGCCAGGGTCGAAAAGTTTTGCAGCGCCAAGCTGCGCATCTGCAGACTCTGTAGACAAGTGCCTCTACGGCACGAACGCCGGGGCTTTGTTGTTCATTGTTTCACGCAGCAAAACTCTCGACCCAGCAAGGACTCGAACCTTGAATCTTCGGTTTAGGAGACCGACGCCTTATCCATTAGGCCACAGGGCCTCGCGGAAACCGTTCAGCGTTCCACCTAAGCTGGCTTTCCGCATCGCTTGCTTGAAGGCGAAAAAATCTGCAGAAATGCTGCGCCGCTCCGCAGTGGTCGTCGGGCCTTGTGGCCTAATGGATAAGGCGTCGGACTTCGGATCCGAAGATTGCAGGTTCGAGTCCTGCCAGGGTCGAAAAGTTTTGCAGCGCCAAGCTGCGCATCTGCTGACTCTGTAGACAAGTGCCTCTACGGCACGAACGCCGGGGCTTTGCTGTTCATTGTTTCACGCAGCAAAACTCTCGACCCAGCAAGGACTCAAACCTTGAATCTTCGGTTTAGGAGACCGACGCCTTATCCATTAGGCCACAGGGCCTCGCGGAAACCGTTCAGCGTTCCACCTAAGCTGGCTTTCCGCATCGCTTGCTTGAAGGCGAAAAAATCTGCAGAAATGCTGCGCCGCTCCGCAGTGGTCGTCGGGCCTTGTGGCCTAATGGATAAATCGTCGGACTTCGGATCCGAAGATTGCAGGTTCGAGTCCTGCCAGGGTCGAAAAGTTTTGCAGCGCCAAGCTGCGCATCTGCTGACTCTGTAGACAAGTGCCTCTACGGCACGAACGCCGGGGCTTTGTTGTTCATTGTTTCACGCAGCAAAACTCTCGACCCAGCAAGGACTCGAACCTTGAATCTTCGGTTTAGGAGACCGACGCCTTATCCATTAGCCTCGCGGAAACCGTTCAGCGTTCCACCTAAGCTGGCTTTCCGCATCGCTTGCTTGAAGGCGAAAAAATCTGCAGAAATGCTGCGCCGCTCCGCAGTGGTCGTCGGGCCTTGTGGCCTAATGGATAAGGCGTCGGACTTCGGATCCGAAGATTGCAGGTTCGAGTCCTGCCAGGGTCGAAAAGTTTTGCAGCGCCAAGCTGCGCATCTGCTGACTCTGTAGACAAGTGCCTCTACGGCACGAACGCCGGGGCTTTGTTGTTCATTGTTTCACGCAGTAAAACTCTCGACCCAGCAAGGACTCAAACCTTGAATCTTCGGTTTAGGAGACCGACGCCTTATCCATTAGCCTCGCGGAAACCGTTCAGCGTTCCACCTAAGCTGGCTTTCCGCATCGCTTGCTTGAAGGCGAAAAAATCTGCAGAAATGCTGCGCCGCTCCGCAGTGGTCGTCGGGCCTTGTGGCCTAATGGATAAGGCGTCGGACTTCGGATCCGAAGATTGCAGGTTCGAGTCCTGCCAGGGTCGAAAAGTTTTGCAGCGCCAAGCTGCGCATCTGCAGACTCTGTAGACAAGTGCCTCTACGGCACGAACGCCGGGGCTTTGTTGTTCATTGTTTCACGCAGCAAAACTCTCGACCCAGCAAGGACTCGAACCTTGAATCTTCGGTTTAGGAGACCGACGCCTTATCCATTAGGCCACAGGGCCTCGCGGAAACCGTTCAGCGTTCCACCTAAGCTGGCTTTCCGCATCGCTTGCTTGAAGGCGAAAAAATCTGCAGAAATGCTGCGCCGCTCCGCAGTGGTCGTCGGGCCTTGTGGCCTAATGGATAAGGCGTCGGACTTCGGATCCGAAGATTGCAGGTTCGAGTCCTGCCAGGGTCGAAAAGTTTTGCAGCGCCAAGCTGCGCATCTGCTGACTCTGTAGACAAGTGCCTCTACGGCACGAACGCCGGGGCTTTGCTGTTCATTGTTTCACGCAGCAAAACTCTCGACCCAGCAAGGACTCAAACCTTGAATCTTCGGTTTAGGAGACCGACGCCTTATCCATTAGGCCACAGGGCCTCGCGGAAACCGTTCAGCGTTCCACCTAAGCTGGCTTTCCGCATCGCTTGCTTGAAGGCGAAAAAATCTGCAGAAATGCTGCGCCGCTCCGCAGTGGTCGTCGGGCCTTGTGGCCTAATGGATAAGGCGTCGGACTTCGGATCCGAAGATTGCAGGTTCGAGTCCTGCCAGGGTCGAAAAGTTTTGCAGCGCCAAGCGGCTTTGGATCCGAAGATTGCAGGTTCGAGTCCTGCCAGGGTCGGAAAGTTTTGGAGCGCCAAGCTGCACATCTGCAGACTCTGTAGACAAGTGCCTCTACGGCACGAACGCCGGGGCTTTGCTGTTCATTGTTTCACACAGCAAAACTCTCGACCCAGCAAGGACTCGAACCTTGAATCTTCGGTTTAGGAGACGGACGCCTTATCCATTAGGCCACAGGGCCTCGCGGAAACCGTTCAGCGTTCCACCTAAGCTGGCTTTCCGCATCGCTTGCTTGAAGGCGAAAAAATCTGCAGAAATGCTGCGCCGCTCCGCAGTGGTCGTCGGGCCTTGTGGCCTAATGGATAAGGCGTCGGACTTCGGATCCGAAGATTGCAGGTTCGAGTCCTGCCAGGGTCGAAAAGTTTTGCAGCGCCAAGCTGCGCATCTGCTGACTCTGTAGACAAGTGCCTCTACGGCACGAACGCCGGGGCTTTGCTGTTCATTGTTTCACGCAGTAAAACTCTCGACCCAGCAAGGACTCAAACCTTGAATCTTCGGTTTAGGAGACCGACGCCTTATCCATTAGCCTCGCGGAAACCGTTCAGCGTTCCACCTAAGCTGGCTTTCCGCATCGCTTGTTTGAAGGCGAAAAAATCTGCAGAAATGCTGCGCCGCTCCGCAGTGGTCGTCGGGCCTTGTGGCCTAATGGATAAGGCGTCGGACTTCGGATCCGAAGATTGCAGGTTCGAGTCCTGCCAGGGTCGAAAAGTTTTGCAGCGCCAAGCGACTTCGGATCCGAAGATTGCAGGTTCGAGTCCTGCCAGGGTCGAAAAGTTTTGCAGCGCCAAGCTGCGCATCTGCAGACTCTGTAGGCAAGTGCCTTTACGGCACGAACGCCGGGGCTTTGCTTTTCATTGTTTCACGCAGCAAAACTCTCGACCCAGCAAGGACTCGAACCTTGAATCTTCGGTTTAGGAGACCGACGCCTTATCCATTAGGCCACAGGGCCTCGCGGAAACCGTTCAGCGTTCCACCTAAGCTGGCTTTCCGCATCGCTTGCTTGAAGGCGAAAAAATCTGCAGAAATGCTGCGCCGCTCCGCAGTGGTCGTCGGGCCTTGTGGCCTAATGGATAAGGCGTCGGACTTCGGATCCGAAGATTGCAGGTTCGAGTCCTGCCAGGGTCGAAAAGTTTTGCAGCGCCAAGCTGCGCATCTGCAGATTCTGTAGACAAGTGCCTCTACGGCACGAACGCCGGGGCTTTGCTGTTCATTGTTTCACGCAGCAAAACTCTCGACCCAGCAAGTACACGAACCTTGGCTCTTCGGTTTAGGAGACCGACGCCTTATCCATTAGGCCACAGGCCCTCGCGGAAACCGTTCAGCGTTCCACCTAAGCTGGCTTTCCGCATCGCTTGCTTGAAGGCGAAAAAATCAGCAGAAATGCTGCGCCGCTCCGCAGTGGTCGTCGGGCCTTGTGGCCTAATGGATAAGGCGTCGGACTTCGGATCCGAAGATTGCAGGTTCGAGTCCTGCCAGGGTCGAAAAGTTTTGCAGCGCCAAGCTGCGCATCTGCAGACTCTGTAGACAAGTGCCTCTACGGCACGAACGCCGGGGCTTTGTTGTTCATTGTTTCACGTAGCAAAACTCTTGACCCAGCAAGGACTCGAACCTTGAATCTTCGGTTTAGGAGAGCGACGCCTTATCCATTAGGCCATAGGGCCTCGCAGAAGCCGTTCAGCGTTCGACCTAAGCTGGCTTTCCGCATTGCTTGCTTGCAACACTCCTACCCTACTGATGAGCCTAAGGAGTGTGTACCATTTCTTTCTCAGTAAACTGACTGTCTAGGGTTCATAGGCGAAACAGGCTTAATATCATTGATTTTTATTTGAAGGCGAAAAAACCTGCAGAAATGCTACACCACTGCATTGTGGTCGTCGTGGCCTTGTGGCCTAATGGATAAGAGGTATCGCAGTGAAGACTAAAAAAATTTGCGTCATTGTTGCGGATAGCATAACCTGCTATTTTGTAGTTTTCCTCTATGCGTCCTGGTTGGGGTAATATGAGGTGGGAAACAGAACAAGGGCAGCCTTGGGCAAATTTTCTAGCACACCGTGGCCTAAAGGCGGGCGGAAGAGAAATAACTAGGGCATCCGTAATTAGACGAGCCTCAGTGCCCTTCTTTGCAAATCAAGCGTCAACCACCTATTGCGATGACTGCGCATCAGGTTTTTCCTCTGGACGACGTTCTCTGCAAAACGGAATACAGTCACGGTAAGTTTCTCAGCTGATATAACTTTCCCTCGCGATTGTGGTTCTTTCTTCGCATTACGCATATATTGTTGTGTTTAGAACGTGGAGGCTTGGAGAGCATCGCCTCCTCTATGGGCTCTTCTCGATACGTATACTTTGTTCATAGGAAAACTGTGATTCCATGCACTACAAGGCAAGTGCTCACCGTCTACGACCTCTGGACCGGATCTAGTAGGTGTGTCCGTTCGTCATTTTCCCATAAAACGTTCAAATTAGCTGTCATTCCGAATTTGTTTCCAGTGAATATGCCGTGCAGATGAAAGAGAACGAACAGTTGAGGGAATTCTATGAGCTCGACTCGGACGAAGGCGTTGTTATAGTGGAAAACGATGATGATCTTGTGGTGTTGCACATTCGCTTGTACCACCACTCCAAAGAAATAGTGGAGATGGACAGAATACCAATCATTGAAAAGCGTGACCAGCGCGAGGGTTTGAAGGAGTACAGATGCATGAGGTGAATGCACTTCAATGTTCTCACAGTTCCCTATCTCTGGAAATAGCCTTCAGTGGGACTGTGTTTAGGAGTGAAAAGGGATTCACAATGCTGGCGTGCTCCCGCATGGGTATTCGAGTAGTAGAGCTGCAGTTCAACAAGAAATTCGTCGATGTTGCCCATACAGGTAAGCAATCCCTCCTTG
>OX377203.1:39054752-39075585 GCA_947396885.1 Heligmosomoides polygyrus polygyrus
TATATATATATTAGGTGAACTAATGAACAAAGAAAGCACGCACCGAACTCCAAACATGGGAGTTCGCCATGACGAGAGCTCTTGCTATAGAGCTCTGTCTCCGCACGGGTCTCCGCACGCTCTTCGCAGGACCTCTGAGAAAGGAACCCTCGGTGTCAAGTTAATATTTTAAACTTAGTGAAAAGTCAAACTAGCTTCTTTCGTCAAAAATCTTAACCTTTTCCTTCCCCAATTTTAAGAACTAAAATTTAATTCTCTACTACAAGAAACGCACTTTCCTAGCCGGCGTGGGAGTAATCGGAACGCCGAATGATGACTGCGACAATGATGACTGCGAGTGATCCTCGTCATCGAACAAGTCATAATCATCCGCATCCGGATATCTCACCTGAGAAGGATTTTGAATAAAATTTTGTGAGCATAGCAAGAGGACATAACGGACATTCGGGGAGTCAAAGTGAAGGTTACCCTCGTAGCGGTCCTCGGCACTCTGATGACGTTCCTTTTGGCGCGCACCCACGGCGCTTTTCCGACCATGCTACCCTTCCTCGGCTGTTTTTCCTCGTTTCCAGGCATTCCTTATCCTCCTACTCTTACACTACACGTTAAACTGCAAAAGACCAGTAGTCAAAGTCAGACATGACACGAGGCGCAACAAGTCAAAAGTGGTTCCTTGGTTGTGGTTGATTTCAACAAAATGTCATTTCAGCTCAGCTCTTTCCAGAGCAACCCCTCTACCCCTCTACAACGGGTGGTTGATTTCAACAAAATGCCAGTTCAGCTCAGCTCTTTCCAGAGCAACTCAATCAAAAACAACTAACTATAAAAAATTGTAAAAAACGATACAAATATAGGCCGAACGACACGACGAAACGGATATCACATGGCAAAATTACGGCACGGCAACGAATTCGCGAATACGTACGGTTCCTCAGCCAAAATTCTCAATCAAATACCATGAGGCGCCATTCTCATGGGGCGCGTTATTTTCGAACGACGCTACCCAGCCTCTGCGAACCTGCATTTGTGATCACACACAGCAGGGTTACCCTCGTCCGAAAATAACGCACCCGCAGGCTCCGGCTCAAGCGGCACATCTCCTCCTCCCTGCTCCACATGTGGATTCTCTCCTTGCCTCCATCACATCTCCTCCTTGAACCGCCCCCCCCCCCGCCAAAGGCTACGATTGAAACGGCAATCTCCTCCTGCAGATGGATTCTCTCCTCGCCTCCATCAGATGCGACATCCACCTCCTCGAACTCTCTCTCTCCCCCCCCCCCCCACCCGCACGCTCCGGCTGAAACGGCACATCTCCTCCTCCACATGGATTGCACCTCCGCATGGATTGCGTTCTCTCCTCGCCTTCATCACATCTCCTTCTCGACCCCCCCCCCCCCCAACCGCAGGCCTCGGCTGAAACGGCTTATCTCTTCCTCCACATGGATTGCATTCTCTCCTCGCCTCCATCACATCGCCTCGAACCCCCCTCCCCCATCCTCCCGCAGCCTGCGCCTGAAAACGCCTACACAAACAGTAGCAAATAGAGCCACAACTGAAATGAAAACAAAAAGAACGGCCGCACGCGACCGACTATGGCCCCGGCGGCGACGATGAATGCGGTATCGATCACTCTCGGCGCTGGAGGGACGCCGGCACACGGCGCACCGCGAGCGCCGAACGCGAGAGCGCGGAGACAGCGGGCCATGACGCGCGCGCCTGCAGAGACGCAGACGGCGAGAGCGCCGAGAGAGGACGGCGCGCGGAGCGCTGTGCGCAGACCGAGTGCTCGCACTTACGACGCGGTCTTCCTTCCGTTGCGGAGCGTGTTGCGATTAGAGCACGGAATCGCAGCACCGCCAGCTGGTGCTCCTCTACGTCTCTGACACTCTCTTTCTCTCGCTCTGACCGGAGCACCTGCAGGTGCATGCAGAGAACCTGCCGGCGACCTCAACCACTACAGCACCACGTGTTGCTCTTGAAATAGCTACACGTGGTGCTTTCCAACACGATAGCACCACAAAAAACGCTGTTCCAGCAGGATAACAACAACTGTCCCGCTTTCCAACACCTGGAGAAGGACTGTTGGAGGGGCGGATCCTGTTCGGGTCGTAGATATCGAATGTCTGAGAGGGGAGAATAATTGGATTCCACCTTTGATACACCGTATGGAATATGGCTCTCCTTGGCAAGTCTCGATTAAGCTTAGTAACCCGACCACAAACAGAGAGAAAGTCCCAATTGATCTGCTGTGTCTAGGTTCGGGATTTACTTGTCTGCGTGGTCCCAGGTTATACCGACTTTCACTTTCCGGAGTTCTTGTTCTAGCTGCTTCCTCCACAACGTTTCTTTCCTGAGAAGGCGCCGAAGTTTTCTCTAATTCGCTTTCGGGTTCGGATAGTTCCAATGGAACAAGCTGATTTATGGATCGCCGAATTTTCCTTCCCGAGGGCAGAATGACAATTGCCTCTCGTACTGCACCACCAGTATTTCTTAATTCCAAGATCCGTCCCATCTTCCAGCAGTGGCGAGGTTGAACAGGATCGCAGATCAGCACTAGGTTATCTACCTTAGGTACGCAATGCGATCCTTTCTGTTTTCCTACTTCGAAGAGGTGTTTCTCCCTTAACTGTGTCAAGTATTCCGTCTGCCATGCTTGCCAAAATTTTTCGGTAAGCTTGCAGGAGGATTGCAACGCGCTGATAGCTTGTATTTTGGTTCTTATGAGTTGCTGCTCCTCTGGAGGCACGAAGGTAGGATCGTCTTCGTCTTTCTCCAAGCGATCCATTGGATATGGAATCTCAAACTCGTTCTGAAGAAAGTCAATAGGTCGTAGAACTTGTTCCTCAGGAGAGTTCGAGTTCAGATGTATTAGAGGGCGTGTATTAAGCAGGCACTCTTTCCACTTCCGGATCGCTTTGGGCAGCCACAGCACAGTCACGAAGGATGCTCTCTCCCAATGCAAAGGTTGGAGCATTATCACTTGTGACTAAGATAGGAGTTCCTCTTCTACTAAAAAATCGTGCGTAGAAAGGAAATCGTAGAGAGGTCGGCTACCGCATCGAGATGGATGAGCCTAGTGACTGTGCAAGTAATTATGCACCCGTAGCGGCTCCAGAACCTAACTCCAACGCGACGTCGCGCGCTAGCCACATGGTTGGCCGCGGAACACGAAATGTTTTCAGTGTTTAAGCTCCAGGACCACATTTCTAGCAAGGAACCACAGAATGTGGTAGGCAAAAGTGTGCAGTAGGACAATTGATCCGAGAATGGATGATAGTGACCTTTTTCCGTAGTATAACCATAACCAGGGTAAAAATTGACCGAAGAAGTTGCAGATGGCAAATACTGACGCTAAAAACCATCCACATGACCAGGATTCCTGTATAAACTGTCGCTGATCGTCCTGTTGAAACCTCATTCATATACCATGTCCAATAAACGTTGAAATAAGGCAAGGGCGTGCCGCATGTCCCTGTAGGAAACGTTTCTAGCCGTGCGACGCAAGGGGGTTCGCGCGGCGTTGGAGTTATGTCTGCCCCCGACCCGTAGCATTTTCCTTCGTTTCCGTCTGGTTGCGCCACACACAATGGTCCAAAGTAATCCATTCCCACATGAGCGAAGGGTCGGGCGCGTTGTACACGCTGTTTAGGAAGCGCTCCCTGGTTCGGATACTTGAAGGGTAAATTATTGAATTTTTGACATGGAATACATTTCCTTACCATGCGCGTGACTTGTGCTTTTAATTTAGGAATCCAGTATTGTTGCCCGACAGCGGCCATGGTGCGACTGATTCCTGGATGGCCATTACTGTGAGCATCTCAGATGATGGCCTTTGATAGCCAGGAATTTTGCAAAACAAGGGATTTTTCGCTTCTTGTGCCAGTAGTAACCCTTTGTCGTCCATTTTTATGTTTAAATGACGTAGAGATCGTAAAATTTACGGCATTATTTTGGATTTTTGGTGAAGCCTCACCAGTAATTTACCCGCTGCAGTTATTTCTTGACCTGATATAGCTGCAGAGTCAGGCTTAAACACGCGAAGGGTGGAGGAGACTTGTTTTGGTAAAAGACGCTTTTTATTAGCCCGGTCAACAAGCTTATTGACAAACCGAAGCACGTAGGAGACAACTCGTTTCGTTTCCTTAAGAGGACGGTCTTCAAGGACCTGGAAGACCTCTTCTACTTGGTGTTTCTCTTCAGCCTGATCCGCACATTGGCTCGTCACGAGAATCTCGCTGACCTCTTCCGGAAGAGGAGGACCTGGGTCCTCTCCGTTCTCTCGTACGCCGCAAACAATTTGTACGTCCTCGACCAATTACTTGTTGGCTCCTTGAGTATAGCCGGCCCTGTCCACCAAAAATGTTCCGTCAATTCTTGTTGATTTAACACGCGGCTAGCACAATCTGCCGGATTTAGAGTTGTTGAAATATGACCGAAGAACCCTTCGCGATCGCTGCTGTGGAGGTGGTCGATGATCCTTTCAATTTCCATGAGTCTGTTGAATACCATCACTCCAGCTTCCTTCAGTGGTCGGGATTTAATCCATCTGAGCGCTATTTCAGAGTCAGTCAGAATGAAAATCTGATGTCTAGCGTCGACTGGACTTGTGAGACCACTGCGTTGGTGGGCTAATGTGACAGCATCTAACTCCAATTTCGCAATAGTTGCCTTCAACTTGATCGATGGCAGCTTACTTTTGCTGTTAGAAGGTTAGAATCGCTCTCTGAACAAATGTAGACACATGCAGCAATGGCTTGCTGCTAGCATAAGCGAAACTGACCTTAGCGTTTACATTCTTCTTCATCAGGAATCGCGGGATGGTTTTTGTGAATACCTGCATGTCTTCGACAACTTGTCCTCACTTTTCTTTGAGATGCGAAGGAATCTCCTCAATCCCAATCTAGCTCATGTTGCCAAAGACAGCATAGGAAAAGTTTCGCTTTGTGAATGAGTGGCAACATGAAGCCGAGGAATAATATATCGAAGCGATGGCGCAGGCCACTGTCCTTTTTGTTACATGTGTCATCTTCGAAATATTGCACGAGATTTCTAGGCATTCCTTGGAGGAGTTCCGAATGACTCCGAACACCTTGGGGGAACTTTCAGAGCACTTGTCTCTAGTAGCCGTCCTACTTGTGAGCCGAGAGTCGTTGCTCACGAATTCCCTAATATTCATTCTTAGGTCCTCGAAAATGTCCTTAGTCTTCAAATACGTGTAGAAAGCCTTGTCTAAGGAATCCTCCGTGAGAACCAGGTTGTCTACGTACAAATTCGCCTTTATATCACCAGCTAATTTGGCGTCGTCGACGTGTTGGTCTAAGTGATAGTGCATAGTGCCGGATGATAGGAAAGGTGATGAGTTTAGACCAAAGGTTACTCGTGTAAACCTAAGGACCTGTAAGTTCTCTCGTGATGGTGGCGACTTGTAATTCCGAAGCCATAAGCAGCGTGTCGCGTCCCTTTCGCATCCCTATCTTCTTCATGAAGTCTCACTTGTAGAAATGCTTTTTCTACGTCTGAGATAAGCGCGATTCGCCCTATTCGAAAACGTAGAAGGACTCCATAGATGGCAAGATCACAGGTCCCCGATATAGTACATCGTTTAAAGACGGGCATCCCTTATAGTGTGCAGACGCGTCGTAAACAATCCGAATTTTCGTAGTGGTCTTATGAGGCGTTAGCACTGCCTGATGAGGGATATAATGTACACGTGTAGTTGAGCCGTCGACACTCCGATTCTCATCGACCTGTTCGAGAGTGCCCAAGTTCAGCTGCTCGCGAAAGATCCTCTCATACTGGTCCAGTTGGTCTTGATCCTTCTGAAGCGTGTTCCATACACTAACCAGACGGTGGAATGCTATTCCTCTATTGTCTGGAAGCGACCCTGTCACGTTCTTCCATGGAAGGCGAACGTAATAGCCATCCTGCCTTGGTGAATGGTGGAATTGAAGTTTTGCCACACTTGTTTGTCTTCTATTGAGTGCAGTTCCTTATCTGGAGCTAGGAACTCATCCGTTCCGACTGAATCAAGTGTCCAAAACCTTTTCCAAGAATCATCCTTATCGTCTTCGATATTAGAACTTACAACGTTATTTATTTGCCAATCGAGAGACCAGAATCTATTCCATTTTTCCAACTCGTTCTCGTAGTGTTCAGGACATGTGTTGCAGAGCTCTCCTGTAACTAGATGTCCTAGATGAGTTGGTATGACATGAAGCTCAGACGGCAATGTGATGTGGTTCTGGTCAACCAGAGACCATAACTGGTCACAGCCTAATAGTATCATAGGCTTGACTGCTGACTTTTGACTTTGAAGTTGAATGGGCGGATTGAGAGACTGAGCAAACTTGATATCTTCCTCTCAATTGGGTAGACTTGCAAAAGGCTTCGTCAGAATATTATGGTTAAGAGTTCCAAAGAAATTGGTTCCCCATCTGTATCTCATGCTTCGAGCCGAACTCGCTTGCTGCTTTTTTCCTGCACTTGTTCGCTACCGAAGGTGTGTAGGCGAAGCGTAACTGGGTCAGATGTGCTCAATTTGAGCTGCTCAACCAAGTCCGTATGGATAAAGGAGATTTCTGCTCCAGTGTCCAAAAGAATTGGAATTTTCTTTAGGACATTCTTCTGGGGGTCATGGACCGTTAGTTCCCCCGTAGGAAGGAATGTTTGTCTGGCTGGCAACGGTCTTTGATCCAAATGAGCCTCCAGAACACTTGTCTCCTTATTGAGTAGGGTCTCTTGAGTAACCTGATTTACCTTAGCAGTTGGTTTTGTGACCTTTGGACTTGTGCTTTTTTGCAAATGCCTTCTTCCCCTTACGGACGTCCTCTTTTACGCTACATAGTTTGCCTGTGTCGGCTGAAGTTGGAAGCAACAGGACGTGTGGTGTGGCTTTTGGCATTGGAAACACGGTCGCTTTTTGCACCGGGTCATTGAGTGGTCAGGCGCAGCGCAGATGAGGCACAGCTTCTTTTTGCGCAGGTATATAGACCTTTCTTGTGGAGTTGTGTATTTATCGCAATCAAAGGGCTTGTAGTTTTTGTGGCAACACATGCATGAAACATTGCCCTTCGTACCGTAATACGGTTTCTTTCCAGGAACCGATTAACGCTGTGGGCTAGGTGTTGAACGTTGACCCACGTACAGCGAGATCATTTCCTCGTTGGAAATGATTTCTTCCAGAAACTCAAGTAATGACCTCATTCGGAAGGGATTCTCGCTACCTGCTCCTTGCTTTTTGGCCAGAACCTTTCGTTGATTTGTTCTGGAAACTTCGCTAGGACCTTTTTTATTAGCAATTGACTGTCCACGTGCTCTCCCCTAAGCTTTAGTTGTTCCAGAATTACTTGTATTTGCTCGAAGAGTGACCTTTGATCGTGCAAAGAAGAAGATCGTAGTGAAGATTTTTCCAATTTGTCGATGAGTCGGAAAACAAGTTCTTCTGAATTCCTAGACTTGTTTTTAAGGAATTCGATAGCTTTGCTATAATTGTCCGTCGTGACTTGAAATTTTTTGACGGACTCCAGAGCCTCACCTTTAAGCGCATTTAAAAGGTAATTGAATTTAAACAGCTCTGGTAAGCTTTGGGAATGAACGTTTTTGCTGAACAATTCCCAGAAATTATCCCAATCCCATATATTCCCAGAAAAGGTGGGAATCGGGAGAGTGGGAAGTTCGATCCTTCTTGTGTCATGCATAGGGTCAAGTGTCATTTGTTGGGCTGGTTGTGCTGGGAGCGAAGCACTTGTGGACTTGAAAGCACGTACTCGTGCTTGAAGGAGCAAAGTATAGTCGAAGGCATTTATAAGAGTTTTTTCCGCTAAAGAGCTGTACTGCTCGAAGTCTTCCTTCTCTTTTGAGGGCCAGTCAGTCCTACTGCTCATTTCGACTGCATAGTCATGTAGGACTTGGTTTAGTTTTGATACACCCTCTTCCAGTACCCCTAGAGCTTCCTCTAAGCGTGAAAGACTGTCCGAGAAGAGGTTTGGGTCTGTCCCATTTCAATTGATGTAACGCTGAGTTTCTTCAGTCCCTCTTCTTTGAAGCGCGTCAGTACCGTTTCCAGTTTTGTGGAGTAGTGGGTAGTTAACCTCTTAGGAGTCGCAAGTTGGTACGCCATGATTTTCCCAAAAAAGGCGATGGGCACAAATGCGAAATTGAGAGGTTACTGGAAAACCGATCTTACGACCTCGCTACTTCCACAGAAAAAAGTGAGGGTGAAGATGGAGGCTTCACAGAATCGTGAAAGATCTGTGATGTGTGAAACGCTGACCTGGGATCGGTCAGCCGATGGATCATGAAAGTGCTTATTCTCTCTCTCTCTAGTCCTACCCCACTTGTATAGTGCCACGCGGGACTGATGACGAACTTGTGCTGTATTTAACACAAGTTATTTTATAAATTTATCTACAAACAAAAATAATACAAATGAATAAACTCACAAGTGGTTGAACTTGTGGGGAGGAGAGAGGGCACTTGCGCTGAGCAGGTCGCAAGGCGAGCAGTGAAGAAGCGAAGAAGCCAGAGCTAAGTCGCGAAGAAGCGAAGTCCCCCTCTCTCCCCTCCACCGGCTTTTATGCAGCGGGATTCTGATGACAACTGAGATAGCCGCGAGCCACGCTATCTTGTCAAAACATAACTTGAAGGCATGGGAACGAGGCACACGAGCTACAATCGATTTAAACCTGAAAGTAGAAAAGCACTCTGGCAAATGAATAGCAAATAATACGCACGAATAGTACATAAATGTGAAAGAATTAAATTCTTAAGTCAAATACAACACTAAACCTAAAACAACACAATAAATCAAGTCGACTTTGTCGACAGATCATGTTTTGTTTTTGCCGAATCCCAGAGGCAAACGAGTAAGAGGGTGTAATGGTTAAGGGTCCGAGCGTCGTGCTTACCACGACTGCGCAAGGAGCTTGTCCGTGACCTGGGTGGCTCAGTGGTAGAGGTACTGCTTCAAGCCTGTGACGTCACGGGTTTAGCTCCCGTGCTCCTGTGTTTTTGCGCTTTTACCTTGGTATCGGACTTCCATAGGGATTTTCATATCAGAACTTTTTTCGAGTTTGCTAGTGTTTTCACTACCTTGTGATACACCAGAAATGTCTCAAATATACTAAATACGATGATACATTAAACTTTCACGTCAATAATTGGTTCTCATTGTCGGTGAGGTGAGTGCCACCGCGGTGTACTCACGATGTAGGAAGGGGCCTCATGATCTTCAACTTGACCTATCACCTCGATCAATATTGTTGTCTCTCTTATGCTTACAAAGTGACGCAGTCATAATAAGCTGCTAACACCACCTCTACAATGTCTGCTAACCCTGGAGTGGTCATTCATCTAATGATACTGAAGTGTGGATCTCTACTGGATGCTGTTCTTTCGAGAGACGAGATGAAGCTGGCAGAAAGAATAGCAAGTATCCTACAGGATTTCGAACTGCGACAGCTGGAAATCGACGAAGTGGAGAAATTGGAGGTAGTGGAAGAAGAGGACCAAGAGTTTCAACCTGAAGAGGATTGCGCCGAAGTCACGATACCAGCAACCAGTGAAGGCACAATCACGTTTTGGGAGGACAGAAGGTTGACAACCGGAGAAAATGGCACTGTATCGCGATTCCAGACTTGGGCTGCAGCGGAGTAGTGCCTGGCAGGAACTGCAAAACAATCTCGCAGCAGAGGAAGTACTATCCATTTTCCACATTTCTCTAAAAAAAAATGAAGCATCATCACACATCCTGGATGCTTCGAAAACCCGAGTAGAAAGACATTCCCGGAACTCCTAGGCCCATCTAATGAGTCAGGATGTGAAGGAACTGTTACCTTCATACGCTGCCCATACTGTGATCGGTCCTACTGTTTTACGCATTTTTGCCTGTGTATAATTGGTGTTGAAGGTTTTCATGAATCTTTCATATATCATCGTATAATACAGGGTGTCTCAAAAAATGTATACAGTGTTTGAAAGGCGATAACTTTGCTCACAGTAAAGGTAGCGAAGAAGTTGAGAGCTCATGTGAAAGCTTGAAAAATTGAAATTTTCTGACGTATGAGCGGTGTGGAATACGCCATGCGCTCGTCTGATATTTTGCATTTTACACTCGACTGATTGTGTTTCGCTTGAATGCTCGCCATAATTTAATCACGAAGTGGCCGTTTCGATTGATTTGAGCTTCTGTCAAGGTTTATAACTTAAAAACACACTACGGATTGCAAAAAATGCTGGGTATTCTGAAAAAGGCAGGTAATATTTGAAAGGTTCTAACATTGGTGCTAGTGAAGCTTTTGAAGATGTTTGAGGCTCATATAAAAGCGCAGGGTTACGAGATTTCTGTGGCGTGTAAATATTCAAGATTGTCAAGATTGCGCCATGTCACCGTCTAAAATCCTGCATTTCAGACTCGATTGATTGCGCATTGGCTAAATGCTTGTCACAATCTTATTACTACTTGGCCATATTAACCTGTGCTGTGCTTCCTTCAACGTTGAGAACCTAACAATGATGTGAAAGACAAGCGGCATGCAAGTTCATTGATTTCACAATTTAAATGTGAGCAGGAGCCCCATTTTCCAATACGGATTCTGTGGACTGATGAAACAACATTCAAGCTGAATGAATAGGTTAATCGGCATAATTGTAGTTACTGGTTGCCGGAAATCGTTAAAAGAAGCACATTACAGGTTAATGTATCCAATTAGTAACAAGATTGTTACAAGCCTCCAGCCCATGCACAATCAATCAAGTCTGAAATGCAAGGGTTTAAGCAGGGCATTGCACGATCTCGACTATTTACACTTCACAGAAATCTCGTTACACTATGTTTTCATATAAGCCTCATATATCTTCAAAAGCTTCACTATCAGCAATGTTAAAGTTTCTTTAGGCTTCAACTGGCTGGTATCGAGGTTGTAAGCTGTCATAACAATGTTTTGTTGCGATCAAAACTTCTAGCGCCAGGCGGGACTCGAACTCGCACCTCCCTCTGACAGGGCAGGAATGCTTCACGCCTTTAATGTTAAAACTTTTCAAGTAGTACCTGCATTTTTTCCAAACTATAGTGCGTTTTTAATTTATAGACCTTAAAACGCTCAAATCAATCGAAACGGTTACTTTGTGGTGAAACTATAGCAAGTATTCAAGCGGAACACAATCAACCAGTGTAAAATGCAAAATATCAGACGAGCGCACGGCTCATTCCATAGCGCTCATATGTCAGAAAATTTCTATTTTTCTTAAGCTTTCATACGAACCCTCAACATCTTCGGTAACTTTACTGTGAGCAAAGTTATCACCTTTGAAACAGTGTATACATTTTTTTGAGACACCCTGTATTTTGATATCTCGGTCATTGCTGGTGCATCACGAGATTTCGAAAGAATATGTAGTGAAAACATCAGCAAACTCGAAAAAAGTTTAGATATGGAAATCTCTATGGAAATCCGATACCGTGGTAAAAGTGCGAAAACGCTATGTACCACGGGGACCGAACCCGTGACGTCACATCCATGATGCAGCACCTCCCCCACTGTACCACCCAGGCCACGACACAGGTTCCTTGCGCAGCTGTTGTAAGCTCGATGCTCGGACCCTTAACCATTACATCCTTCTACTCGTTTGCCTCTCGAATTCGGCAAAAACAAACCATGTTCTGTTACTATTTGGAGGACGGAGATTCTGCCTATAATCTTCTTGCCGTTCCGGCGTACCATTGAGACAGTTCCCTTGTTAGGTCTGGTTTGTAGCACCAATTCTAGATCAGATTTCTAAGAGCACTCTTGAGTTGCTCACATTGCTTTCCATAGGGACATTGGATCTATTCTAGGCGGAGGGGGCATGCGGGTCTTGCCTCTCCACCACCTCCTTTGAGTTCGTCCCAGAGCTTCAACTACTGCCAAATGGTACAGTTCTCCCCATGCGAACTCAGAGAGTCGGTATTGTGTCGTAGGTGTTAAATGCAGCTGTAACCTTAGCGCCGTCCTCTCCCAGTTGGGATAGATCCGGGACATTCAATAAGACCTGGTAAGTGTTATGAGTGGCATAATCTCATACATCTTACTTGTTCAATGAATTTAAAATTCTTTCTTCCTATTTACAGAAAGATTTGGCCTAAACATAGGTTTTTTACACTTTTTTCTAGTATTGTTCGAAAATTCTTCTTAGTAATGATACGAATACAAGGATTTTTATTGTCATATGTTGCTGAGAAGGAGTCTCATGCTGCCTTACCCGCTTCCCAAATTCGTAAGCGATGGCTTAGTTATCACTACCGTTATATGTATTTATTTATTATGATAAATTAAATGAAATGTTGAGTTTCGAGTTATTCCCATTTGTTTCGTATTCCGGTTTCCGCTCATTCGACCTCTTCCGTTCCGATTCCGTGTTCCTTCCTGAAGAAAAAAAAGGCGCACATCCCTGCTTCTGAGTCCTCTGTCTGCGCGAAGAGTCCACCAGTCACAAGAGGATGAGCTCAGGCAGGCTGGAAATAGCAGCCGTGGCCGGGCTGCAGGAAACGATACTCAACCGCTGCCATGCGTGCGGTCGCGGTGCGGCGCTCAAGCCAGAGCCGCCTCTAGTCATAACATGAACTTGTAGAGTTGCTTGGCGTGCCCAGGGTGCCACAGCGCGAATGTATGTCCCAGCTGATGTTAGCTCAGCTTAAGTACAGGAATGAAGGTAGACAGTGCATATCGACGCGATCTTGGTGGGTCAGGGTGTTTGAGGAATTCTCGGCTTAAGCTCACATAAAGATGATAATCAGGTTTCATAAGCACTCGGGAGTGGTATGAGATCTAAGCTGCTTCGAATTGGTTGGGAGAAGTAGGAATAGGTGGTAGAGAGCTACAAGATAAAAGTTGATTGATGGTTTAATGACGAGAGGTTTCAGAGAGATAAACAAATGATTGCAAGTTATTACTAGGTGCGAACACTTGGAGCAAAGGCTGAAGCGCAGGAGCCAAAAGTTTTGGCTTTACTGACCCTCCCATTTTCAGAATTTTATCTGTTTAGAAAGAACAACTATGAGTATTTTGTCCCCCAGGGCTGAAGTTTCGTGCCGCTTGAACGACATCCACAAAAAATCGATATCGGTCGATATCGATTGGTCGACTTCAGATTCGTATTCAGCGACCTCGATTACCACCAAGGCTGAAGTTTCAGACCGGTTGAACGACATCTCAAAATATCGATCGATATGGATTGCCTTCCCTGCTGTGAACGCCTCCCGCCGATGATCATCTAAATGCCCAGGCACGGTTGCCGACGTGTTCGGGACGTCTACGGCATCGCCAGGCACGGTTGCCGACGTGTTCAGCACGTTTACAGCTCGCCATGCACGGTTGCCGACGTGTTCGGCACTTCTGCGGCATCGCCAGGCATGATGTCGATGTTTAACAATCGTTTCCAATACGAAGTGCCCCCACTCAACTTGTGACGGACGGAAACACACACGCACGCACATACACATGCTTGCTGCTTTATATGTAGTAGGATTGCAGGGAAAACCAAGCAGCGAAGACACCGCAGAGGCCAAGGACAGTACTACCGATGACGAAGACAACTTTGAGAGCTGTGGGTACATTGGCTACCGTCAGGGATTCAGTATCCGCCTCTCGGCAATGAGCCTCTACATTCAGATCTGAAGAAGCTGCGCGCTTCAAATTCTTCTGGAAATACGCAGAGCACCGCGAATATCCGCGACGATAACAGGTATCGTCTGGAGTTTCCTTCGCATTCATGTGGACCTTTCATAATAGCACACCGATTTTAGTTTCGTTGTAAGTGATAGTGATGTATCATTCGAAGAAACGTCCGTCTCTGACGACGAATCTAGCAGTGGGTCGTGGAATGCTGAGGATGACAAGGAAAATGCCGGCGATAAAATTCAAAGTTTATTTCATTCGTTAGTCCTATATACGACTTACATTTTAACAGAACATTGTGTATGTTTTAGAGGACCATCTGTTGAGTTCGATCAAGACGTCGTTCAACAGCCCATCGGTGTTGTCGAAGTCGAAGACGAAAAGGCTGGTTTGTAGTAGAGCACTGCACAATTCCTGTGTTCATACTGGAAGGTTTTGGGTCATCTAGCTTCCTTCTTAACAGGAAAGCGACATCGACGAGCATTTCCTCGTCTCGTTGTCACCCGACTACAAGGGGAAAAGGCACGATGATGCCGAGCTGTACGTGAAGAGGGGGATTAAGAATGAGAAGCTTCGAATGGAACTGACCGCTCGTCTTGTGACCATATTCCGTCGTCAGTGTTTTAGAGATGAGGTAAGAAGGTAATATTGTTGAACTAGTTTTGATAGTGTCGGTCGCTGAACTAGGAATACCAGATATTGAAAGACCACACTGTTGTATTTTCACGACTCCAGGTGCGATGAGAAGTGGGAAAAATTTCGCCCAAACTTCGCCCTCGAGTTATTTGCGGTGCCGATCCCTTATCTGGCATGCAGTTCCCTCTCATTGTAACGCGTTTGAAGGGATCGGCAAAAACCCGCGTCATAGTGGGTGTAGCGTCCTAACCGGAACTGGCGTTTTTACTCTGTTTCATGTGCAGATTCATCTAAAATCGCATACAGCGACTAAATTGCAATGAAATTTGTAACCGTGAGGACACTGCGAAGGCATAGAATACGTCCAGATTACACATGCTGCCCAGCCCTCAAAGATACTCTTACTAGGGAAGGGCTTCGACTCCCATGGAACTTCAGGTTGAGACCAGGATCATTAGAAAGAGCTCGGAATGCTGATTACGAATATGGGTGTCAAAACTGCAAAATGAAATTCTTTAGCTGCAGAAATTGGGGAGACTCACCACAGGCTGGCCGTGCGACACACCTGGCGCGAGAGTGGTGGGTCAACAGGGCTCCGTAAGAAGGGCCCGCCGGCTTCGACGGAGGCGCAGGGGTAGTGCTCCCGCCCATCATGTGCGATGTCGTCGGTTCGGTTACCGTTGCTGCCGTTTTTTGCAAGTCATAATTTGCCTTCAAAATGACAAAATGACATTTTGTTCTGAATTATGACACTGTTTGATTAAATAGCCGTGAAAACTGCCATACACGTTTGTAAAAATGCTCGAAGGCGAAACAATGCTATGGTAGCATTTTTTATTTACTATTTTACACAAACCAAATAATACATTGAATAACTAGAGGTGTTTACAACAACCTTGGGGCAATCATGAAACAAAGCAACAAAAAAATGTGTGAAGCAAAAGGGTAAGTAGAGTGTATGATGGGGAAGAGCAAAATGTCGTTGGTATGCTGCTTTTTCTTCACTCACTATCGCCTTTTCACAAGCAATTGTGGTGTATCTTGCTGAATTTGGGGTGCCAGACGACAACGATGCATCAACTCGTGAGGAGAAGAAGATCGCTAGAAGGTTTGCAGCTATTCTACGTGATGGTGCTGCAGCTTTAGTTGATGTCGAAACGGATGAAATTTTGGGATAAGGTGTGTCTACTGATGACGAGTCTTATTGGGACCATTGCTGTGACAAGGGCGAAGAAAACCCAAGCACCACCCATGAGAATGTTATTAACTTTGACACCAATATTCCTGCAGGGGCTATGTCGCTGATTCATCCTTTAGACGTTTTTTTCATCGGCCCGATGAAAAACGCTATGAAAAGGTTGTTTGTCATGGAAAATAGCGTGGAGTTCGATATGACCCAGAGGGACAAGCTACTGAATGTTGTGTCGCAGACTTACGGAATGGTTTGTGCCTCTAGGTTTTCAAACTTCTTGAAATACTCATTGCATAATGCTAGTAGACAGGCTACATTGATGATCTGCCAGGTGTGTTTGTCACTGCTGGTGAATATTTGTGTGATCTTGCTACAATTGACTGTTTTATTGCAGGTTGTAGAGAGGCTACATATATAGGATGTGCAGTGTGCGAGCAACATGTCTACTTCAAACATTTTTTTACTGTGTTCCATGGATGCCAAGGTTGTTAGGTACACCTCTAGTTATTCAATATATGATTTGGAATCTATTTGTGCAAAATAGTTAGAAAAATATCACCATAGCAGTTTTTCGCCTTCAAGCATTTTTACAAGCGTGTGTGATAGCTTCTGGGCTATTTAATCGGACACGTGTCACAATTCGGAACCAAAGATCATTTCGAAGATAAATAATGACTTGCAAAGAAACCGGCAGCAGCGGTAGCCGAACCAACGACGTCGCACCTGATGAGCGGGAGCCCTAACCCTGCGCCTCCGCTGCGGCTTGCGAGCCCTTCTTACGGAGCCCCGATGACTCACCACTATCGCACCAGGTGTGTCGCACAGCCAGCCTGTAGTGAGCCCCCGATTTCAGCAGGCCATAACTCGCTCAGAAATTTCATTTTACAGTTTTGACCCTTATATTCGTAATCAGCATTTCGAGCTCTTCCTAATGATCCTAGTCTCAACTTGAAGTTCCATGGGAGATCGAAACCCTTCCCTAGTTAGTGCAAGTGTGACGGATGTCAGGTACAACGAATACAAAGTGTAGGTTAGAACAACTGATGGTGAGTAGCGTGATGTTAGAGGATGTGCGTTGATGCGATCAAAGCCCTTGAATTAGGCTGGACTTGAACCTACACCCGCAAGGTCCACTACGCACCTGCTTTCCGGGTAGCATGCTAGCCCGCACTCCGATCGATTTTGACCGATTTCTATCGTTTTTATGCCCACCGATTATTCTTTTTACGTTTCAGTTTTCTTCACGGTTTTATTTTGTGGAGCGTGGTTTGTAGATAGGACTGAAAAGACAAAGATAACTGCAAAGAAACGTGAAGAATGCAAAAAAAAAATGCAAAAAGGCAGCGAATGACAACGAAAAGATTTCCTTCCATACACTCCCCTCTCACCGTCAAGATTTTGGTAAATTGTTCGATTTTTTTTTCGTACAGCATTAGGCTATTTTCATATCTTAACAGCACGGAATACTGACACGACCTCTGCGCTAGGTTACTTACCGCATCTAATGCCAAAATTTATCGTTAAGGAAGTCAAATGTTCACCGACTAAAAATTAACGCATACTCCGTTATAGACTCGTGCCAACGCCAGCGTCGTGTTCTCTTTCGTTATTTCAACTGATCATGTATACTCCAAGTGTTGTCATTTAGCTACCCGAGTTCCTATCCGTAAAGTGGAATAATCGACTGGTGAAAACTGCTGGTATGTGTCGCAACAGGTCTGATCGCACCAGTTCCATAGAGCTTTCGCCAAAAGTGTGCAACACTCCAGGTAAGCAGTTCAGAACGTTTGCGCAGGTGACGCTTCCTTACAAGGAAAGGTTCCCAACTCATGGTGAGCTTTTGCGATGCTATTTTGGCAGGATGTAGGGCCCTGTGAGTGGAGTCTAGAACCACAGTTAGCTTTTGCTGAACGCTTCTTTAAAGACCTGAAAAGGAGTCCCAAAAGTGTGCGCGCAACTATTATCAATCTCTACGACACCCAACGAGATGTGCCTCGGTGGCGCAGCCAGTAACACTGCCGCCTCATAGGAGCACACCGACGAGCTTTTCAGTTCGAGTCCAAGTACTGCCATTATTTTTGCACGTATTAGTTTGTTGTTATTACACTCTCCTATGATCACAGGAGTCAGTGCTTACAACAAACAAGGGCATCTATATGCGCCTTCATATGTGCCAGTTTTCAACTATGCATATTCGTACCATCACCATATCATATCGTATCAGCAACGATACCGTTACTGCACACAAATACGCTCATCTTACGGTTGAATATTATGGACCCGGATCATATCGATACATAAGTGTGCTAAAAATATCGTATTCACCTGAATGTGTTGTTAGCCGACTGCTTTGCACCTTCACATCAGATTTCATTTCCCCGACAAGGAGAGAGATTGCGGTTGCGGATGCCACGAAAGAACTCCTGGGCGCCATTTATGGATATAGCGACTGTCAGGAGGAAGAGGCGGTACAGGTTAGAGGTACTATAATGAAAATGGAACCTTTCCGCACGTATCATCTAGGTGGTTTCCTAGGTGCGTTTCGATGAGGAGGTGGAAGTCGACTGGACACATGATGACTGTGAGGAGGAAGACAACAGTGAGCAATAACCGTTAGAGAAATCAGTCCTCTTTGACGCTCATCCGGAATATGTTATATGCAGTCGAGATGGTATTTTGAAAGTGGGTCACTGGTATAAAATATTATACAAAAAGGGTACCACCCGTGACTTTTCTTTTTAGCGCAGATTATAAGCCAGACCTACTGACAGTTCTGCGCTCCGGCGTTTCGACCGTGTCTGTCATACGCGTTGGTGGCAGCTGGCTACGTCGATGTTCACCCAGGACCCTTTTCTACACCCACAAAATAACGCGTTCAACGAGGAAGAAATGGTCATTCCTTGACAGGGATGAGATTGTTCCTCACTGGCTTTTGCAAGATGCTGCTGCTGTGACAAGCGCTTGTGTTTTACGTGTTTCATAGTTTTGTTTCATAGTCATAGCTGTTGACTGGAAGGGTAATAATAAATATAAGACTTTTGATTTAGTAATGTATAACACATTTTATTTTCAGAGAAGTGATATGGTACAGATATGCATAGTTGAAAAACACAGGCACATATGAAGGCGCATATAGAGAGGCTTGGTTTGTTGTAAGCACTGGTGGTCTAAAATTGACTCCTGCGATCATAAGAAATAGTAATAACAACAAACTAATACGTGCAAAATTAGTGGCAGCACTCGGACTTGAACTGAAAACCCGCCGATGTACTCCCATGAGGCTGCAGTGTTACCGGCTGCGCCACCGAGGCACATCTCGTTGGGTGTCGTAGAGGTTGATAATAGTTGCACGCACGCTTTCAGGCCTCTTTTTCAGGTCTTTAAAGAAGCGTTCAGCAAAAAGTATATGTGGTTCTAGACTCCACTCACAGGTCCCTACATCCTGCCAAAATAGCATCACAAAAGCTCTCCATGAGCTGGGAACCTTTCCTTGTTAGCTCAGGGGCCCCCGTTGGGCTCGCCGCTCGCGGCCGCTATGGTTAGGCCTATGTTATACTTCGGCGACGCGTCGGCGACGCTGTGTTGCGCAGGCTGCTACGCAGTGCGTAGCAGCCCGCGTAACAGCGTCGCCGACGCCGCAGAAGTGTGCGGAGCACTTTACGCCTATAAATTCCTCACAGACAGTTTATCCCCTTCAGTAGCTCTTTGGGTCTTGTTCTGTACGCTACAGGAATAAGTTCCATAGTGGCGTTGTTCAGACAGAGTTCGTGACACGCTCGTTCACGAAATGTGCCACGCTGCTGTATGGATAGTCGACGGAGTGCGGAAGGACGGACACGGCCCTGTGTGGAAGAAGTGGTGAGCAGCTGGCACATCGTTCAGTTTGTGTTTTACCCGTTCTGTACCTATTACTGTGTTTAATCTGAGATCAATCCGAGACGAGACGCAATAAGGGAAAGCGCAAGGTGTGTGATGCGAACCGATGTCTTTCACTCAACTCCGATTTCGTATAGATTCTTCCCAACAAACTTGGACTGCACTTCAGCAGCTATAGCACTTCAGATACTCGGGCAGTACTCTCCCCATAGTATATATATATATATATATATATATATATATATATACATATATATATATATATATATATATATATATATATATATATATATAGGGTGGCCCATAAGTCCTGCAACAAAATTAGGAGACCTTATTGGTTGTCTTTTTCCAATTGCAAAGAACCACATACCAACAGTTATGTAGCATATACTTAGTGTTATATTTCTGGAAAGTATCATGGTTGTAGCTGCTCTTATTACAAAGTAATGCGCTCTCACGTAAAACTACCGAAAATTCTTCTCCGGCCCGTGGTGGGGCGCTTCCGTTCCGATGTGACTAAATTTCGGAAGATTGGTTGTTGAACATGCAGTATGATGGTATTGTGTAGGGCAGTGCAAAGGCTTCTCAACAGTGAACATTGGATGAACGGATCTGAACTACAACAGAAGAACGCTATTAATTTTCTGATCATACACGATGCAGCAACCAGCTGGAACAAATGCAACATTCAGCCGTGTGCGTAATCTATTACTAAGCAATATGTTGTTTCTAGAAAACTACAAGGAAAGCTCTACAAGCCCACAAGTGAAACGAAGACTCAGCTATGAGTAGAAGATAGTAGAAGGAAAAATTTGTAAGCGCAGTTGGAGCGCGTCGTTCGAAATGGGTATTCAGCCTCTGCCTCATTTGATGAAAAATTTCTCAAAGTTGAGCGATCCCAGAAAGGTCAAAATAATAGTGTGTTAACATTACCTTTGCGGGAACCTGATGATATGAACACAGTGGTCACTCATGGCAGGATTTTGTCATACACAATTTTCCAAAATGTGTCCCCTCACACCCTAGGTTTTTGTGTAAAAATAGTGAAAATCAATAAAAATGTTCGTTTGATGGGAACGAAAACATAACACCATATATTAGAGACTCAGTCGCGCTGTTTAAGGGCAAAATGCACATTCTGGTAAAGCGATTCCTGTAACAGCAAAAGAAAAGGTCGTGGTAGCGGTTCTCAGTCCATCTGCAAAATATTGCACCTGCAAAAGACTAGCTGTGAAATTCCTAAATCTTTAGATTTTCAATCTTTGTTTATTAACCGTCTTAAAGAAAATGTCTTGCTCTATAAAGCCTGAGAAATCTATTGTTCAATATCTTCTTTGGAACGAATCAGAAGTAAAACTCCGTAAAAGGGGCTGCGACGTGAGCTGCAAAGCAACCCACACGATCTGAAGGTTCTTATCAATCCAGGAGTGGTCCCTTATGAATAATACCGCTCCACCATAATCTACAAACCATGGGC
>OX377203.1:39075785-39174128 GCA_947396885.1 Heligmosomoides polygyrus polygyrus
CAAAAGCTCACCATGAGTTGGGAACCTTTCCTTGTAAGGAAGCGTCACCTGCGCAAACGTTCTGAACTGCTTACCTGGAGTGTTGCACACTTTTGGCGAAAGTTCTATGGAACTGGTGCGATCAGACCTGTTGCGACACATACCAGCAGTTTTCACCAGTCGATTATTCCACTTTACGGATAGGAACTCGGGCAGCTAAATGACAACACTTGGAGTATACATGATCAGTTGAAATAACGAAAGAGAACACGACGCTGGCGTTGGCACGAGTCTATAACGGAGTATGCGTTAAATTTTAGTCGGTGAACATTTGACTTCCTTAACGATAAATTTTGGCATTAGATGCGGTAAGTAACCTAGCGCAGAGGTCGTGTCAGTATTCCGTGCTGTTAAGATATGAAAATAGCCTAATGCTGTACGGAAAAAAAATCGAACAATTTACCAAAATCTTGACGGTGAGAGGGGAGTGTATGGAAGGGAATCTTTTCGTTGTCATTCGCTGCCTTTTTGCATTTTTTTCGCATTCTTCACGTTTCTTTGCAAATATCTTTGTCTTTTCAGTCCTATCTACAAACCACGCTCCACAAAATAAAACCGTGAAGAAAACTGAAACGTAAAGAGAATAATCGGTAGGCATAAAAACGATAGAAATCGGTCAAAATCGCTCGGAGTGCGAGCTAGCAGGTGCGTAGTGGACCTTGCGGGTATAGGTTCAAGTCCAGCCTAATTCAAGGGCTTTGATCGCATCAACGCACATCCTCTAACATCACGCTACTCACCATCAGTTGTTCTAACCTACACTTTGTATTCGTTGTACCTGACATCCGTCATACTTGCACTAACTAGGGAAGGGTTTCGATCTCCCATGGAACTTCAAGTTCAGACTAGGATCATTAGGAAGAGCTCGAAATGCTGATTACGGATATAAGGGTCAAAACTGTAAAGTGAAATTTCTGAGCGAGGTATGGCCTGCTGAAATCGGGGCTCACTACAGGCTGGCTGTGCGACACACCTGGCGCGATAGTGGTGAGTCATCGGGGCTCCGTAAGAAGGGCTCGCAAGCCGCAGCGGAGGCGTAGGGTTAGTGCTCCCGCTCATCAGGTGCGACGTCGTTGGTTCGGCTACCGCTGCTGCCGGTTTCTTTGCAAGTCATGATTTATCTTCGAAATGATCTTTTGTTCCGAACTGTGACACGTGTCCGATTAAATAGCCCAGAAGCTATCACACGCTTGTAAAAATGCTTGAAGGCGAAAAACTGCTATGGTGATATTTTTCTAACTATTTTGCACAAATAGATTCCAAATCATATATTGAATAACTAGAGGTGTTCCTAACAACCTTGGCATCCATGGAACACAGTAAAAAAAAATGTTTGAAGTAGACATGTTGCTCGCACACTGCACATCTTATATATGTAGCCTCTCTACAACCTGCAATAAAACAGTCAATTGTAGCAAGATCACACAAATATTCACCAGGAGTGACAAACACACCTGGCAGATCATCAATGTAGCCTGTCTACTAGCATTATGCAATGAGTATTTCAAGAAGTTTGAAAACCTAGAGGCACAAACCATTCCGTAAGTCTGCGACACAACATTCAGTAGCTTGTCCCTCTGGGTCATATCGAACTCCACGCTATTTTCCATGACAAACAACCTTTTCATAGCGTTTTTCATCGGGCCGATGAAAAAAACGTCTAAAGGATGAATCAGCGACATAGCCCCTGCAGGAATATTGGTGTCAAAGTGAATAACATTCTCATGGGTGGTGCTTGGGTTTTCTTCGCTCTTGTCATAGCAATGGTCCCAATAAGACTCGTCATCAGTAGACACACCTTATCCCAAATTTTCATCCGTTTCGACATCAACTGAAGCTGCAGCACCATCACGTAGAATAGCTGCAAACCTTCTAGCGATCTTCTTCTCCTCACGAGTTGATGCATCGTTGTCGTCTGGCACCCCAAATTCAGCAAGAAACACCACAATTGCTTGTCAGCATACCAACGACATTTTGCTCTTCCCCATCATACATTCTACTTACCTTTTTGCTTCACACATTTTTTTGTTGCTTTGTTTCATGAATGCCCCAAGGTTGTTGGAAACACCTCTAGTTATTGAATGTATTATTTGGTTTGTGCAAAATAGTAAATAAAAAATGCTACCATAGCAGTGTTTCGCTTTCGAGCATTTTTGCAAACGTGTATGGCAGTTTTCACGGCTATTTAATCAAACAGTGTCATAATTCAGAACAAAATGTCATTTTGTCATTTTGAAGGCAAATTATGACTTGCAAAAAACGGCAGCAACGGTACCCGAACCGACGACATCGCACATGATGGGCGGGAGCACTACCCCTGCGCCTCAGCCGAAGCTGGTGGTCCCTTCTTACGGAGCCCTGTTGACCCACCACTCTCGCGCCAGGTGTGTCGCACGGCCAGCCTGTGGTGAGTCTCCCCAATTTCTGCAGCTAAAGAATTTCATTTTGCAATTTTGACACCCATATTCGTAATCAGCATTCCGAGCTCTTTCTAATGATCCTGGTCTCAACCTGAAGTTCCATGGGAGTCAAAACCCTTCCCTAGTAAGAGGATCTTTGAGGGCTGGGCAGCATGTGTAATCTGGACGTATTCTATGCCTTCGCAGTGTCCTCACGGTTACAAATTTCATTGCAATTTAGTCGCTGTATGCGATTTTAGATGAATCTGCACATGAAACAGAGTAAAAACGCCAGTTCCGGTTAGGACGCTACACCCACTATGACGCGGGTTTTTGCCGATCCCTTCAAACGCGTTACAATGAGAGGGAACTGCATGCCAGATAAGGGATCGGCACCGCAAATAACTCCATGGGCGAAGTTTGGACGAAATTTTTCCCAATTCTCATCGCCCCTGGAGTCGTGAAAATACAACAGTGTGGTCTTTCAATATCTGGTATTCCTAGTTCAGCGCCCGACACTAACAAAACTAGTTCAACAATGTTACCTTCTTACCTCATCTCTGAAACACTGACGACGGAATATGGTCACAAGACGAGCGGTCAGTTCCATTCGAAGCTTCTCATTCTTAATCCCCCTCTTTACGTACAGCTCGGCATCATCGTGCCTTTTCCCCTTGTAGTCGGGTGACAACGAGACGAGGAAATGCTCGTCGATGTCGCTTTCCTGTTAAGAAAGAAGCTAGATGACCCAAAACCTTCCAGTATGAACAAGAATTGTGCAGTGCTCTACTACAAACCAGCCTTTTCGTCTTCGACTTCGACAACACCGATGGGCTGTTGAACGACGTCTTGATCGAACTCAACAGATGGTCCTCTAAAACATACACAATGTTCTGTAAACATGTAAGTCGTATATAGGACTAACGAATGAAATAAACTTTGAATTTTATCGCCGCCATTTTCCTTGTCATCCTCAGCATTCCACGACCCACTGCTAGATTCGTCGTCAGAGACGGACGTTTCTTCGAATGATACATCACTATCACTTACAAGGAAACTAAAATCGGTGTGCTATTATGAAAGGTCCACATGAATGCGAAGGAAACTCCAGACGATACCTGTTATCGTCGCGGATATTCGCGGTGCTCTGCGTATTTCCAGAAGAATTTGAAGCGCGCAGCTTATCCAGATCTGAATGTAGAGGCTCATTGCCGAGAGGCGGATACTGAATCCCTGACGGTAGCCAATGTACTCACAGCTCTCAAAGTTGTCTTCGTCATCGGTTGTACTGTCCTTGGCCTCTGCGGTGTCTTCGCTGCTTGGTTTTCCCTGCAATCCTACTACATATAAAGCAGCAAGCATGTGTATGTGCGTGCTTGTGTGTTTCCGTCCGTCACAAGTTGAGTGGGGGCACTTCGTATTGGAAACGATTGTTAAACATCGACATCATGCCTGGCGATGCCGCAGAAGTGCCGAACACGTCGGCAACCGTGCATGGCGATGCCGTAGACGTCCCGAACACGTCGGCAACCGTGCCTGGGCATTTAGATGATCATCGGCGGGAGGCGTTCACAGCAGGGAAGGCAATCCATATCGATCGATATCGATCGATATTTTGAGATGTCGTTCAACCGGTCTGAAACTTCAGCCTTGGTGGTAATCGAGGTCGCTGAACACGAATCTGAAGTCGACCAATCGATATCGACCGATATTATCGATTTTTGTGGATGTCGTTCAAGCGGCACGAAACTTCAGCCCTGGGGGACAAAATACTCCTAGTTGTTCTTTCTAAACAGATAAAATTCTGAAAATGGGAGGGTCAGTAAAGCCAAAACTTTTGGCTCCTGTGCTTCAGCCTTTGCTCCAAGTGTTCGCACCTAGTAATAACTTGCAATCATTTGTTTATCTCTCAGAAACCTCTCGTCATTAAACCATCAATCAACTTTTATCTTGTAGCTCTCTACCACCTTCAACACCTAGCCCACAGCGTCAATCGGTTCCTGGAAAGAAACCGTATTACGGTACGAAGGGCAATGTTTCATGCATATGTTGCCACAAAAACCACAAGCCCTTTGATTGCGATAAATACACAACTCCACAAGAAAGGTCTACATACCTGCGCGAAAAGAAGCTGTGCCTCATCTGCGCTGCGCCTGACCACTCAATGACCCGGTGCAAAAAGCGACCGTGTTTCCAATGCCAAAAGCCACACCACACGTCCTGTTGCTTCCAACTTCAGTCGACACAGGCAAACTGTGTAGCGTAAAAGAGGACGTCCGTAAGGGGAGGAAGGCATTTGCAAAAAGCACAAGTCCAAAGGTCACAAAACCAACTGCTAAGGTAAATCAGGTTACTCAAGAGACCCTACTCAATAAGGAGACAAGTGTTCTGGAGGCTCATTTGGATCAAAGACCGTTGCCAACCAGACAAACGTTCCTTCCTACGGGGGAACTAACGGTCTATGACCCCCAGAACAATGTTCTAAAGAAAATTCCAATTCTTTTGGACACTGGAGCAGAAATCTCCTTTATCCATACGGACTTGGTTGAGCAGCTCAAACTGAGCACATCTGACCCAGTTACGCTTCGCCTACACACCTTCGGTAGCGAACAAGTGCAGGAAAAAAGCCGCAAGCGAGTTCGGCTCGAAGCATGAGATACAGATGGGGAACCAATTTCTTTGGAACTCTTTACCATAATATTCTGACGAAGCCTTTTGCAAGTCCACCCAATTGAGAGCAAGATATCAAGTTTGCTCAGTCTCTCAATCCGCCCATTCAACTTCAAAGTCAAAAGTCAGCAGTCAAGCCTATGATACTATTAGGCTGTGACCAGTTATGGTCTCTGGTTGACCAGAACCACATCACATTACCGTCTGAGCTTCATGTCATACCAACTCATCTAGGACATCTAGTTACAGGAGAGCTCTGCAACACATGTCCTGAACACTACGAGAACGAGTTGGAAAAATGGAATAGATTCTGGTCTCTCGATTGGCAAATAAATCACGTTGTAAGTTCTAATATCGAAGACGATAAGGATGATTCTTGGAAAACGTTTTGGACACTTGATTCATTCGGAACGGATGAGTTCCTAGCTCCAGATAAGGAACTGCACTCAATAGAAGACAAACAAGTGTGGCAAAACTTCAATTCCACCATTCACCAAGGGAGGATGGCTATTACGTTCGCATTCCATGGAAGAACGTGACAGTGTCGCTTCCAGACAATAGAGGAATAGCATTCCACCGTCTGGTTAGCGTATGGAACACGTTTCAGAAGGATCAAGACCAACTGGTCCAGTATGAGAGGATCTTCCGCGAGCAGCTGAACTTGGGCACTCTCAACAGGTCGATGAGAATCGGAGTGTCGACGGCTCAACTACACGTGTACATTATATCCCTCATCAGGCAGTGCTAACGCCTCATAAGACCACTACGAAAATTCGGATTGTTTACGACGCGTCTACACACTATAAGGGATGCCCGTCTTTAAACGATGTACTATATCGGGGACCTGTGATCTTGCCATCTCTTTATGGAGTCCTTCTACGTTTTCGAATAGGGCGAATCGCGCTTATCTCAGACGTAGAAAAAGCATTTCTACAAGTGAGACTTCATGAAGAAGATAGGGATGCGAAAGGGACGCGACACGCTGCTTATGGCTTCGGAATTACAAGTCGCCACCATCACGAGAGAACTTACAGATCCTTAGGTTTACACGAGTAACCTTTGGTCTAAACTCATCACCTTTCCTATTATCCGGCACTATGCACTATCACTTAGACCAACACGTCGACGACGCCAAATTAGCTGGTGATATAAAGGCGAATTTGTACGTAGACAACCTGGTTCTCAGGGAGGATTCCTTAGACAAGGCTTTCTACACGTATTTGAAGACTAAGGACATTTTCGAGGACCTAAGAATGAATATTAGGGAATTCGTGAGCAACGACTCTCGGCTCACAAGTAGGACGGCTACTAGAGACAAGTCCTCTGAAAGTTCCCCCAAGGTGTTCGGAGTCATTCGGAACTCCTCCAAGGAATGCCTAGAAATCTCGTGCAATATTTCGAAGATGACACATGTAACAAAAAGGACAGTGGCCTGCGCCATCGCTTCGATATATGATTCCCTCGGCTTCATGTTGCCACTCATTCACAAAGCGAAACTTTTCCTATGCTGTCTTTGGCAACATGAGCTAGATTGGGATTGAGGAGATTCCTTCGCATCTCAAAGAAAAGTGGAGACAAGTTGTCGAAGACATGCAGGTATTCACAAAAACCATCCCGCGATTCCTGATGAAGAAGAATGTAAACGCTGTACTGGTCAGTTTCGCTTATGCTAGCAGCAAGCCATTGCTGCATGTGTCTACATTTGTTCAGAGAGCGA
This sequence comes from Heligmosomoides polygyrus polygyrus, assembly GCA_947396885.1. Lineage (NCBI taxonomy): Eukaryota > Metazoa > Nematoda > Chromadorea > Rhabditida > Heligmosomidae > Heligmosomoides > Heligmosomoides polygyrus. The sequence continues at coordinate 39,082,611 of OX377203.1, forward strand.
TTTTAACCTTCTAACAGCAAAAGTAAGCTGCCATCGATCAAGTCGAAGGCAACTATTGCGAAATTGGAGTTAGATGCTGTCACATTAACCCTAAGAATTACCAACGCAGTGGTCTCACAAGTCCAGTCGACGCTAGACATTAGATTTTCATTCTGACTGACTCTGAAATAGCGCTCAGATGGATTAAATCCCGACCACTGAAGGAAGCTGGAGTGATGGTATTCAACAGACTCATGGAAATTGAAAGGATCATCGACCATCTCCACAGCAGCGATCGCGAAGTGTTCTTCGGTCATATTCCAACAACTCTAAATCCGGCAGATTGTGCTAGCCGCGGGGGTAAATAAACAAGAATTGACGGAACATTTTTGGTGGACAGGGCCGGCTATACTCAAGGAGCCAACAAGTAATTGGTCGAGGACGTACAAATTTTTTGCGGCGTACGAGAGAACGGAGAGGACCCAGGTCCTCCTCTTCCGGAAGAGGTCAGCGAGATTCTCGCGACGAGCCAACGTGCGGATCAGGCTGAAGAGAAACACAAAGTAGAAGAGGTCTTCCAGGTCCTTGAAGACCGTCCTCTTAAGGAAACGAAACGAGTTGTCTCCTACGTGCTTCGGTTTGTCAATAAGCTTGTTGACCGGGCTAATAAAAAGCGTCTTTTACCAAAACAAGTCTCCTCCACCCTTCGCGTGTTTAAGCCTGACTCTGCAGCTATATCAGGTCAAGAAATAACTGCAGCGGGTAAATTACTGGTGAGGCTTCACCAAAAATCCAAAATAATGCCGTCAATTTTACGATCTCTACGTCATTTAAACATAAAATGGACGACAAAGGGTTACTACTGGCACAAGAAGCGAAAAATCCCTTGTTTTGCAAAATTCCTGGCTATCAAAGGCCATCATCTGAGATGCTCACAGTAATGGCCATCCAGGAATTAGTCGCACCATGGCCGTTGTCGGGCAACAATACTGGATTCCTAAATTAAAAGCACAAGTCACGCGCATGGTAAGGAAATGTATTCCATGTCAAAAATTCAATAATTTACCCTTCAAGTATCCGAACCAGGGAGCGCTTCCTAAACGGCGTGTACAACGCGCCCGACCCTTCGCTCATGTGGGATTGGATTACTTTGGACCATTGTGTGTGGCGCAACCAGACGGAAACGAAGGAAAATGCTACGGGTCGGGGGCAGACTCCAACGCTGCGCGAACCCCCTTGCGTCGCACGGCTAGAAACGTTTCCTACAGGGACATGCGGCACGCCCTTGCCTTATTTCAACGTTTATTGGAGATGGTATATGAGTGTGGTTTCAACAGGACGATCAGCGACAGTTTATACAGGAATCCTGGTCATGTGGATGGTTTTTAGCGTCAGTATTTGCCATCTGCAACTTCTTCGGTCAATTTTTACCCTGGTTATGGTTATACTACGGAAAAAGGTCACTATCATCCATTCTCGGATCAATTGTCCTACTGCAGACTTTTGCCTACCACATTCTGTGGAATCTTAGGTTCCTTGCTAGAAATATGGTCTTGGAGCTTAAACACTGAAAACATTTCGTGTTCCGCGGCCAACCACGCGGCTAGCGCGCGACGTCGCGTTGGAGTTAGGTCCTGGAGCCGCTACGGGTGCATAATTACTTGCACACTCACTAGGCTCATCCATCTCGATGCGGTAGCCGACCTCTCTACGACTTCCTTTCTACGCACGATTTTTTAGTAGAAGAGGAACTCCTATCTTAGTCACAAGTGATAATGCTCCAACCTTTGCATTGGGAGAGAGCATCCTTCGTGACTGTGCTGTGGCTGCCCAAAGCGATCCGGAAGTGGAAAGAGTGCCTGCTTAATACACGCCCTCTAATACATCCGAACTCTCCTGAGGAACAGGTTCTACGACCTATTGACTTTCTTCAGAACGAGTTTGAGATTCCATATCCAATGGATCACTTGGAGAAAGACGAAGACGATCCTACCTTCGTGCCTCCAGAGGAGCAGCAACTCATAAGAACCAAAATGCAAGCTATCAGCGCGTTGCAATCCTCCTGCAAGCTTACCGAAAAATTTTGGCAAGCATGGCAGACGGAATACTTGACACAGTTAAGGGAGAAACACCTCCTCGAAGTAGGAAAACAGAAAGGATCGCATTGCGTACCTAAGGTAGATAACCTAGTGCTGATCTGCGATCCTGTTCAACTGCTGGAAGATGGGACGGATCTTGGAATTAAGAAATACTGGTGGTGCAGTACGAGAGGCAATTGTCATTCTGCCCTCGGGAAGGAAAATTCGGCGACCCATAAATCAGCTTGTTCCATTGGAACTATCCGAACCCGAAAGCGAATTAGAGAAAACTTCGGCGCCTTCTCAGGAAAGAAACGTTGTGGAGGAAGCAGCTAGAACAAGAACTCCGGAAAGTGAAAGTCGGTATAACCTGCGACCACGCAGACTAGTAAATCCCGAACCTAGACACAGCAGATCAATTGGGACTTTCTCTCTGTTTGTGGTCGGGTTACTAAGCTTAATCGAGACTTGCCAAGGAGAGCCATATTCCATACGGTGTATCAAAGGTGGAATCCAATTATTCTCCCCTGATAGGGCACCGTATGAGGTATGCGCTGAAGAATTTTGCACAACCCTCGAATCTCCGGAGCTAACGGAAACGCTGCGCTTACCACCACAAAATAACTCTACACGACTATCAGTTGCAGTGGAAGCTAATCAACGACACGGCACGATCGAGACAATTTGCCCAGCAAGTCCATTCTGTGATAATGTCGACTGTACGTTTTGCTCCACCCTATTCTTGAACCCCGAATGTTGGCCATTAGGTGCAATAATGGCAACGGCGGTTCTTCTGTACTTCTTCATCACCAGCTATTACGTATTCCTTTACGTACCTGTGGTTGCCGGAAGCCCTATAAGACTCATGACATGCCTCTTCATTCAAGGTTTCTGGCGCATTTTCGTCGCCATCCTTCAATGCGCTAGACGCAACAGAAGGCCTCAAAATCGCATGAGACGAGCAGACCTAGTAGAGCTCTTGGCGGTTGTGACCCTTATTTTGTGTCTAGTAAATATTAACGAAAGCTGCCAACATACAAGTGAACCCGTTCAAAAAAGAGGCATGTTTAAGGTTGCTCCGATGAAATGCCTCGGTTCATGAATTCAGAGTAACCTGGCAGACATTAACCATTTTCTGCGAGCCGGAAACCATAATGTTCACTCGTGACACCACACAGCAAGAGGTGTCCTCACATGGGTTTTTGCGTAGGCCGAAAATGCGAAGACGTCAATAGCACAACTATGCTACCTGAGCTGGAAGAAGGAAACAAGCACCCACGAAGCACCTCGTGTGTTGAGTCCTGTGGAGGACCTGGGTGTGACTGTTTTTATTTAAGTTCAGGCCGCTTATTTTATCGCATTTACGTGGTACCAGAATCTCCAAAGGTCTACGAAAGCTATAAGTGTAACAGGTGGAATGAAGCAGCAAAAGTGAAGTTCACCCACACAGATATAGCACAGGGGAAAACTCAGTATTACACTGCGTTCATGTCACCGAAAGTTCCAGTTAGTTGGATGTCTTTTACGGCAACTCTGAGTTCCATCACGGTTCCACCTCTTCCAATACTAAATAGCTTCTTTATAACTGACAATACCTCAACAGCGCTATGGGACTCGAAATTAATCCCAGCCCTGCAGTGTCAAGATAAAGGCTCTGCAGAAAACTTGGATTGCGAAGTAAGAGACAAGTGCTGGAGTCGAATATACAGCGTAGACTGCCAGTCGTCTTGTCGGCTCTATCCTTTAGACGATCAGCAGATGGTCAAGTGTGGGCTTCAGTTCCAAGCATGACTACTGCCGAAATAATACTGAACGTCCAGGGTAAGTTGAGAACCGACATAACAACCAATAGCGCAATATGCTCCATAGAAAACGCAGTAGTAACAGGATGCTACAAATGCGCGAAAGGAGCGGAAACAAAGGTCACCTGCAGGGCATCGAAAAAGATTCACGCAGAAGTAACCTGCGGCGATGCAAGTTTCGCATTGAATGTGACGAAAAAGGAATAAAATCTGCATTGAAGCACAGTTTTCGAAGCGCGCGCGTCTACCAAAAGTGCAGATATTCTTGCGGTAGAGGTACCTCAACCTTCGAGATCGCCGGGATCTTCAAATTTATCCGCAAACGGGCTCCTCTACAAGTGGGTCAAAGGAGAAACAACTGACGACACCGAATTTTCCTTACCCGACTTGTGGCACATTACCGACGTGTTCATGAACTGGTACAAATGCTTAATGGCAGCCATCGTAGGAGTTCTACTGCTACTATTTGGGACCTACATTTTTCTTACAACGTGTGGGGCCCGCATTTTCTTCTGGACAATTCGCATGGTAACATCTATCCTACTTACTCCAGTACGCATGTTTTTTCGTGCAATTACCATCCTTGTCTGTAAAAGACCTCACACAAGTCAAAAGAAGATCATATAAAAAACAGACCGCGAAACAAGGAAAAATAGGCAGTAGAATACTAGTAGCCGTTAGAATATTTTATCTTAAAGCCTCTAATTTCAGCATTGACATGGACCCACGACTCACAAGCAGCGATCTCGGCTACGTATACAAGTACATGAAGGTGAAGAACCAGATCGCAAGTGGCTTCGAAAACGACCTCGAGATGACGCATCACGCTCTTCACCAGCAAGCCGATGTAGCTGCCACACTGCGCTCTGACTGGCAGCACCTTCGACGAGATGAAGCATTTCTCTTGGAGGCACCAGGAGAACAAGTTCTCCTACTTGACCAATGTCTGCGAACTGGAGAGCTGACTAAGGAAAAGATGGTCAAATTGGCGACGCGGTATCTTCTCACAGAACGGATGTTCGAACAACAAGTGGAGAATGGCAGGCTGAACTCAATCCATCTACATGCCTGGAACAACAAACCACACAAGTGCAACGTCAAGTCCGGCGACGTGTTCCAGTTCGCTTTCGACAACCTAGGCCAACTTGAGGAGCTCATCAACAACCTAGAAAGGGAACACCGAAGAGCGGAAAGAGATTTTCACCGCTCCAAAACGACATATTATCCGAGCAAGAAGGACGCCGCCTGCTGCAGATCCTTCGCAACGACATGAGCAAGGACGAGCAGTGTTTCCAGAATGACATTCGAAAGCTCCGAAACAAGTTGAAAGATCAGGAACTAGAGTTGAAACGGATGCAGGACACGATCAACTCGTTGAAAGAGCAGAACGCACATAATACCTCAAACAGTGGCATAGAGGTTACGGTCAACCTCTCCAAGAAGACAGATAGGACCGTCCGGATAGTGGAGTCACCTATTCCTGATCTGATGAGCGACGACGAACACTTGGTGAGCGACGACGAATACGCGGTGAGTGAAGACGAGTACTTTGACTGCATGCTAGAGGAAGTTCAAGGCGACGATGTCAACGCTGAGGTTCAGGAGCAAGATCCGGAACAAGTGAACCTCGACCGCCTGGAGATTAACTATGACGTTCCTGTAGAGCAAAGGGAACATCAAGAACAAGTTCCTGTTTCACCGGTGCAACTAGTGCCTGTTCCTGTAGAGCAAAGGGAACATCAAGCACAAGTTCCTGTTCATCTGGTACAGCTAGTGCCAGTTCCTGCAGAGCAAAGGGAACATCAGGAACAAGTTCCTGTTCCTTTGGTACAGCTGGTACCTGTCCATGCAGAGCAAAGGGAACACCAAGAACGGGCTCCTGCTCCTCAGGTACGACAAGTGCAACGACTAGCAAACCATCAAGCACCTAATGGCTATCGTCCTGGAATACAAGTGCAACATCACGAACAGCATCGCCAGGATGACAACCACCTCGCTTGGATATACGCTGACAGAGGCGATCATTTGCAAGCCCAGGCACAAGCCCTGCGGAAAATTCTGCACGAGTTCCCATATCGAACTATCAAAGATCTGATACGGTGGATGAAACGGTTCAGTGCGCCTTCTGCAGGGCCGAAGCCCGTCACTATTCCGACTCTTGTCCAGTTGTGATCACTGGCGACGAGCGGTTCGCTATAGTGATGAACGAGGGAATATGCCGTTAGGCCTCGTGCATACTTCCCGTCGCCGCGATGGAATCGCGGCAATGAGTTTTGCAGAGCGACGCGAAAGAATTTAAATTTCTCAGCGCTCATCACTCTGCAAGGAAGCGCGACGGCGATTCGTCCAGGACCAACGCTAAACACCGCGCGCGGCGCGAAAAAGTATGCCATGCCCGCGATGGGCGCGGGAAGCCATCGCGCATGTCGACCGCCACTGTTGCGGCGGCCGCGTCGAAGTTCTCTTTGACTATTCGGCCGCGTGCGGCGGAATGTCCATGAACTGAGCGCCGCGATGGCATCGCGGCGATGGAGGTAAGCCCCCACCCTTACTGCTTGGGAAACTGTCCAGCGGAGCGTTGCAGGTTCAGAACGAGACGCCCGTGCTGGTACTGCAAGAAAATAGAAGGCACAATCGTGGAGGATCTCATACCCGACGACAGAGGACACCACAAAGCGCTATGTCCCGTGCCGGACAAGAGATCCGTTGTACGCGAGCGACTGACGCAAGTCCAGAGGGAGATCGACAGGATGTGGCCGCGATGAAAACGTGCCGGCGGAATGTCCACAAAGTCGACTTGATCTATTGTGTTGTTTTAGGTTAAGTGTTGTATTTGACTTAAGAATTTAATTCTTTCACATTTATGTGATATTCGTGCATATTATTTGCTATTCATTTACCAAAGTGCTTTTCTACTGTCAGGTTTAGATCGATTGTAGTTCGTTGCCTCGATCCCATGCCTTCAAGTTATGTTTTGACAAGATAGCGGCGGCTCGCGGCTATCTCAGTCGTCATCAGAATCCCGCTGCATAAAAGCCGGTGGAGGGGAGAGGGGAGACTTCGCTTCTTCGCGACTCAGCTCTGGCTTCTTCGCTTCTTCACTGCTCGCCTTGCGACCTGCTCAGCACAGGTGCCCTCTCTCCTCCCCATAAGTTCTACCACTTGTGAGTTTATTTCATGTTTTTTTGTTTGTAGATAAATTTATAAAATAACTTGTGTTAAATAGAACACAAGTTCGTCATCAGTCCCGCATGGCACAATACATATGGGGTAGGACTAGAGAGAGAGAGTAAACACTTTCATGTTCTGTTACTATTCGAAGGACGGAAATTCTTCCTATAGCATTCGTTTTTGCCGTTTCGGCGTACCGTTGAGATAGTTCCCTGGTAAGATTATTAGATTATTAAGAAAAAAGAAAAGCATGCTCCGGATAAGGAAATTGATTCTTGACTCAAACATTCGTGAAACCTTCTTTGGCCTTATACTATTCGGTAGGGCATCGTTTCAAGAAAAGAAAAAAGAATCAAATTTGATTATCATACTGCATCAGGATGCACCAGAGGTTTGAAAGTAAAACAATCCAAAAGAGAAGGACTAAAAACGGCCGAAAACCGGAATTCCGAACACGGAAACGGAAATTCCGCACATCACTGCTCAGAAGGCAACTGAAATTGGTTCACAACTCCGTTACCAGAAGTGATTAGCGATACGGAACAGGTTTGGAGTCAGCGGTCGATGTATTAGGTTGTTGCGGAAGTTCCCGCCATTTCTTGAGAGAGATCAGGTATGTATAAGTTTGCTATTAATGCTAGGTACTCACTCTCGCGTAACTCCTACAAAAATGGAGCTTTCAAAGGAGTATATCCGAGGTCTCTTATTGTGTGACTTCAAATTTGGTGAGTCAGCAGCCGCTTCCTCTCGTCGCATCAATGGTGCATTTGGGGAGGGCACAGTGTCCGGTCGCACTGCACGAGAATGGTTCGCACGCTTTCGCAAAGGTGAGTTCAACCTTCAATATTCGTTTAGGTCAGACGTGAATCCGATATCGACAACGACCGATTGCGACAGCTGGTGGAATCGGACCCACGGCGGACTACTCGCGAACTTGCGCAGGACTTGGGCGTGCACTATGCCACCGTCGCCATGCACCTACATCAACTGGGTAAGGTGCACAAGTTTCCACAGTGGGTTCTCCATGACCTTACCGAACGAGACCGTCAGCGACGTGCTGAGGTAGCGACGCTCTCGTGCAAGCGCACAGATAGTTGGCTGAAGTCCATCATCACAGGACATGAGAAGTGGTGCCTGTAGGTCAACATTAAGAGGAGCAGACACTGTGCTGACAAGGGTGAGCAGCATGAACCACAACCAAAGGAGAGTCCTCACCCGTCGAAGATCATGCCTTTTGTTTAGTGGGATTACAGAGGTGTCATCTACTACGAGCTGCTGGCCCGCAACGAAACTCTAACAGCGGACTTGTACAGTCAGCAGCTGGATAGACTGGCCGCCAAGATCGCAGAAAAGCGTCCGAATCATGGCACAATCTGATTTTTGCACGACAATGCTTGACCACACACTGCAACAATGACTCACCAAAAACTTCTCGACCTTATATGGGAAGTGCTGCCTCACCCACCGTACACCCCAGATATTGCTCCATCAGACAATACCACCTTTTCCTGTCTCTCCCCAATGCCATGCAAGGAAGAACGTTCGATGACGAGGACGACACGGAACGCTGGTTGGCTGGCTTTTTCTAATCAAAGCCAGAAAAGTTCTACGCTGACAGGATTGGGAAGGTGGAGAAGAATGATAGAACATGATGGTCGTTACTTCGTTTCTTGACGTGTTTCGCTTTTTTGTAAAACTAAAAAAATGTAGTGTCTTGAAAATGGCGAGAACTTCCGCAACAACTTAATAGCATCCAGCGATAGGCATCTCATTCCAAAGTGCTATGGTCAACTTGTATCCTTTACTTGTACGCTGAGTTAGAAAGGATCAAAATTCATGACCAAAAAAGCCTTCCGTCCGGAAGTGGAGGCAAAACAGGATAAGTGGCAGCAGAAATGGATGGAGGAATGTACTAATAATTCTGATAACGAGATGATATGAGAGAGCAATTTTACCTTATTCCATGTCAGACACCATGTGGACTACTTATCACAACGCAGAGCTGGTAAAACTTCGTATACTTCATCGGCATGTTTACCATTAACGAAGGTCCCATTCAAACAAGCAGTTAGTGCAGCAGTAAGACATATGTACAGCCTACCTCCGAAAGGTTAACGTCGTGCAGCGACTGGATGCTTTCGTTGAGTGCAGCGATTGAATCGCGACCACATTCCGATGTTTCACTCTGTAGAACTGCTGCAACGTAAACGATTAACTGAAATTCCATGACCATCAGGCGTCGTACTCACCGATACTGTCATCAGAACTAGATCCATCCAATACGCTATGCCTGTCTGGTACCTTCTCGCCAAACTCGGTCTGAAATGGCTGCTTCCTTAGAGACAGCTGCAATGCAGCGAACACAGCGAATATAGCAACCTTGGCGGCGCGTTGGGGCTGCCGTCGTGCAGCTCTGAAGTGCGAAGTGCCGTCGCCACGAGAAAGCTCTCCGCCGTCGGAAGTGGTCAAGGACGTGTTATCATCTGGAACCGACCGTAAAGGAAACCTTTCAACCAACAGAACGGAGATCTCACCAGTAAGGTAGTCGTCAGACACCACAAAGGAATCCGTGTCCACTTCTGTGTCTACGCCTCTTGCTCCACCAGTGTGTTCAGAGGCCTGAAACGCTGCACGTATTTTGAAGCGTCGGTGGATTACTGGAGCCAATTTGACCACTTTCGGTGACTCCATCCCACTTCCAGCGGTCAATTCATGTGCAAGCTTTTTCTTCTGATCCACAGCAGCTTTGCTCGCCTCGCCTTATTCTTCAGTTCCGTTGCGACAGCGGTTCGCACGCCTTCATCCATGGCGTGCGAACCGCTGTCGCAACGGAAATGATCGGAAGCCATAGTAGTGAACATCGTGTTCTTTACTGCAGTCACATTAACCGTAATTGTAGAGAGATCTCTTCCCAGTATATGTTAGTTTGAGGAAGAAATTACTCTACAGCAACAAGGAAAGATTTTATGTCATTTAGAGATAAGCCTAGCATGATAATACTTCTCCGCCAATATTCCAACTCCAAGTCCGCCAACATTAAGAATATTGACGGAGTTGGATTTCTCGTCAACTCGGCAGTGCACCAGCTAGTAGACTCTTACAAAATCACCAGTCCGCGAATCGCCGTTCTGCGTTTGGTACCAAAAGATCAAGGAACCATCTCCATCACAGATGGATATGTTCCAACATCTTTGGCCACAGACGAAGAAAAGGAGGAATTCTACAAGCTATTCGAAAGTACTGTGAACGACGAGAAGAGCTACTACAAAGTTGTTGTTGGGAACTTTAACGCTACCGCCGGTACGAGCGATCACGACGAATGGAGGCTAGGACCACATGGAACTTCCTCAAGGAGCGAAAACGGAGAGCGACTGATAGACTTCCTATCCGCATGCCGTCTCTACCATGGAAATTCTATGTTTAAGAAGCCTTCAAACCGACGATGGACCTGGGAATGCCCAAATGAAGAAGTACGTTCGGAGAATGACCATGCTCTTACAAACAGAATTGGAATCTTCTTGAAGATCCATCGGAAGACTACGACCTTCTCTCCACTGACTGTTGAAGTCTGCTAGCAGCTCTTGTGAAGCCACATCACCGTCTGCCTCAAGACTTAACGCACATACGATTAAACTCTTGGATCAAAGAAGAGCTGTCAACCTGGATCCTAATGCCCCATCAAAGCACTGCAAACGAGATCTCTGCGACCAAAAGACAATAATGTCAGCCCTTGTGAATAAGGATGGAACAACGCAAACGTCTCGAAGAGCGATGGAAGCCATCGTTCAAGGATTCTTCACAGATCTGTTTCGTTTTTCCATCACTGTCACAAAATGCCTGGTGCCACCAGATGAGGAAGCACCTACCATTCTGGAATCAAACGTTGCTCATGCCATCAGGAGGATGAAGCCAGGCACTGCTCCCGGGCCAGACGGCATTTCTCCTGCTCTCCTTCGTGCGGGTGACAGTGCCCTCTGCTCACTTCTTGCTAAGCACTTCAACCACTACCTTCGTCTTGGTGGGATTCCGGACTCATGGAAGGAGTCGAAAACAGTTTTAATCTTCAAAAAAGGTCAGCAGGAGGATATCAACAACTATCGACCCATCAGTCTTCTCTCGGTTGTGTACAAGATCTTCACCAAGATACTGCTTAACCGCATGGAGCGTTGCTTGGATGAATGTCAGCTAGTGGAGAAAGCAGGGTTTCGCAAGGATTTCTCCTGCAGAGACCATATTCAGACTGTTTCTCAACTCATCGAAAGCGCGAATACCACCTCCCACTTGTCCTTGTCTTCGTGGATTATCGGAAACCGTTCGACTCTATGGAAATCAGCGACATTCTGAACGCGCTTGTGCGTGCTGGTATACTATCGCCCTACATCCGACTTCTCGACGAATGCTTCTCGAACACATCGACTACCATTCAGTTGTTCAAAAGCTTAAAATTCTTATTCGGGAAAGGAGTACGGCAGGGAGACACCATTTCTCCTAAGCTATTCACAGCGGCACTCCAGGATGCCATGAAAGACTTGAACTGGGACGATAAAGGCTACCTTGTCGACGGTAAACGGATCCTTCGCTTCGCCGACGATATTGTTCTCATCTCTACCAGCAGGCAGAAGTCAAAGGAATGCTGAACGAGCTCAATGAGGCAGGTGTGAAGATTGGATTGGACACGAGTATGTCCAAAACGCAATTTATGGTCAACCAGTGGTGTGACACGGAACTCGTAAGGTTAAATGGACTCGCTCTACAACAGGTCGACTCCTACGTCTATCTGGGAAGAGAGCTGAACATGGATAACGACCTCGCTCCTGAAATCGCCCGCAGGAGACGCGCAGCATACGCAGCCTTCAGTTCGATTCGCGAAGTCACCGATTAGGTCAAAGATGCCGGCTTCAGAGCCTTGATATTCAACGCCTCTGTACTGCCTCCGATGTGATACGCGAGGGAAACCTGGGCAGTACATGAAGAAGTCCAAATGTCGCTGGGCCGGACACCTGCTTCGACAAAAGGACGAATGGAGTCTCCGTGTCACAGAATGGCTCCCAAGAGACCATAAGAGACCACTGGGACGACCGCCAACGAGATGGGCAGGCTCATCCTCAAGATCTTTCAGAGAGCAGAGTCTGCCTTACTGGATGTAAGCTGCCAGAGATCGAGCGGCTGTAAGAGTTGTGGTCCCCACTGGGAAGATCTCCACCCGACAATAGGACCATCAAAGTAAGGTAAGTCTAATAATACTTTATACTACTTTATACGTTGCGTCTTTTATTTTTAAAAATTCAAATGATCTGGTGGACTAGCCCGCGACTCGATTTGCAGCGCTCACTGCTTTCAGTCTCAATGGAACGCTTCTTCAAAGTTCCATTTCCTCCGCCCTACTTGCCAGTCAACCTGTACCGTCCTTTTCCCTAGTGATTGCGAGAAAACCTGCCTCACTCCTCATTGACACATCACCTTCGCGGTCATCGGAGAGGAAGCTGTTCGAGAGCACGTTGCCGCTGAGGCTGGAAATGAGATCCGCTATTGCAGTACTAGCTAAGCGAACCGAGAACACACCTCTCGGAGTGGCTGCTGGCGAGCGAGTCGTCCAGTATAATCCTACGAAAGCCACGGGTGCAGTCTCGGCGAAGGGCGGACGATTTGTGCTCTCCGGCCGGGCCTTTCATCGTGAAGTCTTATACGCCTGAAGCAGTAGTCGCCAAACTTCGCGAGAGGAGGAGGGAAACCGAACCGAACTGGTTCAGCAGTTGAAGTATCCATTTTCGCGGCTTGCGTGCGTTGCAAATAGAGCGCGATTTCTTCGACCGGTTTATGCAAAGGCGTATGAAGACCACCTCTCTCAAGAAACCAGAAGGGAGCAGAGCCGTTCGGAAGAATCAGATGACGAGCCCTGAATCCCTACACACTGAAGGTAGCCGAAAAATGCATGTATTGTAGTCCTGGGTGGGGGAGGGTGATCCACCATAGAAATAGTGCCGGAAAGGACACACACATGCGTTATTCTTTTGATGGCTAGGCCATCACACACTGAAGAATGTAGGTTGCTAATCGGTTTTCCTTGTCGTTATTTTCCTGATGTTTTTTGTTTGTTTAGTTGAAAAGAGTACTAGTTACAGCGTCTCCACCTTCGAATGCGATAGATCGGAAGAGTTCGATAGACTATTCAAAGGTGTATGTGCAGGACCCATAAAGAAGCCAAACAAGTCAATCAGTGAGATCGGAAGTTGATTTGCGACGAGATCTAGTGGGTCGGTCGTCGTCTGGAAATGACTACCATCAGCCATCCATCAAAAAAGGTGCTACCGGGGCGAACTGCCCGGAGGGCCATGACCGTCATCGGCCAATCGCTAGCCCTCGTCAGTCTCGCAAGCGTGGGCCAGCTGGAAAGGGGTGTGCTTGCAGGAGAGATCACGCTTTCGTCGCCAGACGTAGGCATTACCAATACTCGAGGGAGAAGAATCATCTCCTATTCATTTCCTTCTCTTTCGCAGCCGTTTCCTCGCTTCTATGGATGCTCCTCGTCGGCGGAAGGCGGACATTCCGCAGTTCTCTGCATTTCAGTGAACGCATGTTTTTAGAAGGCCACAGTTTCAGCATAAACAACACGAAGAAAGTCTAACCAAAACAAAAGTGAAGAAAACGGTAACATGAAAATGGAAGAACAAAGAAGGTTACAAGCTTCGCTTGACTCGTTGAAGATTCCTGTCTCGCTACGGTAGCTCAGACACCCTTCTGAAGGAAACCTGGTGTAGGTCTAGAAAAGGGGTCCACCGTCATTTTCCTCCAAGAAATCCTGGAAATTTGTTCAAGTGCGTTTAAAATGAATATGCGAGGTCTGAATACATATATACAATTTTCACGTGAAATATGATAGTCTGAACTCAAATTGGATCTTCTTCTACACAACTTGATGCCTTTCAAATTAAATTGAACACCTTCCAAATCAAACCGAATGCCTTCCATATTAAACTTCTCATATTAATCCCAGGAAGAATTTTTAATACAGCTGCTCCTTTACGATTGACAGCAAAATTGTGGTTGCATTAAGTAACACAGATGTGTACGCCAAAACAAGAGCAGTTTTAAAAAGAACACAAGTATTCACATCTCCTTTTCGTGCAAGTCAGCATTTACACTATTAATCAATCAAGCGAAAATCCTGACGATCTAGTCGAGTGGATGACGCGATCCCTCCTTTTAATACACTCAATTATTGCTGGCTTTGTGCGCTCCTAAGGAATTATTTAATTCATCATTTTATCCCAAAATATATAATTTTTATAACATTTCAAACAGTGTCATAATTGAGGTAACAGGTGGATTTTAAAATGTCAAAGAAAGTTATACTAAATTTTCCTTGAACAAAAAATTATTTTCAGTTTTTTGGAGAGTCTCTGGTTTAATCAGGCGGCTTTCGGTTTCACTTGGAAGATGTTTAGTTTGATTTCAGGAGCGTAAGCTTCTTTGGAAGAATGTCCACTGTGGTTTGAAGTGTCCAATTCAATGTGAGAATGGTAAACTCTGCAGCCATTGAAGGTCGTCTAAGGTCAGTTGAGGCTGGAGTGAACGTGCTAGGTGGGGTTGACATGCCGGGTGACCCCGCGGCCTGCACTTACAAAGGTAAGCTGCAAGGGAGCGTACAGCCTCGCAACCTACTCCAATAAGATATTCTGTCACTAAAATACGCCCGGCTTTATTCGAAAAGGCATCCGGCATCGCACACAGTTAGCTGGACTAACTGTGAAGGGAAAAAGGAAGCTTCCAAAGTTCTTCCGACCTCCGTACGGGATGCACGAAACATCGAAGGCGTGCAGTGAGCAACTAACGATGACAACCATGCGAAATGAAATATTCGTCAGCGAAAAGTGCAACACCACCAGAGCACATCACCAACACATGCTCGACATGGTACTGGAGAAGAAATGTTTATCCGTATAGATAAGAATCTTCGATTTGATAACGACGCAACTCAGGATTTCAATCTGCTTTTGAAAGGTCAGCGAATTGAGCGCCTTCTTGAAATACGGCAGGATGGCCCATTTCTGATAAAACTCTGCGAAAAAAGGATTAGTCTAACGACGGATAAAGAAATTTTGTGCTGCCCGACTAGTTGTTAGTCGTAGTTATCGTTCTGATATGAAGGTTTACTGAAATCGCCATTTGCGCAAGAGGTTTAGTCTGTTCGCGATTTGAAAGTTCGACTTAGCTTTGCGCAGATGAACAGTCCTAAAGTTCGCAAACAAATGTTGGGAAGCGTGCATGGGTCATCACCACCTACTGCGACGCACACTTCAGGCGCAATTGACCCCTCGTGAAGCGCCAAGAAGCGCATGCGCTTTGCTCAGGTGTGCTTCGCAGCGCAGGAACGTCTACCGCCATAGTGAGATTATAATGCGGTCAAGCGTGCTTATTCTTCTCCTCGCTACTTCGCTGTTTCCAGTTTTGCCTTCTTCTGCTTTGTCTACTCAACAAGGCAAGTTCGAGTTTGTTCGCGCTGCAACTGACAAGCGGTAATTGTTGGGTTCTCTGCAGGGTCCTCGACAGTTGGAGAGCTGTGCTCAACGAACATCGAGTGCGTCACCGGAGCTCACTGCGCCACGGGACGCTGTTCTTGCCTCAGATCTCACGTCGCTATTGAGAACCATTGCTGGAGAAGTTGGTCCTTGAGCCATCCCCATCTAGTGGAACCTTGACACATTTTACGCACCAAGGCTGGTGATTATAGCTTAATCCGACAGCGAGCCTAGTACCTAACTGTTGTTCGCTGGAAAAAAATGGCGGATCTGCAACTGCCTCAAATGGTAGAAAGTAGAAATACCCTCTGTGCCCTCAAGGTTTCTTGCAAAAATATTGCTGACATTCCTTAGAACTAACGCTTTCACTAAATCGTTTTCGTGAAGGCCTGGGGGAAGCTAGACAATTATTGAAATTGTGGGATGATCCATTAAGTCGAAAGACATTGTCACCACGTTGACGAGGGGTCCAATAGTGCTCGCTAGGCAGACTCATCTGCGCGAACTAACGGATTCTCATCTCACCGGAGCTAAGAGCCTCCTCAGCCACCCACGACTGGGCAATGGTTGGTGCCGCATAAAAATGGGGGTTAAGCAAATGATGGGGTCTGTGATTCTCGTGAAGGCATTCGTTTGAGTTTTACCGTGGAGCGAAACTGCTGTTGCGCTCTCGACTTGTGTTCGACTTCTCCCTCGCGAAACCCGTCTGTTTATCAAATTGAACCGCCGCTCATTTGGCCCATCGTTAGCTCCTCTCCAGAAGCCAGTTCGCTATTCTGCACCTCTGTGCTTACTCCCTGTTAATTTACGTGCAGGGACTAGGCATGTCGACTTCACAGATTTTCGGCATATGGGTTCATCCTCAGTGAACAGGATTCATCCAGCGAAATCATTCACTTGGCAGCTAGACATCGCACGTCAGCGCATAGGCCTAATGTGGATTCAAATTGCCTTCACGATATCCAAAGGAAGCAGGACGCGTGGCGTGTTCTACGAGTCCGTTAATTAGGGCCTACTTTTATTGATTGTGCTGCCAACACCTTTACAGAAAAATACTTTTCATTCACAGAAATCGCACCAGAAGAGACCGGCTGCATCTTCGACGAGCAGTGCGAAGTGGTATGGCCTGGCTCCAAATGCCACTCATCGACTTGCAAATGTCCTTCGTCAATGCGTTCGGCTCGCACTAGTGAGGGAACCGTCTGCCATGGAGTAGGTAAGAATATGCTGTTATGGTGTTGTCAATGATTCTTTCAGCCCTGAATTTAGTTGAAACTACTGGTGGATCGAAAACTTCCGTAGTTTTAGAGCTATGAATGTTTCTACCTTGAAGCTTTTTATTCTGCGGCGGAATAGGCGACGTTGAACCCCTTATGCTTATGTGGAGAGAACAGGTAGCTTTAAAAGCATTCAGAATGTATAGACGTACTCCTAAAATTGGAGAGAGCAATTCATCTTTCGGCCGCCGAGATGTTCTATTTTCGAGCTATTGGGCTTTGCGACTTGATCCTCAAAAATCCAACGACAGAATTCAATCGAAATTGATAGGAGCTGCTTCAACATGGGGGTACCTAAAACTCAGCGGTGAGTACTTGAGACACGTTGAACGAGAGTCGTAAAACCTTGTAATGATGGCAAGCTTTGCTCAGATAAGAAAACGGTGCAGAGAAACAGATAGGGGTAAAACCCGAGTGATACCCAATTTTAAATGACCAAACTGTTGGGTTAACCCAAGTCTCATGGCTGCTAACTATTTCCAAATCCATACATAGTGAGACCACTCCGGGCTCCTCGATTACCAGTTCCTCCAAGCTACTGGTAATTTTTTCTTCTAAAATGATGGATGATTTCGTGTGGTCATATTTGTCGATAGCATTTTTTCGATCTTTTTTGAGGAATTTTTTTGTATTAGTTTTTCTGGCTTTGACACGTTGCTAGCATATGTTTGCTATGTTTGCTACTAAATTCTTGAGCGCGTCCAAGGGCGTATATAATTAATAAATAAAGGAATAAAAAATAAAACGAGGGTCACATTCGTGATCGACACCACAGATAGAAGACGATGTTTGGGCGAAAACGGTTACCATGACCTTACTATTAGTCACCTCTACCTTCTGCAGCTTACCTTATCCAAGCGTAATACGAAAAACGGATCTCAGTTTCTCGATCAGCACCCCCAAAAAACTACCCTAGGAGAAGTTTGGGCGAAATTGGTGATTATGACCTCGACAGCCCTAGTCACCCGTACCTGCTGTAACCTACCACAATTGGCCGAAATTATAAAAACGAATGTCAGACTCGTGATCAGCACCCCAAATAACAACCCCCGGCGAGATTTGGGCGAAAAATTTTTTCGACCTCTCCTTGATCACTGCAGTTGTGAAAGTGCACTATGTCTTAATGGCAGTCTAAATCAGCTTACTTCCTAAACATCTCCTACATATTTATTTCGCTCTAAATTGCCAAATAAGTGTTTGCTGTGAGCTTTGCTTCACTCTCATTTTCTCACTTTCTGTACATTTTCTGTACCGGAGCATCGTTTTCAGTGACGAGAAAGTTTTCATAACAGAACCTATTGTGATTCCACAAAACGATCGCATTCTCGCAGCAGGTAAGAAGCAGACCATCTCTAGGGAATAAGTCATGGGAAAACTGCACATCCGAGCTCTGCTATGGTTTGGGCTGCGATAACCTCAGACGGGAAGACGCCACTGGTGTTCGTCGATGCTGTAGTGAAGATTAGCAAGGAAATATACTTGAAATGGGTCCTGAGGAAAGTTTGGAAGCCATGGCTCATTTCTCACTTCGGAGATAAGCCATGGTGCTTTCAGCAAGACTCGGCTCCTGCACACAAGTCGAGTATCGTCCAGCAGCGGTGTCAACGCGAGCTTCCAGAGGTTGGATTCATCAACGACTTACAGAGCTTTGGCAGAGAATTCACAACGGGAAACTCAGATAACGCGGCCTATCGCTCACCGTATCGCTTGGTAAGCCGCTCTATCAGGGTTTTCGGCCGTAATTTTCTCTGTTAAATTGCTGTAAGTCGTTGATGAATTTCATTACCTCTGATTTCATTACCCACGAAGAATGACCATCAAATTCAACAGATCTGGTCTGGTCAGTTTTAGAGCACAAGATCTCAGCTACAAGATACAACAACTAGGCTGCGTTCAAAACTGCACTTACGAAAGCGAGCAATGACCTTGATGACGACTATCTGCGTGCTGGTGACTCGTATGAGAAGGAGGGTGCACACCAAGTTAAATTTGTCTAACGAAATTTTTTAACGAGTAATTTTCGTTAAATTTCCGGTAAATGGTTAAATGTCGTTAAAAATACCATTAGCAGCAAACCATTATTTCAAATGAAAAAATCAAGACAAGCCTTATATGTTTCTACTTCAAGAGGTAAACAGCTAAAGTTCAAGGAATGAAGTGTAACACTGTAATGTAAAATAGACGACTCAACATCAACAAACGCAGAAAAATAAACAAGCCTTCAACAATAAATTATCTACAGGAGTGTAATAAGAGCAGGCATGGAATTATCATTCAAGATGATCACCGACAAGGCATCTTAAAATGCGCGATCAGTCAGAGCCGGGAGTTCCTCCCTTTTCTAGTTCTTTGCGAAACCGTTTTGTGTTACTGTTCTACGAGAATGGAAAACCTGAAACCTTTTTTGGCTTTTTGCTGGACCGTGACAGGACATCGTACCACTCGGTCCCACACTGCCGAAAAGAAGTGACGCGCCGTCAACGTGTTAACCTTCAGGGAAAGTAGCTTTCCCATTTTTTGTTATAAGCGTTTTTCAAAAATCGTCTAAAATACGTCCAGCGGCCAAAAACATTCTCTCTCTGGACTTTTTCCAGGTGGCGAGCAAAAGTATTTTGGGATAAGCAGCGTCAGATGAGGATAGGCATATCCTACGAGGAGGTTAGAGCAGTATCTTCGTGAACTTGTTGACGTGCTTGTGGGCTCAGCGAAGAAACTTCTAACTCCAAAATGCATTAGAGGATAAGGATAAAGGATGGCGTTAGTCAATCTCTTTTGGGATGCGTCGTGCATTCTACTTTTACGGATATCCTGGAGGCGATTTGAAAGCGTATTTGGACGTACAATAACTTGCGGTGGCCAGTCGATGAACAAGCCAGCGCTTTGTCCTTCCCAGGCAAGTTCGATAACACTTCACCGACCGCAGAGGAATCGAATGCCTGGCTGGCCTGGGCGAGAAATCCTAACCAATAACCTGGTATCGGGTGCACGCGGCAGCCGGCACCTCCTCCGACTGCGCTAGACGTGCCCCCAAAATGGCTTATTTCCAAAAATTCAAAACAAAATCATGAAAACATTAAAACAATCTTGCTGATTTCAATAGTTTTTTCAGGAACAGTCCTAATAAGAAGGATGAGACCTACAGCACTAATGAAGACTAGGGGTAAATGTGATAAACTCACTGAGAAAAAAGTCCGTTAAAAATTCCGTTAAATTTCTAGGAATTTCCGTTTAGTCGTTAAGCCAGATTTTTAACGAAAAGTGCCAATAATTCGTTAAATCGTTAACCATTAAATGTGCTCCACTGCTGAGAAGCTGTATACGCGCAAGAGGAGGTCACTTGGAATGAAGATTGCAACTTTTGACTGTTAAGAACCTTAATAAAGATTTCGAAGTGTTTTTCTCCGTTTTGAATTGTTTGTGTTGCTATGGCACTTCGATTATTGGAGGCCCATAATTAATGCGCACCCTGTACTTGTGCTTTTCAGCGAATCTTAAACAGTGACCTCACAGCAGGTGCGGGTTACAGTTGGTACCAGGTGACTAGGGCTGTCGAGGTCATAATCACCCATTTCACTCAAACTTTTCCCATGAAGGTTATTTGGGGACCGCTGATCGCGAATCTGACATCCGTTTTTCGTATTTCGCTGGAGCACGGTAAGTTACAGTAGGTACGGTTGACTGGGGTGGTGGTCACGGTTTTTGCCCAAACTTCGTCTACAGAGGTTAGCTGGAGTGCCGACCACGAATCTGACCCTTATTTGACAATGTAGAGGGAAATAAATGTGTAGGAGATGTGTAGGAAGCAATTTGGTAAAGGAGACAGCGGTCATGAAAAATGCAAAAGTACTGTACAGCAAGGGAGTCGAACATTTGGCCTAGCCCCTGTGAACTAGCCCCTGCTGAGCCACCGATTCCGCCGCAGAACCTTTCGCAACGCCCCATACATCAGCGCCCGTGCACGTACGCACATGGGCACGCGCTGACGGTGCGATACTGTACCTCACCGTCGAGGGCCTTAGCTCCTCTGCTTCAAGGATCCCCGTTCAGACATACGTCTGAGACCCCCTCCTGGCCAGTCTGACGCCACGACTAATTCGATGCCTGAGAAAACCTCCGACGTCTCTCGTTAAGGGAAAAAACGAACATCTTCTTCGAACAGTATTTTATTTATTGATTTATTTATTTGAGCAGTATAAGCTGCGGGTTATGCAGAACAAGTAAAGGTTTTGCGAAACCATCGCAAAGCTTTCTGGACGCTCCTAGAGAACTACTTTTCGTATTTGTTAGTCCATGGTCGGTATGGTTCAGAAACGAAACCAGTAAGCGTGCTACTAGTATAGAATTGAGTACAGATGGGAATCAGAGAAATCAGGGAAACCGTTTCAAATGCTGAGCTCTCAGCTGAATAAGAAGCTCTTACCCATCGAAGCGTAACATATAGGTATAGAATAACCGTCAAACTAAACCTAAAAACGGATCAGACTTAAAAGTTCCGGAAAGGGATGGAAAGGTGCAATGAAAGGCAGCACTCTACGATGTTCTGTGTTACCAATGAAATTAAAAATTTTACACAGTACTGGTGTACCCCACCCCAGTAGTCAACTGAGCTAGGCCATTTCTGAAGCAATCGAGCATTCATGTGCCTTCTCACCAAGGCAAATAACCACTTAATAGCAGCAGTTTTTTTTTGTTGATTTCTGAGTTCTCGGAGGAGAAATCTCGAAACAACCGCGTACACAACAGTTTTTTGGACATTCATATATTTATACGTTATTTATACGTAAGCCGCATACAAGAGTTTGTCAAAGTGTGTTATTCATGATTCCTAACATCCCATTTGTTCACAACGTGAGTATTTTTGCCGTTGAGTACCAATGGCAAAGAAATGCTATAACAAAAGTACAGTTTCCTGCTTCTGCTGAAACGCGTACATACAACAGTGCCAAGTGACGTCCATTTGAAATCAAAACCCGAAACGGGGAAAACATTCCCTCCTAGCCATGTCTGCCATTCCAGGTGAGTGCCCAACGAATGGCAGAAACTCTTTCCTCTACAATCGCAACACGGACACACCTTCCAGCTGCAACATTCTCGATGTCAAGGTATCCTATCGTCGGAATACGACGCGGTTGAAAAGAAACCATTCCTTGGATGCGGCTATTTGCAGGTGCAATCGGTAAGTTTCATCGGCTGTGACGATTTCCCGATGGTGCACGACTGCATCGATGGATTGTGCTGCCCTACAAGAGGTCCTTTCAAGTTTCTTGGTGTTTCGTTTGGGTTCGAGCACAATGCGAGTGTTTGCTTTATGTAAGTCTTGGCGATTCTTAGAAAGCATTTATTTATGCCGACCACCGGTTAACGGATCGGCGGCATCGCCTTCTTCAGAGTCTGAAGAGAAAGATCAAGTCAAAGTGTTGCTACCGAGTCAGACGTCGTCTCAACCTTAGAAATTCGAGGCGACCTTGCGATCACATAGTCAGCAGAAAGATCGAGACTATCACCTTCGGACCAATTGGCCGGTAGCAGGGCCGCTATCAAGGCACAGGCAGGCAGGCCCCGAATCAGGGTGCCAACCTGATGTAAGGCTTGAGCTCCGTGTTTTAGGGGCACTCTTCCTTCTGATTTAGAATGAGGTCGTTGGTGCGGATCCAAAACGCTTCCAATGGCTTGCGAGCGGCAATTTGGGCTTCGACAGCCAGTGACTTCACCATGACCTCGAAGTCCTCCCCCGCCTACTACAATAGGTCATTCCATCTCGACCGTCCTGGACTTGGTCTCACCGCCATGGTGTTTCTTGACCTATCCGAAAAATGTGCTTCTGACCGTTTCTCTGTTCAACTTGTTTCTATAGATTCTATGTAGGTGAAATACCTTGGAGAAGTGGCCACTCCGACGTAGTTTATTATTTTGCAGCTCTGAAAAAGGGATAAATCGTGAAGAGCACACCGGATTGAATCAATGTAAAAAATGAAATGCTGGCGAAAGTGATTAGGTCATTTTCTTTAGACTTCAAGTGCCTGGTACGAATGTAGTAAGCTCTCGTAACGGCGTTTTGTTGCAATCGAAACTCTAGCACCAGGCAGGGCTCGAGCCCGCATCTCCTGACCGGGAGGAATGCTTCATACCATTATACCACTGAAAGGTTGGTGAACTGTTCCTATAGTTTGTGTTTGATATTTACTGGAGCGACCTTTCGGTGGTGTAATGGATTGATCGAAATGCTATCAGACCCCAAGTGCGCAGGCAAACCCATCCAATAATTGCTTGTTTATTACATGACTCGGCACCAATTTTGGGTTTAATAATTGCACGGCTCTCAAGAGAACAGCGCTTAGTAGCTGGGTGACACATGTGCCTCTGTTACAAAGCGTCGCGTTTACAGCTCTCACCTGCATACAGCCTCTGGATTCTGGCCAGGTGACGGATCGGAGCCGGAGCACATCTCGTTGGTATCACGACAGCGTCTCCAATAGCTGCAGATCCTTTTCCTACGCAGGCATCGGTGGCAATTCGAACAATTTTCTTACCAGGGAGCACTGCGAGTCGTACTGTGTATTCAGTGAGTCGTTTTATCCATCCTGCCGAACTTGATGCATTTGCACCAGGAGTGTGCGTATTTTTTCGGTAAATTTTAAACGAACCTTCAATAAAAAAATTGTGTTAAATTCAGTAAATTCGTCAAATACAATGTTCCTTAGCTGCAGTCTGTTTGGTTGCGTTTACTTACCTACTTTCATACCTAGATGGTCCTTTGGTCGGCTGGAGGTCTTCTCAACGGGGACCACAACTCTTCCAGGCCGCTCGATCTCTGGCAGCTTGCATCCAGTGAGGCAGAATCCGCTTTCTGAAGGATCTTGAGAATGAGTCTGCACTTCGCATTGGCGGTCGCCCCAGTGGTCTCTTATGGTCTGGCGATTATTACTCTGGCGATTATCTTGCTGTCGGGCCAGGCTCCGCTCGCATGTCGCATATCGGAGGCAGTACAGAGGCATTGAACATAGAGGCTCTGAGGCCGGCATCTTTGACGTGATCGGTGACTTCGCGAACCGAACTGAAGGCTGCGTATGCTGCGCGTCTCCTGCGGGCAATTTCAATAGCAAGGTCGTTATCCATGTTCAGCTCTCTTCCCAGATAGACGTAGGAGTCGACCTGTTGCAGAGCGACTCCATTTAACCTTACGAGTCCCGTGGCAACCACTGGTTGACCATAAATTGCGCTTTGGACATACTCATGTCCAATCCAATCTTCATACCTGCCACATCGAGCTCGTTCAGCATTCCCTTGACTTCTGCCTGCTGGTAGAGATGAGAACAATATCGTCGGCGAAGCGAAGGTTGCTGATCCGTTTACCGTCCACAAGTAGCCTTTCTCGTCCCAGTCCAAGTCCTTCAAAGCACCCTGGAATGCCGCTGTGAATAGCATATGAAAAACAAGTGCTCCGTCACGCCTATCGGCGTGCCTCGCACTTGCGCGCTTCGCGCGATGTTGCAGTATCACTAAGCTAAGGACAGTCACATCAAGCTTGCTGCTCTACTTGTATAGCTTTCTTCCCTACTTAGGAGTACAAAAGGCTCGCAGCACGTACAGTATATAGTATGATAGGGCGATCTATTGGTCCCTCATTACTGTTCTACCCTTAGTGATACGGTCTTCCATTACTGGTACTGGTTCCCCTCAATGATCCCGCTTAGCGGATGACGTCTTCGGTACGTCTACGTGAATCCCCAAACACGTTGAGAGACGTCTTCGGCAGTCTTTTGAGGCTCGGGCCAAGGGTGTGGGTTAATTTTTTTACGGTAAATTTTTAACGACCATTTTTTAACGAAAAATGTTTGCGTTAAAATCGGTAAGTTCGGTAAATTCGTCAAATAAAATTACCTTACTGCAGTCAATTTAGCAGCATTTTAATATGTGAAAAGCCAGATTTCTTTCATTATTGATTTTTCTGAGCCCTTCTACATGGCAATTATAAGACTTTTTCAACAGTTTGATTTCTCCGGGCGATTTTGCTCATGAAATGACTCAGCAACGAAGATGTCCAATCATGGAACTCTGTGAGAAAAATGAATCACCTCAAACCTTCAGTCATTTCCGTGGGAAAATCCCAATAAGGAGACGAACTATGGGAAAACTTGAGTGAAATGGCTCACTCCGAACATTTACAGTCACATTATAACTAAAACGGTTACCAAACAATCAGATCATTCTATAAAAACATTACAGAACAGGTCAAACTGTCGAAAAAGTTCGAGCTGAACGAATCATCGAGCCGTTGTCTCACCCCCCCCCTTCATCAGCGATATCACGACGCCTCCTTCCGCTGTTCACCGGATCGCAGCGTAATCAGTGAGGCTAATCAAAAGCGAAACACCCAAAAAGCAAGTCAAACTCCTCGAAATAGAAAATGAATCCGTCGAAGACGTCAGAAGGTGCGAGCCGAACATCAGAAACAATCAAAAACAAAAGAAGACAATCACACTCGAACTTCTAACCATTTCACCCGGACTTTTTCAACAGTTTGATTTCTTCGGAGCGATTTCGCTGATAAAATGACTCAGCCTCTGACTGAAACGAATCATCGAGCCGTTGTCTCACCCCCCCCCCCCCTTCATCAGCGATATCACGACGCCTCCTTCCGCTGTTCACCGGATCGCAGCGTAATCAGTGAGGCTAATCAAAAGCGAAACACCCAAAAAGCAAGTCAAACTCCTCGAAATAGAAAATGAATCCGTCGAAGACGTCAGAAGATGCGAGCCGAACATCAGAAACAATCAAAAACAAAAGAAGACAATCACACTCGAACTTCTAACCATTTCACCCGGACTTTTTCAACAGTTTGATTTCTTCGGAGCGATTTCGCTGATAAAATGACTCAGCCTCTGACTGAAACGAATCATCGAGCCGTTGTCTCACCCCCCCCCCCCTTCATCAGCGATATCACGACGCCTCCTTCCGCTGTTCACCGGATCGCAGCGTAATCAGTGAGGCTAATCAAAAGCGAAACACCCAAAAAGCAAGTCAAACTCCTCGAAATAGAAAATGAATCCGTCGAAGACGTCAGAAGATGCGAGCCTAACATCAGAAACAATCAAAAACAAAAGAAGACAATCACACTCGAACTTCTAACCATTTCACCCGGACTTTTTCAACAGTTTGATTTCTTCGGAGCGATTTCGCTGATAAAATGACTCAGCCTCTGACTGAAACGAATCATCGAGCCGTTGTCTCACCCCCCCCCCTTCATCAGCGATATCACGACGCCTCCTTCCGCTGTTCACCGGATCGCAGCGTAATCAGTGAGGCTAATCAAAAGCGAAACACCCAAAAAGCAAGTCAAACTCCTCGAAATAGAAAATGAATCCGTCGAAGACGTCAGAGAGCGCCACCGCGCTTTGATTAGGAGAAAATGAATCCGTCGGCAAAGTCAGAGAGCGCCACTGCGCTTCGATTAGGTCCCGCCTAGATTCAAAACACCCGCGTAGTTTTAAAACGTCAAGTCAATAATTCTTGAGAAAAAGCATTGAAGGGAAGTAGAGTGCAGTGTCTGCACCCTCCTGCTTAGAGATCGCTCACTCCAGAGGTAGAGTAGAGCTACGAAAAAACTTCGCCCACACTTCGCCTAGGGGGGGGGTGGTTAATTAGCGTGCTGATCACGAATCTAACATCCTTCTTTGAAATTTCAGCCGATTATGGTAGGGTACGGTAGGTAACGGTGACTAAGGCTGTCGATGTCACCGATTTTCCCCTCACACTTCCCTCGCACTCCTCCAACACCGGATAGAGGCATATCGTTACTGGACCCCTCCTGGACAGACAGGACAAACACGTCGCCCTGGACTGACACGGCATCCCGTACAGACTGACAGAAGTTACACTTCCCTTAGCGGCTTATTATATAGAAGGAAGAAGGATGATGATGACCTCCACCACCTACACGCCTTAAATTTCACACCGCTTGAATGGCATCCACAAAAGATCGATAATATCGACCGATATCGATTGATCAACTTCAGATTCGTGTTCAGCGACCTCGATTACCCCCAAGGCTAAAGTTTCAGACCGCTTGGACGAAATAAACGAAAAATCGATATTATCGATCGATATCGATTGATCAACTTCAGATTCGTGTTCAGCGACCTCGATTACCCCCAAGGCTAAAGTTTCGGACCGCCTGGACGAAATACACGAAAAATCGTTATTATCGATCGATATCGATTGATCAACTTCAGATTCGTGTTCAGCGACCTCGATTACCCCCAAGGCTAAAGTTTCGGACCGCTTGGACGAAATACACAAAAAATCGATATTATCGATCGATATCGATTGATCAACTTCAGATTCGTGTTCAGCGACCTCGATTACCCCCAAGGCTAAAGTTTCCGACCGCTTGAACGAAATACACGAAAAATCGATATTATCGATCGATATCGATTGATCAACATCAGATTCGTGTTCAGCGACCTCGATTACCCCCAAGGCTAAAGTTTCAGACCGCTTGGACGAAATACACAAAAAATCGATATTATCGATCGATATCGATTGATCAACATCAGATTCGTGTTCAGCGACCTCGATTACCCCCAAGGCTAAAGTTTCCGACCGCTTGAACGAAATACACGAAAAATCGATATTATCGATCGATATCGATTGATCAACATCAGATTCGTGTTCAGCGACCTCGATTACCCCCAAGGCTAAAGTTTCAGACCGCTTGGACGAAATACACAAAAAATCGATATTATCGATCGATATCGATTGATCAACTTCAGATTCGTGTTCAGCGACCTCGATTACCCCCAAGGCTAAAGTTTCGGACCGCTTTAACGAAATACACGAAAAATCGATATTATCGATCGATATCGATTGATCAACTTCAGATTCGTGTTCAGCGACCTCGATTACCCCCAAGGCTAAAGTTTCGGACCGCTTTAACGAAATACACGAAAAATCGATATTATCGATCGATATCGATTGATCAACTTCAGATTCGTGTTCAGCGACCTCGATTACCCCCAAGGCTAAAGTTTCGGACCGCTTGGACGAAATACACGAAAAATCGATATTATCGATCGATATCGATTGATCAACTTCAGATTCGTGTTCAGCGACCTCGATTACCCCCAAGGCTAAAGTTTCGGACCGCTTGAACGAAATACACCCCCCCCCCTACACCCCCCCTCTCTCTACTCCAACACCGCATCTCCAGGCACGTTTGGCAGCGTGTTCGGCACGTCTACTGACTCGCCAGGCACGTTGGGCAACGTGTTCGGCACGTCTACTGAGTCGCCAGGCACGTTGCACAACTGCAACCCCCCTCCTCCGACGATTCCCCCTTACAGGACTCCAGCACCGCATCTCCAGGCACGTTTGGCAGCGTGTTCGGCACGTCTACTGACTCGCCAGGCACGTTGGGCAACGTGTTCGGCACGTCTACTGAGTCGCCAGGCACGTTGCACAACTGCAACCCCCCTCCTCCGACGATTCCCCCTTACAGGACTCCAGCACCGCATCTCCAGGCACGTTTGGCAGCGTGTTCGGCACGTCTACTGACTCGCCAGGCACGTTGGGCAACGTGTTCGGCACGTCTACTGAGTCGCCAGGCACGTTGCACAACTGCAACCCCCCTCCCCCCACGATTCCCCCTCACAGTTCAGCACCCAGATGGCCAGGCAGACCGTCACTGATCCCCCCCTGGACAGACACTCCGCCCCGTACAGACGCTCTCCCCCGTACAGACGCTCTCCCCCGTACAGACGCTCCGCCCCGTACAGACGCTCCGCCCCGTACAGACGTTAGCGGCTTATTATATAGAAGGATCGTGTCTCCCTGCCGTACTGTTTCCCGATAAGAATTTTAAGCTTTTGAACAACTGGATGGTAGTCGATGTGTTCGAGAAGCATTCGTCGACAAGTCGGATGTCCACGAAGACAAGGACAAGTGGATGTGGAATTCGCGGCTCCTTTCGATGAGTTGTGAGACAGTCTGAATTTGGTCCATGCAGAAGAAATTCTTGCGAAACCCTGCTTGCTCCACTGGCTGATACTCATCTAAGCAACGCTCCATGCGCTTAAGCAATATCTTGGTGAAGATCTTGTACACAACCGAGAGAAGACTGATGGTGGATAGTTGTCAATAACCTCCTGCTGACCTTTTTTGAAGATTAAATTTGTTTTCGATTCCTTCCATGAGTTCGGAATCTTACAAGTCGAGGGTAGTGGTTGAAGTGCTTAGCAAGAAGTGAGCAGAGGGCATTGCCACTCGCGCAAAGGAGATCGGCAGAAATCCGGCCCGGGAGCAGAGCCTCGCTTCATCCTCCTGATGGGATGAGCAACGTTTGATTCCAGAATGGTAGGTGCTTCCTCATCTGGTGGCATTAGGCGTTTTGTGACAGTGATGGAAAAACGAAACAAATCTGTGTATAATTCCTGAACGATGGCTTCCACGTTTGCGTTGTTCCATCCTTATTCACAAGGGCTGACATTATTGTCTTCTGGTCGCAGAGATCTCGTTTGCAGTGCTTTATGCCTGAACCTCTTCCAGCGGCTTCTAACAGCTTCAATCTTTTGTAATCTTCTATGGACTCCTTCACTGCAATCCGACAGGCTTTTGAGATGGTGATTTTTTCAGATGGGAAGCGTTGGGATCCAGTTTGAAGCTCTACTTTGCTCCAAGAGTTTAATCGCATGTGCGTTAAGTATTGAGGCAGACGTTGATGTGGCTTCAACAGTCCTTTGGAGAGAAGGTCGTAGTCTTCCGATGGATCTTCAAGAAGATTCCAACCATACGACTTTATTGCAGATTCCAAATCCTCCGACTTGAATGTGGGGATGTCACGGTGTCAAGATTGCGTTTTAGTAGGCAAACATCCAGATCTTTTTCTTTTATTAATTTTTTTCGACTTCGTCTACATGGTAATTGCATGACTATGTCTTTGTCTTCACAAGTAACATCTGCACTCCATCAACCGTCAATAAAATTGCTAAACAAGAAAAATCATTAAGATTTCAAAACCAAACAGTAACAAAGAGACTTCTTAATTTTTTACTAGGTCCAATTCTCTCAGCTTCTAGGATGATCCAAAGTGCTATGCACAATAGCACTGCCCAACGTTTTTGAGTGTTTTTATTTGACCTGACAAATCTTTTAAGGCCTATGTCATAGCGTCGCTCACCCCGTCGCTCAACCTAAAGATGAGCTCCCATATCGATCGCGCGAAGCGATGAATCGATATGGGAGCCTATCATTAGGCATTGCTCGGGGTGAGCGATGGTATGACATAGGCCTAAAATAATTTACGCTCCCTAAGTAACTTTTTCCAGCCAAAATTTCCACTATACTGCCATATGCAATTGTTTCCGAAAACTGCAGAATGTATTAATGACGAATTCAGTTCAGGCAGTGATCGCAGCGAGCTCCTTGGTACACTTGGTCTTTGGAAGATATTTACAAAGTCCATGTATCTGTCTGTTTTATAGAATGGTTCCTCTTGTCTCAAAAGGCCCGGTTGTTACTGCAGGCGACAGCAGAGAACTTGGGGACAACGGAGACGTCGGTCAGGCAATACTTGTGGTTGAAGATGATGTGGACGATCTCGTTGTGGATCTGGCCACCGGGAAATTCCCTGGTCCATCGTAGGGAGGGAGGCTGCTGCAACTGAGTTTCCATGGATGGTCTTGACAGGGCATGTGGAATCCAAGCTCCAAATTTCCATGCAAACCAAGACCCTTCAGATGGATTCCTACTATCCTATGAGACACTTCGAGCTTCTCTACCAGTTGACGTGTCGTCTGCCTACTATCGGCACGAAGAAGATAGAGTAGTTCAGTGTCGTCCAATTCAGTTGGCTTCCCTGACCTTGTCCTCGAGTGAATTCTCCCTTAAAAAACTTTTCGAACACTCATAACAGGCGCGATGAGTAGTAGATCCCAAGCCATACATATGGTTAATTTGGTCGGCTGCCTGGCATGCTGTAGATCCTTTACTGAATTCAAGAAGAATGCCGTGCCGAAAATGGCCATGAGGTAGATCTGACATTGAGTCCGGAAAATTGGATAGATAACGAAGTACAGGAAGGGTCTTGACCTGCGTCTGCGTGCGAACGGTAGACAATTGTGGTAGGATTATGAAAGCAGCAATCAATACTGGCTAGTGTGTTAACAAGGAGAGCGGTAAAAAAACTTTTCGAAGTGTGAAGAGACTTTTTGCACCGTAAAAGAACATCTCTAGCTTCACGTAAACCTCTTCGACGTCTTCGTCATCGAAGTCGGATGTTGGGGCATACGCGACGGACGCGGTTAAAACTGGCGCGGAGCCACATCGCTTCAGTCGCAGACGTCCGATTCGGCTTGTCAAGAGACTCGTACGAATCGATGTTCATGGCCAAATGCACGTTAGCTAGGGCACCAACGCTGCCTACTCCCCATGTCGTCATCCTAGCTAGTCCATCTCAGTTTGCGCAGCCTGGTTAGACCCTGAGATTTTAGCAGTCTCTCCGTACTCCTCCTAACCGTTGCTGTAGAAATGAGGGCTCTTTTGGGCTCAGGGGCTTGAGACTCCTTAGTGCTGCTGGTCTGTCTCATCAAAAATCTACCTAGAAACGCAGTTCTCTTCTCTTTGTAGGCGCACCTTAGTGTGTATATAAACGATCAAATGAATAAATAAAGAGGCCACTTTTCCGTGCCAAGGCGCTGCAGAGTATATGGTCAAATCCGTACATTTCGAGTGACGAAGTAAGAGGGCGATTTCAGGATGCGCGCGTGGTCAGATTGGACTTAAATCTTTGGATTTGGAACAAACTGCATCGCTTTCGCCCCCAGCACACGCCTCCAGTGCTGAGCACGTGAACTGCGCTGAGACCGACGTCATCTCCCAGCGGTGCTGCCCCAAAAAGGGTTTGTTCATTCGAAGACCCCTGCCCTCCCATAGAGTTTTTTTGCTTCAGAGTTTATATGTAGCGAATGGGGCGGTATTCGCTCCCAAATGTACAGTCTCGACATGTTACTCAGCAGTCTGCCCTACTCATCTGGATCTCATAGAGCGGGGTACAGCCCGTCCACGAGGTATTCAACATTATGGGAGTTGCGTCTTCTTCAAACCACTGCAAATATTGTTGGCGATTTTTTAAATAATCGAATCTTCTGTTACGGTGGTACTGGGACCGAAGCCGAAAGGAGTGCCTTCCGTTCGAGTTCTTCGGCCAAGGAGGAAACTTCAACAACTTTTTGACGAGAGACAGCTGCAACGACTTTTGCGGGAGCAGTTAGTCACCTTCGTTTAATCGTTTAAAGCGATTTTATTTTATTTTATTTTATTTTATTATTTTATTTTATTTTACCTCTTACCCGATTTTACCGCCAGTATTTAGCGGTGTGCCCTGCGGGACCGCCTCTAAGATCATCATCAGGAGCGGTCACACCCTGCTCTCCATCAGATCGCTGTCCTTCCACTCACAACTGCCATCATGGGACGTGTTGTCAGAGAGCAAGTTCGTTTACCTCGTTGTCATTCAGCATGTAGAATATGGCTGCACACTTCATTAGCTCAACCTGTGAGCACTGGCCAGTCATTCAGTAAAAGCCTGCGACCTGCATTTGGGGTACATGGAGTGTCGCTCGTAAAATTGCTACTTCTGTAGTTCCCGAAGTGTATAGTCATAGAAGCATATTGAACCACTGTATTTATTCGGAACGTGTGAATAGCCATTATCATGGCATTTCCATCCAGAAACTCACTCGACTAGCGAAAAGCGTGTTTGGATTTATTGCATAACTAAACTCTCTTTCAAAAAGCTGCGATATTGGGTGCTGATAAGGGCTGGAAAGGACTGTTTTCTTAAAATGTCAGTTTTTGCCACAAAGGTGTTCGCACTGCTTCAGAAAACGTATTATATTGGCAGTTTAGTAGTCCAGAATGGGAAGCTGGACGAGCATTCACACAGTCGCCTGCGACTCGAAGGAAATTTTTTTCCTTCAGGTTTCAAGAATATCCGCAGCAGAGCTGTGAGGAACTTCTTCTGGAATAAGCGGAAGACGGAAGGTGGTAGGCAATGGCTTGAGAATGGGCAGATATAGCAATATGAAGCGCAGAGACGAAGACAGCTCATATTCGCCTTTTGCTCAAAATCGCATTCAAAAGGCGTGCATTCATTTGTTTCTGCCTGTGCAACATCTTCGGCTGGGAAAAATTTCTTTTCGATCAGCGCTTATCCTAAGCAAGACGTGATATAGTGAAGCAAGTCTTCGTAACACTGGAGCATGTTATTCTTCAAAATAGCGCTACCACAGTGAAGTAAAATAGTCTGTAATTTGAACTGTAGCTTTCATTGTACAAACTTAATTATGAAAAGGCACGATTCCAAACTGAAGTAGAGGCTAAAACTGGAGTAGCCACTTACACAATTCGCCTCTCCTGACAGAAGGTCTTGACTAGAATGATCTAAAAAATTTCAAGGGAACATGGCGCCGTGGGTCGCATAGTGACTGAAGAGCCATTTCTATACACGAAATCATTCTGCTCCGAAACTCGTTCTTAGATTCCATGCTGGAATCGGGATGAATACACGGGTGAATGAGATTGGTTGCTCTGGTGGCTCCGCATCTATCAAAAATACTTAGACAGCTCAAACTGAAAGACTGCTTCCTGGCAGGTGACACGGATGCGTTGTTTCTAGATGTTGCTTGAACTACTTTGCAAGTCAGTTTGATCGTAATCAAAAATTGATTGGTAATTACATTTAATCAAAGTTGACCGCTCAAAGACGATATTTGACAAAGTCTCATTAAAAAGGTTTCTTCTTCACATTGGAGAGGGAATTTACACCTGCGATCAAGTAACCATTAATGCTACCTTCGAGCAGAGGAGCACGCGGCGCAACCTTTGCTGAAGTTACTGCCTCGCCGCGCTCAAATCTATGTAATCAAACTTTCTTATAACTATTATTAACTTTTCATAACTATGACTATAATATTTAAAATGCGCACCTATGCTAGTGCGTTAATTTTGCCTTCGCACTCAACCGTAACCACTTCTTTTAATCTAAGCTGTTTTAGTTCAGTAGGTAAAGAATGTTCAATGCAGAACTACATAGTGTTGATGGAAGGGGCACAAATAACACACAACGGACATCTTTATTTGAGCTAGAAAGGCGGAATGCTTCTGTAAGCGAATGCAACCGACCAATGTTGTGCGTTCACGCGAAATTTACTTGAACAATTTCGCACTTAGAGAAAATTAAGATGTGAAACCGGAAGAAAGGTTCTGCTCTGCGCCTACAATTCATATTGGGCAAGTCGTTCAACTTCTACGTTGCGCTGCTACTTTGACCGCACGGTGGGTGCATGACATGGTCCGAGGTGCAGGCCATTGTAATACATCAGCAGTCCGCACCTGAACTTAAGATCGAAGGAACGTTGCCACGAGCGTGTGCTATAAGCCAGGGTTTCGCTTCTTCGCGAACTTCCTCGCACGAACAATATGCTTATGGGTTGTCGCTCTGATGGAGACAAAGGTGGGCATTGCAGGCAGCTTGTGCAATCTTGCTCGGCAACTGGGAGTCGGATGCCATGTGGCGGCCTCATCTCGATTTTGGTACAATGCGTCTTCGATGAGCTGCCAGCTGTTCATCTACAACGGATGCCAAGGAAATCAGAACAACTTCCCGTCTCTAGAGAGCTGTCTCTCAGTTTGCAACGGAGTAGAAGGTCTAACAATTTCGATCGGTTCTCGTGGGAAGGCGGACCCGTGCGCGTACAACAAGCTTCGCGATATGGCCCACCTGCTTCACCACGTTCTGCAGTTTTTTCCTCCGTCCACTCTGCGTCTACTGAGGAGAGCAAGTCGTTGCTTGTATGCGCAACGGCCCCCGCCCCTCAGGAACCGACTCATCACTCTGAGTTTTGTTTCTTCACGTGTCTTCATTTCAGCAGAAGTTCACTGCCCTCGAGGAGATGGTCTAAGGGAGGATGGCAGAACAAAGCGTTGCGCATTCAGTCGTCTTGAGAATGAGTGTCCGCCCGAGTACGAGTGTTTCTTTGACGGCTCCACCTACGGTTGCTGTCCTACTTCTGGTACTGCGCGTCATTCGAAACTCATTCACCAAGAGTTAAGTCCTAAGCGTTTCAGAGAGCATCTGCGTTCTGTCTTCCGACGCAGGCGAGCTTTGCGATCAGAAGAGAACACAACGTTGGTGAGCCTCATTGTTCGACGCATATAATTCTGTGCCAGTTCGATCCTCTCAGGCACTTCAACAAATCGTCAAATGCCTGCCGTCCATTTCTATTCCTCGGCTGCGGCGGCAATGCCAACAGCTTTCCTACCCGGCAAGCCTGCCGCGAGTATTGCTCGAGACCAGGTCAGTTCGCAGACATCCTGAGAATATCTTCATTCCATACAATTTGATCTTGTTCTTCACAAACAGAGGACGCTCAGAACAGGTATACCCTACGACACTAAAGAGAAGACGGATTAGATGCTTGCAAAGGGAATCGGAGTTGAATCAGACTTCTCTCAGCCCATCTGCCCCATAAGCGATTTACGTCAGCGTCCTGAAGAAATTCAATCGATAATATCAAACCGGTGCCGTTTGACTCACGGATGCTTCCTCAGCCAGCGTCCGCCGCCGGCTTCGCCGGCGCCGTACGCTGGACTGGTATAATAATTCTATATATAGTAATTTTTTCTTTTACTTCTCAATACGTGGTGTATTTCCTCCTGTTCGTATGGGCTGCGGGAATCTATTTCAAGCCATCACGCGCTATTGTCCCCCATTGGTAGCTATTTTTACAGTTTTTGACTTCAAATGCTACAAGTTGTACCCATGTGCCGAAGTTACGGTATCTACTCAGGGCGTCATGGCTGGCTTAAGCGGACAGGCTGGCTTCGTTGGCTACAGTCACACTTAAAGGCTTACTATAAAAGATCGTAAGGTATTCTGCCTTGTTCGTCTGACTGATCGACATTGGTCACTAGTAAACAAGCAGAAGTAAGCAAACACATTTCTAGGCTACCTAGAGGATGTCGTTTTAGCATCTAGCTTGCTCTCCTTAATTTTGGGGCATGACATCTTTATATGTGCTCTCGGAACCCAGATGGTTGGTTTTTGAGACTCCTACTTCAATGTATAACGTTGCCGCTTCAATCTTGTGTTGTTGCTTGTTTTTCTTTTCATCCTTTTTTTATGGTTGCACGACCTATTTATGCTTGTTTTTTGTTGTTCTCGCATAGAGTACGCGTCCTTGATACGTATTTCAATAAATTAATAAGTAAAAAATGAATACAGTTTGAACAAAAATGAACACCTGACTAATACGAGAGCATTTCTTGGACAGCTCCACAATAGACGTTTTGATGAAGGTTGTATTGTGGAGTCATTTGATGTAACCGCACTTTACACCAACGTCCAAAATAATGATGCCTTGCAAGCCTTATCAGAAATGCTTGACCGGTATCATGATAATATCAACACTTTTGGACTCAGTAAGGAATGCATCATGACTCTGGTCAAGGAATGCTTGAATTGTAATATTTTCAAATGGTCAGGTAGATATTATTCACAAACCAGAGGGCTGGCCATGGGCCAGCGATTGGCTCCTGTGCTTGCGGTATGCTTTATGAGCAAAATAGAGCAGCCGGTTCTAGATCGTCTTCCACTGATGTATTGCAGGTATATTGATGACTGTTTCATTATAACTTCAACACAATCCGAAATGGATGAGTGTTTCAATCTTCTAAATCATCAGTCGCAGTACATCAAGATGACGAGAGAAACCCCGAAAAACGGTTGGCTCCCCTATCTGAATGTACAGGTTAAATTATCCGGTGGCATGATCCGAGTGAAGTGGTAACGCAAAGAAAGTTCTAAGAACATCTTGGTCCACGCATCATCTGCGCATCCTAACGCAGTCAAACGCGCGGTGGTCAAGAATATGTTCAGAACTGCGAACGATGTATGCACTGGTGCTGAAGAACGACGAATCTGTGCAACTAGCATGTCAAATAGCTGCGCAGAATGGATACACGGTACCACATCACCACAGGGGATCCCACTCTGATCAGCGAGCTGTACCACGCCGAGATAAAGTACCCTTGTGTGTCCCTTTCATTTCCGATAACATCACTTCCGCTCTACAACGAAGCATAAGACGGGCCCAGTTGGAGGATGATGTTGTCTTAGCTAACATTCCAAACGACAGCATCAGACGCCAGCTGGTTCGAAATAGGCTTTACGACAGGGAGTGCGTAACGGAAAACTGTGTTGTATGTCCTTACGGGAAAGTAGGGGATTGCGCCAAAATTGGCGTTATCTATGAGCTTGAATGCCGGACATGCAGCCAGACATACATTGGGGAAACCGGAAGGGTACTTGCTATTCGTGTTAATGAACATCTAGCATGTAAAAGGCGGGGTATCTTAACGAATCCTCTGGGCAAGCATAAAGTGGAGGAACATGGCGGAAACGGCTTTGATGTGAAGTGCACGATTTTGACCATCGAGACAAATATTTCGTCTAGAAAAGCGCTGGAGGCGTTCTGGATTCTTTCACGAAATCCACGAATGAACAATCGAAATGAGTGTCCTTCGGTCACCGATGACTTACTGCCGTTTATTTCGCACTGTGAGTTATAGAGCGACCGGTGGTGACAAGGATGTGGTTAAGAATGACACTGGTATACACAGTATACATAGTGTAGAATGAACAGTATAGTGAGTCTCAGTCACCATCTGTCGACTAACTGCGGCAGCGGCGTCGCTCCGCACAAGCGGTGGATCAGCGGGTGAGTTTATCGTTCATGGGTTCGGGATTTCTTGCTATGCCTCAAGACGATATCCGAAAGGCTAGAGCCGATGAGGCGTTTGGTCGGATAGATAGCAACATCCGAATCCTCAAGCCACTTTTAGGCCTCCGAAGACGACGAACGGGTCGAAACGTTAGGCCGCTCAATAAATACTGGTCCACCTAACAACCTCGTTCGGCACAGAAGTAATCGAAACATCTGAGTAATGCCGAGGTTTTACGAAGAGAGAACTTGGAGAATACAGTTTGAGTTTGTACAGCTAACCGTAAGGCAGCGTTTTGCAGAAAAAAATTTAACATTTTAAAAATATTACTCAATTTACATAGGCATTTGAAAATTTTCATTTTTAACACGGTTGATGATACGGATTCATCGTTTAAAAAATCAACCGAAAGGCTAGAGTTTTAAGGAGCCACGTTCAAAAAAGTGAAAACGCATACATCACTGACCAGTACTGTATATCGGCAGTCACAGCGCGACCTGGCCTCGCGCCTGAGCGCCCGAAGTTTTGACACGAGGAGCTTGTGCGGACCGCATCCCGGAATTCCATCTCTTGGCTGATCCGACGCTCGAAAAATGTAGAACAAAGCCACGTATTTCCCAGCTGAGCGATGTGATTTGGCAGTTGCAGCTTCGATGGACCTACCGGAAGACAGCATACCTTGCTTTCCTAAAGTGAAAAACTGGTGAGGAAAAATACGACAAAGTTATCGTGGC
Organism: Heligmosomoides polygyrus polygyrus; assembly: GCA_947396885.1. Taxonomy (NCBI): domain Eukaryota; kingdom Metazoa; phylum Nematoda; class Chromadorea; order Rhabditida; family Heligmosomidae; genus Heligmosomoides; species Heligmosomoides polygyrus. The sequence goes on from OX377203.1 coordinate 39,120,949, forward strand.
ATGAGTGTCCTCACCACACCCCCAGAATCGTTGAATGGGATACGTGTAGCCTCGGTGTCAAGCGCCTCGAGCGAAAGTGTGCTCTAATCCGAGTTTCGCACTACAAATTCCAGTGCGTCTTTTCTTTAGTTTACTTAGCCCAACTCGTTCAGAGCTAGGATGTCCTAGCGGTGGGGACTACCACCGCCATCCAAGCGGGGAGCTTGTCGAATGCTCCTCCGCTCTCGATTGCCCGTCCAATTATGAGTGCTCGGAACCAGTAGGTCTTTAAAGACTATCTGACTTGTCGCTAGGGGTTTTGAAGAGTTAACCATCTTTCGCTCAGATTTTGACCCAAGGAAGAGAAGTACGCCTTTGCTGTCCCTCCCGGCAACACGTTTGCAGACAAAGTGCAGAGTACGGAGTTTGCGCCGTAGCTATCAAACGGTAAGTGCACGCAGTGCGTGGAATTTGCGCCCATGGAAGCGCAGTAAACTGTGCTCACCTTTGCTGTTTGTATTCGACTTAGCTTGAATCTTGGCATAGTTTTTTTGATGATAGAGAGTTGTTTGAAGCTACTCACAAGGACAGTTGCCCCAGCTCAACTTTGGCCTAATTTTTTCGGGGCAATAACCTTTTTGAGAGCCTAGATTATTCGAAAAACAGGAAACTGCTCGCTCAAGCATCATTTTTTTGCGGAAAGAATTAAGAAGGAAAGTGGACAAAAGCGGATTCCAAAAGCTACAAGTAACGCTAACCATTTCAATGGAAGTTAGGTACGTCCACTGGCTGCAGATGGATTAACGTAAGTGACTGGGCGAATAAAAATCGCGACGAGTTTTTTGAATGCACGATCTGGTCTCTTATATGAGTGCTGCTTTGTCGCGCTTTAAAAAATTCACTTCATTATTCTTACGAAAAATAGAAATTTTATTTAACTATTTAGTATTATTCATTCGGGCAGATAAACTAAAGATTTCTAAGAAAGTTATACCATCTTTTTGTTGAACCAAAAATTATTGTAACCAATTTTGAGAGTCTGTAGCTCAACCTAGGAGAAGCCCTTTTCGATTTGGAAGAGTTCGATTTGATTTCTAGTCTCAGGCTAGCTTGGAAGAGTGTCCAATTTGACCAGAAAAATGTTCAAGTCCACGTGAAAATGATATGTAATTGAGAGTATGGTTCATGGTTAAAAAAACGCTTATGGTTAAAAAGGGACTCATTCATTAGGCTCTTAGATTCTCTTTCGATGGAGTCACTCAACAATGTCGTGCCCTCGCCTACGCGGGCTGCCAAGGAAATTTGAACAATTTCCCATCGGCAGAAATCTGCCTCGGTTTCTGTCTAAGTGCAGGTCGGCTAGATTTCGACTATCCTCCCGCTCTTTAAATCGCACTGCGGGCCAGTAGTTTTGCAGCGTGCCCAACAGCGGAATCCGTATACATCTCTCCGTTGACGGGCTCTGCTCTGGACTGCTCGCTGTCGCCGTGCCCCGTGGGATACTCATGTGTGCCCGATGTCTGGAACTCAACGAAGATGGTGTGCTGCGGGACGACTAGTCGTGGTGGGTAGTCCGTACTTGATTAGAGAGGGCTTTGCGAATTACTCGGTTTCAGATGTGTGTCCCGACCGGTTTCTGCCGTTCGTCAACCAGCGGACACTGCTGCCGATGACGTGCCGCAGCAATCGGCAGGACGCCTGTCCTCGTGGATACCACTGTCTGCTGCACATGGAGCGGAGACGCTATTTCTGCTGTGGGGAAATCATAAGCAAAGGTATCACTGATGAGTGAAAGTCTCACTGTGGTGACACGTTCGATGAATTGCGCTTTCCAGGTTCGTGTCCGTTTGGAGCTCGTCTTATTCGCCTTCGAACTGGGGATCCTTCCGCATGCATTTTCGATGCGCAGTGCCCCGAAGGAGCGGAATGCCACCGGCCGGATCATGCTCGATCAGGAATGTGCTGCAGACCCGTCTATAATGGCCGACGAGAGCGCTTCGAAGCCGAGCCGCCTCTTAGAAGATCTGAGAGCCAAGTTAGCAATGCTGACTGCCCTCCTGGTTATGCCCTTACGCAGAGATCGTTGAGAAATGAACAGTGTTTGCGCCGCATGCCAAGTTCCTGTTCAACGAAAGGATCTGTTTGCGCCTTCTCTCGTTCCCAACAGAAGTGCGAGTTTGTATTTTAAAGGGACCGGTGCATGCGCTACACTGCTGCTTTAGGTTTACGTGCTGTCGGAAGAAGCCCCTCCAAATGGGTGGAGCTGAAGACTGTCCGTCTGAAGGAATGAAGCGTAAGCGCCATGTTTTGCGTTTCACCGTTTGAGTGCTGACTGGTACAAGTGCTGACTGTGTAATTGTCACTGACCTTGCAGACAGGGAGACAGTTCTCTGCTCTCCGGAGAAGTCCTGCCCTCCAGCCCAACAGTGTGTTCGGCGTCGTTCACAGCGAAACGGCTTCTGCTGCGCGATGCCCTACGAGCAGACTGGCTTCTATCCGCACGTATTGGATAGCAACTGTGAGAGAGAAGTTGACATCTATAGCCAATTCTGAGTTTCCGGTTGTGTGTTGCAGACTTTACAAAGCCTCCACGGGCTTCAGGGAGGGAACTTCCAGTTAATGACGCATGTCCCGGCTCCTTCCTATTACACTGAAGAGGAACATGATCTTGAGCAGCACCTATACTAGCAACTAGCAGTTCCAGAGTCACCTCTTGAAGGCTCCAGAATAATGTTTCCCGCAGGATGTTGTGCGGCGATGCCTATGACAGCACTACAGCATCTACAGTTAACGTCATCTTGCCTTTGAAGGCGAAAAAATGGTGGGCTTACCTAGTGTCGAAAATGTTTGGGAAAAGACTTTCAGCTAACCGCGCGACTTTTTAAGTTGTAAGTCCAATAGACGTTCTTCAACCTACTATTAGACGAGATTGAAGTCACCAATTTTTGAATGCGCTTTTTCAAATAAATTTGCGGGTGAATTCTTCAAGCAGATGATTTCAGAATGAAGCAGTATGAATCTTCCGAGATGAACACTGAATCCTGTGACACTGGTTGCTTAATTGATGACGAATCTTCCGAGATGAAGGTGGTAAATGCGCCAACATTAAATCTCAGGGTCCCAAAGGCTTAAACCTTTACGATTTTCCGGCCATTTTGGGCAAATTTTCCTTCTTCTTGGTTTCTGGGAAGCAAAATTTGTTGAAAAACAGAAAAAAATGCTGCACAGAAATTCTGAACAAACCTGTGGAATCCACTCGCCCCTACCCAAACCATATCACAAACTCATGACCTTTACTACAGGGTGCGTAAAAAGTATTGATGCGCTAAACGTAAACGGTAGAAATAACAGCACATCATAAAATTTAACAAGTTTATATACAAAATGTCAAATTGATATAGCAAACAGAATAGCATCACTTGTATCTTATACGGGCTTCTTTGCTGCGAATGCAGGGACGAAACGCCGAGGAAAGGCATCGACGGTGCGCCGAAAGTAGTCCACGGCGATTTCGTTCCGCTTTGCTACTTCTGCTTTGACCAGATCATCCTCCACTGACTTCATACTTTCGTGGGAAGTAGCGCAAGCCTCCTTCTCCAAAATTTCCCACGTAGAGTAATGCAGGGGATTCAAATGCGGTGTATAAGGATAAGGATAAAGGACGGCGTTATTGAATCCCCTTTGGGATGCGCCACGCATTCTACTTCTACGGGATGTCGTGGAGGCGAGTTGAATGCGTATTTGGCCATGCAATGACTTGCGGTGGCCAGCCGATGAACAAGTCAGCGCTTCATCCTTCCCAGACAAGTCTGGTACCAATTCACCGACCCCGGGGGATGGAAGGCTTGGCTGGCTTGGGCGGGAAATCCGAACCAGGAACCTCGTATCGGGTGCACGCGACAGTCGCGCCTACTCCGACTGCGCTCCACGCCCAAGTACGGTGTATACAGAGGTCATTCCCCTGCCGAAATGAGGTCCTTCAAGTTGGCGCGGCACCAGTCCTGAACAATCCTCGACTCTGTGCAGGAGTCTAATCCTGCTGAAAGATATACGGCTTACTGCCGAGATGGGATTCGAGCCAAGGAACCAGCTAGTTCTTTAGCACATCAATAAAGATTGTTCTTCTGATTTATCTTCACTCCTGTACGCACGAAAACGAGAGACACTTGTGATGAATGCACAAACCATGATACTGGCCGGATGCGCCTCCCTTGCAGCGAGTCTTTCGCCAGAATTAGTGCTTTGGAGGCCCTTGAAGAGTGTGTAACACTTCCACAAGTTGAATGGACAAAAGTATCCAGTAGAGTCACTGAAGGTCAAAGCATAGAACGAAAATGACGTGGACTACTTGCGGCGCACCGTCAATGCCTCTCCTCGACGTCATCGCCTCTGCATTCGCAGCAAAGAAGCCCATATAAAGTGCAAGTGATGTTATTCTGTTCGCTAGACCACTACTAACATTTTTTATATAAACATACTAAATTTTATTATGTGTTATTATTTGTAACGCTTACGCTTAGTGCGTCAATACGTTTTACGCACCCTGAACAGACGAAATCTTTTTCTGTATGGGGTATCCAGAATTGTAAGAAGGCTTAGCTTTTTGGTTCACATTGTGTAGCAGTTGTGCCATGCACTCACTCAGAAAATTGCGTTGGTTGCTTAATTGATGACGCAAGTGCTACTAGCATGGGGTGCCTCTGAAGCAATTTTTCGTCGATTATAATTTAACATTGCTGAATGCCTTGTTTAAAGCGCAGTCTCAATCACATAACCATAAGATAACTTACGAACGTTAACGTGCTACGAATCGAATTATTTTAGGTGTATCTTATTGTTTGGTTTTATTACATATAAATTCCCGACCGAGATCGATATTTCTCGACAAACGCTGTTCGCTGTTTTAGGACATAGGGGACAATGGATAAAGCCAAGGCCCTTGGCACGCCTCCTACTCATAATCATTTCCTCAAATCCCAATTGGAATCGAGAATACGATCATTTGCACTAGTTACATACAGTACCGGATGCGTCTTTTGAATAGACGCCGCAAAAGTCTTGTTGATAAAACTCGCCTAGAAGTCAACCATTTGAAAAACTAAGGGCATATTTGAGCTCAGGAGCTCGAGCTCTATCGTTTGGTATACATATTTCAAATGGAGGAGCCATGAAAATGTCTGAAATTGAAAACTCGCGCTCTATTGTGAAGGGCGGTCGCGGACGAGTTGTCGGTCGCAAACCGTCGAAAACCGTTGCATGCTCACAATTCCTCTAATTTGAAGTTTTTTGAAAAACGGTTGGCATAGTTCCATTTGTCTCCTCGAAGTGCTCTGAAACACAGCGATGTAGCTTATGATTGTTGGACAAAGTTACAGCGGTGCTCAAATGCAGGTTAGCCTTGTGTGACACGATTTTTTTCGAGTTCAGTCGACTACTGCGGGAAAAGACACGACGAGCTAGCGGCCTACGAATGCGTATATATGCAAACTGGTTAAGGTACTTTACGATGAAGTACCCACAACTCCCTAGCTGCCTAATCTGCCTTAGCTCCAGCTGCCATTTTAGAGCGGCGGAGGGCGGCGGTGAAGTTTCTTCCGCCCTTACTCGCCCACTTTTGAGTTTTCGACACTTGCATGAACGCCATTCTGTTCAATACGAAGAGCTCTATCGAAAAGTGTCACTCTCGACCAATTTCAGAAAAATCGATTTTTTGGCAATTTCCCATCTAGAACATGGGCGCCCTAGGCCGAGCCTACGCGGACGATGACGTCACCGAAAATCAATATTTTCAGAAGTGGCCAAATTTCCTCGTGCAAACTTCGTCCAAAATCATCTAGGGGTTAGTTGGGGCGCTGATTACGAATCCGACGTTCGTTTTTGAAAATTCCGCCGATTTTGGTAGATTATCTGTCGTTTGAAGGTGGTCGGATCAGGGTCACCGATCACCCTCATTATCGGTTTTCGATTACGTCATCGTCCTTAGGCCGTGGCCTAAAGGCCCTCGCCTTAGATTGTCAAAAAATCGTTATTGTCAAAAAACTGATACTCCCAGAGTTGGTCGAGATTGACACCTGGGCTGCACACAAATTCTGTGCGTTAAATTTTTTAACGAAATTTTTTAACGGAAAAATTTCGTTAAATTTCCCGTAAATCGTTAAATTTTGTTAAAAATACAGTTAGCTACAAACTACTATTTCAAGTGAAAAAATGAAGGAAAATGTCAATCGTTTAAACTTCAACAGGTTAAGAGCTAAAATTCAAGGAAGAGAGTATAAAAAACTGTCACACTAGCTGGAGAAAGACGGGTTTAAAAGATTCATTATCTTTCATCCAGCTAGGGTGACCATGGACTATTCTGACCCCATCATAGGGCTCTGAAGAAGTCGACAAAGCCGAAATGTAAGCCACAATAAGTCAGTGCAAACCTGCAATGTAAGATAAACAATTCAATATCAACAAAGCGTGGATAGCAAAATAAATAAGCCTTCAGCAACAACTTATCTACAGGGTGTGGAAGGAGAACAGGCACGGAATTACAATTCAAGATAACGGCACTTAGTGGGCTGGTTCCTGCATCTTACCGGCAAGGAATCTTAAAATGTGCGGAAAGGCAGAGTTTGTGAAAGAAATACACTGGACGCAACAGGGAGGCAAACCCTTACTCTTTAACTAGTCAGTCCAATCAAGGCACTCACCGGCGATCCTTCGTGCTCAGGGTCCTTTTGTCGAATAAATCGCAGTCGCTGTCGATGGCCGTCGAAGTCGAAACTTGAAGTCGATGTCCGTTCAAGTCGCCGTCGCTCTCGAAACTCGCAGTCGAAACTTGAAGAATTTCTCGGGCCCATTTCAAAATTCTCGCTGAGCCGCCGCGCGGGCTCATTCCAGTCGGGACCCGCTCCATCCTCGAGTGTCCGCTCCTTCAATTTTTGGGTTGGAGCAACCTTGCTCCTGTTGCCTGGGTGTCCGGTGCCGCTCCCCTTTTTTTTTTCTTTTTAGTTTAGTTAATTAACTAACAGAACAGTGTTATTGTGTCACGCTAGTCTTGACACTCCCGCCTACGCATGTGGTTCGGTCTCAATGACGAGCTGGTGCTCGCATCAAGACTTCCTCGTAGTGCTTCCTCTCCTCGGGCAGCGTGCACAAAGCAGTATTGTGCGATTTACCTCCACAGTAATAGCAGCTTTCTGGCTGGCGACACTCCCCCCTCGGGCACCGCAGCAAGCATTTGAGACAATATCCGCGTCTCTCGACGACTGCCCTTCGGTCTTCTGTCTGGGAGTAGATCGGGCACGCGTCAGCTGAATGAGTTCCCTCAGCCCTTCAGAACCTGCACCGGATTATGAAGCCGTCTCTGTAGAGGGTGCATGGAGCGTCGCCGATCCTCCTTTCTGGGCATTCGGCCAGCGACTGTAGCTGAGACGCGGCCAGTCGCACTTCGAAGGTGTCCCGCTTCCTCTTGGGAAGCGGCTCTCCCTCTGTCGGTTCATGCCTACTTGTTGCCGGTTGACCAGCTGCCAATATCAGCTCCTCCTCTTCTTCTTCTTCTCCATACGCCTGATCCGTCAGGGCCGCCAGCATATACTCAGTCCTCATCTGGTAGACCGTTAACTTCTTCTCAATCCGGTCCTACCGGTCCTCAGTCTGCTCCCTTAGTCCTTCCAGGAGCACTTGCTGGCGGATTCCGATGTTTTCGACTAGCTTTAGAAGCCTTACGCTGAGGTTCGCGAAGTCGTTGCGGCTTAACGGTGCGACCTCCTCCTTCTCTTCAGCTTCTTGCCCTTTGGGCTCATCCGTGGGCGGCTTGTTGGCCTCGTCTGCTTCTTCAGCTCCTTGCCCCTGGGGCTCATCCTTAGGCGACTCGTCTTCTTCTTCAATTTCTTTGCCCTGGTCGGACTCGCCTGCGGATTCCTCTTCTATCTCCCCTTCCTCATAATCTCCAAGGTCTAGCAGGTCTTCCTCTTGCTCATCGTCCGACACGGGGACGCATTTCTTCAGAACTTCGTCAGCCATCCTGAAAGAAGTTGAGGATGTTCTTACATTAAGATCAGCACTACTAGCTACAGATTTTAGATCATCAGCAGTTCCAGCTACGGTTTTTTGGCACAAATTTTCTCATTTTCTTCTATAATTTCTTCTATAATTTGCAGCTGGTAAGCTTCGTATTCAGCTTCGTCGAAAGGATATCTAGGATTTCTTTGAGGACGAGGATTGTAAGCTTGATCTTGACGCTCAGAGACTTCTCTCCTACGCCCCGGGACTTCTCTCTCCAGTGTTTCTTCTTCGAGTAAAGTGTCTTCTGACCGTTGTCCCGTTTCTCGTTGGATCTCGAGGGGGATTAAGAGGTTCGGTGGTCTTCTTATGGTACCTCCTCCTCCGATCCAAAGCTCTACTTCTCTTATTTGACCATCCTCGGACCTCACGACATCCAAGATCCTTCCCAGCTTCCACGAGTTTCGTGGGAGTATCGAGCTTGATACGAGCACGACCTCCCCCGGGCTTGGAGTTTTGGCGGACCTCCTTCCTTCCTGCAGGTTCTTATTGTGGTATTCTCGTAATTCTTTGAGGTAATAGTCCTGCCATGCAGCCCAAAACTTGTCAACTCTCTGAGCTGAGTCTTTCAAGGCTTCATTTGCCTGAGACTTGTTTCTCAATTTGGAAGCTTCTTGTGTGGTGAGATAGTTGGTGTCTTCTTGAGGATCACAGGAGCTGGAAATGATCATGTCCTTCTGGGTGAAGTCTATAGGACGGATTATTACTGCACTGTCCAGTTCTGAGTCCTGATATGTCAATGGTCGCGAATTCAGAGATGCTTCTATCTCTGTCAGTAGCGTCCGAAGCTCTTCTTCTTCCAATATTGACGTTCTAAGCACCTTTTGAAGGGACCTCTTTATGGATTGTATTAGTCTCTCATAGAATCCGCCTTGCCAAGGTGCAAATGGCGTGATATTTCTTCACTCGATTTCTTCGCTCGAAGCGAAACTTATGATTTCTTCTGGAGGTTCCCTGACTTCGGAGCCATTTTGCGCTGGTAGTCCCGTACTTTCGTTCAAAACTTCGGCTCCTAATAAGAAGGTGGGAGCGTTGTCGCTGGTTACTGACTTCGAGACTCCTCTTCTAGCTATGAATCGTCTCATAGCGTTTATGAACGACGCCGTGGTATTGTTTTTTACGAGTTCCAAGTGAATGAGACGTGTCGAGGTACACGTCATTATGCAACTATAGCACTTCTTCGGCGCTCCTTCTTCTTTTATCCATAGTGGGCCATAGTAGTCGAGCCCTATGTGTTCAAACGGCCTTGTTCTGACTACTCTTCTCTCAGGTAATTCAGCTGTATCTGGATACCGGTATGGAAGATTGTTGAATCGTTGACAGTTTACACAAGTACGGATGAACTTCTTCACTTGTTGACGTAGTTTCGGTATCCAATATCGGTTTCTGACGTTACTCATTGTGTGTGCTATGCTACAATGGAGATGACTATGGGCTTCTTCGATTAATAGTTGAGCCATCCTGGTGTTGGGTGTTATCAGCACTGGTGTTTTGGCTTCTTGCTGCAGCGTGCTGTTCTTCAGTCTTCCATAGCACCTTAGCAGATGATCTCTGTCGTCTTCTTTCACGTTGAGATTTTTCAGCCTTTTCAATAAGTCTTCTGTGACCTCTTCTTGTTGATGGATCCGGAGTAGAAAGTTCCTTGCTGTCGACATTTCTTGACTGGAAGGAATTAGGTTTCTTGAAATCGTTACTTTGTGGATTTCCGGATATTTCTTGAGTATTTCAATCTTTCTCTCCTCCTTGAGTCTTGAAGTTACCTTCCGCAAGAATCTGAGCACGTAAGTAGTCACTCGAACCAGTTTCTTCATGGAGCTCCACCGGTTCCAGTCGGTTAACGTCGGCTGACGATCTCCTCTTGTTAGCAGAACTGGGTGCTCGTCTTCTGGATCCTTTAATGTGAAGAACTGGGTTTCTTTGGGCCATTCTTCCGGTTTCTTTGCGATGAAATTTGGCCCCTCCCACCAAATGTGGTCTGCCAACTCTTCTTTCGATAGTCCTCTCGTTGCACAGTCGGCTGGATTTTCTAGAGTGTTAACGTAGCCGAATAGTACTTCTATTTTTTGCTGCTGGAACTGCTGGACTATCTTCTTTATTTCTTTTAATCTGTTAGTGACTTAAATACCTGGATCCTTTTTCTCGTTTCTTTTCAACAGCCAGCTAAGCACGATTTCCGAGTCTGAAAGCAAGCTAACTTCACTGATATGAATAGTATCAGCCAATTCTTGAAATATAGTAAGACATAACCTAGCAGCAATTGTAATTGCATTTAGTTCTAGCTTTGGAATAGTATGATTGACTTTAATAGACGGCAATTTAGATTTAGCAGTCAACAACGCTTGTTCATTTTCGCTAGAAGCTGAACCTTTTATGGCATTCCATTCTTCTTGATCGTTTGGGGCGAGTTTGTCGTCCCATCCGTATTCTTTTTTCCAGAGCTTTTGGAAGAATACTTTGCATTTTATCATAAGTGGTGACAACTAGCCCATCGGATCATAGACCGATGCAAGTTGGTGTAGTACACTTCTCTTAGTAATCCTTCGGACGTCAGGAAGGGCGCAAGAGATGACTAATATATCATCAGCAGTGTCCCATCTGATTCCTAGGACCTTTGGTTTCTCTTCTTTGGAGCGGTCTTCTGGTGCCACACGTTGGATGAGCTTCTTGTCGTTTGACGAGAACTCTCTGAGATTCATCTTCAGCTCGCCAAAAATTCTTTTAGAGTTCCTGTACTTCTCCAGGCCTTCTTCCACTGTTTCGGCAGCTAGGAACATATTATCCACGTAGAGATTGGAATTGATTTCTTTTGCCAGTGACGTGTTCTCTTCACTCTCCAAATGGAAGCGGATAGTAGCTGACAAGAGAAATGGGGACACATTTGCCGAAGGTGACTCTTGTAAATCGGTAGACGACCACGTTGTTCCCTTCTGGTGGGCGGCGTATGTCCCTCAGCCATAGACATCTGGTCGTATCTTTGTCCGCTTTATGAAGTCTCACTTGGAGAAAGGCCTTCTCCACATCGGAGATTATGGCGATAGAGCCAGTTCTGAATCGCAGCATCATACCAAACAGTTTTGGTAGGATCAGCGGGCCTTGATGGAGAACGTCATTCAACGAAGGCTTCCCGGAGTAGTGAGCTGAAGCATCAAAAACTATCCGAATCTTGGTCGTTGTTTTCGATGGCGTCAGAACCGCTTGATGGGATAGATAGTGTAGTGTATTCTTCGTTTGCATTTCCTCTGGAGGCACTTCTTCGAGTATTCCCTTTTGGATTTCGTCTTTGAAGACTTCGTCGTACTTTTCCATCATCGTCGGGTTTCCTTTGTAACGGTTATCTGTGCCTCTGAGCCTGGCTAGGGCTATCTTGTAATTGTCAGGAAGCGGTTCATGCTGCTCCTTCCACGGTAGCCTCACATAATATCCGTCGCTTCTTTTGACGGTGCTGTCGCAGAAGTTGCGCCAGATTTCTTCATCGCATCTCTGCTTCTCCGTCTTTTCTGGACCTGGGTATTCGTTTGTGCCCACTGAGTCCATCTTCCAGTATGTGTCCCACAACTCGGCTTCTTCGCTGAGGTTGGAGGTACACATAACTTGTCGTTCTTTGGTCGAGTTGTTCTGGCTATTCTGGCTTACTGACAACATATATCCGAATAGTGTGGATATGGCGTAAATGCCCGACGGTAGCTTCAGCTTTAAACCGTTGACGAAGTCCCATAAAAGGTCGCAACCCAATAGTATCCGGGGTTGTGATTCTTCAGTGTCTTCTTCTCTGAGGTCTAGGCCTCTTTCCCTTATAAAGAGCCAGTCGTCTTCACTTAATATGGGCCTTTTGACCTTGCTGGCAATGGTCTTGCTGCCGTGGAGACGTAGCTCATGTATCTTTCCCAGTTTGTCTTCGAGTAGTACTTGAGTGACTGGGTATTGTATTTCTTCGACAGCCGTTTGGCCGAAGGTCTTTATTTTCAACTTGCTCTTTCTACAACTGGGAGGTTGAGGTCCTTAATTATCTGTGTGTCGATGAATGACAGCTCGGATCCTGTGTCCAGTAGTATACGGACATCCATATCCTTTTCGGCTCCCAGTATCTTCGCCATTCCTGTGAGGAGGGTTGTTCTTTTCTTCTCCTCATGGCTTCCTGTGACATGGCACACTTCTTCTCTCTCCTCTGGATCGGATTCTGTTCCGGACCTTTCGTCTTCCTCGACTTCATTAACCATCGCCCGATTTGGATGGGCTCTAGGTCTGTTTTCTCGACGTGCCATCGTCGCTTCTCTTGAGTGTGGGGATCTTTGACTACTGTTAATAGCACTTGGCTGTGGCCTTGATCCGTTATCTACATGCTCTTTTGTTTCTTCCTGTTGCTGTCTTCCTTTACATGTGGACGGATGGACGTTTCCTTCCACATTTGAAACAGCTAGGACCTTTGCATTCTTTTGCAAGGTGGATCAGCTTTCCACAATTGTGGCATAGTTTATTCCTGGTCAAGAACAGCAGTCGCTCTTCGAATGGCACCGCCCGACATTGATAAGACTCGTGGTTGGTACGGTGACAATAGATACATCCCTTCTACTAGGCATGCTGGACGGTCCTTCCTTCTTATAGTTTGTCTTCCGACGAGTTGGATTTTCCTCCTTATTAATTGCTTGCGCGTGTAGCGCAGTCGGAGGAGGCGCGACTGTCGCGTGCACCCGATACCAGGTTCTTGGTTCGGATTTCCCGCCCAGGCCAACCAAGCCTTCCATCCCTCCGGGGTCGGTGAATTGGTACCAGACTTGTCTGGGAAGGATAAAGCGCTGACTTGTTCATCGGCTGGCCACCGCAAGTCATTGTATGGCCAAATACGCATTCATGTCGCCTCCACGACATCCCGTAGAAGTAGAATGCGCTGGCGCATCCCAGAAGGGATTGAGTAACGCCGTCCTTTATCCTTTAATTGCTTGCCGCGACCGCACTATGTACTCCTGCCTACTTATGATTTTTTTAAGATGTTCTTGGAATTTGTTCCAATTCCATTCGTCCAATGACTGCAGCTTTGCGCGCTTTGCTAGCGCTTTCTCTTGAACCTCGTGGCGTCGAATTTCCTGAATATTGTACATAATAGCCACCTGTGGTTGACGTTTTGTCCTTTGTGTTGTGAGCTGCATCATCGTCGCAGACAGGTCATCCAGGAGTTTTGTCTGTACGGATGTTGTTGTATCCTTCGCATGAGCTTCTTCTACTTTCCTATACAACTATTCGATAGCCATTTCTTCTCTGGCGTATTCCTTCTTCAGCCACTGGACGGCCACTTCGTAGTTTTCCTCTCGGAGTTGGAATCCTTTGAGGACTTCTTTGGCATCCCCGGCAAGCGTACTCAACAGGTAGGTAAACTTCCGTAAAGGTGGAAGTTCCTGCTCATGGACTATGGAACTAAATAGTCCCCATTAGGTGTCCCATTCTTCGAGCTTGCCGGCGAATGTCGGTATCTGAATTTGTGGCAATGCCGGAGGCGGTTCGGTTATCGACCATCTTCTTCGACTTCTTGGTTCGTCTTCCCTTTCCTCGGTCGTTCTGAATTTTCCTTTCCTTTTGTATTTTCTTCTTCTAGGCTTCTTTGCAATTCGACCCTCATTTCTTCCATCGCCACAATTAGTTCTTCGACATCTCCAGCAATGTCCCATGTGCTGGCGATGTAGTCTTCGCAGGTCCTTAGTACGGTCGTCTTCATTTCATCAGGTAGGCTGTCGAACTCCTTCGCCATTTTCTGGACTGCGGCTCCCACCACTTCCTTTTCTTCTTTTAAGGTTGCTATTTTAAGCGCTAGTTTGTGGTGTTTTTATCCGCGTGCCCTGTGCTTCCTTTTCGCCCTCTATGGGCGCTTGCATTTCCTTCTTGGCAGCTTCGAATAGCTTGCCAAGATAGTTTCTCGCCTTAGTTAGGCGAGCGTTCGCCGACCGAATAGATAGAGACATTATCGATTGATTTACTTGCTTTTAGAAGCCAGAAGTTTTATTTGGAAAGACGAAGTACACTTAAAATAGCTAAAGTTGATTAATGACTAGGAATAGTAGACAGACACGACAATAAAATAGAATTCCTTTGAGTTTCCTTTAAACAAAAACAAATTGGGTTTTGGACTTCTTCTATGTTCTTATTATTTCCCTGGTTTCCTTCCTGCCGTCCTTATTTTTCTTCTTAAATTTCTTCTTAGAATCCTTGGTCTTCTTTTTCCTCCCTCCTGGCGGCCTTCTCTAATTGTTCCTTCTTAAAAACTTCTTAACGGCCGTAGTAGCCGATGCACCATGTGAGAGAAATACACTGGACGCAACAGGGAGGCAAACCCCTACTCTTTAACTAGTCAGTCCAATCAAGGCACTCACCGGCGAACCTTCGTGCTCGGTGTCGATCGTCCTTTTGTCGAATAAATCGCAGTCGCTGTCGATGGCCGTCGAAGTCGAAACTTGAAGTCGATGTCCGTTCAAATCGCCATCGCTCTCGAAACTCGCAGTCGAAACTTGAAGAATTTCTCGGGCCCATTTCAAAATTCTCGCTGAGCCGCTGCGCGGGCTCATTCCAGTCGGGACCCGCTCCTTCCTCGAGTGTCCGCTCCTTCAATTTTTGGGCTGGAGCAACCTTGCTCCTGTTGCCTTGGTGTCCGGTGCCGCTCCCCTTTTTTTCTTTTTAGTTTAGTTAATTAACTAACAGAACAGTGTTATTCTGTCACGCTAGTCGTGACAGAGTTCCACTTCTTTGTTCTTTGCGAAACAGTTTTGTGTGACTGTTCTACGAGGATATACAACCTCAATGCGGACACCAGCCCAGTAGGTACAGAAATATTTAATAAAAATAGCTAGGTGACGGTGAACTATTCTGAACACATCATAAGGCAATTAAAAGCCTATCAGTGGAATGTGAGCACGTTGTCGAACGCACAATTTTCGCGTACCTGACCGATGCGTGGGAACAATCCAATTTTTGCAACGTTGGGACCGTGACACGGCACGTGTCACACGATCCCACACTGCCGAAAAGGTGTGACACATCGTTAACGTTTTAAGGTAGAGAAAAAGTAGCTCTCCAAGTTTTTGTTTTTAGCGTTTTTCTAAAATCGTTTGAATTACACCCAGCGGTCGAAAACATTCTCTCCGACCGCTCCAGGTGGCGATGAAAAGTGTTCTAAGATAAGCAGAGCCAAGTGAGGATAGGCATATCGGGGAGGTTAGACCAGTATCTTTGTGGATTCGTTGAATGCTTGGGGGCTCGGCGGAGAAATTTCTAGCTCCAAAATGCATTATTTCCAGAAATTCAAATTCACCATGAACGATATGAGAATAGCATGAAAACACGAAAATTTTCTTGCTGATTTATATAGTTTTTCAGGAACAGTCCTATTTGGGAGGATGAGGCTTTAGTGAAGATTAAGGGTGAAAGTGAAGAGCTTATTGAGAAAAAAGTCCTTTAAAAATTCCGTTAAATTTCTAAGAATTTACGTTAAGTCGTTAAGCCAGATTTTAACGGAAAATGCCGCTAATTCGTTAAATTCCTCAAATCGTTAACCGTTAAATGTATCTCACTGATTGAAGCCGTTCAATAGAGCTTTTCGAGCCGAACAGAACGGTACCATTGTGAGTATCAAGAACTCAAATGTGGGCGAGAAAGGGTGAGAAAAACTTCACCGCTGCTGTCCGCCGATCTGAAACGGCAGATGGGGCTAAAGCAGGTTAGGCATCTGAGGAGCTGCGAGCATGCCATCGCAAAGTGCTTCCAGTCTCGTGCTCGCCCACGCATTTGTACGCCTTTAGCTCTCCTCGTCTTCCCGCAGTAGTCGTCTGAACACGGAAAAAATTGTGTCACATAAGGCTAACCTGCTTTTGCGCCCGTTGTAACTTTGTCCAACAATCATAAGCTACATCGCTGTGTTTCAAAGCACTTCTTGACCTTTCTACTGCTTACAAAATCCACAAGTTGCAGCTGGAAAGATTCGAACTTAATAGAGCTATTGCGCTCAGAACACGCCCGCAGGTGCAGTTTGCAAGTGGTCGCGCCGAGTCGATTGATAGGTTCGATCGTACATACATTGTGCACGGCGCATTCTCAGCATGATAGAGCAACAGCGACGTACGCCATGCTTGAGGTACTCCGAAAACATACAAGACCTGGGAAATAAGCTGCTCCAATCGCAAAGAGCCTGCTCCAGTCATTCGTTTTGGCCACCCACTGCGGAAATGCGGTGGTCTGGCAAAGTTGCTTGCACGTCTGTGTAGATCTCGAACAGAAGAACCGAACGGTATCGGCCGTTTCTCAAGTAACCGAAAATTGGAGGAATTGTGAGCACGCAACTGTTTCCGATGACCGACAACTCGTCCGCGACCGCATTTCGCAATGGAGCGTAAGTTTTCAATTTCGGCCATTTTCATGGCTCCATATGAACAATATATACCAAACGATACAGCTCGAGCTTCTGAACTCAAATATTTGCTTGGATTTCCAAATGGTTGGATTTAGGCGAGTTTTATCAAAAAGACGCAAAAACCGTAAAATCGAGGTTTTTGCGGCGTCTATTCAAAAGAATCTTGGCATGCCGTTTAACAATGGTGCAGGATGTTGAAAAGCTGTTGAGCCAAGATTGTTATGAGCGCTTTATTCGGCTTAGTTTCGGCGTAGCCGCCTTCTTCAGAGCCTGGAAAAGACAAACAGAGATTGAGAAATTACTCGTCAAAAGATCATTTCAAGCAACAGGAGTCTTGAAAGTAAATGTGAGAGGATGAAACGAATAGGGAGTAAGGCAACCCAATTATCCTTATGGAAACACTCGCAAAGTTGGTCACCCTCGGATGAAGAACGGAATGGGTGAACGAGCTCTCCTTTCATGTCAGCCCCACCAGGGTCAGTGGACCTCCGACTGGCGCCCTCCAGGGTCAAGCTCACAGATATCGGAAAATTGTTCGCTGGAATCTTGGACGCCATCCACAACGCCTCCAGGCTTTTGTGCGCCGGGTATCGAACTCACGCGCTAGGATCGTCGCCGCTGTCCCAACCGCTGCGCCACTACGACTTCACTCTCTGTGTTTCCCCAAAGGCGTGGAGACCTTGCATTTGTCCAGTCCATCCAAGTGCTCCTTCACTCTGACCCAAAGAGGCCTACCCGCTTCGCCGATGTATTGCTTGTTGCATTGACTACAAGTTATGAGGTACACCGCTCCCGAGACTCTACGGTCGCCTTCCCTATCGCACGGGCAGACCATACAGAAAGGAGTAGTACATGCACTGTCATAGAGACTGTGCATGTACTACTCCTTTCTAATAAGCTAATAAGCTGGGCTATCCCAACGAACCTTACGAGGTTGTCTATCTCGACCTTGCGATCACAGTCCCGCATTTAGTAGTTGAGTGCACCCGTGATTTAAAAAAAAACATTGAAAAGGAAGCTTTATTACATTCTTGAGCGCTACGTGTTCCAGCTGCTGAAGGTCGGCGATCTACTTAGGCATGTTGTGGGCCACATACCCATTTGACAAAGCAACGCGAGAAGCCGTTTCCATTGATGAAAACTTCAAAGCGTCATTGGAAAGTACTAATGCAGCTGTGCGGAATATGTCCTGAACAATGACCCTTTTAGTAGTGCGAGGATGTACGGGACGGAAGTGCACTATGATGTTATTTTTACTAGGTTTCAGGTACCACCTAGTTTGGAAGGTGCTCTGAGAGAGACGGACTTCAGCGTTTAGGAACCGCAGCCAGTGATTTCTCGGCTTCTCCCTTGTGAGCTTAATGTGCTCCGCCTGATGACTGAGCAAATCGAAACAAGTGTCCATTTCGTTTGGAGTGGGGCCTATGATGAAGCAATCACAATGTACCGATAGTACAGTAAGGGTCTGCTTTCCAGAACGGGTATCTCTATTCCTGCATGGTCTATCCGTACGGTAGGGAAGGCGACTGAAGAGTCTCGGAAGCGGTGTATCTCATAACTTGCAGTCAATGCAAGGTGGAATACATCGGTGAGACGTGCAGGCCCTTCTGGGTCTGAGTGAAGGAGCACGTGGATGGACTGGAGAAGTGCAAGGTCTCCACGCCTTTGGGGAACACACACTGCGAAGTCGTTGTGGCGTAGCGGTTGGGACAGCGGTGACGATCCTAGCGCGTGAATTCGATACCTCGGCGCAAAAGCCTGGAGGCGTTGTGGACGGCGTCCAAGATTGCCGCGGACAACAGGAGAAGGGAGCGGGTGGCTGTGACCCAGGAGCTGGCTCTATTTTCCGATATCTGTGAGCTTGACCCTGGATAGCGCCAGCCGGAGGACAGCTGAGGGGCTGACCCGAAGGGAAAGCTCATTCACCCAGTCGTTCTCTGCCCGGAGGTGACCATCAAGCCTTTCGGCTGTTTCCATAAGGTCAGTCGAGTTGCCTTATTCCCTATTCGATTCATTCTCTCATTTAACTTTCGAGGCTCCTGCAGCTTGAAATGATCTTTGGACGAGTGATTTCTCAAACTCTTTTTGACTTTCCTAGGCTCTGTAGAAGAGCTCAACACCTTCACACCAACCTGTACCACTGTTTTCTCTACTTGTTCTACTTTTATTCTAACAGCCGCGCCAGACCCTCTAGTTAATAAGCGTCAACAAGAGATTTGGGTTTTCAGACGCTTTTTTTCTTGCCGCCATAGAAATCAACCTCGACTTTCGGAAGCACGTTTGATTAGGAGCAGACAATGCCGAGTTCATACGAGTCTAAGCTAGTAGGTGAATGAAGTAATCCCAGCTGACTGTGTGATTTCGAGGACATGCACTGCGTGCGTTTAAGCCTCTAGGTTTTTGGAATCATTTTCATTTCTAGCCAAGCCCCTCCTGCAAGTAAACAACAATGATCCTGGCCTTCCAATATGAAGAACGATGAACCGATCGAGTTCACTAGCACAATTACCCCCATATATAATAGTTAACTAGAGTGATGTCCCTAAAAGTAAATAGAAATACAGTCCACTCTCGTTATAAAGCCTCCGGATAAGACGCAACTCCTGATTTAACGAAGATTTTTTCTGGAACCGGCAGCTTTCCTTTACACCAATACAAACCTATTCTGCTTAATACGCTTCGGATCTAAAAAGCACGGATCTGAAAAGAACTCTGCATTCAAAATGACTCTCGTGAACTCTGAAGTGAGCTCAATAATGATCTAGGCCTTGCACGGCGCTGAGCTCCGGTCCCACACAGACATCGAGGGCGAGCAAGATCCTGATTGAGTTTGTGATCGGACCTAACCATTTATTGCCTCGTTCAATGCTAAGAGCGACATCCTTGCGAAGACGTCCTCGAGATCGACGTTTTTGCGCGTGAATGGCCGGCAATTTTTGGAGTACATGAAGTGCAGCCGGTTCATTAGAAGCAATAGAAGCACCTTTAAGCAGGGAGAGTTCCTTTACGAGAAACGACGGGAAATGTCTGCTCTAACACAGTTTACTCAAAACAGTGCTTCACACATTTGTTTGAGGCCTAGATAATCTGGTATGGAGGCTATATGCTGTTACCGGATGTTTTGTTGCAGTCAAAAGTCTTGAACCAGGCGGGACTCTAGCCGGTACCTCGTGCCTCGGGCCTCTTATACCAAGAGCGCAGTACCGCTTGATCGCACACAACATCCTGATAACACTGTGAGTGCTGAGAGGCCATTGCAACGGGAATGTGGCAAATGTTGCGCGCCATAACACGGCGCTAGTGGTGTAATGGACTAACATCCTACCCAGAAAGCAGAGAGTGGGGCCTGTGTCAAACCTGCCCACACCCCAGGGTTCCTTCCCTTGCCCAGTCTGCTCTCCATAATCCAACCAAGGCTTTCGTTTTTCGTGCACGGAATATGTGCCCCATAAGTAGCCTCAGTTTTTCTGTTGTTCGCGTCCCACTTACCTCTGGTATTCGCTATACCTTCGCATGTTTGTCGTGCTAGGAGGTATTACAGAGAGTTGCTCTGAAAACAAGGGAGGCATTAATAATGCAAGGATGCTCTGCGCCTTCACACTTTCTTAGTGGTTACATATTTCGTCGCAAATTAGTTCGCCAATGTATGCGATTTTACACAGATCTGTTCATAGATGCGAGTAGAAAGGTCAGCTCCGGTAAGGACGCCGCTCCCGTTACACCGCAGATCTTCGCCGGTTCCATCAAATGCCTAATAACGCGAGGAGTCACCAATTTTTTGAATACAGACTTCGCAAGAGATTTGTTCACCTTATCCAACCGCCCTGATATTCGCATCTTTCAGACTGAAGTGTCCACCGAAGTACAGGATCAGAGGCGGAATTTGTATGGAAATGAGCGCTGCTGTTGGCATTGGACATTAGAAGATGTGTTGTACTACTGTTGTTGTAGATGCCTTCACGACTGTGCAATGAGCGGGATGTGATTAGTTCGATTTTCACCAATGTTGATTATGTGTGATGAACATATCTCTAGTTTCCTGAGGGAAGAACTGAGAGCTAGGACGGTCAGAGGGCACAACAATGGCAGCGTTTGCAGATAGTCGCTTCGTCCACTGTTAGGACGGAGTTCACTACAGCTGTGCTCTTGAGAAGTTTTATCGAATGAATTAATGAACGAATAAATTCGATGTCGAAAATTTTCGAAAATGAACGATCGAATTTATTCACTCATCAGTTTTTTCGAATGATCAAAAATCGAATAAACTTCATTTTTCGTTTATTGTTTGAAAATTTATTCAATATTCGAATAATTTTGAACTATTCGTCTCTCGAATAATGTTGAAATAGTCGATTTTTGAGTAATGAGGAATATGCTCCCTTTCGATGGTCGAATTCGAGCGATTACTCGAGTTTCAGAACCATTGATATTCGAATTCGAAGGAATATTCGAAAATCTAGAAATATCGAATATTCGACTACTCGAATAATTATTCGAATATATTTGTTCGAGCACAACTACACAATTCACCCATTTATATCGATTCATCCTTGCGCTTCACTCATGACGCTGAGTGATGGAGAAGCACTCACGGAATCGTGGAATGCTGCAGAACACAGCAGCATGCCTTGTAAAGGCGATTGCATGTGATGCTGACAACAGAGGAGGAGATCAAGGACACCGCAGTTGCCGTGTTCGCTTTAAGGTTGGATCGCGAATTCTGAAAGAGAAGTTAACACATTCACGACAACAAGAGCCATCGGTGGCTCATAACTTTTCGCGCAATTTTTTGTAGTGCTGCCTCGGTTTTTTATGGATGTTTTTTCTGTTCTCTAATTAATTGTGATAGGGGAATGTCCAACAGGAGTAAGCAAGAAAATCGTCGTTGCTTTCGTCAGATATATCGAATTAAAAAAAATTTACTAGGAAGGAGACCAATTCTACAATCAAATCAATTCAAGTCAGTATTTTTTGGGGAGGGGACGTTCTGCCTGAAAGCGGCGCGGGCAAAGACGCGAGACAGAGCCTGCGGAGCCAATTAGCGTCGACTCGCGCAGTGACACCCGCCGCTTCGCACTCAGCCAGGCAGCCCTCGCCGCGGAGGCGATGCTGACCCAGCCAATCACGGGAGCCTGTAAGCCGACCAGATTTGGTGTAACTACAATCGATAGAGGGATAGGAGGTCCAGGCGGCTTGCATTGGCAGTCCAGAAATTGGGATTGATCTGAACCCTAGCATCTCCTATGTTAGAATTTCGAGCTCTATCGAACGAGCCGAGGGGCGCGTGGAGCGCAGTTGGAGGAGACGCCGGCTGTCGCCTGCAGACGATACCAGGTTCCTGGTTCGGAAAGGCCAACCAAGCCTTCCATCCCGGGGTCGGTGAATTGGTACCAGACTTGTCTGGGAAGGGTAAAGCGCTGACTTGTTCATCGGCTGGCCACCGGAAGTAATTGTATGGCCAAATACGCATTCAACTCGCCTCCACGAGATCCCGTAGAAGTAGAATCCGTAGCGCATCCCAAAGGGAATTGAATAACGCCGCCCTTTACCCTTTTATCCTTTACCGAACGAGCCAGGAAAGAATCTTGCCTCAATACCCCTTACAACTGTTTTTTTCTCGCGCTTTTTAACTTTCGTTAAATATCAGTTTTTATTTTTACCAGAATTAACTATGAGGCATACTTCCAACTTAGTGATGTGAACTCTACCATCTCCTGTATTAGAATTTCGAGCTCTGTCAAATGATCCAGAAAAGAACCCAGCCTCAATAACCCTTAAATCGGCTTTTAGGCGTTGTTTATTTTCGTTAAATATCAGTGTTTATTTATATCAGTTAATTGTGAGGCCGCTTCCAGGCTGAAATTGTGCGAGGAATATAACTAGATAGACGAGAGACTTTCTAAGAGCACCCAAAGTGCTCAACCTTTTTGAAAACGACATTATGATCTTTCATTGCGTAGAGCATGTTCACAGTCTGAAATCGCCCAAAGAGTTCGATTTGATAGTCAGTGGATCTCCTAAGAACACCGAAGTACTCTAGTTTTCTCAAATCATTTCATGAGTGTTTCCTAAGTCGTTAATTGGTGGAGGAGACATTGGCTATGCAGGCTCATTGCGTGTGGAACGTGAGGTCAAAGTACTGCTAGAAGCCACAAATGACTGGACGAGCAATTTGAAGTATTGTGTGATGAAATTTATTCTCGGTGAACTTTAGATTCGATGAACCACCTATTCAATGTTCTTTTCGAAATATATGATGTGTGCATTATAAAGCTCCATGGAAAAAACAGTTACGAAACTCTAAAGAGATGCCATGTTCAAACTAACGTTTTAAACTTTGTTAAAAGATCTCTGGTCTATCTAATTGGAATCTTTGTGCAATTTTCGCCTGGAAGCAAGTCTCGCATTTATTCATGATATTTGTGAATAAAAACCGATATTTAGCGACAATTAAACAACGCCTGAAAAAATGCGCTTCAAGGGTTATTGAGGCTGGGTTCTTTTCTGGATCATTTGATAGAGCTTGAAGTTCTAGTACAGCAGATGGTAGGGTTTACATCAGTTGTATGGAAGCATGCCTCGCTATTAATCCTGGTATAAATAAAAACTGATATTTAACGAAAGTTTAGCAGCGCCTGAAAAAATTGTTGTAAGGGTTAATGAAGGCAAGATTCCTTCCCACCTCATTCGATAGAGCTCGAAATTCTGATATAGGAGATGGTAGGGTTCAGATCAACCCGAGTTTCTGGACTGTCATTGCAAGCCGTCTGAGCCTCCTATCCCTCTATCGATTGTAATCGCACCAAATCTGGTCGTCCCGTGAGCGCGAAGCGGCGGGTGTCACGGCGCGAGTCGACGCTAATTGGCTGCCCGCGCCGCTTTCAGGCAGAACGTCCCTCACCCTATTTTTTGCCCAAACTTTGCGCAAGGAGGTTATTTGGGTGCTGATCACGAATCTGTCATCCTTTTTCAAAATTTGGGCCGATTACGGTAGGTTGTAACCTACCGTAATCGGCCCAAATTAGGTACGGGTGAGTAAGGCTGTCGGAGTCATGGTCACCGATTTCGCCCAAATTTTGCCTAGGGGGGATTATTTGGGATGCTGATCACGAATCCGACATCCGTTTTAGGTGTTACGGTGGACTGGGGTAGATTATGGTAGGTACGGGTGACTAAGGCTGTCGGCGATCACTCGTACCTACCGTACTCTACAGTAATACCAAAATGGATACCAGACTCGTGATCAGCACCCTAAATAACCTCTCTGGTTGAAGTTTAATAGGAAAAAAGCACGAAAAACAAAGAAGTGGTCCGCGAGGGCGCATGAGCGCGCGTAGAAAGGCGCGCGCGCCCCTGGCGGCTTTCTGCCGCAAAACTGTCGTCACTGTGTTAATGTGACCAGATTAATAACAGCGGCACCTGTTATACAGCGATCTTTCAAAACAATTTTCGAGCAAGGTGTGGGCAAGTGCAGTTGAATCGCTCTGCGCGTTGAAGGTATAAAAGAGTGGAGAACGGAGGATTCGGAACAGTAGCAACACTCCGCTCTCGTTAAAATTGACAAGCAATGATTTATAAGACATCTATACAACATTAATAATGACCCAATATAATACGATTACATAGGAAATCTATATAGTATTTCACTGTAACGTGGAACTCCAGTACTTATTCAAAGCGATATTATTTAAATGCATTGCAAGATTTAAATAGAACCCCAAACAAGTGGCTTCAGTCAAGCAAGGAGCAGTAGCTATAGCAACACTTACCACACACAAAGCCACCGCATTCTCCGGGAGATGGGGCCTTGAAGTGAGCCTAAAAGTTTATCACCCGATTAGCAAACGCACGGCTTCGAGTTGGCTTCTATTTAAATAGAGGTAGTCTGAGTGAAGAAACATCTTGGGAATCACGACATGAGTGGGGAGAACAGCACTGAAACAAGCTGAAGCCAGAAAATGAGGAATTAGTTCAAGAAGCACTGCACCCGCTGGAAAAAACAGAACAACTAACGTAATAACCCATTTTACACTGGATGCAGTAAAGGTAAGGGGGGATGAAGCTCGGAATCCCACTGGAAATCCCACCTGAAGGAGTGTCCACTGAAGGAAGATCCGCATCATGAAGATGAGTAGCTCACATAGCTCCTTAACGGGACCACAAAGGATAAGATATGACATCAGATGGCTCAGAAAGACGGTGCGATGGAGGCAGTCCTAAAACGGAAAGGGAACTTCGAATGCTTCAACTACTCTGAAGGTCCATGAACGACTAGTACCGACTTGCTCTCTGGCATTCCTGGACCTGTACAGGGCTTGCAGTTGGTTACTCCAACCGAGGAAGCTCATAACATCTGATAATAGTTGTAAAGAACAATTGCATCCACGAAGGCTCGAAAGCTGCCATAAGAACTCCGGTGATGAGCGGAAACGTAGACGCAGGGGAGATGACTAAGGGTCGGTTCTGAGTCCAATCTTGGCTCCACAGCTCGAGCAGTTCTAATGGTTCTGAATCCATTTCTCTTCCTATTGACACTCCACTGCAAAGTATCTAGAGCTACACGAACGACATCAATCATGAGGCTGACAGAGAGGAGCTGCAGCTGCATTAGATAGCGGCATGCGGCTGAACTTAAAGAGCATCCAGTTGATCAGCTTTGAAAAGTGCATTGGACATATCCCGGACTGCATCAAGCAGTCGTCGAAAAGGTGGAGTTTCGATACCTTGGGAATGAGCTATTTGATGAGAGAGGTGTGCACCAAAAGGCTAGCCAACGAATAAACGCAGCTTAGCTGAAGCATATGGAGTCCATCGGAATACTCGTTGATCGGAAATGAGTCAGAAAACTCAAGGCGTGCTGTAGAACAGTAGTCAGGTTTGCCCTCCATAGTGAGTTCCACACTCTGGAAAAGGGACCGGACTGGCAGCTGCGCGCACCTGAAATGGGTGAGGAACGATGGTGCCAAGAGAGTGATGAACAGAACTCTGCTTACAGTGAGGGAGCAACACCTGTGTTGGCACGAACATCCTACTATATATAAAAGAGTAAGCGGTTGTGTCTGTCCTTCCGTCTCTCCGTCCGTCTGTCCGTCCGTCTGTCCATCTGGCCTTTCGTAAACGTCGAGTAGTAGCCATCCGGGTTCAGGTGAGGTGTCACGTGCGTCGTGTTGAGAGGGGCCAGAAGACGTGTCGCCGATGTCACGCAAAGGGCGTTCGAGTTCCGAACACGTGTCATCGGCGTCGTGAAAGCGAGCGTCCGAGTTCAAAAAGG
This sequence comes from Heligmosomoides polygyrus polygyrus, assembly GCA_947396885.1. Lineage (NCBI taxonomy): Eukaryota > Metazoa > Nematoda > Chromadorea > Rhabditida > Heligmosomidae > Heligmosomoides > Heligmosomoides polygyrus. The sequence continues at coordinate 39,146,637 of OX377203.1, forward strand.
GTGCCACCGACGTCGTTCAACAGGCGTCTGGATTCAGAAGGCCGATGTCGCGAAAGGCCTGTCCGGATTTAGGCGACGTGTCACCGATGTCGCACCAGGGGTTCCGGGTTCACACGACGTGTCAACGATGTTGCGCAAAGCACGTTCGTGTTATGAACACATGTCCCGACGTCGTTCATCAGGTGTCTGGATTCGGAAGGGATGTCACCAATGTCGCGAAAGGCCTTCCAGATTCAGACGACGTTTCACCGATGTGTTGAGAAGACATGTCACGGACGTCGTTCATCAGGTGCCTGGATTCAGAGGAGGTGTCACCAATGTCGCGAAAGGCCTTCAAGATTCCGACGACGTGTCAACGATGTCGCGCAAAACACGTCCGGCTTGAGAACACATGTCACCGACGTTGTTCAACAGGCGTCCGCGTTCAGAAGAGGTGTCACCGATGTCGCGCCAGGGGTTCCGCATTCACACGACGTGTTACCAGTGAAGGTGGGCCACTAATGGGGGACCGGTTAAGAATGGGGTCCAATAGGGACCGGCAAAGGGTTGACCAATAAAGGAGGGACCCAAGAAGGTGGAACCAGCAATGGGGGGGGGGGGCGGTGAGAGAGGGGTCCAGTGAAGAAGGGACCATTGAAGAAGGAAGGAAGGAGTCCAGTGAAGGGGATGGGTCAGGAAGGGACCAGTAATGGGGACCGGTGAAGGGAGGGGGGGGGGGGGAAGCGGGCCATTGAAGGGTAGACCGGAAAAGGGGGGAGGGGTCCAGTAAAGGGGGGACCGGTAGATGGTTGACCAGTGAAGAGGGAACCGGGTGAAGGGGGACCGGTAAGGAAGGGACCAGTAATGGGGATCAGTGAAAGGGGACCAGGTAAAGGGGGGACCGGTAAGGAAGGGACCAGTAATGGGGACCGGTGAAGTGGGGCAAGGGGTCCAGTAAAGTGGAGACCGGAAAAGTGTTGATGAATAAAAGGGGACCAGTGAGGGTGGGACCAGTAATGGGGATCGGTGAAGGATAGGGGGACCAGTGAAGGATAGGAGGAGCAGTGAAGAAGGGGCCAGTAAAGGGAGGTCCAGTGAAGGTGGGAGCAGTAGTAGGGGCAGACGAAGGAGGGGGGGGGGTGGGCAGAGAAGGGTGAACCGGAAAGGGCTGGCAATAAAATGGAACCAGTGAAGAGGTACCAGTAATGGGAGACCAGTGAGGGTGGGACCGGTGAGGGAGGGGAAGGGGTCCAGTGAAGGGGACCTCTAAAGGGTTGACTCATAAAGGGGAGAGCAGTGAAGGAGGGACAGTAATGGGGAGCGGTGAAGTGGGGAGGTCCAGTGAAGGGGGACCAATAAATGGAGTACCAGTGAATTAAAAGTCAAGATGGGACCAGTAAGGGAGCCAATGAAGGGAAGATATCTAAGGGGGTTCAATAAGGGGTCCTGTAAAAGAACCATTGAAGGAGGGGGGAGGACAAGTGAAGGAAAGTAGTGAAGGGGATCAGGGGGATCAGTGAAAGGGACCAATAAGGGGACCAGTATTTTCTCATTGTCGTCCAACGTGGCGTCAGAAGACGTGCTACAGACGTCGTACCACGTGTGTCGGGGTGCACAAGACGTGTCGTAGACGTCGTGACATATGCGTCCGGACTCAGTAAATGTGTCACATACGTTATCCACTGTGCATCCGGATCCAGAAGACGTGCCACAGATAAGGCTTTGCACAGCATCCGCGAGATTTTCAGCTGGCTTTTTAAAGGCTTCGTGTAACAACGAGTGTGTGCGTACTTGATTCTCACTTCCGTTTTCTGCCGGCACATGGGTAAGGGGGTATAGGTGGAGCGGGTGAGGGGGAGAGGTAGGGAGAATATAAGTAAAGGAATCGGAGTAATGTTATTCCCGTCAGACTGTGAACTGCATCGCCAATCGATTTCAGTTGTGTTTCCGCAGAATAAGCACTTCGGCGTAAGGCTCTCTATGTGTTCCTCGCCATGTATGTCACGAGTACTTCAGTGAATGAATCGCGGACGTGCGGTAGAGGGTGGGTAGGCCCCATAGGAGCAGTTTTGAAGATTCTGTCCTACCGTATCCCGCTATCACCATCACCACCTATACCTAAGTGAGGTATATATAAAAGAGTTTGTCCGTGGAGTGATAACCTAACCTAAGTGAGGTACGCCGCATCATCCACAGCGAGAGCGGTCGAGTGATCTAACCTAAGTGAGGTACGCCGCATCATACACAGCGAGAGGGGTGAGTGATCTAACCGAAGTGAGATACGCCGCATCATCCACAGCAAGGGTGGTCGAAGGATCTAACCTATGTGAGATATCACCACCTATCACCATCACCACCTATCATCACCATCACCTCACCACCTATATACAAAAGAGTTTGTCCGTGGAGTGATCTAACCTAGGTGAGGTACGTCGCATCATCCGCAGCGAGAGCGGTCGAGTGATCTAACCTAAGTGAGGTACGCCGCATCATCCACAGCGCGAGCAATATTTGCTATTGAACGTGGGATGTTGCTGCAGCAGAGGAAACACAGCCCTTTACTGCTTAACACAACAGCACCTACGCGCGTTTTTGAGCGTCCAGATTCAGAAGCCGACTTCGTGCCATTGGCATAAGAAGACTACTAAAGGGGTAAGGGTAGAAGGGGGACTTTGAGGGTGGAGAACCGACGGCGATAAGGAGGCAGCGACCAGGAGGAGCATCGTGATGGTCGATGGGGAGAGGAATGAAGCAGGCCAGGAGGTGGCACCAGGAAGAGTTTAGGCAATATGTAGGGATCATTAGGTAGTCAGGGGAGGGGGACAGTAAGGAGGAACAGCAAAGGGGATCCATTACCATTAAGAGAGACCGTATTTAGAGTATGTGACACCGATGTCCCACAATGCCGTCGTCGTGTCGTTAGCGTGGAAGGCCTACTTAATTGGGGTAGAATAGTAGGGAGGACCTGAGGGGGAAGGAGGAATATACCTTGAAGAAGGGACCTGGAGGCGGGTCTAGGACGGGGAACCAAGAAGAAGAGAGCCGTAAGAGAACTCATGCGGAGAAGAAGGAATCTGCCATATGCATAGCCTCTTCGTGCTCGACACAGCGGCGAGTGCGCCTTGATCTCCTCTCGGCCGCACCGACGGCTTTTTGACGGCTTTGCCGTAGCAATAACCTCTAATCATCAATTGTAGCTGACACCTTTGCCATGGTTTCTTCAGGAAGAACATCTTAACTACGTCGATTAGGGCAAGCTAGAAAAAAAAAGGAAAAAATGGGCGACATCCGCAAAAGCGCTTATTTGCCCAATATCGATTGATCGACAGTTCAAAAACGAACTTCAGATTCGTGTTCAGCGACCTCGATTACCCCTAGGCCTCAAGTTTCGTGCCGCTTGAACGTCATCCTCAAAAAATCGATAATATCGATCGATATCGATTGCCTCCCAAAACCCCTCCGGTCGATGATCATCTAAATGCCCAGGTACGGTTGCCGACGTGTTCGGCACGTCTACGGCTCGCCAGGCACGGTTGCTGACGTGCTCGGCACGTCTCCGGCTCGCCAGGCACGGTGGACCACATGTTTTGTACGTCTACGGCTCGCCATGCATGGTTGCCGACGTGTTCGGCACGTCTACGGCTCGCCATGCACGGTTGCCGACGTGTTCGTCAGGTCTACGGCTCGCCATGCAGGGTTGCCTACGTGTTCGGCACGTCTCCGGCTCGCCAGGCACGGTGGACCACATGTTTTGTACGTCTACGGCTCGCCATGCATGGTTGCCGACGTGTTCGGCACGTCTACGGCTCGCCATGCACGGTTGCCGACGTGTTCGGCAGGTCTACGGCATCGCCAGGCACGTCGATGTTCAACAATCGCTTCCAATACGCAGTGCCCCCACTCCATTTGTGACGGACGGAAACACGCACACACACTGTTCCTCTATATATAGTAGGATAGCAAAACCGGTTTTTTACTCTAATGAATGAGGAATGGCCTAAAGAGGACAAGAAGACGGCCGAGGTGTTCTATTCTCCGGGTTTGGGGGCGAAGCCCCCAACCAGACGTTTGGCGGTCATTAGGCCGCTGAACGTCTGGTTATCGATAATTTGAGTGATGCTATCGGTTTTCTCTCAGACCTAACCAATCGGGGTGGGAGTAGCGTGATTGTGTTGGTCGACGGGAGCGTTCATAGCAATTGGGGTGCTTCGATCAAGTAATCAATATCGATCGGTATTAACGATCCCCTGAACGTGACACTGAATTTCTCTCAGATGCATTGAAGGAAGGAAAATCAAGGGGAGACTGAAAATCCCACCATATATAAAGGAGGAAGACATGAGCCACTTTCTGTAGTGGTTCCTCAATTGCACGAATAAAGTCCCACCCTTCCCTTCCCCCAAGTTTTCGACTAACCAGGCTCTCGTATATAATTCTTCCAGTACGTCCCCTCAAAATTAGCGGCCAATGTCATTATCTGAAAGGCGCTCCTTTTGATTTGGAAATTGTTCTCTTTGATCTCAAGAGCATAATTACTTCGCGCGCTGGGTTACTAAGCTATTTCTACCTGCCCAGGTCCTCCAATTTTCAGGGATGAACCAGGACAGGCCAGCGAAGAAAGCTCGTCGGACCTACGCTCGGTTCGACAACGCTTTCAATCAAGTCTCGTCTCTAGATCTTCAATTTTCGGCAGTGCTTTGACCAGTTTCCGAACTACTATATTATTTATTTACCAGCCGTACGTCGGCCTAGCGGATGCCTACGACTGGTTGGGGGCTTCGCCCCAAACCCCGAGAATAGGACGCCATGGCCGCTACGGGTTTCCTATTCTTCCCTAGGCCTTCTGACCTTTATGTTAATCGAGATGGATCGATTGATCCGACGTCAGATTCGTGTTCAGCGACCTCGATTACCCCAGGGCCGAAGTTTCGCGCCACTTGAGCGCCATCCACAAAAAATCGATAATATCGATCGATATCGATTGGTCGACTTCAGATTCGTGTTCAGCGACCTACCCCCAGGGCCGCAGTTTCGTGCCGCCGACGTGTTCGGCACGTCTGCGGCTCGCCATGCACGGTTGCCGGCGTGTTTGGCACGACTACGGCTCGCCACACGGTTGCCGACGTGTTCGGCTGCCGCGCCCCATCTCAAGTGTGACGGACGGACAGTGTGACACACGCACGCACACACGCACACACACACACACACACACACACACACACACACACACACACACACACACACACACACACACACACACACACACACACACACACACACACACACACACACACACACACACACACACACACACACACACACACACACACACACACACACACACACACACACACACACACACACACACACACACACACACACACACACACACACACACACACACACACACACGCTTGCTGCTCTATATATAATAGGATTTGTTTATTTATTCATCACTAATTGTGCGCTCAGTACTAAGCGTTAAACACAAACATTAGAACACAACAACATTAATAATGGCAAACCATTAACCAAGCTGTACATCCGGAACAAAATCATGAATAAAACTCTAATAAAGAGAAAAAGAAAGCACGGACTGCGATTTGGAATTTTTTAGATAGCAGCAAATGTCATGTCCTAAGAGATTTCACGACCACTGTTTGTTTGTTTCTCCAAGAGTAGCCCTGCTTTGTTTTGTTATAATAATAGAATTTTTCTGTAAAAGCCTTTATATGCGGAGGAGGGTAGCATTTTTGCCTTAAGTCACCTTTTCCGAAATTCACCACACCTCGTGGCGTAAAGCGCGATGACTGGAGGAGACAGTCTGCATTCGAGATTAGGCTTGACGAGCTGCAGTGAGTTGTGAACACAACCCTAGACGAAGCAAGAGTGTTGCGGACGTTTTCCTGAGTGCTATATAGAGATGTGAGTGATACTCAGCAAGGCATCAATCATTCTGTAGGCACTGCCCACGTCCGATTTTTCATAAATCTTGGCATTGTTAGCACTGATGATATTAAGTTGACTGCAGCTGTTGACCAAGATTGGTATCGACCTTTATTCTGGCTAACGTTTCGGAGATGGCGCCTTCGTCAGAGCCTGGAAGAGTCGAAGTAACATTTGGAGACTATTCGCGCAAACACCATTTCATCTTACAGAAACTAATTCCTAAGGAAACGAGGAGACAATGAGCGATGTAGTAGGAACCAGCTACGTTAACCTTTACGGTGGAGGTTGAGATGATCCACCAGTCACCCTTAGCTGAAGGTGGGCTAACTCAGGTGGGTGGGCGAGCTTATATTTACGGACCACCTGCCCCGGGGACCCCCTTGAGCACGACCACGTAGGTCAAACCCGCAGAGGTCGACGAAGGGCGCCAGCTCTTGCGTCACCGCGATGCACTCCTCCTTGCGGTTGATTTTTGGATTTTGGGCAGCGCTTCGACTGTTCTGCGTGCCGAGATGTCGCGCTCACGCGCCAAGATCGTCACAGCCACCTCAACCATTGCGCCACCATGGCTTCGGACCCTGTGCTCTCCCAAAGGGGTCGACACTTTGGACCGCGACTCTTTCAGGCTCTGACGAAGGCAACATCGCCGAAGCGTTAGCTAGAATAAAGGTCGATACCAATCTTGGTCAACAGCTGCAGTCAACAACTTCATATCATTCAGTGGGCGTTTTTTTTGCGTGTTCGACTTCGACGATAGGGATGCTTCCCTACCCAGCGTTGGTTGGCGGCGAAGCTGGCAACGGACGCTGGGTAAGGAAACATCCCTAGCTTGGTTTGGGCTACGTTCCTAGCGTAGCCCGTCATACCCGAAACCGGCAAGCCTGGCGTGGCCCGCACGTCCAGCGTTAGCCGACGGACGCTGGTAACACAGAATCGCTTCGTCAAATCCAGCGGGCAGCGCGATGCACCCCGCTTCCCTTTAAGGGCTTCCCCGATGGGACGCTCCGATTCGGGGATGGAGGCGAGGCGTGTTGGAATGAAGCAGACATCGCAAATGGAGCGCGAAATTGTCGATGTGAAAGTGGTGCCGTCAGGCGAGAGCACACTCTAGCTTTACTTGTTTTTTGTTCACTGTTTGCATCATCGCTGCTCTTGCTCTTCAATGTTGAATTTGGTGTAATGGAGGCGTAACGCGGGACCACCTTCGCAGCTTCGTTGGAAGCTATGAAAAATCTGATACCATTAGTGCAAATCATTGCGCATCCCCCTTTTTAGGTCTGATGTTGTCGGGCAGAACAGTACGGATCTGAGCAATTAAGCATGACGCAGCGAAACAGAAACGGTCGTCGGAAAAGCGACCCTGCTCTTCCGTTCCGTCCAGCTCAGGAGAAGCTGTGAGCTCATTTCTTCTCTTTTGCCTTCTTTACCGGTAAGTATTTTTGGCAATTTTCATTGCAGAACCGTGGCAGCAGATCTTCCTTGGGGTCTTCCAAAAGTGGTTCCTGTGATAGCACTCGACTACAACCTTCCGACAGGCTCGTTCGCAGGGCAGTCAGTGCTATTAGACTTGTTCAGTCTTTTTGAGAGAAAGCTGCAAGCCGTTATAGAGGATGAACCAGTGGTGAGTGTTGGATTGCACAGTTTGCACCTGTTTAGCATTCAATTCCATAGTTGAATCTTTAAAATGCAAAGCGGACAAAGTTATGAAGCACTTTTTTGGTTGGCGAGCAACTTGCCTCCTATCGTCTTCGTCTCGCTGCAGGGGATGTGCGGATTTTCCGTTTTTGCGTACCTCTTGAACTTAAGAAGAAGGCAGACGAAGACAGACGACCGTGCATCGCCTCGTTCACGATTGTCTTTGTAAAGGTAGTAGGTCACTGTTCTGATGTGAAAAGAGTGACAACCAAATTGAATTCTAATTGGCTGAGAAACAAAGCCCAGATCAGGTACTATACCCGAAGAAATATTGACTGGTGGCTGCAAGACGTAAGCTAGCTCGCAATCGAGAGTGTACGTCTCAAAAGTGCATACACTGTTTAAAGCGAGTGGAAGCCGACGTCATGGCAGAAATTGCTCCGTTTACTCATTCACTCCATAGTCGACATAATGTGTAATTACTGCTTTTAGTTTTCCATAAATATGTCCAAAGCGGGGACAAAAAATACTTTGCCGTTAACGAAGCTTTGCAGCCAAAAGGTGTAATCCTTCTTCAAAAGGAAATAACAGTAACATATCTTTGTTGTGTACACGGTTGTACAGGTGCTTCCAAAAAATGTTCTATTGTGTATCAAGATTTCTTGGAATTATGAGAATGAGTAGTATCCTGTGTGCCCGCGCGTGTCATTGCGCTTTTTCACGAACAGCAACGTCTTCTTTTTGCTGTCTTATCATGGGAGAGCCGGTTGCTTTTGTATTATTTTTACGGCTTTCTTCTTGAATGCATTTGTGTGCTGATCCTTTGCTATCTCCTTTCGTGCATCGCGCACCTTCGAGAGCTTAAAAGCAGGAATTGAGTAGATTATCCTGCCATCGATGAGCAATGAAAACAGGAGATGCCTGTATTAGAAGTAGCTCATCTTCTCATTATCGGGCGAGGAAGATGTGTCACACCGCTGTGTTTTTAACACTAAATATTTGAACGAATGCTGCTCAATTTAGGAGAAACTTCTCAACAAGTCTCTGCAGCGTGGGGGAGATCCCTATTTTGACAATCTGTGCCACACACTTCATGGAATAAGCGAGCTATGTCTACCATCAGTTGTCAGTGCTTTGATAGGATGGCATCAGCGAATGGAACTCAAGATAAGCGAGAGCATAACCACAGGGTGAGAAGACAGACGTCGTGTTGTATTTCTCCACTACATCGGCCTAAACTTGTTGCTACTTTAGAAGCGACAGTCGCTTGCAGACGAAAAAGCTGCTTGCTGTGAACTATTTATTCTGTATTGTTCTAATAGAAATCTTGCCGCAGGTGTGTTTATTTCCTCTCGACGAAAAGCGCATGTGACTTTTCGCTTCGTCATTTTAGGTAGAATTTCACCTTTCCGCTTGCGAGCAGCAAGTCAGATATCTACTGGATAGCTCATTCCAGCAAGTGCAGTACAAAGATCCGTGAGTTTTTTTATATCTGTGCAGCTCGTCATTCTGAGAAACAGCTTAGGCGATACGTTTAAGCAATATGGACACAAAAAGTCTTACCTTATTGACATGTGAGTGGGTCATCTCTCTGGGCTCTCTTTAAGGAAAGTAATTTCTGTACTTCGCGGCAAAATTGAGGTGAATGAAAGGGAGAACGTGGATTTTCTTTTATGGCGAATAATATGCGAAGTAATTTCAGTGCCACCTTGGGACCTAATAATACCAACAGCCTCGTAGTTGCTGAAACATATGCAGAAGTGATTGGCGTTCTTTCGGAAACTCATTTCACTCAGATTCATAAGTAAGTTCTTGTTAATTCTGTGAGTTTCTTCTAGAGTTGAACTATATTGCATACCTCTTTAGGCAGTTTATGGGCATACTGACAGAATTGAAGAAAGATAGCTCAGCTACCGTCGCTCACAACTTGATTTCCCTCCTGATGGCTATGAAATTCGTGAAAATAAAGGTTTGTTGCTCCCTCTTGCTTGTCTCTTTGAGTCGGTTTTATAGACTTGGTTTTAAAAAGTGAGTCATGTTTCCCTTTCAGACGAATCAAGTGGATGACTTTGAGATGGGAATTAAATTCTTAGATGATCTCGGATCATTTCTGCTGGAGGTCAAAGATAAGGTTAATATCAGTTCCCTCCAGTGCTGTTTTCAGTGCTAAAAGATTATTGCAGGATGTGAAACACGCTGTCGCCGGTCTTCTGGTTGAAATCCTGCTACCAGTTGCAGCGGTAGAGTACAACTTTTCTTTTACTTATTGTTTCACTTGAGTCAGTTTCTCAAATGTTCTGAAATGATTTAGTCCAGGAGGTCACATGGTTTTTTTGTAGTTCTGAAGTTATACATATATTCTTCAAACAATCAGTCATTTGTGAAGCTCTAGGAGAAAATGATTTTTGTTCAGCAAATCAAGCGTGAGGCCAACATCCCAGCTCTCATTGCTTTCGTTGGCAAACTATATGGACCAACAAGCGAACTGGCCTCGAAGAAGCAGCACAAGCTTGTATGTTAATAGTTGTTTCCATTGTTTCCAATTATCCTACCATATATCTTTCTGTCAGGCTGCTTATCCATTGCTGACGTGTCTGCTTTGTGTCAGCCAGCGCCAGTTTTTCCTATCAAATTGGGTGCCGTTTCTTAACAACACTCTCGCCAACCTGAAGAATAGGGACTCACGAATCTCGAGGGTGGCACTGGAATCGCTCTACAGATTGTTATGGTTCGTCTTATTTAATTGACCGGTTGATTTCTTAAATGCTCTGCTTCATTAAACTGTATTTCAGGGTTTACATGATTCGCAATAACTGTGATGGTAATTCTGCGACACGCACAAGGCTGGAGTCAATTTGTGGAAGCTTGTTTCCGAAGGGTAATCGCGGAATCGTTCCAAGAGATGCACCTTTGAACATTTTCGTTAAAATTATCCACTTCATTGCCCAGCAGAAGCTGGACTTTGCCTTCAAAGTGAGTGATAACGCATTTCATTCCGTACTTCTTTGTCAGCATCACTTGGTCCATGCTTATTCACAGGATGTAATCTTCGATCTCCTGGCTTGTAATCGTTCCCAGAGGTCTCTCTATCCTGAGAGGATGAATATTGGTATTCGAGCCCTAATGGTCATCGCTGACGGTCTACAGCAAAAAGACGAACCGCCTGCAATGCCGAAGTCGATGGGTATGTGGACTTATGCACTTTGACTATTGAGGTGTACTCACACGTGAGTTCAGCCTGGACCAAGTGACGCTGATTGACTAGTGTACTCTGTGATAAGAAGTAGGAAGGGCTCAGTAAATTTTCGGGCGAAAATATACTGAGTCGTGCTCTCGCCTCTAGCAATGCACGGCGCTGACCACTGGCCCGTCACGCACGTGAAACGTATTCAAAAGGATGCCATTCGGCAGAGGTTCGATGCCGCTAGCTGGCGCGAAGCTCACCTGTAGTGGCACGGCTACTTTCTCTGCGAGAAAGAACTCAGCGTCCGTAAAATAGGTTTCAATAATCTCGGTGTAGCAGGAACGCGACGAGAGAGCGTCCGAAGCAGCGACGGTCTGATACGTTGCACACGGACCTGAAAGCAGCTGATGTTCACCCTGATCAAGCACTAGATCAGTTAAGATGGAACCAAAGCATTAGAAAAGCGCACCTCGTGACGAAGCGAGACAAATGAATGCTCCTGCAAACAGTAGGTATAGCTTTTATGTGTGTTCTGAAAGTAGCTTACAAGCCGCAACGACTGATAGACATCGATGCAAGTGCAACGAGAAGTGTTCACATGCTGTGCCGATATGTTTTAACATCCGAGCTTCTGCCCCAGGATGGTGTGTTGCTTCCGCTTCTTACCTGCGTCTATAGATTCAGCTGCTTCAGCGATGGTGTTCCGATTGCCTATTTATTTATTTATTTATTTATTTATTTCGTGGCGTGAATCACATCGGAAATGCACGCATAAAATAAGGTATAAACAAACGAACGGAACAAATAAACCCAACTACAAGGAATCAAAAACATGCAAGTGAGAACGGAATAACCTAAGAAAGTTTACTTCGAATGAGCAAATGCTTAAAATGAGAGACAGACATAGCAAGAAAATCTTCATTATCACCGATGAGAAGGTTTAGCTCCCTAAGGTATCTGTAAGTGAGGAAGTTAGACCTAACCTTCGACCTTGCAACCGCTGTATACAATCTGAGTCTACCTGCTCTGTTAATCGTAAGTGGTACTCCAAAAAACTCCACAGGATCTACAGACAGTTTCCTGGTGAGGATTTTGAACAACATAATTAGGTCTGCTCTTTTTCTTCTTCTGCTCAAACTGGGTATGCCGAGCAGCTGAGCCCGCGTGGAACCGTTAGGGATGTCTTCGTAACCCATTTTGTAGCACCTCATGAACAGCTTACGTGTGAAGTTATTCTGAACACTTTCGAGAAAGTCGGTGTCCTTTTTTTTGACAAGTGTTAAAAATAGAACTACCAAACTCCATAATTGGTCTCACGTAGCACTTATAGGCACGCAGGAGAGAACCCGGATCATCTGTTTTTAGTACCTTGAATAAATTGTAAGTCCGGAAGCTGGCCTTTTTTACAAGTAATTTGTAATGTAGGTCGAATCTGAGCTCGCTCGTTATAAGGAAGCCTAAGTCTCTAACATCAGAAACTTGCTTCAAGTTCACGCCATTGAGTCTGTAGAGTGGAGAGTAGGTTTGGTGCCTTGATTGTATTACAAGGCATTGCGTCTTTTCAGCAGCAAGTGGAAGATCCCAGTCTTCTGCCCACTCGCCAACGAAATTAATAGCAGCTTGAACCTCACGAGAGCTGCGGCTTTGTCCACTTTTTTGTAGATTTTCACGTCGTCAGCGTACATTTTGCACGTCACACCGAACCTAGAGACAGAATCAGGCAGCTCATAGGTATATAGGAGGAAAAGCAGCGGCGACAATACTCCTCCTTGAGGAACTCCACTAGTCGCCGAAAAAACCGAAGAGTAGCTACCCTCCACTCTAACCTGGTATGTTCTACCTAAAAGGAAACTCCTTATCCACGCTACAATCATCGGATGTATACCAACTGTTTTCATTTTGAATACTAATTTTTCTACAGGAACCTTACCGAAGGCCTTGGAAAAATCAAAGTAGATGACGTCCACTCGGTTTTTGCTTTCCAGAGCTTTGGTCCAGTCATTTAAGGAAGTAAGAACTGCAGTCTCAACCGAACGCTGCTTCAGGAATCCGAACTGTTCCTTAGAGATGATACTATGTTCTAACATGTGCTCCAAAATATGCTTTTTCAGGATTTTTTTCAAATGTTCTTGCAAAAATTGATGTTATACTTACGGGGTGATAATTTCCTGGGTCACTGAATGGAGGTTTTTTGGGGATAGGGGTAATAAACGCATGTCTCCATCTACGAGGAACATCGGCTGTCATATAGCTCATGTTGTAAATTTGTTCCAGAGCGTAGGCTATACAACCGACGACATTTTTAACAAAAAGTAGAGGAAGGAAGTCGGGTGAAATTGAAGAAGACTTAGGCCACTTGGATAAGACTTCAACAATTTCATCCTTATCAAACCATAGCGAAGGCCTCATCTGAGGAAAACTGGGTAGATTACCACCTTTAGTAGAGGTAGAGAAAGGACTAGTTCCTGAAGACTTTCTGAAAACTTTTTGAAATTCGTTTGCTAGCAGATTTGCTTTCTCAGGAGCCGACGATACTAAAGTACCGTCCCCATCTACTAGGTTTGGGATAGCTCTGTTTTCTCCAGAACGAGACTTGATATATCTATAGAAGGCCGATTTGTCTTTCGAATAGATATTTTTTCTTTCTACATAAAGATTGTATCGAGAAAACGCTTTATTCACCTTTTTTACTGAAGCAATCCTACTATGCCCAATCTCCATTGCCTGAGGTAGTGGCTGCGTTCCACAGAGAGTTCTGGCGGATTATCATTCTTCTAAGATACTCTGGAAGACGCATTTTTTGTGGATCGAGTTTCCTCTTAGGTACATATAGTTCAATGACGTGATGAAGGACATGCAGCAATAATTCATACATTTGATCGGCCGTGCTCACATTTCTAAAGCTACCTATCCAGTCAACATCGGCAAGATGTTCTCGTATTTTGTCATAGTCTGCTGCCTTGAAATCTCTAATCCACCGGACATTCCTGCACTGTGGCCCATTTTGTCCACGATTTTAAAAGATATTGTGGCATGGGCGCGTGTAGAGCAGTCGGAGGAGGCGCGACTGGCGCGTGCACCCGATACCAGGTTCCTGGTTCGGATTTCCCGCCCAGGCCAACCAAGCCTTCCATACCTCCGGGGTCGGTGAATTGGTACCAGACTTGTCTCGGAAGGATAGAGCGCTGACTTGTTCATCGGCTGGCCACCGCAAGTCATTGTATGGCCAAATACGCATTCATGTCGCCTCCACGACATCCCTTGAAGTAGAATGCGCTGGCGCATCCCACTAGGGATTGAGTAACGCCGTCCTTTATCCTTTATCCTTATTGTGGCATGATCACTGTTGCCTAAGGCCGGGGCATACTTCCATCGCCGCGATGCCATCGCGGCGCTCAGTTCATGGCCATTCCGCCGCACGCGGCCGAATAGTCAAAGAAAACCTCTGCAAAACTCGTCGCCACGATTCAATCGCGGCGACGGGAAGTATGCACGAGGCCTAACGGTGGGCCGACGTTTAAGTCGTGGACCAGATTAGTGGAGTTACATAGAACAAGATCTAATAAGGAGTTACCTCTAGTGGGCTTGTTCACCAGCTGTTGGAAATTGTGGGCATCAAACATATCCTGAAAAGATTTCAAAATATTGTCGATAAAGTCGGTTCCTATATTTGGCAAGTTGAAGTCCCCTAAAAGTACGCATGAAGCTCTACACACGCAGTAGTCGCTGATTGCTTTAATTAGGTTTACAGATTGCATTACACTACAAGAAGGAGCTCTATACACAGCAATGAAGCGGAGAACATTTGCACCTTCACCAATGTCACATATCAAGATTTCATAAGAATCCTTGACAGATTCATGAAAGATCATGTTATATGAGATGTGGCTCTTCAAAATCAAGGCAACGCCTCCGCCTTTTTTGTCCTTTCGATCACACCTAACGCCCTATTGAAGCATTGTATCTAGAAATGCACTATTCGATTGCACCTTCCCGGTTGCAGCCAAAGAAATTAATTTCAGCAGCGTTTATATACCATGCAATCTCAAAACGCCTTATCGTTAGCTGAAAAAATACATAGATTTGTTTTTTACCTTCTAAATATATTACAGGCATGTTTTTTATTGTTACAGATACACCTTACTTTCTGTTTTAGGTCCATCAGCCAGTGGTACAATGCAGCGATTAAAAAAGAAGACTTACATTACTCGTCCACTAACAGTTGATATTGCCAGATCAATTGGTCTTGATCAGTATTACATTCCTTGCCGCAAGGCATTTGATTCCATACTTCGGATTTTGGATACGCAGGTGAGTGTTGTTTTCTTCCTTAATTCCTCCCTTGATGGTGTTTTCTTTGCACTGATCTTCTCTGCTTCCTATTTAAATTGTGGAATTCTGCCTATTAGATTTCTATGTATACTAGATTGGAAAATTTAAGATCTCAGAAATGTATGTCATCCCCATTCCTTTCAAATTATCTAGTTCTCATGATGAAATGTTTAAAGGTACGGGATTTCTTTTGAATTCATGGACATAAAAATAGCGGCTGCTGAGAAGATATGCTTAATATTTGTGCTGAAGTTTTTTTGGAAAGCGCGAGAGAAAATACGTTTTTTTCGAATGTTTTCGTTTTCTTTTAAAAGGTTATCTATTTGCTTTTAGTTGACGTTAGAAACTAGTGGTAGTGTGAGAAAAGCATCGAAAGCTGGACGGAAATTCTCTGCGTTGTTGCAGTTCCCTGTTCATGGTAGTCAACTGTAGAGAAACTCGAATTTATTAAGCCTTGAACTGGTTCTTTATCCGTTTCTCTCTTTGTGGGTCTCTGGATGTACTTCACCTTACTTTATTCTGGACGTGGCTTCGAGACTGCTTATGAAACAACATAAGAAACGCAGACGTCCGCATAAGAGAACCTGGGAAACACATCATGACAAACGAGCATTATTACTTGCTACGAAGAACAGAAAACAAAAGGAAATCAGGACACCACTGCCACAGCTCTACTGGTTTTAGAGTTAAAGGAACCAAGAGACAGTTAAAGGAACCAAGAGACAACCAAGTCCTCTTTGAACGCCTTATTCAAAAGTACAGCAGCCCTATTAGGAAAGAATTGTGCCGTGACCTGTTTCCTAGAAGACGGAACCTTGACTTTCTTCTTGCCCCTCAAGTGTTGGATTCAGTAGCTGTGAAAAATTGACGGAAACTCTACCAGTGAGGATTTTGAACGCCTAACGAGGTCATTCGTTTTCTTCTGAGGTGCAAACTGCGTAAGCCATACAACCGACGTCTTGTAACTCCGTTTGGAATGAACTCATAGCTCTGCCCAGAACACCGCATAGCCAGTTTACGCGTGAAGTTTGGGGCACTTTCCAGGAGATCGATGTCTTTCTTTCTATAAGCAGAGAAGACAGTTGTACTAGTTTCCAATATTGGACTTAGGTTTGTAAGCTTTCAGAGCTATCCTGGAATTGCGCATACGTAGAGCTTCAAACAGATTAAATGTACGACTGAATGCGCTAGCAATAAGAGACTTATAGTGGCTGAGTCGGACAGGTCTAGTGTCTAACTGTCTTCGTGGTAATCCTTCCGATTACTGTAGGTGGAATCGGGTCCGATATCCAGCCTACTACGGTTCCGATGCCGGAGCAACGAGCAGGAAGTACAATTTATTACGGTAAAAATCAGAATGATACAATTAAGACAAGGACAAGGAGCAAAGAGGAGACTAGAGGAGAGCTAAGCCAAGACTGAACCTAGTTGCTTAGATCTGGGGGCTTTTATGGACTCTCTTGGAGGCGTGTCTACCGTGTGCTCCTCGGACTCTCCGTCCGGTACGGTTTTATGGTTCTGGGGCCGTCGCTGGCATGTCCGCAGGAGCAGGTCGTAAACCTCCCCTGGATACGTTCCGCCACCTCACGCTCTTAACGAACACTTGCAGAATATACCGGTCCCGGTATATTCCACATGGGGGCCCTCAGAGAAACAAGCGCTTCCACTGCGCTAAAAAAATCATCTTGAGCAACGACCTCCGTCGCTCGCGTCTCAATGAGCGGTTCCGCTCACTCTTTGGTGGGAAAGCACAAGAGCACTGCAGTTCGTCTGCCCACCGCAGGCTGAACCCTCTACACAGTTTCAGCAACGACCTCCGTCGCTTTTAGAAGAGCGGGTCCGCTCGCACTTTCCAAAGGAAAGTTTAAAAGACTGGTCTCTATAATGCACGAGTCTACTGCAGTTCGCCTGCATTGCTTTCTGAGCAGTTAATCGACGACATCCGTCGCTTTTTAGGGAGCGGCTCCGCTCACGCTTTCCAAAATAAAGTGAGACCCAGTGGTCTCTGAAGCACCAGTGTTCATCTACTAACCGCAGATCAAACTTGCACTGGTCGTAAGTTGGCATGGGTCCATACCAGCTTGAAATCATCTTTCCGACGACCTATAACTTCTCCTTCCAAAGTGATCACATAGGGTAATGATGCTTCTAAGGGCAGCCAAAAAGGAAAACTCAGAAAAATGGGAACATGGCAATATTACAATGCAACGTTCGTGCGTTGATCAAGCACTTGCGTTTTAGTCACAACGGCAAAAAAAGGTAAATTCGTAGAGATAGTGGAGCGAAATTATGCAGCTTTCGAGGAGATTGCTAGTGGCTTCGTCGTTGCTGCCTTCGCCGCGTTTCCTCATCCTTTCCTGCAGATCGGCTTGTCCAGTAGGCGCAAGAGGTGTCGTCGTGTGTGATACTAGAATTGTAGAAGGAAATCACACTGATATTTTTCACCGTAGGGGAATTCATTCTGTTCCTCCTCCAGCGCTTTCGGCGCCTAATTTTATTCAATTCCAGGTCCTTACCACTACCATTCGCAACTGGCGAGAAACCAGTTTTCCGTTCTTTCGCATAGCCAGAGCGCTTCCGGTCTTGGTGATCCTCGCTTCTTCTGCACGGTCTGCAAGCAGCTCGCGGCTGCTTGTCTTGAAAGCGTTCCTTACGTTGAACACTCTTACACCAGCCCTCCAGCTCCGAAACAAGTGAAATTCCACCCGCTGTTCGGTTTTGTGCACGGTTACGACCATTGCCATTCATTCTGCTCCTACTGCTAACTCCTGGCGCATCACTATCTTTATTGGGGCAATTTGATGCTATATGCCCAGATTCTCCACAAGTAAAACACTTAAATGAGGGCCTGGTTGCCTGCTGACCCCGTAGCCGGTGCGCATTACTGGTTGATTCCTCGCCATCGGGTGTACCATTATCGATTGAGCTACAATCGATAGGTCTCTTGAAGTGGTTGTGGTAATTACCTGATACCTTTTGTGTTTCATCCTGCAACTTTTCCAACCGTAGAGCTACTTTCTTAACCTCCTCGTATATGTCACCCTCCGGTGCATCTAACGCGGCCAATATGTAATAAGAACTGTTCCAATGTTGAAGACAAGAGTACAGTTTTGACCCTCTGATAAAGTCCCACTCGGTGCTAGGATGGATTCTCCTGGAAAGATCCTCCATTCGGTAGCAAAAATCTACGATGGTCTCACTTTCTCTCTTACAGAGTTGATCCCACTCCCTTACATTTTTTAGGCGTTCGCAAGGATTTCTTCGAGCCGTTTTTAAAGCACGGACTACCCCACTATATGCTCCCTCTCGAACATTTTGTGGTAAACCCTTAAAGTGAAAGCGCGGTCCCTGATAGATGATTCACCAGGATATCCCGCCTATCAGAATCTTGCCAAACTGTTACTGGGAATTTAACATCTAACCCACGTAAAAATTCGGTCAAAGAATTTTTTCCATCGTATTTGGGAACATTGGCTACGCTTTGAGCCTTAAAAACTTCCCTAAATACAGTGAACATGTCATTTACTGCATCCGCAGGGCCTCTCCCATACCTAATGCTCCGATCCGAGCAAGTACTGGGAGACTCATCATTCAGTGATCCTCGGCAAGACTCCGGGGAGGACACTCGTGATGGGGTGCGAGACGCTTCCGTTGGCTCGCAACGTCGTCCAGCGTTCTTGGCTAGGGACGCGTTCCGTCCCTGAACAGAGTTATGAACATGATCGCTTTTAAGCGAAGTGTAGTGGCTGCGAACCGCACGCCATTCACTAACTCTGTTGCCGTTCTCACCTGCGGATGTCGATTCACGGCTGGATCCAGCCACTGACCGCGTTACCCCAGTTCCGAAACTTGCAGCTTCTTCCTGCAGAAGTCTCAACTGGTTCCTATGGCACTCCACCATTTTTTCCTTTTCAGACAGCTCATACTCAAGCTGTGATTTCAAATTATCCATGCTGTTCTGCAATTCCAGAACCTCGTTACTCTTAGAAATTACCCGTTCCTTAACTTGGTCAATTTCGCACCCCAGTGTCAATGCTAAATCACAGAGTGCTTGGCTATGCGCATTCACCTGTGGCAAAAACTCGCGCAATTCACTAAGCGACATCCCAATCTCATTGCAAAATGTCGCTTCCAAAGCATCTGGCCCTACTCCTAAGCGTGCATCTACCATTTCGAGCGTACCTTCTATAGTACCTCTAACAGCATCCAAAATTTTTGCCCGCTTAGAGCAAGCCAAGTTCCGGATCTGTTCGCTTAGCGCGCTATCTAACCGCTTTAGGATATTCCCGAAGGAAGCATTTAAATCCTCAAACTGGTAACTCACTCCGAGTTGATCCCAGTCCTCCAACGGTTGTGGAGTATTCTCGCCAAGTTGATCCATGACGGTTCCGTCCATGGCATCTGTGGCATTTGGGTGTGACATTGTCAATGGACACTGAAACGGGAACTTGGATCCAAGTTACCGGCGTGGCCCCCAAGTCGGACAGGTCTAGTGTCTAACTGTCTTCGTGGTAATCCTTCCGATTACTGTAGGTGGAATCGGGTCCGATATCCAGCCTACTATGGTTCCGATGCCGGAGCAACGAGCAGGAAGTACAATTTATTACGGTAAAAATCAGAATGATACAATTAAGACAAGGACAAGGAGCAAAGAGGAGACTAGAGGAGAGCTAAGCCAAGACTGAACCTAGTTGCTTAGATCTGGGGGCTTTTATGGACTCTCTTGGAGGCGTGTCTACCGTGTGCTCCTCGGACTCTCCGTCCGGTACGGTTTTATGGTTCTGGGGCCGTCGCTGGCATGTCCGCAGGAGCAGGTCGTAAACCTCCCCTGGATACGTTCCGCCACCTCACGCTCTTAACGAACACTTGCAGAATATACCGGTCCCGGTATATTCCACAGCTGTAGAAGGAGAGCTTGTCATCAAACTTGAAACTCAGATCCCTGACTTCATTAACAAAATTAAGCTTATCTGACCGAACTACATAATCTGCACGAGTATCCTAGATCCAATGCTTAGAACCATTGTCTTCTTAGCCGATAAGGCAACTACTACTCCCTTGACCACCTACATACCTGATCAATTGCCCTCTGAAGAGCTAAAGAATTCGCAGAGTCTTCAGTACTTTAATAGACTTTTATATCTGCAGATCTATCTATCTTTTATCTTTTATATCTATCTTTATCTGAACAGCTCAAGAACACTGCATCGATAATCAGGACTTTTATATCATTTGCGTACATAACACAGGATATACCAAAAGGGGATAATAAGTCGGGCAAATCACATGTGTAAATCAAAAACATGAGCGGAGAGAGGACCTCTCCTTGGGGGGACCCTAGTGACAGGATGACCAGAGGAAAAGCCAATACCTACCTGAGAGGTGCTATCCTGAAAAAAAAATTGAATCCATTCAGCAGCATGAGTGTGGACGCTATACATTGGATCCGATCGAAAGTCCTCGGATAATTGGATGATTTGGATAACGATAATTTCGCGGACATCGGATTTTTGGATGATTCGGATGGGATTATCCGAATCGGATATCCGAAAATGATTCATTCGGATCCAATGTATAGAACGCCTACTGACTTGAACTTATGGATTATTTTCCGAGTCGGCACTCTAACAAAAGCCGTCTCAAAATCAAAATATACTACATCAACTTGCTTTCCGGCATCAAGTGCCCTAGTCCAGTCAATGAAGGATGTTGACAGCGCCGTTTCAGTAGATCTGCCCTGCCAAAACCTATGCTTGCTAGCTGGAATTGTATTATGTTTGTCAAGGTGCGCGATTAAATGGCCTTTAATTATCTTTTCATAGACTCCGGGAGAAATTGAAGCGATGCTGACCGGTCGATAATTTTTGCCCCCATAAACGACATTGAAAAGGAACATCATGTAGTCTTTTTTGTGACTTAATCAAATTCACTAAGAGACATTTCTTTCAAGAAAATGATAAAAGGAAAATGTTTGATCGCGTTTTCTTTTAATGTTGCTTTGTTCTTATAATGCTGATCTATTCATTCGCCAAAATTACGAATTTCATATATACCATCTCCAGGTCACTTTTCAAACTAAATTGGACACTTCTTACGTCAAATTGGACACTCTTCTAAGCTCGCCTAAGACTTTTGAAATCAAAGAGAACTCTTCCGAATTGAAATAACCTTCATACAGGTTGAACTACAGACTCAGAATGTTGGTTAGAAAATTTTTTGCTCAAGGAAGATTTAGAATAGCTTTTTTATTTTTTAAAACTTATGCTGCCCGAGGGCGCGAATTTCATATATACCATCTCCAGGTCACTTTTCAAACTAAATTGAAATTCTTTCTTTTTTTAAAGCTGCCCGAATGAGTGTAATAATTTTATAAAATTTTTACTTTTGAAGAAAAATAACACATTAAATTCTATTTTGATGCGCAGCAAAGCAGCAACCATATAGTGCATTAAAAGACCAGATTGCGTCATTCGCTCGAAAAGTTCGTCGCGATTTTCATTTGATTGATAGTGTAAATGCTGTTTACATGGAACAACGAGGTATGTGCGTTCTTTACAATTGCACTTGTTCCATTGTCTACAGTTTTTTTTTGTTCGAGGAAAATTTCAGTATGGTTTCTTTAAACCTTTAATTCACTTACCCAATATGTGAACACTTTGTTTGAAATTTTAAAAAATTCTGATTTTTTTGCAAAAATAATGCGTTATAGCTTGTTTTAAAGAACAGAAAGCCGGAAATTTTTAGTGCTAAGAGAAGAGATTACGCCATGCACTCGTCCAAGATGTCGCTGTTTTCATTTGACTTACAGTGTAAATGCTGCTTTCATGAAACAACAAGGTGGGAATATGCGCGTTCTTCACAATTGTAGTTAATGCATTGTCTGCAGGTATGTGTAAATCTACGCAAACAGTATTCTCCTTTCCCAATTCATGTTTCAGCTAGACAAAAAAACTACATAAGACGTTACTAAAATAAAAGTGATGACATTAAAGAGAGTACTTCAACAATGACGGTCAATACAAAATAAGTTGCAACAACTACAATTGTGAAGAACGCGCATATCGCCACCTTGTTGTTTCATGTGAGCAACATTTACACTATTAACCAAATTCACTTACCCAATAAGTGTTCAATTTCAAACACTTATTGGGTAAGTAAATTAAAGGTTTAAAGAAATCATACAGAAATTTTCCTCGAACAAAAAATCTGTAGACAGTGCAACAAATACAATTGTTAAGAACGCACATACCTCGTTCCATGTAAACTGCATTTACACTTAGCAATCTGGTATTTTGATGCACTATATGGTTGCTGCTTTGCTGCGTTCCAAAATAGAATTTAGTGTGTTATTTTTTCTCCAAAGGTAAAACTTTATAAAATTATTACTTTTATTCGGGCAGCTAAAGTATAAAAAAATCAAAAAAAGGTTATTCTAAAATTCCCTTGAACAAAAAATTTTTAAACCTACTTAACCTGTCTGCAGTTCAAGATGTATGAAAGTTGTTTTAATTCGGAAGAGTTCTTCTTGATTTCAAAAGTCTTAGGCGAGCTTGGAAGAGTGTCCAATTTGCCATGAAAAGTGTCCAATTTTGGTTTGGAAGGTGTCCAATTTGATTTGAAAAGTGTTCAATCAACATGAAAATGGTATAGATCTGATTAGCTTTATTTAGATGAGCAGACGGGGTTTTGAGTGAATTTATTCTCCGTCAACTTCTAAGGCCAGTTCATGATATTTATTTGGATGCAACGTTTTGATGATGTTCGCCTAAGACAATTTATGAACTTGAGATTCGCTGCAATTTCCTATGGTCGAGCATTTAAGAATGGTTACCTTTCTAATGTTTTCAACGGTTTAGGTTTGTCGGCCGCTAATGATGACGGCTGTCCAACGTGGTAAGGAGCCAGAGGAGCTGTTAGGGTGAGTGCGACTGGGGTGCTCCAGACTATTGAACTTAATACGACAACAGCATTCACATGAATTATTGGTATGTAGGGGAGAGGTAAAGCCGAAATTGGATTTGTTCCGAACTTGTGTAGCCGCCATTCCTCGACTGCTACCGGAGCCGATGACTTACACGGTTAGATGTTTTCTGGAAACTGCCAGTTAAAAGCTTTGCTATAGTTGTCGAATAGCTGCCGATTTCCATCTCTACAATGTTTTCAGGAGCTTATTGACATCTTGACAAGGACAACTGTGCATGTAGATGAGGAACTCAGGACGATGGCGGGCAACACACTTCAGAACATGCTCGGAGAATTTCCTGAGTGGAGAGAGCAAATTATTATTGCAGAGATCACTTTGCTACATAACCAGTTAACAGTAGGCTTTTCATTAGCTGTTTTTCTATTCCTTTTTAATCCCTATTCTGTTTGCTGGGCTGGACCTTAGTCAACACTTCTAGGACTTTTATCCCGCGGTTCTCGATGAAGCCTTACGCCTTCTACACCAAATGGTTGTCACTTGGAAGTCCGCCGCGTTGCAGGAAAAGAAAAAGGAGCAGGAAAAGGTGTGGCTATCTTTTTCAACTTCATTCGCTTCGTTTTTAAATATTAGGTGAAGCAATCTTTTCGTAGTAAGGGAAGTGTTTCAAGATACTGACCTTTATTATTATATTTAGGTTTTACTGTCGTTTCTGAATCATGTGTCATTGTTCCATAGTAACTTACTTTGATGTCATTTTAAACCTATTTCGGGCTAACCTTGCCTTTTGCGTAGATTGATGTTATTATACTCAAAAAATTTTATTGACTTTTGCCGATTACATTTTTGCATAGTTTTCTGAGTTCAGGATAAAACGTTTAGTTGTGGTCCATTACTTGTGACCTACCGCTCTTAAGAGTTTGCAATTCTATGAAATTTCCTACTTTCTCGCCGTTTTAACTTTCTTCTACTTCTTTTGACGCAATGTTGGTATGGGATTGGGTATTTTTGCAAGGAATTTTCAAAGCCGACTATAGTGCCTTTTCACGGATTTATAGCACGCTTTCTCTTCTTTTCTTTAAAATGGTATGTAAGTGCTGGCTAATTATCAACATCAAAAGTGATTGTCAAAAGAGCATGGTGTAGGAGTGTCTATTGTCTTTTCCCGATTTATTTTTCGTTAAAGCTTCTTCTTACAGGATTCAAATTCATTCGAGAACTCGCACACGGCGCCTCCTCTGTACGTGCTGAACTACGCCTCCGTTTTGCATGCTGTTGAGGGATTGGCTTTATGCATGCTGTGTCAAATAAGGTGAGCGTCACGTTGCTTCTCAGTGACCCACCAAATTGTTTGCGCTTCTTGCATCCTTTCCTCGCTCTCAGGCCTCAACCGAGGAAGATTGCTGTGTCGATGCTGAAGGAAGTGAAGCAGATCATATCTATCCTTGCTCTTGACGTAAGTCTCATGAAGGCTACTGATGACCTGCCTCTTCAAGTTCTCATTTTATAGAATGCCGATGTGCCAGTCATAACAGTGCTCGATGAGGCTACTCCGTATGTAGTACGTAAATACATCGAGCACATTCCGCTGTATGAAAGGGTATGTGTCAAAAAGCAGACGTATTCCAATCGTTACAGCCTTTTACTATCGATACAGTGCTTTCAGATGAGCTGGAATCTCGATTTTGCTTCAGTTTGTGACAAAGTTGCAGCTATTGACACAGACGTCTGCTTAGTACGTGAACGATGTTTCCGAATTACTCCAGCGTAGTGCTCCTCTCAGCAACTCTTCTCTTTCTGTCCCTTTTCTAGGTTAACAGTGACAAGGGAAACGAATATCTCCAATGGGATCCATGGGCTTGCGCCCTGAGTGGATACGCCGAACGAAGACATCTTATCTCAAGGTATTATTGCACAGACTCGACGCGGTTAGCGATGTCGTGAGATTCAAGTGTGTCCAGATGCCCTTCGGCTGTTGCCAATGCTTGGCCCACTCTATTCAACAAGTTGATGGCTGTGAACGCTTACGTCGATCCGAGGTAACTTTCATCGCTAAAAAGTGTGAGCCATCGATTCAAAAAACTGCTTCAGCAATCCGCAAAACGAAAACAGAGCCTCTCTCCTTCGGGGAAGTAAGAGCAAGGGATCGTCAGTCTGTGGCGAAGCTCTCAGCCAGGAAGGATGTCTGTCCCTTTGGCAAAAGTATCTTGTGCTGTGCTGTGCGTTCGCTCCATCCCCGCACAGCAGTAACAGCCTCATCTCACGAAGCTTCAGTCCCACGTCATCGTGAGTTCATCGACATCGGTGAGGTAGGTGTTTCAAAACGAGATTTTCTTTCAGAATGGAGACCGACGTGATGAGGAGTGTGTCCTCTTCTCTGCGAACGGCTTCACGCATTTCTTCAACTGCCACTCTCTCGCAGTTGTTCACCAAGACAGCGGCGATGCTTCGATGGGAAAACATGATTGATATAAGGGACAGTGTTGTCTTAGGTGAGCAGTTCACGGTGCGCCATGAACCCTGCTCAGATGTCGCACATAATTTTTTAGGAATTGGATCGCTAAATGCCGTGGCGTTTGAAACGTTTTTGGAAGACCTGAATCAACGTGGTATACTAAGGGATGCCATGGAGAAGAAGGTACGTTTTTAGGAAATTTTGGTCGGACTGAAATGGAGAGGACGTTCGGTAGTGCAGTTGGAGAAGGCGCCGGTCGTGGCGTGCAGTGCGCGAATCGATCCACCGCCCATCACTGTATAAGCTAAATACGCCCTCACAAGGGAAGGGTCTGAAGAGTATGTCTGAACGGGGAAAGCGAATCATAGGGAAGAATCTCCGTCTTTCAGTTAACTTCAACATGTTTCCTTTTTGCCAAGCCGTCAAACCGTAGAGTGAAGTGGGTTCCCAAAGTTTACCATGGAATTGCGGCGACGGCGCTCACGAACACTGGCGAAGGCCATTTATATGCCCACAGATTTGGAGGTAATGGCCGTTCAGCAGAGTTGGAGGCGCAGTGGGTAATGATGTTGCTTCACGAGAGGGAGTTTGGGGGTTCGGTTTTCGCGCGTGGCGGCACTTCTGCATTTCAACTGATCGGTTGAAATTTGCGGGGTCCTGACGTTCATGCAATTTTTACAAATTTCGGGCGTTTTTTTGCATATTTTTCCAGCTGTACGCTGTGGAAAGTAACCTAGTTGCGAATTCCTTTGGTTACTGAACGGATTTTATCTGCAAGGAAATGGGAAAACATTCATTATAATGATTTGTGAACCCTCAACGCCACTGATATACAGGCACAAAGTGCATGAAACAGCTCTCTTTCTCTTTGAGCATATATTCGGCTCACAGATGCCCGATGGCTGTACTCTTATTCTCGAATCTTGTACCGGCTTTGCAAATCACGTGGCGGTTAAAGCTACTATGCCCGAGGGAACACGTGCGTACTCATACTCCCTTCGGATACCGCTGGCCAAATTTAGCCAGCCGACGTGGGCTTCTTCAGTTACATGAAGCCGTTCGTAAAGCGATTTCACTCCCAAGTCATTGTGCACGACATCTCTGTTGATCTACAAAAAGGACAATGCCCTGAATGTAAGTGTGAAAGATGCGGATAGAACGGATCTGTTATAATGATATATTGAATGTCGCGTCGCTGGTGTTCCAGCTCCTTTGACATCTTCGCGTTGAAAAGCTGGTTTCCTGCCTGGCTCAAAGCTGGTTATACGACCTTGCATTTAGGTTCCTTTGAAAATCCAAACAGGGTGCCTTTCCCGGTGTGATTGGTCCAGTGGGGAAACAAGCTGTGAAGAGGCTGTAATTTTAATATGATCCCCGTACTGTGGCCATCCCTTCAGTATCTTGCACTTTGTTCCGGTATATGAGGGTATAAAATGTTTATACATCATTGTGTTGATCACTTTTCTCATCGCATTGTGGTTAAAAACCGGTCAGGACCAGACAAGTCCAAACAAGGTTTTTTATACACTGGAAAACTGCGCAGAAAACGCCCGAAATTTGTACGGACTTCAAGACCATTCAAATCTTAACCAATCAGTTGAAATGCATCTCCCGCAACACGCAATTATCGACCCCCATCGTGTATTGGTAAAAGAAGAGCTTGCGCCATACCCTCGTCCAAGACGCCGCGATTTTTATTCGATTCATGTCAATCTATTTGTATGCAAGAGTTTCACACCCGGAAACGATACTACAAAAACAGCTGTAAAAGGCACCTATAGCCTCACTTTCATGCTTCATGTAAGGAGCATTTACACCACCAATCGAATAATTATCGGGACTAGCTTTTTGAGTGCATGGCGAGGTCTCGTCTTTTATTGCACCAAACGATTGCTGTCTTGTTGTGCTAAAACAAAATCTGATTTATTATTTTTTCTCAAGAACTATTTTTTATAATTCGGGCAGCCCAACTTTAAACAAGTTTGAAGAAAGTTATATCAAATTTTTCCAGACCAAAAAATTATTCTAACCATCTTG
>OX377203.1:39174328-39214492 GCA_947396885.1 Heligmosomoides polygyrus polygyrus
CTATTGTTTTACTGTAATAAGGCCTAAAGAACAAAGGAGGAAGATTGGGGTTGTTCTACTCTCGGGGTTTGGCGGCGAAGCCCACAACAGATGGGATGGGGTTGTTCTATTCTCGGGGTTTGGACGTCTGGCGGCCGCTAGGCCACTGAACGTCTGGTATATATATATATACATATATATACATATATATACATACATATATATATATATATATATATATATATATATATATATATATATATATATAATTAGCTTAATCCGTCGGTCACGTTGTCAGTCACGGGGAGGGGGGGGACTGAAGCCAAGATATGCCTAGGACAGTGCGGCGTATGCCAGCCGGGTTTTCTTTCAGCTTAACAATGGGCGTTTGCCAGCGAACTGAAACCCCTTGAAACGGCAACCGTGCATGGCGAGCCGTAGACGTGCCAAACACATCGGCAACCGTGCATTGGGGTAATCAGGGTCGCTGAACCCGAATCTGAAGTCGACCAATCGATATCGATCGATATTATCGATTTATTGAGGATGGTGTTCAAGTGGCGCGAAACTTCGGCCTTGGGGGTAATCGAGGTCACTGAACACGATTCTGAAGTCGACCAATCGATATCGATCGATATTATCGATTTTTTGAGGATGGAGTTCAAGTGGCGCGAAACTTCGGCCTTGGGGGTAATCGAGGTCGCCGAACACGAATCTGAAGTCGGAACAATCGATATCGATCGATATTATCGATTTTTTGAGGATCACGTTGAGGAAGATCAGCCGATCCATCTCGATTAACATAATGGTCAGAAGGCCTAGAGAAGAATAGGAAACCCGTAGCGGTCATGGCGTCCTACTCTCGGGGTTTGGAGGCGAAGCCCCCAACCAGTCGTAGGCGCTACAACATCTTGAGTTTTCGTTTATCTTTGTGCTATATTGGACATTTTAGATGGAAACGAACGTTCGGCGGCGAAAGCGTAAGGATCTTCTGCGGCTGCAAATCATAAGAATCATCGAGGTTTGCTTCTCCTCTGGCTTAAACCTCCCATAACCTCTCTTAACAAATCTCGTCCTATGCTTGGGTCTTTAGAAATGAGCTTTTGCCTGAAATGGTAGAATTTTTTGAGATGCTCGCTGTCTCCTTCAGGTATGTCATTGCAGTCACTGTATTCAGATTGCTATCTTCCGTGGTCTGCTCGACTCGACGTTAGTCGACAGCAGTGGCAACCTGAGCCCATTGATTCTGGACTTCATCGATGCTATGCGAGCCAATCTCGAGAGCGACTTGGTCTGTTCGCTTTCCCGTGTCATTATATTAGCCAAACAATATGCAGTGTTTCAGGATCGTGACATAGCGGTTATCACAATGATGCGTCTGCATTTCTCCAAACTTATAGTTGTGTTAGTAGACAACGTCACTCCGGAAAACAGAGCGAATCTTATTCCTGACGACAAGAAGCAGAGCCTTTTCTATCTGTTCATTGGGTGGTGCAGTCGGACTATCGCTGCCGACAAAAAGAATCGTGAGAATGATGTGCGTCGTGACCCAATCTTTACCCAATATGAGATTTGAAAGGTGTTTTGCGTCTTTCTTTATTATTTTAACTGAGTGTTTTCTGTTGCAGGTGGGATCATATGTTGAACAGAAGGCAGCCCTTGCTATGACGCGATTGCTCAGCTGCGGGCGGATATTCGAGGCTCAAAAGTCGATCGGGGAAGACGGCTATCTGTACGGCTGGCTTGAGAAGCTCGTTTCAAGCGCAAATACTACAGTAAGCTTATGTCGGCTCCTTGCATTTATATATGTATTTATTTATTTACTCAATACACAACTATGTACCGTAGCGAAGGAAGAGATGAAAAAGCTGAGATTAATTGGCTTGAAGCAAGCACGGGAAATAGAAAAAGACTGCAAATGGAACGAGAAGGGGAGAAAATCGACGACAGAGAAAGGATAGGATAGAAGTGATCGAAACTGTGCTCATCTGGGAATAAGTCTATGAATGTTAAGTGTAATGATCACGTCTAATTTAAGTATGCCAGCTGTGTCTATGATTACGATACCTAGTATAGCTAAGTTTGGAGTCGGTGGGGCAAGTTGATTACTCTACTGTGTGGTCACCTGTACATTTTTGCTACAACTAAACCTTAAAGGTGACCGTTGCACTGCACCGTTGAGGAGTTAGGTGTAGGGAAAATGCTCGGAGCAGCTGCTTCTCACCGGTCAGTTGTTATGCGGTGCATCCTTGCAGTGTTCTAATACGTTCCACGACAGAGATTCGCTGCAGCTTTAGTTGTTGGTAGGTAATTTCCCCTATATTGCGCTTCCCGATTGCTCATGAACTGGAAGAAGCAGCAAAAGCGGTCGTGTTTTCAAAGATGACTACTGCAGATTACAGAAATGTCGATGAGAATAAATGCAGACTTCTCTTTCGAGAAGTGTTCTCTCAAAATTCCTAGCAGTTCTTACCCTATTTTTGGCTCAGTATATTTGCGTTGGAAGGTGCTGTTGCTATGGAAGTTGTAGTTCACGGTGAAAAGTTGATCTGAGAACGGTGTACGCATAGATGCATGTCTAGAGCCCAGCTTTCTTCAACGAGAAGTCGGCTGGACCAGTTTTTTTTTTTGCTTCGACTACCGTAAACCTTCAGATGCAAGGAGAGGTGGAAGAGATGCTGGCGTGGATGCTGGAGTTGAACGAGTCCAGCCACTTGCTGGACTGGTTGATGTCTCAGTGTTATTCGCAGCCAAGCGCCATCGCGGCGAGGTGCTTCAGAGCGCTTGTCCGTGTCTTCTCGAGACGCGATTTTCCGTGCGAGTTCATCTCTCTGTTCGTGCTTTGCCAGGCAATGCTGGGCGATCCGTCGGTCACTGATGCTGCTGTGCACATGATCGAAATACTCAAGAGGCAGTTTCTTGACAAGTACGCGTTTTTCTGTCCTGTACAACTAGTTTTTTTTTAAGAAAGCAGCTTTAGTAGCATGGTCGCATCACCCCAGCTGGCTCCAACTGCAGGCAACATGCACTCAACGCCAACCGTTCAGCTGAGATCTCCAGTTGTCTCCAGCTCGCAGTGTCACTGTCTGCCAATGGATCAGCAGGCCGTCTGCCGTAACCTGGCGAATGCTTATCCCCATCTTACCATCACTATATTCAGCGGTAAGTTCCTTCTTCTGGGTTTCGCTGCTTCAAAAATGGAATCTGTCGTGTGTTTTTTCGTTGTTCTTTTTCTTGAGCTCTGTCTCTGTAACTCTGTCTATTTTGTCTAGGACGATTCCTGCAATAGGCTTTACTAGCTGAACAAGTCTAGCATTTTTGGAATTTCCGCTGTCGTTCGTGATATATTGGAAGTTTCATTTCCAGTCATCAATTTCAGCTGCTTTAAATGTTCAATAAATTAAAATGACAAGTTCTATGTTACGACATGTAGTTCTGACATTCGTGACACTCTTAACGAGCTGCTCGGCAAACTGCTGAATCCAGATGTAATGTAAACTGTTTGGGGTTCCACTACAGTGTTGTCTGAATTAAATTCGTCATGAAGGTGATGTTAGAGGAGAACAGTGTAGAATGCAACACCACCAATAGAAACAAAAAACATTGCTTTCGTTTTCTGAATTCTCATCGAAGAGCTAAAGAGCTTTTGATGAAAACTTTAATGCGGCATGGCGAACCTATAAACTAGAGAAATTTCTCAGATTTATAATACACCAAATACATAAAGCGACTCTTGTGGTTAACTCTAATTCTCTAACATCCAACTGGGCTGCGTTCATATCTCTTTGAAAAGTACGGATGATTTCTATACCGCTTTCTTCTACGTGAACCTGTTTTGCTTTCATTTCTCTTTTTATATCCTATTATTGCTCAATTGGTCTGTATTATGACATCGCAATTCACCAACACACGTGTAATACCTGGATGTTTTATACTCGTGTTCTGTAGTACTTAGGGGGTTAATCAAGACCTAAACTTAACAAAGCTCGTTTATTCCTATACCGATTCCTTCTGTTTTAACGAAAACCTTTTAGAAGTTTCATGTCGCCTAGAAGGAGCGCGTAGTCAGAACAGGACCTATTTGGTAGCTCTACTGCAAGCTTGGGTAGAAAATATCGAGCTGGTTGATCCAATGGCTGGAGAAGACGCATGCGAAGGTGCGTTGTTTTACAGAACTTTTCGTCGTGTCTAGTGGTTGTCCCAGATTAGAATGAGGAGATAGGCTGTATTTTAGGTCCAAGAGGGTGGGGATCAGAAGAAGCTACACAGCTGTTACTTAACAATCTCATGTATCTGACTATAAGCCTGGCTCCCGATCACGAGTATGAATTGGCCGAGGTCTGGCGTGCGTTGGCGTTATCGTTCCCAGCCAATTTGCCGGTTATTCTCAACTACCTTTATGTCGTGACAGTACTCTCACACGAAGCACTTCTTCCATATGTAAGCGATCTTCTTTGCAGACGTTTCAAGCTCGCGCTGATCTCTTTTGTGGCGTTTAGGCGAAGCGTGTTAGCGTGATATTGGCCGGAGTAGTGGGGAATCGCATAGCTGCTCTGCTGTTGGAACAGCTATCCTCTTCTTCGGACTGCTCGCGACTAACTCTCGAACGATCCGACATTCCGCCATACTATCGGTGGAAAGATGACGCTGAGACAAAGAAGGTATTGCTTCAAACCCATTTCCTTCCGGGCTCAACCCAGCACTGTACTCAGGATTCTGTTGTGGAGGTGGCCTCCCCGATACGAGACTCACCGATGGGGGATCGCTTTGCTGGAGGCTCTGAAGATGCCAGCAAGGAGGGGGTTCGTCTTCTGCCAATGCCTGCTTATGGCGGATACTACTCGAGGCTTTGCGCGTACCTCCCTCCCACAACTCAGCCTGTACAGTTCTTCACCAGGTATCGCGTAGTGGTTTCGTGTGCTTCTAACCCAATACTGACAGGGTTGTCTTGACAGGAGCCAAGTGTCGCTCCTCCTGATTTGCGACATAATTCGAGCGTCTTCCGACGTGGACTGGACGGAATCTACTCCTCGCTTGCTCCATTCGGCTGTGCTCTCCCTCGATTCCCTTCGACCAACTCTCTGTCGCCATGCCCGACAGGTGGAATTCTGCAAACCCAATGTCTATATATGACGACGATTGAATTATTTCTAGACAATCATCAACATATCGCTTTTGCACGCGGATCAGACAACCCTGGCACATGTGTCGGGCATGCTGTTGAAGCATCAGATGTGTCGAACGTCCGACGACTCTGGCTTGAGGATATCGGGTACCTCTTTCTGCGATATGGTGGCAGTCAGAGGAGCATCACCGACGTTTGCCAAAGTCGCTGCCGAGGAGTATAGGAGCATGCTGCTCAGCAGCAACACGTTGTTCTCATCACAAAGTGACCTGATAATGGCGCTCGTTTTCTGCCTAAGCGAAAAGTGAGTCTTTGAAGTGCTTCTGTTAGATTGTGCTAATGCTGCTGTTTCGGTCAACCGCGTTCTGTTTACGAGAAGTGGGTTGTAGAAATAGCTGAAGTTATGGCGATAGGGGCAGCCCTATGCCGAGGTCATGCTGCTTCCGTAACCTTTATTGTCGGAAATTGTTTTGGTTTTTGGCGTTACTACTGCTGTCATTGTTGCTATTGTAAATTAGTTTCGTAGCATTTTTGAAAGAGTTGCAGTTGGTTCGTCTAGCATCGTGTACTGGACGAAGCGTTCTGTTGTGTGAGAAAGGGGTTTTTGTAGTAGTTAACGACCTAGCATGGCTTTGATATTTGACACTGACTGTTCACTATTGCAGCATGGATGCCCCTCTATGGGCCAATGAGGACGCCACGCCGCGCTGCTGGAAGGTGCCCAGTGCTGTTCAGCTTACCTGCTTGGTATGAATATAGTTCAATGAAGTAGAACTGGCGGATCTCAGTTGCTAACGAGTTGACTGACGTGCTCCGTTCAGGTTCGTCATTTGGCCGAACTTGTACTGCCTTCCATGCCGTTATTGCCTGTTGTGTGGACACAGCTTGCCATGCGAATGGCGCTCACAACCAGCCAGCGTCACGCGGCAGGAAGGTGCTTCCAGGTCAGCCTTGTCCGTCCTCTTAAAGTTGTGGGAAATTTGTTTACGTCGTTATTGCACGAGTATTATAGTTTATATGATACTTGTATTTCGCCGACAGTTTCAGATAGTTTCGTCTCTGTGTCAGCCTCCTGGCGCGTGGATTCCCTCCTTGATTAGCAGACTTGTGGAGACAGCAGGAGAAACTCACGAAGACACTCAGGCCTATGTGACGGACCTACTTCTTTGTCTCCTTAGCAGCGCTCCTCATCTGAATCCGGTTAGTCAAGGTGCCATATATCGAAACAGAGGAGAAAGTGAGTTCTATTCTAAAGCTGAAACAGCTCACTTCAGCTCCTCGATTCACCCCTACTTCCGTCTGCATCACCCACTCATGCGCGGTCGACTTCATACACTCCAGCTCTTCTGCGACAATCTGTTCTCAGTCAGCGGCTGCATCAGGAAAGGAAAGGTAGGTCCAGTTCCTAAGGAGAAGAAGTAACTTGGATGCGAAGCACTGAATGCAAGTATCAGATGTACGCCTGTCGCTGCTGCTTTCCGAGGAGGAGTCGAGGCTGGGTGCGGCACTGATGCGAAGCAAGAGCGCGGATCAGTTGAAAAGCGATGCAGAGGCAGATGAGGTAGGTCGTTCTGCGGTCCAACTGAGAGTGGAAGCGGATTGTTGGCTTTCAGGAAGCCACAGCTCGGATGCAGATCTGTGCCATTGCAGTTGCACTTCTGGAGAGTGGGGTGGACAACGAGTTTCTGCTTGCCGTGAACCTCTTGGAAAAGGTGGGTGGAAGAGTAGTCGGTCCCTGCCTCATGTATATCGGACGGAAGCCATACGGTGTCGGGTAGCCGTTCGGCGTGTCACTGCACTGGGTGCATGGTTATGATTTACGACCATGCACGACCGCGCATATCCGCTTTTGAAGGGCCAGAGACACGCGTGGCCGTGGCTGCGAGTAAATTGGTGCTCGTTGCGTCGCGCCATGGGCTCAGTCATTGTCCCGCATCTCAGGCTGTCATCAAGAAGGTCGCAAGCGCGCGCGTAATGAATGGTCAAAACACCGCCCGACTTTATCTGTTCTACCAGCGCAGTCTAATTTGGTAAAAGTGCAAGGCCTGTGCACTTGTACGGTGGCTTTCGATTGAACATCGAGAAGTTGAAATTCTGGTCTACCATGTGAATTTGCTGTAAAAAGGACGGTGGTAGAAGGACCTTCCAGAAGTGATTGTGCTCTAGCTGCTGAAGTAGGAAGGGAAGATCTTCCATTTATGCATTCATTCCCAGAGAATGGGTAGCAGTTTGAAAGTAATGATTTAGAAAGCCAAGCACGCTTGCTCCAGTGAAATTTCGTTCGTCAAGCTATGCATCGTCCACACACCAATACTCACTTCGGTGAAGTACGTTTTGCAGAGCTTTATGTTGAGACCGCTGGTCAATTGGTGACTGCAGGGCAGTATAAACGAAGGAAAGCTTATTGACGTCGTTTCAGACCACACGTCCCTCTTCAGATATGAAGTTTATTACTTCATTTCCAAAACAATGTAACAACCAGTCTACCACGGGTCGGAAATCAACGGGGATGGATGAGTGCCAAGCACGTGCGGACGAGTCGGCCAGAAACGAAGGGCTTGAGAACTGTATATGAATATCTACTTTAACCAGTCACAGTTGCGTCGGAATCATCCTCTTGCGGTCACACCGTTTTCCCTATAGAGTGATAAAGATTACAACTATGGTCGGAGGTCTCCGGTGCTTTATGTCCACCGCTTCCTTAATCTTTTTTTTTCACCGTATACGGTAGGGTCTTTGGGAGAATTGAGTCAATAAACGGCGACAGTGACTTTTAGTTCAAAACAAAGAAGTTGGGCTACCAGTAATAAAGCTCAAGGAAACAACGATTTTGAGGTTTTTTCGGGTATGTTGAATTGGTATCAGACTTGTCTGGTAAGGATGAAACACTGACTTATCCAAACACTTACTGCCCAATTTAAGTCGTTGTATGGATCCTACACGCAAGTTCAAGTTCTTCTACGACGCAGCGTAGAGGAATGCGTAGAGAAAGGGATTGGTTAAACCCTTTTACCCTTATAATGAAGAAGTGCGGGCGACAAGTCGGCAGGATGTCTGATCTCCCGCCCCAGCTGTCGGTCCGCTTTGCGACGGCGAACCATTTACTCCCGTCCCTCCCGGATCGCTGAATTGGAACGGATAAGACACTGGCTTGGGGTGATCAGCCGATAGCAGATGCCGGACGACAACACTGATTTGTCCTTCGGCTGACGATCACAAGTCACTGTATAGGAAATACGACGGATTCAAACCGTCTGCGACATCATACCTATGTAGTGTAGTAATACCTCATGCGCGAGATTTGTTGATTTACTATTAAAGGTTCCTCTTAAGCAAGAACAATAAAGTTTGAAATTGTGTTTTTTAGAATTCGTGATGTGATTCTATAAAGTTTCATAGATATTCTTAGATAGAGCATTAAGATTTCCAGGAGTTGAATTGCATGACAAATTTTTCGGGACCTCCGGGATTACCTGGTAGGAGGGCTGATCCAGGATTACCGGGTGTGCCCGGAAATCCGGTAGTGTTTTTAGATAGAGCACTAAGATTTCTTCGAGTATGTTTTTTGATGGTTACGTTCACCTCTTGTGAAGGACAAACTGTGCAGTAGGTTTTCATTCCTCGAAGCATGTAAGTGCGAGACGCCCTGTTAGGCGTGTCGTAGCACTTGCAGATAAATAAACGCAGCCTTAGTAGATTCTTATACTTCCGCCAAGCCGTTCTCCTAAAGCCTCTCAGCTGTTGATCATCGCGCCACCCCGCGCCCATTTACTCTGCGGCGCGATTCGCCGAAAACATTGTCGCAAGTTCCATCAAATAGGCGTTTCACGTCGGTGAAGTATAAATGCGACACCGCTGGCTGGCAGGAAAAATCGTTATCGATGCTTGCCATAGGGCAGCACTGCGCTTTGGCAGAGTATAAACCTTGCCTTCAGAGGTTTATCCGGGGACAACCAAGAAATAAGGCTCGCTGAAGGATTTCGGTGGAATCTATATTTGTTGTTGCCCTTAGCCCTGCGTCCTAATGGGAGTCTAAATTTGAGCCTCCCGCCGAAATCTGAAATCACGCAAAATGTAGTCGAACGCTTCCAGCTTCTTCAAGAAGCTCGGTCCCCGTATTTATTTATGTATGTGTCATTCTTTTGAGACAGGATGGTGGTGCCGCGTTTACTTGTCGTTCAGCGTTTTATGTCTTCAGCACTGTTTCTTTAAAACATTTGACAGCACCCCCTTCCTCAGTTCCATCCACTGTTAGTACTTAAGAAGTCGAGGCCTTGCCATCAGTTGCGACTTGGGCACCCATAATTAGCCTTCAGAAGCTTTTTGTGGGAAGACCCGGCAGTACTTGTCCGCTCATTGTGTTCTCGAGTACGGCTTGAGCGGTGTGGGTGCGACTGTGAACCAGTGAATTCCTCATATCTATTTGATGGCTTATGAATTCAGTGATAGCCCTCAATAGAACGCTCGGTTATTGTCATACGTCGTATCTTCTGAATAATTCTTAATCATTAGTAGCGGACAAATTTAACCATATGGTGGTAGAAAGTGAGTACTGTTCCTTATTGGTGATGTCAGCACTGTATTTACGTATGTCTCTTTTCCTTTCGGTACTTGGAACATGAGCCGCTTGAAATATCTTCTCACCACCAGTATTCACGATCTGAAGTGTAGTTTTAGCTACAGTCATAGATTTCTATTCAGATTCTCGACACCTCTGGTCCTCATAAAGCACGATGTATCCAGAAGTTGGAGAAGACCATCAATCAGCTCGACTGGAAGGGCTTCAGCAACATCGTTGGCCTTCTGTCCAGAGGTTGGTTCTACTCGAGTTCTGGGTAGACTCCGCTCATCCCTAGTCGAACGGTTATTCAACTTTGTTCCGCCTTTTTAGAGAAACTCTTCTCAGGCTTTGCAGGAAGTTACATGGTACCTGATAGTTAGCGTTTGCTGTAGGGTGTCGCTGGCAAGTACCACTGATGCCAAGAACCCCGGTCGTTCCTTCCTTTGTGCTGTGCATGGACGCTGGTAGAAAGTGGGGTACGTGTCGCTGTCTGTCAGAACTGCCTTGACGGGCAGTTGCGGCTCTGATTCATTCTCGCTCTATCACAGCGTATCGCCATGCAAGTTTGCCACACACGGTGTGGCCGGCCAGCTGTAAATTCTAGCGCGCTGACAAGCGACTTTGATTTATTAACTCGAGGAGGAGATTGTGAGTCGATTAGATGTCGCTGAGCAGATTACGTGCCTAGTGATTGACGGTTGGCTAATCACCGAGCAAATTATGCCGTATTGTAGACGGTGAGAATAATCTCACCTGAATTCGGAATTCTACCGCATTTGGTTATCTACTCCGTGAAGCATACATGCCTACGAGACGTGAGTGTCCCGATGGCATAGTTTATGGATAAGGTCTAAAGGTAGAGTAGGTTTTAGTCAACTCATTTTAGGTGTGCCTCGCTTTCCAACATCTGTGTCGTGCCGTGAAGTGTCGGAATAAACGCAGAAGCCGCCATTTTCCCATGGCTCACTTCAAGGTGGCCTATTCGAAAAATAAGTGTTACCATCCGATCCAACGTGGGCGATCTATCCCATGATATAGGTATCATGCAGTGGTTTTAGAAAAGAAGTAGATTTGATACCAATAAAACCTGGACCCTGCCGGTGCAATTATCTAGGGCGTCAGATGCACATCGTCGTCCAGGTTTTACAGGTCACCGAATCTGTTCGTTTTCTAAGCCGCTAGATGTTACCTACACCATTGCGTAGAATGCTCAGATGTTGGATTCCGATGGTAACATTGTTTTTTTTTTTGAATAAGCTACCTTAAAGGGAGCTATGGGAAAACGGCGGTTTTTTGCTTTTGTCCATAAAACCAAGAGGCAGGAGCAGTATTATGAATGTGTATGCGGCTGCATGTGGATCAGAGAAGTTGTTGATGCCTTATTGCTGCTCAAAATAGCGAACTTCTCCAAATTTCAGTTATGAGCATCAAGATCGCGACGTGAACATGACCGACGATCTATTATACTTTCGTAGTTAAAAGGAAACGGGTACTTTGGGGAACTTTCAGGAGCGTCAAAGTAAAAAAGAAGACGAAGAACGTCCGTATCTGTATCCGCCTATTCGACTCCACCGTCCTTCCCTCGCTAAAGTGCGCCTCGGAAACCTGGACCTCGGAAGAAGCGAGGTCACCCGAACATCGTCGCGTAACAAGGAATAGGGTGGTGCGAAAAGTCTCGAGTAGCTGAAGGAAGGCATTCGTAACACCGGGCTTCGTCAACATTCGAGAATCAATGAGGCTGTCGCATGGGGCTAGTGGTCGGACATTAGTGGACCTGTCATGCAGCGCTGACACCCGTTTCATGAGAGCATTGGGATTCGATGGATGTCGGAAAAACAACAGAACGAGTGCCATCGCCGTGGTCGGAATTCTTCGTGAAAGCCCCGAACGAAGGGTATGACACACTTCGTGCCGCTTGGAGGAGGCGCCTGCTGTGGGATGCGTCATAGATGGAGTTATGGAGCTGCTTGAACAATTCGACGACCAGCGGAGCGACAGGTGGTGTGGCTACATAAGGCCTTGCAGAACTTTTGTGACTCGACAGTTCTGCTTTCTGCTTTGCAGCGGAGACGTGGACCGATAATGCTGCCGCGCGAAAAGCGTTAAGGATGACGCAGCGAGCGCTGGGGCGATGTCTTAAGAAGTACAGCCGGCGAACTCAACATTAGCTGTGGACTTCACAGCTCCGACATGAGAAGAATGTCGCATCTTCGGGACAGAGCGGACTACTTGTGGAAGGTTAAGAGCCGATGGGCCTGCCATATCATGTGGACGCAAAAGGACCGATTTACGGTGAAGCGCTGAGGGGTCCTGAAGTACCGCAAGTGTCATCGTTGGGGACCTCTGACAAAAAGTGCCGATACGTGCGTCCCGCGGCTGGCCCAGCTGATGACGAGTCAAGACTCTTTCTCACCAGGTCCGAATGAACTCTGGTTGTTGACGCCGAGACAGCATGGAAACGGTGATGTGGTGGGAAGGATCAGTTAGGACAAGCCATCCCGCTGTCTAGGAAATATGAAAGATAATGGAGCCGTGAAATGTCTTGGCACAGTAGCTCTTCTCACAAGATCAGATGGTCAGATCTTCAGATCCTATTTCTAAGCGCACTCGTGCACACCCTCCACCCCAGCACTAGCTCCACACCTTTGTGCAGAGGACTGTTCACGCGTTTTTCGTGCGTTTTTCTCGCGTCCCTCCTGTCGCTTTCCTGTTCGACCATATCGTGTATGTGTGCGGCTGTCGGTTTGATTACATCTACAACACTTCAATTAGATTATCGTTGTGATGTTTTGCTCGCGGCCTTCGTCGTCGAATTTTATGGTTCGTTTGGCAGACGACATTACCTTCACTCACTAATGCGCCGTTCAGTTTTCTGGACCGCCTGTTCGCGAGAATCACAGAGACTGTGACGCAGCCGT
This sequence comes from Heligmosomoides polygyrus polygyrus, assembly GCA_947396885.1. Taxonomy (NCBI): domain Eukaryota; kingdom Metazoa; phylum Nematoda; class Chromadorea; order Rhabditida; family Heligmosomidae; genus Heligmosomoides; species Heligmosomoides polygyrus. The sequence continues at coordinate 39,186,912 of OX377203.1, forward strand.
CGAGAGCAATGCAGCCGTGAAAAAGCGACGTTGAAATGTGCGGGAATTGAGTGCTTGAGCCGGCGATCTTCAGGCACCATCGTCACATCCGCTTACGAGCCTTCGATTCAAGCTCTGATCCGGCTGGTCGATGTCCTAGATGTGCCAGTCGTGGGCGGTCGAGACTCTCTTGGTTTGGTGGTGTGCCACGTGCTTCCGTACCTGCTGTACAACTTCGATGCGCCGAACAACCTCTGCACTTCTGTGTGTTCCGCTTTGAGACAGGTACGTGGACGTGGAAGTTCGAGTTTTCGAAGGCAATCGATCCCACCCAACTGTTCCCTTTCAGTATTGTGTGGAGTCGCTGAAGACCGTGGAGACAGCGCCTGCGGATCATCCACTGAATAATTTGGCCACGGTAAGCCTTTCGTTGGCTACGAAATGACCTTTTCCAGTAGCTGGAGAACGGAAGGGGACAGTTCGTATACATCTACTGCTTTTAAATGAATAGATTCCGACAGGGAATGTGGCTTGGCAAGGGTCGGTAGTGTGAGAGAATAGGAGAGGTCGTGCTTCGATTTCTCCTTCGAAGACTATTGCTCGAGTGGAGACAGATGTGCAGGCGTACGCTCTTCCTGCAAATGGGGGCGGCTTTGGAGGAAGTGATTGTTGAGGAAGGTGTTCAATTGTAAGGAGAGGCTGTAGAGGTCGGCGTAAGGCGCCGCGTCTTGTAATGCGCCTCTTTGGAATTCATATCGTAGATCTTACGCGCGCGTTTGCCACACGCACACAGTGGATTGCTGTGGAAAGCAGCTGGACAGGTCAGCGTTTTCTGTTCCCCAGGGAATCTGCTACCAATCCAGCGACGCTCTTCCATGAGGAAGCCGAAGGTTTGGATGGCATGGACGCGAACCGAGCCCTACATACGTGGACATGTGGCGTTTCACAGTCTGCTGCAGGCAACGCCTGCTTTTGAACGAGTGAATTAGGCAGCTCTCTATGAGGATCAGGGATGTGCGGAAATTTTTCTGGAAAAAGCGGAAGACGAAAGGCGGAACGGAAACGCTCAAAAATGGCCGGAAACCGGAATACGAAACGCGGAAACGGAAATAACACATATTCGCCATTTTTTCAAAAGGGCATCTGAAAAGCGGCTTCTATTGCACTTTTTCTTGCCTAGAACTTTGCGAGCAGCAGAACCTCCCTAGTTTAACCCCCATCCTCATCATTACATAACATAACGACGCAAGAATTCATAATATTGTTATAATAACCTTTTAGCTAATATGGCTGAGCAATAAACGAAAACAAATTCAGGGTCTTATCTCATTATTTCTCACCATTTCAGCATGCAGCCTTCCCATATCTAGTTCCCTCGACGGGTTTTTCGCCGACCTTTTTGATGCTGATATATTTAGACAGTAGACTTAACCGACCTAACCACTTGAGTTTACTTACAGACCCGCATTTAAAAAACCGACTCGTGTAAAGTTCAAAACTTAAGTAGCCACCTAGATCGTTTTCCGACCAGGAAAGAGATTCCTCTCAACACTTTTAGAAACCTGTGGCATCACGGACGATTTGGTGACTGCACAGATATCCGTATACTCAACATTAGCAGTTACATTCTGGTCATCAAAACCAGTACTCACGATCAGAATTCATTCTAGGATCTAAGATGATAACTGGATGACTGATTAGTCATGGTGGGTCCACACTTCCACAGGCATATTCAGTATGTGCCCGCCTGGAAATCCTACGCCCAAGGTGACACAGCTGGACAGTTCCTAGATGGTATTAGTTTTGTGTCAGAATTCAATAAGTCACCATAGTCAGTCAAAACAACAGCGAATGGTAGATATTTATTTGAGATATTCGTGATGTTTCATTAAAACTGAATCGCATAACTCCATATGGATGAATATCACGCCTAACGAAATTAAAAAAATTTTGCACCTTTGAACAGGAACACTGATGCAATGTTGGAGCAGACAACCACATGCCACAACCTTCACTGAATCCTTTGCTTCATGATACTGCGTTATACCCTTGCAAAGTTTTTGTAGCTATAGCTAGCTAGCTTTCTACTACTGTTTGGAGCAAGAATTTTATGATCATTCAAACATGAGTGCATCTTAGCATACAATCCATACATAGCCTTTGTGGCACATTAATTTCGCCCTGCACCCAGCCGTTGCCATTTTTGAGTGCTTTTTGGTAGTCTAACCAATTTCAAGAATAATAGTACTAATACTAATAATTGAATATTAATAATAAGAATATTAGGGTTGTTAAACAGTATTTCTCTCACAATTTTATTAAGGAGTACTTCTTTTTTAAACTGATAAGCTGATTGTGTTCAATAGAAAACTAGTGTGGAACAGTGCCCATTTCCGTTTCCGCCTTCCGACCCAAAAAACAAGCGGGACACGGAACGGAACGGAAGAGCCCCAAATGGCCGGAAACCGGAATTCGGAACACGGAACGGAAATTCCGCACATCCCTGATGAGGATCAACTGACAGGTTTTATTCATTTTCACAAAAGTTATTATCCGAAGCAGTGCATGATAGCGCAGTCGGGGGAGGCTCTGATGTGTACTCCGAATCGAGGCTTCTGGTTTGGGTCCCGCACAGGTCAACCAAGCTTTGCAACCATTAGGGCCACTGAATTGGTGTCATACTTGTCTGGGAAGGATAAAGCGCTGGCCTCTCCCTCGGCTGGCCGCCTCAAGTTACTGTATAGACCAGATATACATTCAGCTTGCCTCCACGATACCCTGTAGAAGTAGGATGCATGACGCATTCCAGGCAGGGATTGATTGACACCGTCCTCTATCCTTTACCCCACCTCTGTGCATCCAAAGACGTGTGTACGGCATGTGTCATTTTCATACTGGACACCTTTCAAAGCAAATTCGACACCTCTGTGGCCATGCCGAACGTCTTCGAAGTTAAAACGTTCAAGATTAAACTGAACACTAAGAAATTGAAGTATGGAGCTATCCCTGAGCCTCACATATTATCATTTTTTCGGAACAATTGCGATTTTAGAATATTGCTTGCATCCATATGCCTGGAAATTTATTTGTTAGGATCGACACCGTGGTGAGGCGCGCTCCCCTTGTTGTAGTATAATTGTTCCCGATAGGAGATAGTTATACCACTTTGGGCTTCTGTTGTTGAGGATCGCCTGGTTAGTAGATCACCGTTGAATATTGTTTTTGTTTGTTAAAGCAGCAAAAGCTGGCCGATAAAGTGTGAGGATCCTCAAATATTCTAGAGAAAAACTTTCTAAGGAGGTCAAAATAATATTTGTTCAAGGAAATTTCTGCGACTTTCTTAGAACTGTAGTCCACCAGCTCCAAAAAGGTGAGCACATCATTTGAAATTTTGTATAAGAACGGTTTTTTTAAAGAAAACCTATGGTTAGATTGGCAGGAAACTACCATTTCTAATGTATGTACTAAAAAAAGAGATCGCGTCATGCACTCATTCAGCACGTGATTTTCATGTAAGATTTGTATGAGTGCTGCACCTTCAGATTTCAAAGTAAGGATGTGTCTACTTTTCGCAGTTGTTTTTCGTTGCAACCCAGAGTAGTGTGTAACTCTATGGAAACAGTGCGTAGCTCGTATTGTCTATCAAATTGAAATCACGACGTACCGAGCGAGTGCATGGCGCGATCTCTCTCTCTCTGTTTAATGTGGACAGAATTGCAGTTTAATACATGCGTCGATTTTTTGTAAAAGGTTTGTGAAGTTCTAAGCACTGTGTTCACCTTTTTGGGGAACGCGAGCCATAAATTTTATAGAAAATATTAGTAGATTTTCCTAAGCAAAAGACAAAATTCTATTTAGACTCACTTAATATGCTTGTTTCAATCTGGCGATGTTAGCGGTGATTGAAGAAGTGTCCAGTTTGACTTTGAAATGGTGTAGAATGGTGTGAATGTAGGTGTATGTGTAGAAGATGGTAGAAAGCGCCCGTTTTTTCTTGCACTCATTCCAGCTTGGATTTGGTTCGCGCGTTGGCAAATCAACTTTTTCGTCAGAAATCGGTGGCATCTTATTGCATCAATAGTTGCTTCTCATCGTTTATATGGATTTGACAGAGCTCTCGAAAATTTGTCGAGCGTTTTGGCTGCGAGTGCCAGATTTTTTATCGGATGTTCTTCCCGTTTTCATTCTACTTCTACACTTATCTCGAGACTTGTTAAAAGGAAGCCTTGAAGAAGAACCGAGGAGGAGCTGTGTGTATTTTAGAATTGCTGGCTAGCAGAAGAAAATTGATAGAGAATTTCAGCAACAGAACTGTCCTTCTGGTCTCGAGACGAAGTAGGAGTTTGAAAAGATTCGAATGGCAGAAGACTCCTTTTTCTCGCGAATTTTTCAGTCGCAGTGCACAAGTATAAGCAGAAAGTGTACTGCGCGGCGACGTTGCAGTCCTGACCGTCTCCAATTTCAGATGTTGTCCCAGTACAGCTCGAAGACGTTCTCGAAGGACCGCTACCAGTGGACGAAATGCGTGCTGCAGTACCTCTGCGAAGCAATCGACACCTCCGTAGTTCAGCAGATGATCGTGCTTCTCTCCGAGGTTGGTTGTATCCGATCCGTCGCCGGCGTCTGTGCTGGTGTGAGTTGTTCGTGGAAGTTCCCCGGCAATATGTTATTGCTGGTGGTGACGGGACACATAATTAATGCTGTTGTCATTGTGTATACCTTCCGGAGTGACGAATCGCTTCTGATGCGCTGCGACGATAACGCTCAAAGTTCGAATACGCGTCTCACTGCGTGCGGTTGCGCAACCGTAATTGGCGAACGCCAAGTGGACGGCGATTGTGTCCCGATCGTTGCTAACTGCTCGGAAAGCGTGCGTTGTCGTCCTCTCCGCTGAACTGAGGTAGCGGCACTCCGGCTCCCAGTCCCCCAGTGTGGAGAGTCGACGCTCATCAATCGCTGGAGTGTTTTGAAGCCGTTCTACGGCGATATTTGAGGCATTGAGCTGGCGGCAGTTAGCGGGCGGGAGCCCATATTTGATGGAGGATTTTCCGGCGTCATTCGTCGGCTCGGGCGCATGCCGGCGGCGACACTTCCTCTCCCATTGACGCCGTCGACAAGTTGTTAATGATGTATGACCAGTGGTGGCAAGAACTGCACGGTCCCTGCCAAATTTAGCCGCTCTCCAGCCGGGAGTTCAGATGCGGAGCCGAGATTAGTGCACACCATCGGCCGTGTTATCTGCTTTCCGGTGGTGTCGAGGTGCAAATTGGCGGCGCTCCCACAAGGCGAGCGATGCTATCTGCTCGGCAGTCAGAGGAGCAGTGATTGTGGGAACACTGAGCGGCTTACTGCTGTAATCCCGTCCGCCTTTACCGGCGGCTCCCGAGCAGCGTCGCTCCGCATTAGGACTTTACAGCATCTGAAGTGCCGTAAAGAGAAGCTGTGCTAGTTGCCACACGCGTTTCCTGGCACGCGATCGGACGAGCGCCGTTTTTGGACAATGACTATTCCGTTTCGTAAGAAAATGGAGCACTCAATGATGCTGCAGATGACGCTAGAATTCAAGGCGGTTCGCGCGCCGCGACCTTCTGCCTACTGGTTCTGGAGCTAGCTCTTTCGGACCAAGAACGGTTGGGATCCCTGGATCTGCGCTAACTCCTCATAGGCCCTTGGAGGCACAGGCTACAGAGGCAGTGCTTCATTGGATGAAACGCTGGAGAAAAGGAGAGAGGAATTTAAATGGACATTTCCGTTCTAGTGATAGAAATGCTGCGCAATCGACTGAATTCCACCAAATGTTTCATCCAATGAAGCACCGTTCTAGTGATAGAAATGTTTCAGGTAAAATCAGTGGTTTGATTAAGACCTTCAGACTCCGGAAGGCTTCTAGCTAACTTTGTTAGACGATGTACATTTGTCAAGGACGGAAACTGACAGGTTTAGCTTCAGTTCTTGCTGGTCCGGTAAGAAAGCGACGTGTGTTAGAACCAAAATCTTAATTAGAGGTGACGCACATATGATATCTCATTTTCTCCTGCCTGGATACGTGACACCGACAGTGCCCTGGTCCTTATCTTCAGGTGTCTATAAGAACACAAATAAAAAAATACTATTGGTTTTATTGAAGAACAGACTGCAGGGGTATTTCTGCGAAGAAGTCTAGCATCTTCAGTCTTCTTTTGAGATCTGTCTTAGTTGGAGGGGGCAACGTTACAAAAACCAACAGTTTGGTCAGTCCGGGGTAGGAAATGGCAAACAAAGCAAACAAATTTCCTTTCTCAGACTATTTCAGTGTGTCGCCGTAGTAAAGTGGTTCATTTTCAATTTACCCATGGATGCCTGAGTTGAGATTGATTCTTTTTTGCTTTCGCCTACTGGATTTCTCATTAAAGGAAAGCTTTCTCAAAAAATTGTTTCATGAAAAGCCGTTGCAGTGAATAAGCGGTGAATCCTTCCAACCGCCTTACCAGCTTAAATATTCTGGAGTTTCTGTCTCGTGAATGTTTTAATGGTTGGAGCTATATTATTAGAAAATTCAAATTAATTTAAATGGAATTGGCTAGAGAAGGTCTGACGATAATTTATCCATTTAGCAATGACATGGCAATAATGGTACAACTTTAGGACAACCAAAAAGCGAGCATGGAGAGTGAAATGGAGAGATTTTTTTGTTTCCGTTCATGTTCAAGATCTTTTATTAGGCAGATAACTAAACGAAATAATGGGGAATTGGATGGGAATAGTAGAAGAATGAGTAACGTTGAAGAGCCAATGAGTATCATTAAATGAACAAAACCAAGCGGGAAAGTCGTGCGATGGGGAATCGGGAGCTATCGTGTTAGTGATTTGCACTTGATAATGTCGGATAATCTGAGATGGGCTCTTCGTGACACAATGCTTTTGACCCTCAGTTCACAGGGCGCTAAATGGGTAATCAGCCAAGATTGCAGCTCGTGCGTTAGTTTTAGAGAATTAGTTTCCCTGTCCTTCAGCCAGAAGACAGCAGTGTTGGAGGAGCTGTTTCGGATATGTTGGGCGTCAAGATGACCTCATTTCAGATGCTGGAGAAGGGAGCCGCGTCGATGCACGTGTACGTGCTGCACATGCTCTACCTGCTGCTGCTGCGAAGGGATGCGGTCAGCTCTCCGCTGGTCGTCAACGCTCAGGTAGGCCTCCTCGCGCTTCCAGTCACTTGTCCGACTTCACCTCCGCACTGTAGGTGCCGGACGCGGTAATCTGCCGGCGCACCTGCCCTTTTGAGGTGCCGTTGCTCGACGCCAGCAGTGACTCGTCGCTGCGCGCACCGTAATCCGCTGCTGCTGTGACTTGTTGCGCAGTGCGGCGTCGCGCAGCCACGTATTGTGGCAATCAGGGAATTACGATAATCGCTGCCGGCCTGCAGGGCGCTAGAAATGGCCCCGCGACGGCCGACACCACCGGGGCCGCTCCCCGGGTGTCGGCCGTCGCACTGCTGCCACACGGCTGGTGACGCAGCAGCCGTCCGGCGTGAAGGCGATCGTAACTCGCGGTTATTCGCGTTTCTGGCACAACATTTGTGCAGCCAAATTGCCACTGCCTGTGTCAGTTGTCGCTAAGGAGGGGGGGGGGGGGTGAAATGTCCTCAAGTCTTCAATGAAAATTTCGACCGCTCGGCAGTTTCGTTGTTTCTTAGTGCGAAGTGCGAAAAAGGGCGTGGTGATACGCGTCTCCTGATTCTTCCTCGAGTCTGGGCAGATCTACTTCAGGAGTGAGACGTGGAATCGAAATGTGAACCGCCTGAACAGAACAAGTCTTCCTTTAGGCGATTGTGCCTTTTAACTGTCACAGTGGCACAGAAATAGTTCCTCTGACCTCAAGAAACTCGCAGCTCGCAATTATTGTATTCGATGCTCTTAGTACCTGCCAACTGCGCTGTTCTTTTTTGAAAAGAAAAAGCATCTATGCTAAGTAGTTGAAATCCAATTGCATAGTGCTGGAAGGAATTGCAAGAACAAAACAAAGTTGACGAGCACGGAAGGTAGTAGGCGCTATAGTAGCTATGACATAATACCAACTTCTTGGTCGAGGTACCGGTAGCACTGGTCGCTTCGTCGAATCTTCAACAAAATTTGAAAGCTCGGCGACGATTCGTCGATTATTGTGCGACGACCTCAAATGCTTCGAGGAAAAATCGTGTCTTTCTTAGCACACGTTCCCCTCTGATTTGTCGTGTGTCTCGTGATTCACCCCCGACATGTCACATTTATTTTTACGCCTGAAGCTAATGTCATGAACATTCAAAATCTAGCGGCGAACACAGCGATCGTCTCAGGGTTCTATCCGAAAGCTTGCGGTCAGTTTAGGTCCTTTTCAGTTTCAATGGATGTTCATAAGACCGTATCAGTTGCTTCAGTTGAAAGTCCTGATTATTCCTGCTTCCTTGATGAAAGCAACCCAAGGTTTTTTAGAGCGTTGACGAAGTGAACCGAAAACTTGGAGAGCTGTGCATATGGCCTAGGGACGTGTCGCAACCAAGATTAGGACAGAGCATTTCGCGCGCCTTCACACGCGAAATACTCTCTCCTGCTCTTGATGTCCCTGCCTGCTGAAGCTGAGTGCGTTGTGCATTCCAGCCATATCCTATTAAAGTTACTCCTTTGTGAAAAGAGAAGGTGAGCAATGAAATGAATTCTTCTGTAGGGATTTTTTCATGCGAATATCAGAAGAGTGACGTGCTTGACGTTGAAAAACGCGGCTCACTAAAGTGATATCGTTAAGCGGAGCGAGGAGTCGCTAACAAGATATCTTGGCTTTTTGTAAAAGTTGTTTTCGGAAAACTATGGTATACGTACTTTAAAGGAGATCGAACTTACCATTGAGAGTTAACTCTGTGGCAACGATAAGATTATTACATGGTCGGCTACCTTAGTTATTGTATGGACCAAGTAGGCGCGTGGTAGTGAAGTCAGCGGAGGTGGCGGCTGTTACGTGCGTCCGTTTCTAGGCCTGGCTCGGATTTATCGCAACCAGACCTGGAGAAGGATAAAGCGCTGATTTGTACATAGATACATGTACATGTACATGTACATTTGACTGGCCATCGTAAATCATTGTATGAGCCAAACACGCATTCCAGTTGCCTTCTCGACATCCCGTAGAAGTAAGATGAGCGGCGCATCCTGAAAGGGATTGACTAACCTCGCACTTTCCTTGATCGTTTATGGATCAAATAGGCATTCTAGTTGTCTCCCTGTAAGCGGATGTAGAATGCACGCCCCCCCCCCCCCCCCCCCCCTTACCAAGGAATGATTGGCACCGTCCTAACCGGTTATCCTTAGCGCTTTCAAGAGTTGCGAGCGAATTCTCAATGTGGTGTAGTTAAGGATGCATGCACCTAATGAACAGTCCCTGCTTGGGGTACGCAGACCATTCCACAACTCTTTGGAAACAAATCTCTAGCACCAGCTATTTTGGATGAGTGCCCCAACTAGCAGAACGAGACTACTTTTCGCTGTCTGCGATGTTTAGCACCATTAGGTCCTTCACTGATTCCTGCCGCCCAGTGAACACCCTTGGTGACGCGATTGCGCGCAGACGGTGGCGGCCGTCCAGATGTCGGGTGCTCTTCATGTTGGTCCCCGTGTGGTGGTTTTCACCGCTCGCACTACTATAACCGGCATGAACTCGTTTATGAGCCCGCGTGTTCATCTAATGATTGCCGGGAAAGCCTTTTTGCATGGTTTACGACATTTTGATAGGCGCGCACCATATTGTTCGAGCTGGCAGCCTCGCGAATCGTCGCGCTCGCTCGCTAATCGCAGACACCCGCCGCGCCCGCAGTCATCCGCCAGTCGGCGGTCCATCTGCGTCGCACGATAGCCCGTTTGAGCGGCCGACGCTGTTGCTCGGAACGACAGCGATGAGCAGAATAAGTGACTCGAGAACAAGAACGGCGTTTGAAGTTGAGTAGACGGGGTTGGAGGAGGATCTCCGAGCAAAGGTTTCGTTTCAGGTTGTGCGGAGCATCTCGAGGCACGTACAGGTGAGCGCTCGCGGCACTTTCTCGCCCTGTTGGCCAAGGTAATCGAGTCCATCTGCAGGGAGTGAATTGGCGTGAAGCGGCTCGAGTGTACAAAGTGATAGTCGAACAGTGGCAGAACGCCGAACGAGACAATCCTACGGTAAGTCTGCCTAGGGTACGCGGGAAGCAACGGTGGTTTAAACAACAGTTAGTTTCGACAGCGAGTAGAATATCGATCCGGCTCTTGGTTGCGACTTGCCTTTGTCGGAGGTGCGAAGCATCCAACTCGACGCGATATGATGTAGAAGTTGAACGCGTGGCGAATTTCATGCAGCGTGGCCTTGGCTCAACCTTTCCATTTTTCGGCATCGGTTAGAGGCCGTTGGTCTTCCTCGACGTCGCAGATCCACCCGACTTCCTGGCCGCGTTGTTACGTTTAGCAATTGTCTTTTTTCGTAAATTATGGAAGCCGAATGCTTTTTTGGAGGGTCGTGGCTAAAGGTGGCATGGAACTAATGACATTCCATGAAAACTGATGTGTTACTATTCGTGAACGAACACTGTGGTAGTCCTTCCTCAAAGAATGCCATACTAGGAACCGATTTTTAGCAGCTGGCTTTTTGGAGAAAAACAACATTGCTCCATCGGATTTCACACACTTAAGAAGAGCTCTCCTACTCCCGTAGAATTTCAAACCTAGAAAACTCTACTACATTCAGGTCTAGTGGTACTTATAGCCATTCCTTTGCAGCGACGAGATCCGATCGAAGTACGGTAGCTTTTTGACGAGCTGCCCTTCAACATCTAACGTTCTTGATCATTACGACGCCTCAAAGTTCTTTACATAGAAGTGTACAGTTGTTATGTCTTTATGGGAATGAAAAATTGCGACAAGGGTTCATTCACTAGAACTTCTCACAGGAGACACGCGTACGTTTTTGTCTGCAGGCGAAACGAGCTGATTGCATCTCTTGCCGACTGTGTGTTAAACGCCCGTCTGCTTCATAGGGCCTCACATGGTAGTAGCAACCGTCAAGCCCCTGCCGAGGTTCAACGGATGGGGGAAATGAAGGTTGTTTTCAAAAGCCGTTCTGCATAGTTACCAAGTTCTGGTGTCTACTCTGAATCTGCCAGTGGCTTCTGCTGTTTTGGGCCTTCAGATTCAACTCTACTGCAGCGGTTGTCCTGCGGATGGGTTCTGCGGTAAATTTTGCTGTGCATTTATTACGTACCATGAACATGACACATATGCAGTCAGTGTAGCCACAGTTCTGTTGTACTGCTCAATTCTGGGCTCGGTTCTTCCCCAGAACAAGCAAGATTTCCATCTTATAAGGCTTGGTGAGTTGGTAGCAACTTGCCGGATATGACACCGAACTGTTCCGCAGCTGAATACCACAATTCATTGTTGGGGCAAAGTGAGCACTTAGAGATTTCCATAAAAGGCCTCGATATTCCGGATAGGCCCTCCCCAAAGAAATTGATTGACATATGAACACTACAATAATGCTGTGTGCACCGAGGCAGGAAGCAAAGCGCGAAATCATCGGTCTATAGGAGATTTTTGAAGAACCTATCATTGTTTTTAGATCGATTCGAGCTGTTGCTCTGAGGTCTGAAATCAACGAAGGGTTTTTCGAGGTTCGATTTTCCACGAATAGTTAAAAGTTCACCCGCTTTCGTTTGGGATGTCTATCAAAACACTGCCTATGGGTTAAAGCGTTATATCAGAACTTCATGTTGTTGCTGGCGGTTTGTGGCAGACCGAAATCACTTAAGCGGTCCGGCCTGCATGTCCGTGTCCTAGTATATGTTTTAAAGTGATATGGTCATCATTGATTTCCACCACACTAATTGCTGCCTTGTCTTTGTGGTTTATTAAGCAACAGGTTTATCAGGTCTCTATCTCCGCCAGGGAAGTCTCCTTGCTGGAGTGGCGGTGTTCCTTTTAATTATCGCAATATCAAACTGCCCTAATAGAGCCTAGACTGAGCAGGTGGTTTCATGGTTCTTCAACGCTTACATAAGGCACTGCGTTCCAGACGAAGCTTCTGAGAGCTTCTATGGAACTGTGCTGTAAATTTTGCTAATGGTAAGGTTGCAAAGCAATAGTCCATGCCGCTGACAATATTCCTCCACCCCCCTCCCCTCCCCCACCCGTCCCCCGTCGCTGATTGATGAAGACGTGCGAAATCGTCTCCTCAGCATTCAGTTCGTCAAGGAAGTGACGGCATCTGTCGCCATACGCGGAGAGTTCCATGCACAGCCCGTCGCCGTGCTGCAGTCCAGCATATGCTGTAGCTGTCCAGTCAGCGAACCCTCGCCGACCTCATTGTGGCGAGGACGTGGCGAGTTGGACGGCGATGCTCATTCCTAGCGCAATGTAATAGCCGTGCTGCGTCTGATGGGAGATGATGCGAGGTCGTCGTTAAGTCTGTGTGTTCGACCCCTTTATGAGAGCAGTTTCTTTGAAGATAGCATCTCCATCGGCAGTGCACAGCGTCCGTCCGTCGTCCATCGCGGCCGGCCGGCCGGCGCGCTTAATGTGCCCGACACCTGGCGCTGTTCGGGGGCATGAAATCCGACCCCCCTCGTCACAGAATGTTGTTAAATTGTTAATGACCTCTCCGCTCTGACAATTCCGCAACCCTTTCAGCGCACCGCCGGCAAGAAACATATGTACTGTACTCGATTATGGGTTTAAGCGCCGCGCCTAGTTGTCATACAGGCTGATCGATGGCAGCGGTCGGGGATTCGAGGCGCATATTGTAGCGAGTCCGATTCAGAATGGAGGCAGCTCGTTCGGGTTCGAGTTCGAGCTCTCGCTGGTGTCCGCCGAGCCGAGCAGCTCAGGACTCAGTCCGCCCTCGCCAAGGAAGGCCGTCCCGAGCAGCGAGTCGAACAGCGGAAACACGATCGGCAGCGTCAGAAAGCAGATGCCTCCTCATGTCAGTTGAGCCTGTTCGTGGATAGGAAAGAGCGGCCCACTCCTACCTTCTGCTTCCAGCTGCGCGTTCGCGACCGTCTGGTGGGACTTCTATCTGCGTCCGGACTCCGTGTAGGCCTCCCTTCTGCAGTCTCGGTGGTGTTCTCTCAGAGCGAACTCGGCAGCACCGCTACGTCCACTGAAAGAATCTGCACGTCGTCGCAGGTATTCCCAAAAGCATGCCGCTCGCCATTAAGAAGCGATTAATCCGTCTATTAAGGAGGTCGCCTCCACGACGTCACTGCCCGACCCGTCCGCCAGCATAACCGACTCGTTCCCAAGAGTATTCAAGGTAACGCTCTTCGCATTCTTTCTGCATAACTGGAATCTGATGCCGTTTGACTTGAGGAGTTCGACTTCTTGGAAGCCGAGCATGACAGCGTCTCCGAAACGGCTGATAGTTGCTTCGGATGGCTTTCCACAATGAGACCGAGATCGATCGGAGGGGACGAGCCCGCTCACGACGACGACGTCGACGTCGACGAGGACGAGGTTCGTGGTCTGACCTAGGCTGTCCTCCCTTGTCAGCTTGACTGGGTTCTTCTCAGGACTCAGAGAGTGCTCAGGCAGCGTCCGAGGGTGGAGGTGCATCCACGTCCCGTCTGTCACGAACATCGGTCTCTTCCGACCGTACACCATGTCCGTCTGAAGTTGACGAAGAGGACAATGGTGAGCTCCCTTCCTTCTCCGATGACGCGACGGGTTAAGTCTGTAGTTTCCAGAAGCGGACGACGGCTTTGGCGATGTCTCTCCGCAGACGGCAGCGATGCAGATACAAGACAGAGTCAGTCCAGCGTCCTCCGTGTCCAGAGATGTGCTTGAGAAAAGGTAGGTAAAGAGGAGCATCGAGGTTTCTCTTCCAAATGGTCCTTTTTCAGACCTGGCGATCGACTGAATGGAGTCGATGAGGAGTCTATTGATGGTTCGTCGTTCTGCTGCCGCTCGAGAACTTCGATTGGGGAATTCTACTCTACGAAAACAACGCCAACTACTCCCGTGTACATTCAGTGTCCGCACCATCTCGACGGAAAGGTAACAGCGGATCAAATTGTTGCGAAAGTGATGAAACGCTTATAGCGGCGAAGAACACTTGAATTTTGAAGGCGGCGATCATCTTGTCCTAAGACCGCCGTCATTTAACAGCCGTGTGCTGCCTTAGCCCAACTGTAATTATAGTTTCTAACGCTCCTAGTTTTCTCGTATGTAAGGCGATAAGGGCGCGTGTAGCGCAGACGACTGTCACTTGCACTCGATACTTGGTTACTTGTTTGGATCTCCCGCCCAGGCCAATCAAGCCTTCCATCCCTCTGGGGCCGGTGAATTGGTACCAGTTTGGGAGGGATAAAGCGCTGATTTGTTCATCAGCTGGCCACAGCAAGTCATTCAATGGCCAGATACGCATTCAAATCATCTCCACAACATCCCGTAGACGTAGAATGCGAGGCGCGTCCCAAAAGGAATTTATCCTTTACTATGCGACTAAATCAATTTGTAGTGGATCTGCTTTCGATGTAGAATTACTTGAACACTTGACAGGTTGACAGTACGTGGATCTCGATCGTCGGCGAACTGCAGGACGACTCGGAAGGGGAGCTGACGGCTTACGCAACGCTGCTCTTCACCCAGCTGTTCAGGGTGAGTTCGAAGGTGGCGGATTCGTAGAAAGTCCCCATGCCGCCGACACTTTGCCCTGTGTGTTTGCCGACGCTTAGCCCCCGGTCGCCACCGAGGTCTCATGGCGCGTGCTATTTTCGTCACGTTGTCACCCGATCGTGGCTTCTAGGCTAATCTCCTCACCGTATCTGATTTCAAATTCCCCCCCCCCCTTGATTCCTTTCGGGCTGAGCTTGACTCTCCTACACCAAGAACCTGCTGTTTCAGTCGTGCTGTGGTCGCGTGGCATCTTTGCTGCGAGATGCGATGCACATCTTCTCGTCGCGCCCTCTGGCACGAACCTTCTCGCATGCGCAGGACGTCCTCACGGTGGTGGCCGACTGTCCTTTCCTCTTCGTCACCGCGCAATACGTAGGAGTTTAGGCCTGCTGCCAGGCTACGCGTCTTTTAATCACGACTGCTTCAGCTACGTTGTTCGGGAATTCTCCCTCGTCTGAAGCTTTCCTTGTTCGAGCTTCGCGAGCACTGGGAGACGTTCAACGAACGAAAGGAACAGAACATTCGGGTGAGTTCTTTCCAGTGAGGCTGGCCAGTGCATTGCGGCTCATTTGCCCTGCGAGAATTGCGTCGTTCATCATTGTTTGCTGTCGATGTTTTCCCAGTAGTCATCTGATTGCAAATTAGCCGCTGCTTTCCGACCGGAGGGCGTGGAAATTGACGAAATTCGACACCGACAGCGCCTTGTGCATAAGCTAGACAGTCCGTCCTCTCTAAGCAAACAAACGGGTGACGGAGGACAGCCAAACTTCTCCATAATGTCGACCTTTTTCAGCTGCTGAATTCGGTGAAGTCCGCGTACAAACTGAATGCTCTTGTTGGATCAGCCTCCTCGCTCACGACGAACAGTGTATGTATTTGCCGCATCGATTCACAGGTGTTCAGGTGTTGTGGACGCAGTGTCACGTAGAGGAACGAACGCGAGTTTTGGATTAGTGCTGCACAGCTAGCCGTCGCTCAACCAGCACCGGCTTGTTTAGTTGTTGCGAAAGGGTGGCCGCGTTCTGGTTGAGCTCTGTATTCAAACGTCGGCAATGCATTCAGTCGGGCGTCTCTGTATCAGAGAACAGAAGATCCCCACTTCAGCGCGCCAACACAATCACGTCCTGAACTTGTGAATCTCCATAGTGCCTCGTTTGACAAAGTGCTGCCTAGAGGCGAGTAAGAATTTTGGCAAGCAGTGACGGTAGTTCATGGAATAGCTGCCTACCTCATGTTGAGAAGTGGAAGATCCCAATAGGGAAAGCAAGCCATGTTTCAAGAAACAGAAGTCGTTCATCACAGTGGAGGTGTGAGTGTGTGTACGCGAGTGGGCTGCGCTGGCTAAGTACTGATTGACTTCAACGGGAATCCAACATCTTCTGGTCCGAAATAGCCGAGTCTCAGAAAAGCTTCGGAAGGCTCCAAACTTCACGACAAACACACCCTAGATTGTAGCTGGCCACGACTCTTTTTTTAGCCCCAAGGGAATGAAAGCTGTAAAGGGGTCTAAAAGAATAGAAAGTGGTAGGTGAAATAGAGAGGGACGTTGGTAGAGCAGCGACATTGATCTCCAGATCGCAAAGTCATTGAGATTTCGTGATGAAGCTCTACTTGGCTTCTTTTCATCATGACGTGAGAAAGGTCTTCTCGACAATCGCCACGGCGGAGTGGGTGCAAAGGACAGTATTGCGGCGGAACAGACACGTTGTGGAAGTCCAGAAGAAGGGAAATGTGATAGAAGGTTTGAGAAAGCTGCGCGCTGGATCAACGTAGAGCTTAAAGGTTGGAAGATTCGTAGAAGTCTTGCTTCGAGCTTACTTTAAAGGAGAAGAGACACATAACGTGGAAAATAAGGGTTGTTATTCGGACCAGTCTTGCAAAGCGCCAGGAATTCGACTTCCACGTGGTATCCTGGAAGCTTCTTGACTTCGTCTTTTGCCTATCCCGTGACTTGCCGAGACCAGTCGGTGGATAAGTCACTGCTTTGTCCTTCCTATGCAAGTTCGGCACCGATTCGGCGACCCCCAAGGAGAGAGAGCTTGGTTGATGTAGTGCCAGAATCGATATTTGATGAGCTTTGGCGGCCTCTGCTATTTGCCCACATGTTTCAAAAGTATGATCTGTCTACTGGGAAATCAAGTTGCGATTTTAGCGCTATCGACGGTCAAACATCACGCACTGGCGCCCTGCCCACATTCAATTTTCACATTGTGCGCGACTCTTCCAAACGTAGTTTTTGAAGCTTCAGCGGAGCATTTGGGTTAGAATTGCGCTGAAGCAATATTGCCCTTATTCTCCAGGACCCCTCTTTTTGAACCTTGACATTGTTTCGACGCTTTATTCTTTGTCGATAAACGAGATTATTAGATGAACAAACCTACTAAGCGGCTTGCTGTTCGAACAAGTGATAATTCACGGGGCTTTGGAGTCTAGACGATTAACACTTCTTGTCCCCTCGGTTGGACGGGTGAGATGTTTGAACGGGTAGAAGGCCATGTCTGAATCCTTCAGCCTTTGAAGACGACGAACGGGTTGGAGCATTATACCACTCGGTAAGATAAACTTGCTCAGTAATCTTCTTCTCCACAAAATCAACTCATCATAAAGCTGTAAGTGTTGACACTTGTACTGAGAGATTAGCCATGGTTCACAGTAGGCGCGTTTCCATGGATCCATAAAACGGTGTCTCATCTCATACTGGTGGCATAGGACCTCATCGCCGGAGCCGCTTGGATCTGCGCCAGTTCTGCCCATAGGTGGGGCAGAAGCAAACCTCGCCAGTTCGGAGCCGCATCGGGTGTGTGGGAGCGGGAGGCGCTAGGTCTGTCGGCCCCCTCGCAGCCGGTTTGCAGTTGATGAGTTCTGTCTTAATGTGTTGATTGAGACGCCTGGAGACGACGATTTGCGCGCAGATTATCGTAGAGCGGAAGGCGATTAGACACGCGCGTTGGCTGCGAGTCTGACCTGGGCGGTGGCGACTGGCCGACCGAATCGGCGGCTGACTGTTCTGGCAGCCAGCCAGTACTAAGAACGCGAGCAAACCGTGAGTGAGCGTGTGTGTGTTGCAGGAGATGGAACTCGGCAAGCTGCTCAGCAAGCTCTTCTTCCAACTGATGCTGATGAGCGACTCGCTGAACGACATGGTGCGACTGGTGAACGACTCGCCCGGTGCCCAGGTCAGTCGCTTCTTTTCAGAACGCCGTTCGGATGATCGTACAGTCTGCGCCGGGGTTTCGTCGCTACCGTACATGCACGGCCATAAATCTTCGTCGAGAGTCGCTTTGACGCTGTGGCGGCGGCCACGCCGTTAACTATGACCCGGTGCTTTTGAGGGTCGTGTAGTCGCTTCTGACGTCTGGAGCTCGCTCGCCCCCCCCCCCCCCCCCCTAGAAGGATGTACCTTTGTGTCGGGGCCGTGCCAAGGTGGCTTTCAGCCGTCGGCAGCTTTTCCGCTTCACTTCGTCCACACCACGCAGTCGTCGTCGCGCCGCCAAATGTACGCTTTGTGCTGCGCGACGCTTTTTGAATCGCGATGAATTGTGCTACCGTAGCCGCTGCAGTCCCCGTTCACGTTATCACATGCCTCACTGCCCGGAGTCTTTCTCGAGGCCGAAGCGCCACTTGCCCGCCTCGAGGCGCTCGTTCCTCGTTGGATACGAGCTGATGTCGTCGTGCTTCCCGTAATGGTTTTCCACCTGTCGGCGACGACGTGTTGCCGTATTCGGCGCCCGAAGCGGCGCCGGCTCCATTTCAGCAGCAGAGGCAGCAGCCGCGTTTGTGTGCGCATCCGACTCGACACAACACTACAGTCTGAATGCATACCGTATGCGAAAGCAAACTCTGCGCCCAAAACGGGCGCCGATTCCCGTTTGTGCGAGTGCACTCCGGTTGCACTCTGGTCGGCTCGCGAGGATTCGCTCACGCTTATTCGAGGTTTTGAGGGGATTAGTGATCACATAAACATACCGCGGAGGAGCTGTACAGCAAACGAGGAATGTTCTCGAATACGGTGCCCAGGGTGCAGCGGAAGGCTTGAAACCTCTCGAGAAAGGGCTGCTGTGTTTATTGCGGCTCCTCTGTTGTCGCGACGTGTAGGTTGGATGAATGGCTATAGTCGCTTGGGGAGAACGGTAACACCAGCCCGGTCGATGCGTTGGTTTGAAGCTCAATGCCGACTTCTATTGCCGAGATTTCATGCAGAAGCCCTTCTTCAGACCTTGGCATGGGAGTGCCATGCGATAAAACAACAAAACGGCAAGAAGGCGTGGACCCTGGAGGGCAATGCGAATAAAGGAGGGCAAGCTCTCATGTGCGCAGATCGGTCAGCTGTAAGGTACAGAATACTACGGCCCTCCCTATTCACAATCGTTGGGTCCCAGGTGCTCGTTATATCCTCGTCCATGTTGTTGACTGTGTTGCATCGACACCGGATTCAATGCAACCGAATTCTAAAATGGAAGCCCAGTGGTTCGTCAGTTATGGATAGAAATTAACATTGAGACAGGATGACGACAGGATATTGTGTAGCTGTTGAGCTCCCAAATGGCATAGCAGGAAATGCGGAAACAAGCAAGAGGAAATGGAGAGCACTTTGTATTTAAAAATTGGTGCATTGTGCGTCTGCAACAATGAGCCGTTTGTTCGTTGATTGGTACCGATTTTGGCTCGACAAGTACTACTCAAAGGGTACGTCAAGCTTCACAAACAATTCCACGAGACGTAGTCTTCATCGCACTATTCCTCGAATCGAAAAAAAAGTAGCAGCCGTTTCAGGCATAGGTATCATTTCTAGGAACTGAATGAACTAAATGCTCCAAAGTTGGGACTACGTAGTCCTCAGCTGTGCGAATATATAGCACAGCCGTTTCCAACTCATTCGAATACCATCCTTTTCCTCTTCCAAAAAGAAAAAGAAATGTCGCCAGGCTTCTTGCAGTGATACGAGGTATTGCTCCTTATTTTCGCGCTACTGTGTAGCGAACATATGTAGTACGCAGCGATTTTTCGGATCGTTAAGAGTAGTCTGCTCCACTTATCGCAAAACAAATTGCTTCATTGTTTTACGGCAGTCTGAAACCACAAGCCCTCTCACGTTGTGAGGGATGGTCTTGGTTATGCAATACTTGAAAATTTAAATTTTTTAGACTTCTCAAAATGGTGGTCTAAGCTGCCTGGGGTAGCTGTCACTTTTTATTGTAGAATACCACAACTACGGTCGACGTTTTACTTTCGGTGAATATCCGTGTTGAGGTCGTTCCAGTTTAGTCAAGTTCCACGCAAGGGTTGTTGGAGGGTTAGAAGTCAGTCTTCCTTTGCTTCCCCAGTCCCTCAGTAGCTTTCCGGTGTTTAGAAGAAAATGCTAGAGTACAGGCATTAAACAGTACAACAAGCATAAACCTTAGAACACTTTTGTGCGGCACTAAACTAGCGAAAAACATTTCTCGACAATGCGGTTGTCCATCGAAAATTGCACCCAACGGTTCCCATGTGCCCTTCGTGAAGGGGTGAATCTTTCGAAATGAGAATGACTCCGCGGTACATATCACTCACACTCAACCTTTTATGAAAGACGAGACCCCTTCTGCTTCTGCCGCCCGCTGCGTGCCGAGAGTTGGCTGGAATTTAGCTCCAGAAGCTGCTGCTTCCACTTAAGGGCTCCCTGAGCTGTCCGCCATCGTTGAATGCAAAGCTCTGTTTTCCAGGCGTATACGCTCTCTCCGGCGATTCTGGACCATCAACGGGAGCTGCTGGTGTGCATGGCGGATCTGCCCCCGCACGACATCCAGCCGTCGCTCCGACCGGAGCATTCGGGCGACTCGCTGGTGCTGCTCATGACCAACAAGCGATACGGACAGGCGCTGGTTACAGTGCGACAGCTCAGGTAAGCCCTGGCCATGTTCTCTTCCTTTCCGGATGCGTCGCAGAAGCGCTGTTTGTTCAACGCTGCAGTCACTGATCGTACGCTAATAGGCAAATTTGTGTAGCGATTAGTCGCCAGCTCTCAACTACCTACCGCTCACAGAGGAGGCCGGCCGGCTACTACCATCGGCGGGAGTGTGTTTGTCGAGTTGTTGGTGATCGAGGAGGTCAAGTGACTGAGCCGCTGAACATTTTGTACATCTCCGTCGAGCGCCGCCACCCCTCCGCTCCCTTCCACCTCGTCGGTGGGAGGCGTTGGTCGGGACGCCCGGCCCGCCGCCGCCGTCTCACGAGCTGTAAGAGATCATAGCGCGTCGCTTGTTGAAATTCGCAGATCATTATTTGCGAGATGCTTGTGCGCGGAGCGGAAAGAGGATTGAGCAGCGCTTAGCCGAGGCGAACTGGCACCGCCGACGCCTCCGCCCGAGTACGAGCCGTACGGTAGCTGACGAGTGTGTCACGCTAACAGTCCCAGCTTCCGCTTCTGACGATCTGTTTCGTTTTTTAGGACCGCGTTCGGACCCGAGTTTGGCTGCTGCGAGGCCTCCGACATCGACGTGCTGCTTCTGCTCTTCTGCCGAAGCCACTCGCTGAAGGCGTGGGCCCTCGTCGGTGCTGCTCCAGACGCCCTCCGTCGACAGAGTCAGAGCCTGCGCGATGCGAACGCCGACGTAGCCTCGGCCGTACGACGGCTGGCGTCCGATTCCGCGACGTCGCACAGGACGTCCACCGCCTCTTCGCTGACCGAGTCCTTTCAGAAGATTTCATACTTACCCGATTGACTTCGATCAATGGTGCTGAGCTGCCCCGCTACATAGTTTTTTGTCGCGAACATATTTTCTTGCCATCTCTTGACATTATCCAGAGGCCCAGGACGACACTGACTCTGTCTCTAGTACCAGTAGACTCCTCGGTTCCTTCGGTTAAGAGCTATGTAACTAGTTCTGGGGATCGAGAACACCTTGCGCGCTCTTAATTGCGAGGTGGGCAGCCCCTTTTTAGCCAGGCCAGGTGAAGATTCTTAGTTTGATGACAGTCTTATGCTGCTGAAATCTCAACGGTAGAACGGTATGTCTCTGAGACAGGGGAGGATTAGGCCCAGTTTTTTCAGTCCTATGTGGTCACGATTCCTGTTTCGCTGATCGCTGTTTCTGCGGCACCTTTGGACTTGTCTATCGAGTTAGCCCTGTGTGGAGAGTGTCAAGTGGTGCCAAGCTCTCCGCTACTAAATGTTCACTGCAGCTAGAGAGACCGAGAATAGATCCGCGTTTCCTTTGAGTTCTCAGCTCCCTTAATTCGGCGCCGTTCGCGTCGCTTGTCATGTATTTATCGCTGGACGATTGTTACGGTTCACCCGATCCGTTCTGAGCTTTCTAGGTTTGATCATGTTGTAGGTGTTGGTGTACAAAGTGCGCGAGTGTGCTAATAAACATAACCAGTCGTGTTCACCTCGAAGCACATCTACAGAAGGCGACGCTGCACTCGGTGCGCTTCCTACATGGAGTCTTCTGCGGCCTCTGATTTTTGAGGGCCATCCCCTCCGGCCAGCACAGTTCGTCGGATACTGTAGGGGCTGGCTGTGTGCGGGATAATTGTCACTGAGGGTGCGAGAGCGTGGCGCTTATGCGAGGGCGTGACTCATGGCGCCTAGACCTGCCCGGCCGGCGCGACGGACTCGTTCCGGGCGCCGCGACAGTAAGCCAACACCGTGTGCGCGACCGAGTCGGCGAGACAGAGACAGCGAAATATTCAAATTTATGATCACTGGGAATGAATGATTTGTACATGAACACAGACTGTGAGGAGAGGATCGCCCCCAGAGGGGCAGGAATCGATCGCGTTGTGGGACTGGAACGGTGAACACACATACACACAACAGGAACAGAATGACGGGAAACGGCGAACGGAACAGAACGAAGGTGAACTAAAGCTGAGCATCTGGGTATATTCTCAATCCTCTGCATATAGGAATTGTCATCATCGTCGTCATCAACATAGCGGAATCAGCCCGAACAACGTCGTAGATCAAAGGTGTGAAGGAGAACAGCTTACGGCTCGGCTAGCGCTCACGGCGCGGAGCAGGCTTTGCCGGCAGATGGAGCCCTAGCCCGTGACAAGATTAGAGGAGAATATGTTAGGCTGTACAGGAACGGGAGGGGTGTCATGGTCTTGACAAGAGATCAGAGACATCGAATCCGCCTTTTCGTGGAGCGGGAGGCACAACGGCTGCCGAACTGATTGTGGCCGGCAGCAAGGGGGGTCGTAGCAGGGCGGCCTGCCATTGGGAGAGAATGTCTGGGGAAGGATAGAACATCTCGGAGGGGAAGCCGAAGGGGAACATCTGGGGCGGCAGTCGAGGGGGACAGGACGGAGTGACCGCGGACACCGGCGGCGAGGGCTTCGGCGGTTCCTCGCGCACCTTCTTCGGTGCCGGATCATCGTCCTCGGAGGCGTCTTCTGAAGGATGGGCGGAAGATGAGCGCGGCGACAACTGCTCGCGGGCGTGATTCTGAAGCAGCCGCTTCTTCTCGCGCTTTCCCGCACCGGCGTCTCGGAAGCCCTTCGCGAAGGGGTTGTGGTCGATCTTCAGCTGCGTCACCTGAAACCATCTTGAATTTGTCGCCGTGTGCCAGGCTGGTGGCCGTCGTTTTCTTAGCATTATCAGTGTGGCGGGCTTGTATCAGTGGCTAAGCCGGCGGTGATTGGAGAAGCACAAACCGCAGCGAAATCGCTGCTGCGGCTTCACCCGCGGCTCATATCTGCAGTGCACACAAAGACCATGCCGCCACATCTAATCAACACCAGCTCAGCATGCGAGCTTAGCGTACAGGCAGCATACGCTGCCTTTCCCGAGATACGGCGCTGTCGGGAAAGAGAGCGCACGCCTATGCAGCACTTGTTCGCTCTGGTAATCGGGCGAATTGTAGATTTAGGTAGCCCTTTGCTAAAGAGGACGAAGATCAGCCAGGTCAACGGAACACTAAACACGCCTTACGAAATGGGTGAATGCTGGCAAATCAAGCTTTAAAAAACGAGACAACTGAATAAAATGAATAGCAGTGAACTCTTGCAGGGAACTAGGCGTTTTAGACGGTAACACTGAGGTGACGCCTTCTGTAGCAAGCAGCACCTACTTGAAGAGATGTTGCCCTGATCAGGGTAATTGACGTGATAGCTCCAGAAGAGCGGATCGCGCCACCAAGCGGGACAACGCAGGAGAAAACGGCGATAATGGTGATTTTGCCTCATTGCAGACGTCTATCCTTTACTTAGGTGGCCTGAGATGTCTTGAATTCAAGCAGCTCAGTCCATAGAAAAGGTACCAGTGTGCAAATATGCTACAGATCATAAGAATGGCAAATTGCGGATTAGGTGCTGGTTCTAGACGACCAAAAAATCCTCTCCCTTTGAAGTTTTCCCACTTTATGTGTGGCCATAGAATTTCTAATTCTAGACCCGTATTCATCACTGAAAAGACTAGGTTAAACACAACTCATTCCGACCTCACCTATAAAGGCTCGGGAGGCAAAGATAGTGAATATTTACCTCATCGGCAGAGTTTTGGCATTTATGTAGGTCGCTCTCCACAGATAAACTCGGTGATGAATTCGGTGCCTGGAGGTGGTTACAATCCCGCTCACTAGCGCTGCTAAACGCAAGGTGCGTAGCAATTTGCTTTCAGTATCAATGGCATTTGAAAGAAAGTAAAAGTGCCATTGAGTTTTGTTTTTCAGGGAATTTCTGCTTAAGTTACAAGACACTAGCAGATGGAAGTGGGGCACAGGTCACTCGATGTAGGCCGCCCGGTGCTCCCTAAGATGGAAGTGAATTCAAATTTATAGCCATTAAGGAAACACTCCGAAGATGTTGAAATAGACCAAAGCGAGCTGACTGTCGAAAGGAATCGTAAGACTTGAAGAAACGAAACGGCGGGAGAAAATAAGGCAGTTATCTAAGGAACAAACCTTCTCATTCTGATAGGCCGTCACAGCGATGAACTCGGTCTCTTTGAAGACGAACGTTCGGAACGTCGAGTAGGGCAGGTTCATGATCTCGGCACAGCGGACGATGTGCAGTCGTGGCTGGTACTTGTGCATCGAGTTCAGTATCGTCTGAAACCGAAAGGAACTCATCTTCATCGACGCAACGGTGGTTCTGGAAGAAGCGAAGAAAAGCTAGAGGTGACAGTAAAGGTGTGCGACTCCTTTGCAAGCTCTAACGTCTCCGTAGACGGTTCCATGTGTCAGGCAGTGCGTGTGTGTAGATAATTACGCGCATTCACCTTGAGGTGCGAGTTGAGCCGGTGAGCGGAGTCGTTCATTGACGGTTAAATTGCACCGATTATCGCTGTCTCTCTCATACGCACGGATGGAGCGACTATGAACACAAGACGAGGGTCGATTTCAAATGTAAAGCGGACTCCAGGAGCGGAGCCGGTGCTGAAGACATAGGCAACACCCGTTGAATTCTCCGGGAGAGCAGTGAATTATGGCGGCTCGTAATAAAACGCGAAAGCGCTTGCACCGGTAGCCGTGGCGACTTCGACACTTGGAATAAACGAGCAGCTCCGAATTTGCCACCAAAAGTGGTGAAAGGAGAAGCCGTCGAGACCACAGAGCAGCGCACAGCACAACACCAACGGGAGATGCGCAAGTCAAAGGGCAAGCAGTCAGAAAGCGAGGAATTCGGAGAAGGCGAGCGAGGGAGAATGCACTTACGTAGCCCTGCTTGTCGGAGATGTTGTTGTGGTGAGCTTGAGCTTGTGGAAGTTCGCTCCCTTGGCCATCCAGTGCTCGCCAGTGGCCGGAGAATCGGGGTGAATGTACATCCTCTTCGGCATCTCCGGATCTGCCTTTCCGGCCACCATCCACCTGAACACGAACAATTAGGCTGAGGGCATCGCGTACAAAGTAGAGCTGAAATCGTCTCCCGTTTGATAACGGACGCCGGCTGCCGACAACAAATTCTCAAGTGACAAAAGATAGCAGCAGGACGGCAAGCGACGACAAATTAATGGCCTGCCATAAAAGGTGTCATTACTATCAAATCAGGGCCCAACACCCCCCGCGTGCAGGAAGCATCCGCCGCTGCTTATCACGCAAGTGATGTGCGTGAAACCAACCGGCTGTTATTGAATTTATAACGGCATTCGTCGGCGGGCACCAAATCCATTAGGAATATGTACTTGCTCTTCTTGTCGAGTCCGCTGATTTTCACTCGGAACGCCGGGAATATTCGCCTGAAACACGCACACGTCAAACGGGAAGTCGAGAGGCGGAGGGAAAAGGAACGCAAATAAATATGTAGCAGAACAACGGTGACTACCTCCCACTTTTGGTAATCACCATCTCAGTGCCGCAGGAGTTGAACGAATTCCAGAGCTCCTTGTCGTCGAGCTCGACCTGCGGATCGTCTTGCACGCCGTCGTCGTCGTTGCGGGAACGCATGTCGGGCAGATCGGGTGGCAGACGGGGGAAGAAGCCCGGTGCCCCCGGAATGGCGGGCAGGTGGCCCATGAAGGGCAGAAGCGCCAGGTCGGGACGGCTCAGAAACGGGTTGAACGCCATGCTCGCATCTCACACGCGCAACTGCCGAAATTGACACCTCAACTTGCGCCCCGCCCCGGCCGTCGCCGATTGGTCGGCGCCGCGCCGGGGGCGGGCCACGCGCGACCGGGTCGGCCGCGGCTGGCCGCCCTCGCGGCTACAGTATCTGCGCGGGCGGCGGCGCTCGTCCGTGTGCACACTATCAATGACCACGGACAAACGTCTTCTTCGTCGTCGTCGCCTTCCACGCGCATGAAGCGCCATGTCCCGACGGCGCATCGGCCCAGGGTGTCAGTCCGGTCAGCCGAGCCGTTTTCTCACTGTCACTACTCCCTCCGAAGTGGCCTACTTGAGAATTTTCTCGTCAGCTGG
This sequence comes from Heligmosomoides polygyrus polygyrus, assembly GCA_947396885.1. Classification (NCBI taxonomy): domain Eukaryota; kingdom Metazoa; phylum Nematoda; class Chromadorea; order Rhabditida; family Heligmosomidae; genus Heligmosomoides; species Heligmosomoides polygyrus. The sequence goes on from OX377203.1 coordinate 39,213,367, forward strand.
CGAGACAGTCCCACCGGCTCACAGAACTGCTTGATCGTGCCTTTGCCGAGTGAAAGCGTCGAATCTACCTTGATCCGCTTCGTGACAGCTCTCCAGCAGTCGCTCGCGGACGAGCAGCCGAAGTCCGCCAAACCACTCTCACCCACCGCTGCTCACTTTTATCACCCTAAATAACGTTCTCACCTCTCTGATCATTGCGAGATTTATCCCCTGTACCATGAGTGACGACGCTCAGCAAATGTTTGCGCTAAGAGTTCCTCAGTGGTTTTTCTGTGAACGAACACCTTTCATGCTATGAACTTTTTTATTCGTGATGGCAGGCAAATGGACAACACAGAACAGCTTCGAGCGGAGTGTTTCGGGGCAGACCTCTATTGTCATCATCGTCACCTTCACTTAATGCTTTATTCGAACTAATTCGGACATAAGCAGTTGGAACTATGTTCGCTATGATTTTGGTGGATTGGGTGTTTTTTTTAATTGGCAGCATTTCACCGTGCACAAAATAAACTATCGAAACTGAGCTGTTTTTTATTTACCTGAAAAAATGAGCTTCTTACAATAATTTTGCTTTACATGTGTTAAAACAGCAGCCATCTCTACGAAAACACTAAATGGAGTAGAAAAGGAGCGGAAGCTTTAGGTCTAAGGAAAAGAAGCGTTGAATATGCCGATGAAGCGTTTTCTGGGGCAAATGTAACTCCTAAGCTCTAGGACCTGCTGCACCTTTAGGCCCGCCGTTTGTACCAAACTGCATCACTCAGTTCCAAGATGTTCACTAGTAAGGCGATGTGAGAAGTCTTTCTGCGGTTCATATCTACCCGCACAAAAAAGGTGTTCTGTGAAAAAGGAACTAAGGGAACTCCGCTGTTCGACGCCAACGCGTCCAGACAGATGAGACTTCAATTATTTCGCTGTCTAGCTAGCAGGGTTACCCGATGAGAAACGGAGGTCTGGCCTGCCATGAAGCGGAGTGGCGGAAGGGCGACAGACGGCGCCACTTGGCGACAAGTCGTCGCCCCGACAAGTGACGGATCGATGGCGGCCACAGCTGATTTCCAGCGAAACACTGCGCGAGTGCGACCGCTCTCGCGCGCCCCGAACTCGCCGCCCGAGTGAACTGTTC
>OX377203.1:39214692-39259826 GCA_947396885.1 Heligmosomoides polygyrus polygyrus
TCTGATAAAGTACCAAGCTCCTTAAATCGTTTTATGTCATCATACAACGTTCGTCGAGGGACATTGAAAACATTGGCGATAAAAACAGCGCTGCGACCACAAAGGTGCGGGCTGATGATGGCCGATCGTTTCGGATTTCGCTTTGCCATTCTGTAAGCATTCGTGAGCTCAAACTTGGAATGCGTTTACGTAGGGTATAATTGTATAACATATTCCAATATAGAGCGCGGAATCCAGTTCTGCTAGTAGTTGTGGACTGCGTCGTACTCTGTGCGGGTAATTTTTGCGCACCCTGTATATCCATCTTTCATACTAAAATTGTTGGACAAGTTCTCCGAATTTTATAGGAAAGAAGCTCTCGCGACAAGCTCCGAATTTAGGGGCGACCGTTAAGTGGCGTGCGCTTTTGGAACCTTCATTCCTTGTTAGAGGCGTTTTGTTTTACTCAAGGGAAAGTACTCTTACCATCAGTTATTGGCAAAAAATGGCTGACAGATCTCCTCCAGTATGTAGCCCACCAAAAACCGCAAAACTCATGGTTACGAGATACCTTTCCTTGTCGAATAAACTAAACCGGAAATGAACGAAAACTGCATAGCACTACCAGTTTCCATTCGAACGACATGCCCGAAGTATCTGTGAGTCTTTTCTAAGTTAGACATAAATGAAACATCAAGTGCCGCTTGGCATAGGTTTGTGTGTGCAGGACTTGTTTAAATTGCGAATGCCGCTTACATTTGTCTACGTCCGTTGCTTGCCCTAGTCATGGTTAGCTAGGGAAGCGTCACCTTTATAGCTATATTAGAGCTTTATGGGGACCTTCATTTTGCCTTCCATCCTCAGGGTAGTGCAGGGACAGAAGAAGCCGTTTGCTCCTCCAAAACTAGGATTTCGTCTAATATTCGCAATACGCTTTTCAGTGGTTATGCTGTGGCTATGCAGATGTTTAGCTTCTAAGATGCGTAGATTTTTTGGGCTTCTTCTGAGGGTAAAGGGTTCGAATTGATGCTTTAATATTTGATAAACTTAAAATCATATGATTTGTTCACTGGTGGTGATTAATCATCACTTATCCCACGCTGTCCCTTGCCAGTTCAAAACCGAAGTTGTTTCCCACAAAATGAATGAAGTGAAGTTTGAACCCCGTCAATGCTCTAAGCCCTTCTTCGAGATATCAGCGGGTGCGACGATGCAGGTGAAAATTGTCAAAAATGGTAAAATAGAGTATTAACAGTTCCTTGATTTCTGTGATTTAGTTTCGAGAGCGAGATATCATCCCTCGTCACTGATGCTCCTTCCCCCAAAAGGAAGAGAAAGGTGGTTGAGCCGGAGGAGCCCAAGGTTCTCAAGGAGCAGGAGACGACCTCAAGCCCTGCAGTCGTAACTGCGTCACCTGCCGTAACAATGGCACCAACTATATCCATGATTGCTGCAGGTGCACTTTTTTCCAGTCGTACCTTCTGCAGCATTCATCCTTAGCATTTCTCTTGCTTCAGCTCCCATTCTTCAAGGTCTACAAAATCCTGCCGTGATGGCTCCCTTTCTCCCGAGAGTGGGGACACTGCCGGTTCCAGGAGTATCGATGATTCCACCTCCTGTGCCGCCTCCGATGTTCGTCACCAACCAGGCGTTTCGGGGGCCTCCAGGCTTCCCTCCCATGCCGATGCCGAACCTCTTCATGCCACATCAGGTGAGACTTCATGAGTCTTTTCATACTTGCATATTATGTTAGAAATCATCATTTTTCTTTATAAAAGCATGGGAGGTAGATGTGAGAGGACCCAACACAAGGGTGTTAAATAGTTGCAGAGGATTATGAGGCTTCAAAAAATACGCGTTCAAATTGCATCCAGGACACGACGTAGAATAGGGGTTGAGCAACGCCGTCCTTTATCCTTTTTATAGAGCATTAAATGTGCCTCATCTTCCCCAAGGTTTTGATAGCGAATTGCTGTCATGAAAAGTTCCATCTCGTGGTCCGTTAGCGAAAAAAGAAATGAAATTGAAAACGACCTTGCATTCGTCACTTTCCTAGCTTTATACGTAGAATGAAAGAATGTGTTGATCAGACACTTGAAATTGGACTAAGGAACAGTTATCTGCTACAAATAAGAAGAAAATAAGGTACATAAAAAAGCCAGACTGAAACGAAGTTCGAACTTGGGTTAGCAAATCTTTCATCTCGTCTCCTATTTTCCTTCAGCAATAGGCAACCGTATAGAGTACCTCCAAGATGTTCTAAAAGCATACAGTCGAAGGATGGAGATAGTAAGAACAGAGGATACGGGGAACCACTGCAAATGCAAGTTTCTACTGCAAGCTACTCTTTTACAGGGCTGCGTAGTAGGTCCTTCTAATTAAGACTCTGCCGAGGAAGTCAATGCTATGCGATGTCCTCAATCTCAGCGTGTGTTTGCTCAATTGTAGACACGCATCGTCATCTTTTCCAGCAAAGAGACTGCGGCTTATCTCTGTGGCTGTGACTTTATTTCTGTACCCGCACAGATCTCTCTCCCCGTTGTCACCAGTCAATTGTAGCTAAAGGTGACCATGTTTCCGCATCGCTTTTCAGCAGTTGGGCTTTATTAGAACATCAGTCAGGTTTCCTTGCCTCATTTGATTTGTTTTTGGTTTCCAAACCCTAAAACGATACCCAAATACGGGCATGTTTTGACTTACGTGGTGTTAATCTGAGAACTGACGCCATTCACCTAAGCTTCCTTCCGGGAGTGCTGGTGATCCAGTGGACGGAAGGTTTTTGTTGTCTTTGTTGTGTTTCTGGTTTTCTTTTCCGCTATTTTTACTATCAAAGCTGAAACTAGTTCAGAAGTGCTGTACGCAATCCTTTCTTGTTAATGCATAGTTCTCATTTAAGATTGGAAAGCTGTTGTTGCAGCTGAGGCAGCAGCCACCGGTAAAACAGTCGGCGACTATAGAAAGTGCGCCTAAAATTTACAGTGCTGAAGCAACTGCAACTACTACCACGACTGGTCAGCCAACCACGGCTCCGGTCACATTCGTAAGTGACTTTCTCTTGTCTTTCGTATTGTTTGCTGTACATTTCACTATGTCGTTCTAGGCACTCGCATCAGATATTGAAGCAATGGAGAAGAAAAACGAGCATCCATCAGCACCTTCTTCATCGCGGTTAAAAGACGCCAGGCCCTCTAAGCCTCGGAAGTACCTTCGTGCTGGCGGTGGGCAGGTACGGTTTCATCACTGAGTGATTCAAGCCGTCAACCGAGATCTGCATCACCTGTGTGTTTAGGTTTGGGAAGATTCTACGCTGGCTGAATGGGACAAGAACGATCTTCGCATATTTTGTGGTGATTTGGGAAACGAGGTGAACTTATTCAACCCATCACTTACTAGTAACGCTCACTCGGTAATGCTCCTAATAAAGCATATTTACAGGTTTCGGACGAGTTGCTCGCCAAAGCGTTTCGTAAATATCCAAGTTTCCAGAAAGCAAAGGTATCCCTCACTGTACTTTAGTGTTTTGTACTGCATTTTTCATTTCATTGCGTTTGTCATCTAGTGCACCAAGTTCAATAAGGTACAACACTTTAAAAAGTCAGTGTGCAAGAAAAGTTCTGTAATGGAACGTCGTTCTTCCTCCATACTATCAATCACTCAGCGTCTCACTAGTGGTTCTGCTGGCGGTAATTTGTCGGGATGCATAGCGTCACAGATAACAGTAGCAACATCTGTTAGCTTTGCAATGGTAGGTTCTGCAAATAGACGATCCCCTTCAGTGATTCTTCGAGCTGAGTGGATTCGTTTGTATTATAAGTGTTAGTAATACTTTATACTAGTCCCATGTAATGGGGTGAGTGGTTTTTTCGCATCGCTCAGCACACTCAAAGGAACCTGGTGACGTTATGGCTGCCCCTGAGCGTTGAGCGCAGTCAGCATGACTGGAGATCCCGCTGCCTCTACTGCCCTGAAAATCCTGAAAATAGAGAGTAGATGATAATGGAAGGCTATATAATTTTAAGATAAAGTCTATTTGTTCTTGAGTGAGAAAAACAGCAAAACGAGAAGCTGTATGTTGTTTTACTCAGTGTTTCTTGAAATACTTTTTATTAAAGCTATTTCTGTCCATGGTTGTTGCAGCTTCATGTACTGGTCAGTTTTTAGAACTGCAGTTGATTTCTGAGAACATGGCTAGTTGTTAGCCTACCTATGTTCGATTTCAAAGCAAATAACCATGGCTTTGCTGGTTTTAATATAGGCGTTGTGACAGTGTTCACATTGCAGGTTGTGCGAGACTCCAAATCCAACAAAAGCAAAGGATATGGTTTTGTGTCGTTCACCGAGTCCGATGTGAGTTTTTACTTGTCACAAGGGAGGTCAAAGAAGTTTCTGTGGAGTTTTTCAAAGTGACCTGTTGAGACTGCCTTAGAAGCACCGCAAAGGCACAAGGGGGGTGGAGACAGAATTACCACACCTAAGTTTCATCTATTGGTGTTATCGGTGTGGTGCAGGGATGGGCGGAAATTTTGAAAATTTTCCCAGAAAACAGAAAATCCCTTTCGTCAGAAAACAGAAAATTTCGAAATTATCATGCGACCTAATTGTTCTACCCAAGGATCCATTTTTCCGGTAGCAAATGCTTTTCTATTATTAGAAAATGTGGTCGTGAACCTGCGTTTAACATGCAAGTGTTTATAAAACATTAATGGTACACTCCAATTTCAATACAATCAGCAAATTGTAAATCTTGACTGGTAGATCCTAAGAATCTCGACACCTGAAGTATGCAACATTACCCATCAGCTCCGATTCACGGCAAAAGTCCGAATTAATAGTCCCATAGTGATAAGAAAATGCCCTTTCAGAGTACCGAACCCAATGAAGCCTCATTGTGTTCGGTACTCTGAAAGGCCATTGCTTGAGTTTATATACACCCTCACCACATACTAGAAGGCTGTGTAGAGATTCGATGAGTATTACTGGCTGCGCCAGATTCTACATTCCTAGTTCGTCTCATTCTTCAAGAACACCTCTCCGTTTAAGTGATCTAGCTTTCGCGTAGCTGGAAGTTTTCAGACCAACTCACCAACACAGTACCTAGTTACCTCTTAGAAAACTAAAAACTCTTGCGAACAAGTAGGATTTCGGAGAGGGTCCAGCACGATCGACCACACACAAGACATTACGAAACATCGCGAGAGTACAGGCTGCCGCTGCCTTACGTTCGTAGACCTGAAGAAGGCATTCGACTCCGTCGAAACTGAAGCGGTCAACGAAGCCCTGCGCACTCAATGCGTTCCTACTTAGTACATCAGAGTCATTCGAGAGCTGTACAGTGAATTCACTACGAAGATTTCACCATTCTAGAAGGGCGTCGTCATCGACGTGAAGAGAGTCTTTCGGCAGGGAGATACCATATCCCGAAGCTCATCACTACCACCCTCGAAAACATCATGAGTGAACCAGAAAGGAGGAAGACATCAGTGAAAGACGACGGCCAGCATTTGTATCATCTAACATCGAGCATTAGCCAGGCGAAGCCAACGCTTGCTGGCTTTGATCATGTATGTAGGAACGTTGGACTGCAGCTGATTCTTAAGAAGACTGTTCATGATCAACGGACAAGTATATGATGTCCCACTTTAGCTCAACAGAACGAACATCTCCGAGTTCTCCAGCAACTTGTATCTGCGCCGCGAAGTCAATATGGCCAACGACCTAGCGCCAGAGCTGAGCAGGAGAAAACGAACGGCTTGGGGAGCTTTCAGGAGCGTCGAAGAAGTCGTGAAGAAGACGAAGAACGTTCGACTCAGTGCCAACCCATTCCCCTCTACTGTTCTTCCTGCCAGGCCTAACATAGGCCTCGGAGACCTGGGCCATACGAAAGCAGGATGAACACGCGATCAGCGTGGAGCAGAGTGGAAGCGAGAGGACGGTACTCGGAGTGACACGACTCACACAAGTGAGAGAAGGCCTCTGAAAGTCCGAGCTTAGCCGGTGTTCGAAGATCAAAGACGCTGTCGCATGGGCCACGTCGTCGAAAATTAGGTGGGCCGACGTTCGACGACACCCGCTGGAAGAGAGCTATCACCGACTGGATTTCGCGGGATGTCAAGAGAACGTTGGTCGGACTTCTTCGTGACGAGCCTGAAATAACAATATGTATGACTCGGTGCTCGCTCTTCGCTCTTTGTGTGTCTAGCGAAAACGATCCATTGGAGCACTCTGGCACGCGACTCGGTCGTATGGAGACGCTGCTCGTGCACGCCTGAACAATCAATGGCCAATGGGACGAGAGATGATACAGGTGATTCATGAACAATTTCATGTATCACTACGTCAGCAAAACCAAAGCTAGCTAAAACTTTTCTGTCACTATTTTTTGACAACTAAAAGCCGAGCAAAGTTCAGAGTTAGAAAACCAGCTTTGCCAAAATCTCTACAGAAAGCGTTCATTTAGGATGACTGGCCGACAATTTTTCATTTTTAAGCCGGAGTTGGAGAATAATCCTGCCCACAGTAACTCTAGGACAAGTGATTAGTTGACACATAATTAAATGCCCCGAAGAACACTAGATTTATAGCTTCAATATAAAATATTAAGTGATCGTAGATGGTCCAAACTACAGGGTGCGTAAAAAGTATTGACGCACCTACTTTTTGTTTGAGCTCCAGCTTTCTCTTCCTAGCCCTCTAGGTTTTTGTGTGTTATTTTTGTTGTCTGTATTGTTCTCAAAAAAAGCACTCACGAAAAAACTGAAGAAATATGATCGTCATCGTTACGGTGGCCCTTTTTTGTCTGTTACCCAAAGAGCAGAATACTTCCTTAACAAGAGAATTAGACGCTGTTCGAAACGGTTGGTGAGGAAAGAGGTCAGCAACCCAAACGTCAGCCACGGCTCTGTCATAACAGGTGATGATTACGATATGTTCAAGCACGCAAACGTTCAAATCCAAAATTATCAATCTCTGTCCGATAACGGCAAACAGGTAACGCGTGCAGGTGTGGGCAGCTTCTCAGACGAACACAACTTAAACATGAATCCGCTGGATTACTCTTTTTAGGCGATTTTGGAGAATGAGGTCTGTGCTACTTTCAACAGAAGTGACCAGTCGCAGAAGGCTACCCTATTCAAAGCACGGGACGAAATCCAAGCGAGTACTTGCGGCGCGTGCTCATGAATTTTCCCGTCGTTTTCGCTCCTGTATTCACAGTAAAGAAGCCAATGTCAATTACGAGTTACTCTGTCGTGTTCGCAAGATCATTTTCCATATTTCTCAAGTGAATATTTGAAAACTTACTGCGCAATACTATTTCCACAACCGTCATTTACTGCGTCAATACTTTTTACGCACCCTGTAGTGCTAATATCGAAAAGGGTACGAAGCCAAATGTGAAAGTCGAGAGATGTCCTAAGAAGGAAATCCTTGTCAGCAGCCCTTACACAATCAATCAAGCAAACAAAGCAGCATTGTTCATGAGTATATGGCGCAATTACTACATGTGCACATCCAAAAACGCCACATGCTTGCTATTTACTCTAAAAATTAAAATAATAAAATACACTAGAAACATTATTTTGCAATGGAACTCATGATTCTTTCATACTTTTTGGATTCTTTTGATAGGATTTCCATGATATAACTTTGTTCGCAGCTCTATTTTCTGTTTTCTGGCGAATTTTTTGGCCATACCAGAAAACAGAAAAAATGCCCAAAATTGCCAGAAAATCAGAAAACAGAAATTCCGCCCATCCCTGGTGTGGTGATCTTAAATTGGGCGTACGTCTTTAGCGTATGGTTTTTGAAGGCTATTTTCTCCTCAAAATGGGTCAACAACCGGTCAGAGCTGCTACGTCACTTCTGATAGGAAAGAGTGGTCGAGTCACAAATAGCTGCAAGACAAAGGGTAGCAGGTAGATAAAACATTTTGGATTTGTTCAAAGTAGAATTAGTAACGTCAGGCGTCGCACAAAAGAGGCAGAGATGTCGCTTAAGTCGTTCTTCAAGGCTTCGACTAGCCGCTTCCAGATCTGGTAGCAGGTTGAGAACGATGATGGAAAGCGAACCTTTTCTTCCGAAGTTAAAAACCACCCCACACTTGCAAAGAAAAACAATGACGGCTCAAGCAGTTCATAAATCCTACCCTCGCCCAGGCGCTCTCCTTGTGCCACCTAGAAGTTCTTCTGCAAGTTCTGGTAAGGGACCTAAGGGATCGTCAGATTGCTATTAAGGTCTAGATATAATTACGCTCCGAATCTTTTGCAGGTTGATTTCTGACCACGAGAAGGCTATCACAATCATGACTTGTGTTCTACAGTGCGCATTGAAATGCTACGGGTTTTCGCCGTTTTGTTCTACCCGAATGCTTGCAGGCAATTTGAAAATCATTGCGGTGCTTCTCAAACAGTCAGTCATCTACAGCCTTCAATAGGTCCACTTTGAAAAACGTTCTGAGAAGTTCATCTACCTCCGAGTTAGGTGTGTCTCCTTCTGATGAGTGTTACAGCTCCCAACGATTTCGCTGCGATATTTCTTTAGGACTACGTGCGAGCGATGAGGGAGATGGACGGGAAATATGTTGGAAATCGCCCTATAAAGCTAAGAAAATCTAACTGGAAGGACCGTAATTTTGATGTTGTCAAGAAGAAGCAAAAGCAAAAGGCAAAGCTTGGCCTATGGGGTTGATATGTTGTTTGCTTGCTGTTGTTAACATTTCATTATGAGGTTGAATAGATTCTTATCCCTTTGCCGTTTGGTCCTCCTTTCGGATTGTGAAAGAGTTTAGAACTTTTGACCCGTTGCTGGTTAGTGCTCAATAAATATGCTGTGAAGGAAGGAATTTGAAGTAAAATTGGTGACTGTTTTGTTCGGCTTCTTTCTTTTGACCATCAATGTTGTTTGGATGCGGCTAGATGGTGCTCAGCTTGCTACACCAATGCCGGCCAGTGCGAGCTTTCTTACATCCGCTTTGAAATGTGGACGTGCGCACAGCGCGGTTTATAAATATTTTTCCTCCACTGTGTGAATTACAACTGTTCAAAGGGTCTGCGAGAACTCTATGCGTGTCATTATTTCCTGCTGTCAAGGTTTTCAATCTATCCGTTGTGACACCGCTAGCGGGCACTATCCGCATTATGCGCTTTTTTCGCACCATCTGTTATATGGAAGTGCTTGCTTCTGTTCTTTCGAGTGTGTTCTGGTTTAGTGTTGAAATTTTAAGGATTCTGTTTTGGGAATTCATACTCGTTTTTATCGACTCAGTTTTTCGAAAACGATTTAGGGAAAGAATAACTGCGTGACCGCTGAGTTCAAAGATATCGTACGTCGAGTCACTGATTGCAGAGTATAGCTCCTACTGTTAATTCCCTATTTGTGCCCATAACTTCCAACTTGCCACTAGTCTGCGCGGTTCACTTGATCTGACTGAGATTGGGATGAACGATTTGGGCCTGAATGGTTTATCGCAGCGCCTAAGCGTCCATCACTACATCATTCAGCCCTAAACGCTATCCAACACGGGCTTGTTTCAAACGTGAGTATGCCTGGCGCTTGATCGCGAGAAGAACTGTGGCGGTAAAGTAAAGAGAGCCGGAATGTTGGATGGGACAAGTGAGGCCTGTACTCGGTGTGTAATTCAACCCCTTATTAGTAATTGAATCGACGGGAAGTTAAGGAGAGGAACACTTATCGGTGGTAGTAGTAACTCGAAGTGAGCACTCTCGTGAGCGTCACGTGCGTCTACGGAGGCGCAGTTCGAGACTAACCATAAGGATCATCGCTGCTGGGGAAACGGCGTTCCACAATGAAGGTCTTTTGCATTTTTCTTAGCTTTTAATATCTGAGGAAAGCTTGGCTACAAGACGACAGCAATTTTCTAAGCTGTCATTGGCAGTTTGCCATAAGTACATGCAATTTTCACCTTAAACTGAGCACATCTCAGACCAACCTGGGCACTTCATTTTAAGCCGGATGTGGCATTCTTGAATTGGCGGCTTTCTTACTCGTTGTTCTCACTACAACTGCTGCACTTGCTTGCTTCGAGGATTGATGGCCTACTGCTCAGTTGTCCTTGAAATGCGAAATATGTGCAACATTTGAAAACATTCCGCGACGCAACGAAACTAACGCATACTGGAGGATTTCGGTAAATCTATGCCTGGTGTCATCGTCTGTCTTAAAGCGAACTTAATTTTGGGATTAACCTTCCGCGGAACTCGAAAGCGCGCTTTATGTAGTCACATGCAGTAAGGATTGTGTCCATCCTTCCTCTACTTCCCTTAGCAGCCGGGTCTTTCCAAGTCTAGGCGGGCCGCTCTACTGACAGGGGAAGGATACGACGTTGCACTAGCCTTTTGAGATTTATATTACGGGATGCAACTACGAACGCTGATTCTAAATATCTGCAATGGACTACGGGGAGCGGAGCTATTAGCACCTTGCCGCTCTGCTAATGCATACCGCAAATGGGGGCCAGATTCATCAACCCCTTACCGCCCTCTAACTGTGAAAATATCACCAAACCCCTGATATGACATTCATTAGCATCAGGTCTGGTTGTATTTTCACCGTTAGAGGGCGGTAAGCGGTTGATGAATCTGGTCCCAGCTCGAGTACCAGAGCAGTGGAGGAGCAGTGGATAGGGAAGCTTTACGGTGACACTCAGAGGTTTCTGATTCGACTTTCCGGCGTTGCATCTTTTTTGCACTCCGTAAAAAGACCGAAATGACCAAGAAGTTGTTCATGTCAAATCGCAACGAAAAACATCGCCAGTAATGGGACTGAAGAGAGTGAAATTCATTGGTGTTGAGTAATGGCCGGTGCGGTGTAGATTCGATGGACGATAAATTTATTTACCGACGACCGATAAACTGCAAACCATACGAAAGTAGCATTTATATAGTGGCCCTTTAGTTAATGCATGATAACCATCATATCATGTGGCTGATGCAGACTGATATTTAAGACCTTTTTTGAAGATGATTTAAGGCCATCCTGCCCTATCCTTAACTATAGGGCAGGAACGCAGAGCTTGCCGCCGGCGGCGTCCCTGCCCTATCTTTAACCACGGCGTTGCCGCAGAAGTGTGCGGGGGCCTTAATCGGCTTTACAATCGGATAATACGACGATCTAAAATTGTTACAATGATCCTAGGGACAGAAGTGATATCGCTCCTGAGTTGGATTTAATATGGAGCATCTCGTAGGTCTTCGCGTTCGAGTCGATCGTCGTAGCTGGGTGGCTACAAGTCGAATCTTTCGAAAAGTGTGTCCAAATCTTCGTGGGTTTCGTAGTTGGTTTGCACGTCGTATCCAAGTTTGTGTTCCACAGCCGAACTTTGTAGAGTACCTTTTCAATGCGATCCAATATAGAGCCGTTTATCCACTTGTGTTTTCCGCCTTTAGTAGCTGACGTAGGTGGTGTCACCTCGCTCGAAAATCTTACCAGGATACTTTTTCAACGGTAGGTCGGAACGGCGTAAGTGTTGTATATGGGCAGAACCGCCTCTCCCTGGGAAGTAACAAACTGCAGGTATCTCGACGTCAATACAACTCTGCGCAGAGTTAGGGGCTGCGGAAGTCACGTGTTGGCGCCCTGTTGATTCACGTGCTCCACAGCTGACGGGCGCGCGCGGGATGAGGACTCGTATCGCGACTCAGCGCAGTGCACAGGTGGCGTAGTAGGGAAGCACTCGGGCTCGTGAGGGAGGGTCAAGGGTTTAGATTCCACGGACTGCGTTTGTTTTGCACTTTTGCAAAATCCATGTTTATCATATAGTATATCTTCTAGGGGTACTATAGTGTGTTATAGAGCATGCTTACATATAACATATGCTTCAAACTACAGATTAGCTAAAATATTCACTTCTGTGTAGCACCTGTTTGAAACCTATTTTGTGTGACCGTAGTTATGTAACGATAGATATGTTGTGGCACTAGTTAAGGATCTGACTCCACCAACAAGACTTCGGTCAAAAAAAATTTCCGCTAAAGCTTTGTCTAGGAGGTTATTTGGGGTGCTGATCACGAATCTGTCATCCTTTTTTCACGAATCTGTCTCTACCTGCCGTCACCGGCGGAAACTTTAAGAATGTCATCCAGTGCCTTCCTGTGTCTATATTATCCAGCCGAATCGTGAAAAACGGATGTCAGATTCGCGCTCAGCACTCCAAATAATCCCCCTAGACAGAGTTTTAGTGAAAAATTTTTTTGACCGAAGTCTTGTCGGTGGAGTCGGAACTGTTAACTAGTGCCACAAAACATCTATCGTTACATAACTACAGCTTCACACAAAATAGGCTTAAAATAAGTGGCACACAGAAGTGAACATTTTAGGTAATCTGTAGTTTGAAGCATATGTTATATGTAAACATGCTCTATAACACACTATAATACCCCTAGGTGGATTACCTATATGATAAACATGGATTTTGCAAAAGTGCAAAACAAACGCAGTCTGCGGGATCCAAACCACCAACCCATCGCTCACGAGCCCGAGCGCTTCTCTACTACGCCACCTGTGCACTGCGCTGGCCCGTCACGCAAGCACGTGAATCAACAGGGCGCCAACACGCGACTTCCATCGCCCCTAACTCTGCGCAGAGTGGTATTGGGGTCGAGATACCTGCAGTTTGTTACTTCCCAGGGAGAGGCAGTTCTGCCGTATACAACACCTGCGCCGTTCCGACCTACCGTTGAGATAGTATCTTGGCTAGGCTTGGCTCCATGCTTGGCGTTGAACTGATGTTTCATGGTTTCATTTTGGCTTCTCCCGTGAGGCTGAGTGGGCTGCAATAGAGACAAGGGAGTCCGAAGTTTCCTTCCAACAAATAATTCTGCTGGTGATTTGAGTTCCTCAAAGGCTGAATGTGTTGTGGCTTCTTTAGCTGCATAAGGCACTGATCGTGTTGGGTGGAATACGGGTTGGCTCCGGTGTTTAGCTGAAGGGATGCTTCGGAATGTTTTAAAGGCCAAAGACAGAGCTAAACGCTTCTGGATATCTTCGCCGTAGTTCATCTGCTACAATGCTGCTTGTCGCAACTGAGAACATGGTAATGGTGGGATCGGGTTGGCCTGGGTCTGTGGTGGGCAAGGTGTCGATGATTGAGTACAGACCCATTTTCGATATCCGTTCCGCTCCTAGCAGGTTGCGATAAATATTGGCGACGTAGAACGTTCCTTCGGCTGAAACGTCCTTGAAACTGTAGGTACATTTGCGTTGTCCTTGAAATCAGATTTGGACTCTGGAAGCGCTTTGTGCGATGAGGGATGAGGTTCGAGTTTCGGCCCACCCATAAGATTCCATGTCACTTGTTGATGACGGTGACGTCTGATGCAGTGCCAACTTGAAAGTGGCGGTATGTGTATCACTTCGATTGAGGCTAACTCGATATCGATTGCAGTCGATATTCGAGATTCTGAAGATCGCGTTCGCTCATGACTTCTGCTTTTGGGTGGGATGGTTGTGGCGGGAAAGTCGTTTGGGCCTTAGGCTACGCTGGCTGAGGAACAGAAGCCATCTGTGCGTCCTGTAGTATGGCATTGTCATCACACATGGTCCCAAAAGCTGCAGTTTCTGACGAAATGCATGTTGCCGCAGTTTCAGCATGGTGAAGGAGGTGTTCTATGAAGATTTTTTGCGTTGATTGGGATGAATTTGGCTGCGGCTGTTGTTTTCGCACTGATAACATGATCTGCGACTACCATCTCGAGCCTTCCGTCCTGGGCTCGGTGGTGCATCAATCGAGTGAACTGTTGGTCTGCCTGCTTCAATCATTTTGGTGTCGTGACGAAGATTTAGCAATTGCTTGCAGTCCTCGGTAAGTGTCTGAATACTGCAGTTAGGATCTGCTTCGATTTTGTCGAGCAGTTTCAGTCTGACGGATGTGTCTTCGGGCGACTGAAGTCCACGGACGAAAATTAGACACTTGAATTGGTTGTCGCTGCATTCCGCGAGCTTAAATTTGGCACACTCACGATTAACATTTCCGGCATATGTGGTAAAATCATCCTTTGGGTCTTTGACTAACTTCATGCAGGCGTATCGGGTGCTGAATAGTGATTGCTGATTGCTGTCCGAACAATCCTTGAGTGTTTTGTCTGCTTGATTAAAAGATACTTCCTTTGGCGTCCGGGAAGAATGTTGTTGGAAATTTTTTCGTAGGAGACAGCATCCAATTTGTCCAGCAAAAGTCGCACCTTTAATGGTTCGTCCAAGCTGCTTGCATCCAAGGTGAAAATATCCTCATGTCGGCGGTACCAAGCTTCGAACGTAACGTCAGCCTCGGGATCGCATGAGAAGGGAGATATCCGTCCGGCGAGTGTATAGAAGTGCTTGGTGGGATCGGCAGCCGATGTTTCCGGGGATGGGCGACGTTGTTGGTGATTCCTTGGATTGCGGTTGCAAGACTACTCAGGAGTTGCTGAAATTGCTGCCCCGAAAAAGTTGCCACCTTACCACTTGGTGGGTTCTTGATCCTGATCGCCACTGCTGAGTACTGGCCGGTGAGGTGTAGATTCAATGGACGACAGAGACGTGATAGACGACAGACGATTTATTTGCCGACGACCGATAAACTACAAGCCATTCCAAAGTACCCTTCAGGCCCTTTAGTCAATGCATGGTAACCATCACATCGTGCAACTGATGCAGACTGATATGTAACAGTTGGCACATTTATATTCTCACGGATGGAAAGGTTGTAAACGAATTTCGCTTAAGCTTTCTCTGAAAGAGTTTTTGTTCAGTGTTTCTTTTAAATATTCTTTTTTCGCATTGTTCCTGGCGACATCACTTTCATATTTTGGACTTTTATTTGTGTACCGTTGCGTTGCTTTCTGAAACATGCTGTGGCATGAATAAATTTTGAAATGAGTACGAAACTCGTGGTTGAAATCTTGCCTGATTACGGAAGGTTACGACAGTTGTGAGTAGCGGTGTGCGTAAATGGATCTGAAATTTCGTGAATCGTAACTCATATTTACGAAGAAAAACGTCTTAAATCGTAAATCGTAAGACTTCACGTGCAAAGCACTACAATTAAATTTTCAGAGTTTTACTTGTTAATCTTATTTAAACTGAAACTGATCCAATATTAATATATATTTATTGTGTTATTTTCAGCTGAAGCCGGACAGTTTTCTTCCCAACTTTGTTTTTCTCTTTAGTCGGACAGGTTTCATATCAATCATTATACCTTTTAAGAAAGCCGATGAATTGTTGATTCAAATACTTTATTTCCACCAATGTATTGCCATCCAAAAAGGCTTAAGTCGTTTAAATGACTATATATGACGCCCCGAAATGCCTCCGCTTTTTACATTTTGAAATTCGCCCAGGAACATCGCCAGTAGGATAGAAAACTTGCGTCCACCGAAACAACTTGATCATATTTCTTGGACGTTCTCTGTAGTAGCTTTTGAGTGTAAAGTGTAGTGTCTAACCTTTTCAGCACATCTCCAATTTGATTCTGTAGGCATTCAATCTGATTTGGAAATGGTCCTGTTTGATTTTCGAAAAATCCAAGTCCAGTTGGGAAGACAGCAGTTATAGTGTGAAATGGCTTTTTGTTTTGTTTCTAAAAGCCCATTTTAAACGTGATAGAGGAAAACGGTCTATAAATCATCACATGAAGGTAGTTAAATGTAAAATGCATTATGAGAAGGTCCTTATGGTTAGCAACCTTATCCACCGCGCGAACCCGACTTCCGATCTCTGTTAACTGTAGAGCGATTAAAGAGCTTTAAGACTTCGTGACAAAAGTACTCACAATTTCTGAAACATCGACCGAAATATGAGTCTTTGGCGCTATGACACTTGAGGGGAGTAAACATCAGTGGTTTAATCTCTCCATATGATTCTAGTCAATGTCTACATCCGCCTCCAAACACGAATTATGTTCCATCACGTCTTGGGTCAGTCGTGTTCGGAGGTGTCAGCATGAATTGTTTATTAAGAGACTGACCAGTTCTTACATAGTTTCCTAATAGGATGTGAGTTAGCGAATAGTCATCTCCTTCCCTACAATATAACCTCGTATATCTTTCTGTGGATTGGAATGGAACGTTCTTCGCCAGTAGGAATGCTTACCTTGCTGGAAAAGGAGGAGTTTAATCTCCCAGTGAGCTTACTTTTAATTATGTAGTATCGTTGCTTATTCTTTAGAACAGTTCTGGTAGCAAATGACAGCCCTTAGTGTTAGGGAAATCTAAACGTCAGTTAAGCAAAGAGATAAGTTGAACTCGAGAGACCTGTGTACAGTACGGTGTTTTCTGTCATGGTGCAACATCAGTACGTGAACACTAAAACGATCGGAAGGAATGAGCGAGACTTTTAATGTGGGCACATCTCTATAACCAGGGTCGCATAGCCTTATTCTTATAGTTAAATCAAAGATCACATTTACGAAAACTTACGATTCATTACCCAAAATGTAAATCGTAATCGTAAAAAATCTGCCAAAAATCGCCGTAAATCGTAAATCGTAATTACGCACACCCCTGGTTGTAAGTTGTTAGTAGGGGTGGTGAGGTCAGGATTGGGGCTGGATCAGCGATTTTGCAGAAAACCTATTCTCAGGGGTTATTTGTGGCGCTCTTCAGTGCATGAATATGGCTCATGGCACGGAAAAATCAGAGGTGCTCAGTCATCATGACCAGGCTTCGTGAAGACCAGGCATGTATACTGTTTCCCATAGCCACCGTCCTTCACCACGACACCAAAATCAGGCATCACACATTCGTGATCAGCACCTTAAAAGACCTCTTAATCAAGGTTTGGACGAAATCAATGATGCTGCCTCATCACTCACCCACACCTACCACAACGTACGGTAATCGTCCCAAATTATAGCATCCGTGATCACAAACTCAATTAACCTCCCTCAGCGAATTTGGATGAAAATTTTTGTCAACCTCTTAATCGTGAATGGACAAATAATGCTATTGAATCTGTAGCCGTATTCATGAATCGACGGGAGCGGGAAGGTAAGCGAGATCTTCCCGAAATCCCTCCATTCCCTTTCCGGCCTCCCGGTACGCGGTTGGTTTTCATGTTCATATTCGTTCCATGAATAGGCATTTCCAGCTCCCGACGAGGTCGGTTTCCGTAGGAAGCCAGGAACGTTCCCGGGAACGTTCATGAGTACGGCCACTGACCTCTTTCCTGGCGAAGCTTCTCGTTGCGATTTAACACGGAGTGCTTCGATTGATCTCATCAGGCCTTTCCTAGGAAAAGCTAAAGAGCTACTTACGAGGCCAACCTAGTGCTTCCCACTACGGCTCTTCGTGATCCATTGCATCATCTCTGCTTGGCCGACGGAGGTGTTTGTGGTACACTTAAGCGGAGTGGTAAGCTGAAAATGACCCTTTACTCCGCTCGCTGATGTCCATTGCAGATCTGGAGCACATATTCAGAATCAGCGATTGAAGCTGCATTCGGCGATGTACATTTCATCTCGAAGAGCTACGTTCACCATCGGCCAGTATGGTATCGATTAGTTCAATTCATTGCTACTGCTTGAAAAGTCGGTGCCTCCGCATAAGTTGCGACGTGGCGGCTCAAAACTACCCTACAGGAGTTTCTTTTGAAACACTCGGTAGTTCACTTTCTCCTATTGCATTCTCAAACGCGGCTTGGGCGACGTTGACGTGAATATGAACTTCTCTGTATATCTCAAACTATTTGTAGTGTCACAACGATGTTTTGTTGCGATCAAAACTTATGGCGCCACGCGGGACTCGAACCTGCACCTCCCTCTGACCGGACGGGAATGCTTTACGCCTTTACACCACCGGCGCCGTTTGATCGAACGCAATATCCACACCTCGTGGGACCGATCAGCGCTCACCCGTATATCGGGATGAGCCGGCCGCTGATATTATTTGTAATGTGATGGCAGTTCAGTGGTAGCCGTTCATGATAGACTTCGACGGAACAGCAGGGTGGCGTATGCCGTATCGTCCAAATAATACTTAATCCTTTGTTATGAATAAACTCAATCATACCATTTCCACCTTAAATTTATTTATTCATGTGTACGTGGAAATCCACGCAGAAAACAACACAATGCAAAAAAAAACTAATCAGAACACTGAGAAATTGAACTCTCTTAAACAGGCTTGGCGCTTCTGAAATCAATTAGAACATCTTACAAATCAAAACTAGCCTTTTCCACAACAAAGAGATATTTACTTTCCGAGACGATTAAAACAATTCCTTGTTCAAGGAGAATTTAGTATGACTTTTCTTAAATGTAAATGCTGTTTACTCAAAATAGCGATCTAAAGCGGCCTTCACACTACCGTTGCTGCTGTTGCAGCAACGAGCAATGAAAAAGGGGCGGAGTTCGATGTTTCTTGCAGCCGCAACGCGGTGAGATAAGATAATGGGATAAGACTTGTGATATCGTCCGTTGACGAGCATCAGCAACAAGGAATGATGGCGATCATTCCACGTTGCTGAGGCCACGCAACCGCTGTGCAACCGATGCCGGTGTTGCTGATGCAGGGTTGCGGCAACAGAGGTGCGAAAGCCCCCTCGTTGCTGCTGTTGCTCCTCTGCGTCTTTGCGGTATGCTTTATCATTATGGCATCGGTTGCGCAACAGCAACAACGGCAGTGTGAAAGCCGCTTAAGGATATGCGTGATTTGATAACTGTTCTTGTTGTACCATTTCTTTCTGTGTTACTCTATACAAACAGAATTTTCGCTATCAATCAAATAACAATCGTAGCGTTCCAATCCAGTGCATGGCGCGATCTCCTCTTTTATTGCGTTAAAGAACTGCTGCCTCCTTGCGCTTGAAAGCAAGCTTCAAATCTCATTTGTACTTGAAAAATAGAACTTTTATAAAAAAATCTTTAAACATTGTGTTCATTTGCTGGGGAAGGTGAAGTAAAGTTTTCAAAAGAAGTCATACTAAGTTTCTTTTCAGCAAAAAATTCTTCAAAACGGCCAAGTTCCGACAATAAAACGCTCCGACCGTTTTTCTTCTTTTCTACAGGCCGGTTTTACTATATAGAATAGCACAGCGTGATTTGGTAGTGCAGTATCTCTGAGACTGTTCCTATGAAGCCTGAACGCCCTATCCATGCTCGCGATCGTATCTCCGAAGTACCTGTTCTCTACGTAGCTAGAAACAGATCGTGAAACTCCGAATCCGAAGTGCTTTCAGAAACCCAAATACAGTCGATTTGTATTGGTCGACAGGGTTGAAGTGTTTCAATGTTTCATCATATCGCTTGCTGATAAGCCGCGCTAGCAGGGATTTTGGTAGTATTTTCAACGTTGGATTGCTGTAATGAATCTGGTCCATGGTCGATACTGTTTACTTTCCGCCCGATTCCTGCAGTCATTTTCCCTACCATCCCCCCCCCCCCCACCCCTTCTTCACCCAATAGCCAATGCCCCCTTATCGATGTGCCGGCGGAGAAATGGATCGTAAATCAAGCATGCACACATTCAAAAGGGCTTCTGAAAATCCAACGTATGCTGCGCAAGGTCTGATCTGTGTCACGTCTTCTGGATCTGGACGCAAGCTGTACGACGTCCTGCCACATTTGCCGAGTTCCGACGCATGTGTTACGACGTTGCCACGACGTCTATGACACGTCGTCTGCTCCCGACACACGTGGAACGATTTCTATGACACGTCTTCTGTAGCTCGGCGCACTTTAGGCGATATTGAGAGAAAACACTGGCCCCTTACTGGTCCCCCTTACCGGTCTCCCTTACTAGTTCCCCTTAGTGGTCCCCACCTCTAGTACTTCTCCCTTATACTGGTCACCCCTTCAGTGATCCTCATTCACTGGTCCCCATTCATTTTTTCTCCTCTTCACTGATTCCCCCTTTTTAATCCCCCCCCTTACTGATCTTTTATCGGTCTTTCACTGGTCCCCCTTACTGGTCGCCCTTACTCTTCTGAATCCCGAAGCTCGTGAACGACGTCTTCGGCACGTCTCCTGAACCCTGACGCGCGTTGAACGACGTCTGCGGTACGTCTTCTGAATCCCGACGCACGTTGGACGAAGTCTACGACACGTCTTCTGAATCCCGGTGCTCGGCACATCATCCCATCCTTGCCTTGACGCCCGCTCAATATATCGTAAACTTGGGTAATCCGCTGCTATTGGCATAAGTTCGGCATCAATCGCCCATAGTTAAGCTCATAGCAAGACCGGCTGGCATAGACCGCCAGGGTAGAAATACGGCACTGAAAGTGTTTTATCAGTAGCTTGAATGTAGCTCAAAACTATTCAGAGGGGTATCGATAAGGTTAGGAATCCGTTTCACGAAATTTGCAGAATTCGTCGGTGTAATGTGCACTAGTGCTTCGGTAATTTAGGGTCTTTAGGAGGCGCAAAGCCAAGTTTAGTCTAAATAAATACACATAATCTTATTGTTTAGTTGGTTACGAAGGATTCTGTCATTTCACTCTTTCATTTCTCTAGCCGATTCAATGGGTCCTACCTAATTGTGCTCTCTTCCTTTTCGGATGTTATTTTTGTTTGTTTCTTCTCTCCTACTGAAGCCTTTTATTCACTACTATTGGCTTTTTGTGTGCGGTGCCTTGGAGTGCTTCCTTTCTGGTTGACTGTCTGTGGTGCACGCTGTCTTGCGGCGTATTAAATAAATAAATAAATAAATAATGTCCCCAGGGGGCAGCTTGAAATAGAGTAGGTGGCGCACCACACAAAAATTGTTGACCTCTTTTAGCAATCCTTCTCGCTACTTCTGAATGCTGTGTAAAGTGCGATTTGAATAACTTGATGCGTTTTTTGAATGTCCTTCTACCTCACTTCTCCACTCGTCTCCTTTCTTTGGTTGACCATAAAGCAGACGTTTACGTTAGCTCCGGATCTTCTTCGAATTTCATCTCATGCGGCAGCCTCTGAAGTAAAAGGCGTTCGCTGACTTTAACATATAACAGCCGTGAAGGTAACATCTAGATTTATTGGCATAGTTGACTCATGCACAAGTCTTCCGGTGAAAATGATCGAACAGCACGCTACAGTACCCAGAGATGGGACCGCTGGCTACAGTACGCCGCACAAAGTACTCCTGATCTTGAACTGAGTTAGCCACCGGCAGAAATTCTATTTTCAACGTCGCTCTGTGCATTTAGGCATCCTTTTTCGCCCTGGATATTCGATGTTTTGGTCCGTTTAGGCTGAATCGTTGCACTTTCGCTAGGCTCGAATTTTCTCTCTCCGAAGCAAATTAGATGACGTTTTAGTTTCCTCCCTTCGCCCTGATAGCCGAGTGCTGCGGAACAATAGAAGTCTAAAGTGTATTAGTGTTGCAGAGCTTGTGCTTTTCTTGGCTTTCACAGAATCTCTTCAGAGCATGAGCTTTGGATAGGACGTTATGATGTTTATCAGTGGGAGGTTCTGACCTGCAGACGAGCAACGGTTTCGTAGGGCTAATTAAACAGTTTTCGAGCAGTGGTGTGCAGCCATCGGCTTTGTCCTTTCCATCCTACACTAACATTGAGGAGGTACCCCAACGATAAAGGGGAGCGTTTCGTCCTCCTAGCGGAGAAAACGGACACGAACTGATTTTGATTTTGATTCGTGATTAGATTTTAAGTACTGCTCCTATTGCATTTCGTGCGAGTCGAACCTTTCGTCCCTGCTTTGCTGATGCTGAAAGAGGCAGGAGTATTAGAGAAAAGCTGAATAAGCTCGATTTTCGGTGTTTTTCCATTTCATTGTCAGTAAGTGGAGGAGCAGGCTACCAAGGAATGGTGGAAGCATAAACATTTTTTGTTGTATGTTATATTTTTTGCTATATGCAACGAAAGGTAACTGTTTTCGACATCAGCCTTCACTCATGGCATACAGACGCCTATCACGCCTTCTATACCACCTCAATGTAGAACACACGCCACACTCTGAAGGAAAACAGCTGCCAAGTCGTTGCATATGAGATAGCCGATTTTGCTTCATCGAATTTTCGTGGCTACGAATGTTCCCGTTTCTGGCACAGTACATAGTTTCTGAAAGCGCAGAATTCCCGCTTTCTCACCATTTATAGCGTTTGTGACATAATTGCCTGTTGCCGAGCTTTTGACGTCGTTTTTACTGTATGAATCGAAGTGATATTCGTGTGCTCTACGTATAAGAATGGACAACCGCAGCTCGTAACATCAACTCAGCATTTTGGGAGGATCTCGCTAAGGAAGACACAATTTGCCACTGGTTCGAAAGGTTTCGATCTGGAGATGAAAGTCTCGAAGATGAAAACCGAGGTAGGCCACCATAATTCCTTAACGACGATCAACTCAAAGCCATGGTGAAAGCGAATCCGTGTCAAACTGTAAGGAAGCTAGTATGGTATTTCGGCGTTGACGGAAGCACTATCGGTCGCTGCTTGAATGCGATCGGAAAAGTAAAGAAATTGGATAAATGGCTCTCGCACGAACCGGCCGCCGGGCAGATGCTAAACCCCAGGACACCTGTATTTCGTTAAGGCTGCGCAATCCAAGAGATCCCGTTTTGGACAGGATCGTGACAAAGACGAAGAAGGGTCCTTCATGATGATCGTCGTCGCAATGGCTGGACAAGAATGGGAGTCCCAAGGAGATGCCGAAACCAAGTTTCCGTCCAAGGAAGACCTTGGTGACCGTTGGGTGGACAATGAGTGGTATAGTCCATTACAGAATCTTGAAGACTGGAGAGACTATCACAGCGAAGAAGTACTCTGCCGAAATAGAAGGGATGCGCCAGAAGCTGATTGAAAAACAGCGGCTTTGGTCAGTCGAAGAGGCACAAACTGGATGAATTGGGGTACGAAACTCTGCCACATTCAACATATTCACCAGATCTGTCTCCATCATTTCTTTTCAAGCATCTAGATCGTCATATGAAGGATAAAAAATTCGGCAACCAAGTTGATATCGAAAACGACTTTATGTTTTATTAATCCTCGTAGTTCTGATTTTCGCAAAGATGGAATATCTACCCTATTGCCGCATTGGGAAAGTGTACTAATTAAAATCGGCCATTTCATATGCATCGGTCGAATATTATTCTCTGTCCATTTCTTTCCTGCTGAAGTTATGCGCATAAAATCTCGTTAAATGATGAAGAATGAGAGCAAAAGCACGGCCCCAGGCAATCCTTGTTTGGGATGCGCTACTCACTTTACTTGTGCAGGATGTTGAGGAGGTAATTTGAATGAGTACTTGCGGTGACGATTCATTGTATAGGGCAAATGTACAAGCACGTTTTTTCCTTTCCAGACAGTCCGGTACCAGTTCACCGGCCGCTGAGGCATGGAAGGCTTAGCCGGCCTTGGCAAGCCAAACGGGTAGATACCTAAATACAGCTGAAACATGAAGGAGGTCATTGTCAGGTCTCTATTCAAAGTTACATAGAAGGTTGATCGTAAGATGCCAGGACAAACTGTTTGGAAACACTCTATAGCTGGGCGAATGGCAATGAAGAGTCCATACACGATAAAATCAGCTGGCCGCTCATTCACTTCACTTGCTAGAGTTATGACTGAGAAACCCTGAAACCTCAATAAAGCCCCCCTGTCAGGACGAAAACGGCTATCGTAAACGTGAGAAACTGTGTGCAAGGAAAAGAGCACAACATGAACAGACCTTTGAGTACGTGCTCAGAAGAGTAGCGTTTTGGGACAGGCACCGGAAATCGGAGCCGTCCACAATTTCGAGTGTTCGCGTCTGGTTGACCACTCGCTGCGCACAAAACCTCAGAGGTCTCCTATATTGTATTCCTATCCTACCTTTGATGCACTTTACGAACGGAGCAGGGGCATGCAAGGAGCACCTGAAAGGGGTAGTGAAAAGGTGTGGAGCTATAGTGAAGGAGATAAATTCGCTCACCTAGCTGAAGTACATTAAGAACCACTGTCTACACAGGTTTACTGAGTGTTCGCAGATTTCAGAAAAAAAGCATTCGTATGTCCCCAACTTCAGATAACACATAAACAACCGCCAGTTTTGAGATCAGAAGAACGCAGATTAAGGAACAGAACCCGTTTTAACTGGCTAACGGGAATTATTCTGAAGAGGGTTCGCCTGCTCGGTAACTGTACATACCACCTGTACCACTTGTCGTCCCGTTGATCATTGGGCTGCACAAGCGGGAGACAGCAAGGTCTTCGTCCATGTCGTGTGCCAGAGTGCTCAAGTGGATTCTTCTCGCTCAGGAACACGAATAGCGTCACTTCCTTTGTTCAGGGCCTTCACGAGAACGTTCGAGCAACACGTTGTTGTATGCCAACGAGTTCCTTTGACATTCAGCGGAATCCAGCCAGTGACAGTTGTCCGCAGGTGTCTGCGAAACGTATTACGCGGTCTACCTGGATTTATCCTAGTCTACCGGAACCAGTAAAAAGTAGCCATGTTCGACTATCGGTTAACAAAGAGTACCCGCATGAAGAAACCACAACTTCTGGAGACCGGCCCTTTCTCAGAAGGAACAGGCGACGAGACAATATTGAGCCCTTAGTGGTGTAACAATCGTTTGCCTGGAAGCTGGCTAAGGGAAGGACTGTGGCCGAGAGTTTATTTATAGGGATAGGGTCAGTGAAAGGAACTCGCCAATCACTGTCCTGTGCTGCTCACTCGCAGACTGCACTCTGAAGGCGTCCCCGCCCTTAACTCAGCTGAATAACGTGTAGGAACTGGGCGTTTCCGCAGTCGGATTCGTTAGGTTCTGCAAGGATTTGGGGAGCGGAAAAAAGGAGGGTGTGGAAATTTCTAAATTTTTGAAATATGTTTGGTCACGCGCGAAGATATTCAGGACGCCATTCCGTTTTCAACACAGGTGGATGGATGTTTGCCTGAAACGGACACGAAAGGCGTTTCTTCCGAACGCGGCGAATAACTTTTATTACTGCTGTGTTGCCGCTTTATCCACAACGAAAAGACCTGTCTGTAGTGGGTGGTTCTCAGAATTCCATCACGAGTTGAAAGATTGAAAGAAGGAATTGCGTTTGACGTTCTTAGCTACGATCTTTAATGAAAAGGTAAGAGGTTCAGTAGTATCATTCGATGAGTTCATCAAACGCAATATTGCGTTAGCTGCAAGCGCGAATCCACATTATGTGTCGTCAATTTCAAGCGTCCCTTAAGATGGTTGTGCCTTGTTCAATCCATTAAGAGTGCTCCACGAACTCCACATGATATCGCGAAGCACTTGGCATCTAAAAATGCCTTCAGGCCCCGCTGATTGATCAATTAGGTTTTATCCATCTCAGGTGGGCGGTGCACCAATTCACGGATCCTGTAGGATGTGAAGTTGTAAGTGGTGGGTAAAATTATGGATACCGAATTTTCACTCTCGGTCGGGTCAATATCACAACATGCTGGACAAGTGCATTTCATAATCTCTTCTCGTAATGCATTCAAGAATTCCCGCCTTAAGGGAACTCAAAAGAAACTTAAACAGCTATTTTTCCCTTAAAAAATCTAATGAAGCGTCAAACGCTCTATTCACTACTGTTTCTTGGGGCAGATAAACTATAAATTTTCACGGAAAGTCGTAATTATTTTTCCTACGACAAAAATTCATTTTGACCGTCTTACAGTGTCTAGTTTATTCTGGGAGACGTACGTTTCGATTTCGAGGATGCTCAAATTTGATTTCAACAGCGTCTAATTTGCTTTGAA
This sequence comes from Heligmosomoides polygyrus polygyrus, assembly GCA_947396885.1. Taxonomy (NCBI): domain Eukaryota; kingdom Metazoa; phylum Nematoda; class Chromadorea; order Rhabditida; family Heligmosomidae; genus Heligmosomoides; species Heligmosomoides polygyrus. The sequence continues at coordinate 39,240,310 of OX377203.1, forward strand.
AAGCATCAAGTTTGACATGAAAATATTAGGTTGTCCCACACGGAATGTCGCGTACATTGTGGCTTTCTTTCTCAGTTATTCGCATCGATTGTGAGCTCGCTTAGGGTTAGTTTTTCGCGGCGTTTCATCTCCTACATTCCCTATTTTTCTTACATTATTCCCTCATCGGTTTCAGAAATTGTAGTCTTCAGACTACAATGGGCCAGAAAATGATCGTGCGCGCGTGCCTGCTCTACGACGTACGACTGTGCGGACGGTGGTTTAAACGTTTTGTCGCCGACGCCGAATGTCTTGAAGACGAAGAGCACTGAAGACAGGCGCCTATCCTGGATAGCGACCTTTCGGGACTGCCGTTGAAGCTGGTCGGACAAGATCGACTCGGGAGCTTGTAGTAGAGTTTGTCTGCTCCAAATCCTGCTTCGAATTTAAATCCAAATTGAGTTGACACGCCCACTACAAACCTACTGCAGGATAATGCGAGGTTTCATATTGCAAATGTCGTTCAGTAGAAAATCGGGAAACTTGGTTAGATCATTTTGCCTCATCCGCCGTACAGCCCTGGCATTGCCCCATCCGACCACGACATATTCCGCTCGATGGAGCACGCCTTGAGTGGGAAGATGCTCTCTGCCTACGACGAAATCCGAATTTGGGTGACCAACTCCTCGATTTGCGGCCAGCTCATTTCTTTAAAGATAGGGTTCCAATCTTTGCTTGTACGTTGGACAAAGGTTGTTGATAGTTGTGGGGAATATATTACCAAATTAAGTTTGGTTTTAATTACTTTGTATGCATTTAACTTTTCGGTCTGAACCGGCATTCCATGTGGGACACCTTAATAGCTTGCACAGGGTGCGTAAAAAGTATTGACGCAGTAAATGACAGTTGTGGAAATAGTATTGCGCAGTAAGTTTTAAAATATTCATTTGAGAAATATGCAAAATGATCTTGCAAACACGATAGAATAACTCGTAATCGACATTGGCTCCTTTACTGAGAATACAGGAGCGAAAACGGCGGAAAAATTTATGAGCACGCGCCGCAAGTACTCGCTTGGATTTCGTTCCGTGCTTTGAACAGGGTAGCCTTCTGGGACTGCTCACTTCTGTTGAAAGTAGCCCAGATCTCATTCTCCAAAATCGCCTAAAAAGAGTATTCCAGCGGATTCATGTTTAAGCTGTGTTCGTCTGAGAAGCTGTCCACATCTGCACGCGTTACCTGTTTGCCGTTATCGGACAGAGATTGATAATTTTGGATTTGAACGTTTGCGTGCTTGAACATATCGTAATCATCACTGTTATGACAGAGCCGTGGCTGACGTTTGGGTTGCTGACCTCTTTCCTCACCAACCGTTTCGAACAGCGCCTAATTCTCTTGTTAAGGAAGTATTCTGCTCTTTGGGTAACAGACAAAAAAGGGCCACCGTAACGACGACGATCATATTTTTTCAGTTTTTTCGTGAGTGCTTTTTTGAGAACAATACAGACAACAAAAATAACACACAAAAACCTAGAGGGGTAGGAAGAGAAAGCTGGAGCTGAAGCAAAAAGTAGGTGCGTCAATACTTTTTACGCACCCTGTAAAGGGTTTCCTTTATCGTTCTCAAACCGCTACCGTTTGTAAGGAAGTTTGCAATATTATTGGCTCCTCTAACAACGGCATAATGTGGAGTCACGCTTTGTGTTGAAGTGGTTCTTAAACTAAAACCATTCGCCCTGCTAAAGATTCGAATAGAATAAAACAAATGGCCTGAAAAGTACACAATTCCTTCAGCGTCGTCTCGCCGTGACATGGGGAACAAGCTGAACATACAAAAGCGCGCGGCAGCCGCGGCGACTGCTGCGGCAAGCGCGACATCTACACAGTGTGTGCTGCTACAGTTACGAAGTCTAACGCTCTTTTAACTGCATAAACTGCTAGTGATACCTCTGCTCAGCTATTTGAGGGTCCTCCGGTGCACCTAATTAGAGAAGATGGTGGTTATTTTGGGAATTGGATGACCTAATCCAAGCAATAGGCAATTGCTGCTATTGTGAAACGATTTTGGGTTCTTCTTCATGACACGAAGCTTCATTTCTAAAAGCCACATATTTAGATACAATACAACATAACGGGAGTTTGTTAGAGCTCCGTTTCTCCCATAACAGCGCACCCAGCGACGATGCGTCAGTGGCCATTCATCGTGGGCGGCGAAAACGTGTATGTTCATACTACCAACCCCGTGACATGATGGTAATTCTTGTTCGTAGTAGCTTCTCTTCTTTCAAATAAGGGCACGTGTAGGAAACACTGAGGACTACCTTTCGCCTTCAAAATCTTCAGCTTTGGATTCAGTCTGTTATCTTTTCTGCTGTGCAGCACTGGAGTTTGAGGATCTGTTTGATTAACGTTTTCTTCAGGGGCAAGCTCTTCTTGGTTTTGGGAAGGATACAGAGCGGGTACAGAAAATAGAAAAGAAAATAAAGAAAACTCGTCTGCGCATTGGACTAGTTTTCTTAGTCACTTATAAGAATGGACGAATACTAGCGGATAGTGGTATTCATAAGCTTGGAGGACTGCTTATTCTACACTTCGGATATTTAAAACGTTTAATTGTGCTGAAATTGAAGTCAGTTGTCAGGGCTTGAACTATTTGGTTTAAACCGCTCATAGTTTAGTTGGTTTTGGTGTTTAATTGCGCGACATCTAGAAATTCTGTAATCGGACAAATCTGCGAACATTCAGGCAGGTATTGTGCAATGTTCAGAGTACGGGTTTGAGTCCCGCTTAGCGCGAGAGTTTTGATCGCAACCAGTCATCCTTGCAAAGGCACTTTGTTTTAAGGAAAAGGTGATCTCATGTGGGGCAGTGGTTGGGAGCGCCTCTAAGGCGCTTGTTATTCGGAATCTATCCTACTCCGCGGGGCACATAACTAAAAAGTAGGTAACAAAATGAATAGAGACTTACTGAGCGGCTCTTAGAGAACGAGTTGGAACCTAGAAGAATCCAAAAACAACGAACAAAAAATAAAAAATCGCCGCGGTTTTCAACCGTCTCGGCGGGCAAAGAGCGAGGGAATGGAGGTATACCGCGTGCTGACCGCTGCCTGACATGTTATAACCAGGATCCAACATGGTGAGGAGGGCACACAACTTTACCGGCTTACAACCGCAACAAATGCAATTTTTCGTTTTTTTTTTGTTTGTGACTTTTTCTTGTTTAGAGTCCTACAATACCGCTCGCGCCGCACGGTCAAAAGTGGGCGAAAAAACGCCAACATAGCGTCGCAAAGCGTCGCGCGCTCATAACTCCTTTAGTTTTAGGTTTCTTGAATAAAGGTTGGTACCATTCGATTCGCCTCTTCGAGATCTACACAAACATGTGTAAGGCTTTACCGGAACACCCGCATTTTCGCCATGGGTGGTCTAAAATTGGCTGGACGGGCGATTAGAGCAGCTTATTTCCCAGGATACGCGTGCTTTTAAAGTATCTCAAAGATGGCGTACGTCGCCAGTGCTCTGTCATGCCAGGAATGCCCCGAGAGTGCGCCGTGCACAATGCACACAGAACCTAACCAATCAATCGAGTGGGCGAGCGCATGTCCCCTGCGCTTCTATCTTCTCTCACTGGGAACTGCGACGTTTTCAAGGCTATTTCGAGCCGTTTGGAGAATGTTATCAGAAATTTACCGCCACCTCACTCAGGATTAGCTCCAATCTGTCCCAGCGAAACTTTGGTGTGCGCCGTGAACATGCACAGAGAATTGAACCTTTCAATCGAGGGGGGGGGGGGGGACAGCTTGTAGACTGAGCGTTTGGGGAGTTTTATCAGAAATTTGCAGCCGCCCTAGTCAGGAGTTGCTCTAAGGCTGTCCAGCTAGAATTTGGAGTGCGCCGTGAACAATGAATAGAGAATCGAACCTTTCAATCGACGGGGGGACAGCTTGTAGACTGATCGTTTGGGCAGTTTTATCAGAAATTTCTTGGCGCCCTACTCAGAAATTGCTCGAAGGCTGTCCAGCGAACCTTTGGAGTGCGCCGTGAACAATGCATACAGATTCGCACCCTTTAATCGAGGGGGGCGACCGCTCGCAAATTGTACGCGCGGGCGTGTTCGGAGCGCAATAGCTCTGTCAAGTTCGAATCGTTTCGGCTGCAACTTGTGGTTCCTCTAGGCAGTCGAGTGGTCCGTTAGTACGCCAAAGTAGAATGGTTTAGCTTAGGAGGGGGCAATGTTAGAGCGGTGCGAAAATGCAGGTGAGGCTTGCGTGACGCATTTTTTCCGATTTCGGTGGACCACTGCGAGGAGACGCGGGGAGCTAACGGCTTCAGAATGCGTATGCGAACAGAGCACTTAAGGTGCTTTACGGAGACGTGCTCAGAAGTTCTCACCTGCCTAAACTGCCTTAGCCCATCTGCCGTTTTAGGGCAGCGGACATAGCGGTTGAAGTTTCCTGCCCTCTCACTCGCCCATATTTGGGTTTTCGACACTCCCAATAACACCTTTCTGTTCTGCTTGAACATCTCTATCGAATGCTATCAATTTCGACCGTTTTGGCAATATCGATTTTTTGACAATATCCCATCGAGGACGTAAGTGCGCAAGGCCGAGCTGCGCGGATGATGACGTCATCGAAACCGATATTTTCGAAATTGGCCAAATTTCCTCGTGCAAACTGCGTCTGAAATAGTCTAGGGTTATTTGGGGCGCCCGTTTTTTTTACTAATCCGACGTCCGTTTTTGAGAATTCCGTCGACTTCGGTAGGTTTTGGATTCTTTCTGGATAATTGAGGGTGGTCGGGTCAGGATCATCGATTTTGCTCAAAATTCGTATAGGGCCGGGGACTTATTCGGGGTGCCGAACACGATGCCGAAGAACATTTGGACGAATACGGCAGGATACCGGTCATACCGATAACTGAGAGTGACAGGTGATCCTCACCCGACCACCCTCAAACGGGAAGTAACCTGCTGAAGTCGGCGGAGTTTTCAAAAACGAACTTCAGATCCGTAATCAGCGCCCCAATTAACCCCTAGATGATTTTCGACGAAGTTTGCACGAGGAAATTTGGCCACTTTCGAAAATATCGGTTTTCGATGACGTCATCGTCCGCGTAGCTCGGCCTAGAGCGCCCACGTCCTCGATATTGTCAAAAATCGATTTTTTTTAAATTGGTCGAGAGTGATACCATTCGATAGTGCTTTTCGTTATGAAGAAAATGGTGTTACTGGGAGTGTCGAAAACCCAAATGTGGACTAGTAAGAATGCAGGAAACTTCAACCGCTAAGTCCGCCGCCCTAAAACGGCAGATGGGGCTAAGGCAATTTAGGGAGCTGACAAGTTCTGAGTCCGTCATCGCAAATTACCTTAAGTGTTCTGTTCGCATACGCATTTTGAGACCGTTAGCTCGCCGCATCTTCTCGCAGTGGTTCACCAAAATCGGAAAAAAAACCTAAAAGCCTCACCTGCATATTCGCTCCGCTGTAACATTGCTCCCTCCTAAGGCAAGCCATTCTACTTTAGTATACTAATATACCGTTCTACTGCCTACAATACCCAGAAGTTGCAGCCGAAACGATTCGAACTCGACAAAGTTATTGTGTTTCGAACACGCCCGCGCATGCAATTTAGCGCAACAACGTTAAATGTTCTCCGCGCTGTTGCTCGTCCAGATTACAGTTTTCCCAGTCTAAATGACATCATTCAATTCAGCATGAAAAGCTCTATCGAATGGTATCAAGCGTGGCCCAACTCGAAGACATCGATTTTTCGATGACGTCATCGTCCTTCCGCCGCGGCCTCGTCCTCGATGCGAAACAGTCAAAAATTGATGTTTCCAAAATCGGTCGAAATTGATACCGCTCGATAGCGCTTTCCATGCTGAACGGAACGGTGCTATAGCGAGTGTCAAAGACTCAAATCTGGGCGAGTAGGAGCGCAAGAAACTCTAACCGCTAACTTTTGCCACTCTAAAACGGCGGCTGAGGCTAAGGCAGTTTAGGCAGGTGAGAACTTCTGAGCACGTCACCGTAAAGTACCTTAAGTGCTCTGTTCGCATACGCATTCTGAAGCCGTTAGCTCTCCGCGTCTTTTCGCAGTGGTCCATCGAAATCTAAAAAAAAGGCGTCACGCAAGCCTCACCTGCATTTTCGCACCCCTACAACATTGCCTCCTCCTATGCTAAACCATTCTGCTTTGGCGTTCTAGCAGATCGTTCGACTGCCTACAAGACCTACAAGCTGCAACCTGAAAGGTTCCAACTTGACAGAGCTATTGTGCTCCGAAGACGCCCGCGCGTGCAATTTGCGAGCTGTCCCCCCCCCCCTCGATTGAAAGGTTCGATTCTCTGTGCATGTTCACGGCGCACACCAAAGTTTCGCTGGGACAGATTGGAGCTAATCCTGAGTGGGGTGCCGGTGAATTTCTGATAACATTCTCCAAACGGCTCGAAAGCCTTGAAAACGTTGCAGTTCCCAGTGAGAGAAGATAGAAGCGCAGGGGACATGCGCTCGCCCACTCGATTGATTGGTTAGGTTCTGTGTGCATTGTGCACGGCGCACTCTCGGGGCATTCCTGGCATGACAGAGCACTGGCGACGTACGCCATCTTTGAGATACTTTAAAAGCACGCGTATCCTGGGAAATAAGCTGCTCTAATCGCCCGTCCAGCCAATTTTAGACCACCCATGGCGAAAATGCGGGTGTTCCGGTAAAGCCTTACACATGTTTGTGTAGATCTCGAAGAGGCGAATCGAATGGTACCAACCTTTATTCAAGAAACCTAAAACTAAAGGAGTTATGAGCGTGCGACGCTTTGCGACGCTATGTTGGCGTTTTTTCGCCCACTTTTGACCGTGCGGCGCGAGCGGTATTGTATGTTGTACTGTAGGAGCCGCTCGGTAAGTCTCAAGTGAATTTGTAACATATAATACTTCTTAGTTATGTGGCCCCCCGGTCTAGGATAGATCCGCTATTCGCTCGACCTCGGTTCTGATTTCGTTCGGTCTACGATTCATACGGGGTAATTGAAGTGGCACCGTTGTGTCTGCAGATGACGAGTACTAAAGGTGGAAGCTCCCGGCCACCTCAGTCAATGCTTAGCCCAGATGTTCATCATACTTGCCATTTACCACAGCTGTAGTACCTGGATGTGAGATGTGTCGCTGGAAATCTGATTGCCCCCGATCGCTGACATGGAGATTGCTAGTGTCTGTGGTTAGAATCAGACGCACAGCGGCAGCGCCCTCATTTGGTCGCTGTCATCGGCGGTTTCCTCAGCGGCGTCGCCGCTTCATGTACCTGCCCTAATGTTATCAATTTCTGTCATAAACCGGCCGTAAAAGAAACGTTTATAGCGGCTAAAGTGTGATAGTTGCCGAGGCTACAGTTGATTTGGCGCTTCTGACAGCGATAAGGGCTAATCCTAGCCGTAAGTCTCTCTACTCGCTACATTCCTTAGCAAAGACATGGTGGAGGCGGTTTGGACGCCTATTTGACCCATACAATGGCTTGCGGTGGCCAGCCGATGGACAAGTGGGTGTTTTGCACTTCCCAGACAAGTCTAGTGCCAATTCGACTGCGCTACCAAGCGCCCGGGGCACGGTAGTATTGAGGTTTCGTTGATGTGAACTTCTCACAAGAAGAAGCCAAGTGAAGCGTGACTTTGTATCAGCAGTCCTGGTGCTTCAATCGCAACAGTCACGCTCCATGTTCTGAGAAGGAGCTGTTTGTGGCCATTATCTGGTGCGTTGTGGTCTATTCTTCCACTAGTATTCTGCTTATAAAAGAAACGGACGGACGAGTCGTAAATTTGATGCTGAGTTCATTGCGCGGAGGTTTTGGACTTATAGGCACTATCAATGTTCTAGCGGAAGCCATAGAGCCGCCTGAACAATGTTCGGAGGGCTTCTGTCGGCTTCGCAGGTCTGCCCTTTAGCCAGCTCCGGTCACCCACTGCATTGTTCTACGTTTTGGTTGCTTCTCTGAAGGTGTCCCTGAGGGTGTTCAAGGGCTGTGATGTGTTGTGGTTTTTTCTCACGGGCCAGTTACGGTACGGTGTAGATGCATACATCTTCTCATATTCTGTGCAGCTTGTACTCTCATGCACAAGTCAGGCACAGTGGAGTCTTCGAGTAACGGTTGTTATGCAGAATATGTTCAACACCATTCACACGGACACATCCGGGTTTTTGGTTCTGACGCTGAGGGAAAGGACCCCATGATCTGCTGGGTTGAATACATATATACACTGTAGCTATTGACATCCGACAATGGACCATATGTTTAGAATGGCAAATTTGCCGACTTAAATGTGATAGTTTTAAGCCTTGTTCTATTAGAAATTATATTCTTATCTATTTGAGTGATTTTATGTATTGTACAATTTTCTCTACAGTGCAGTCCTCTATTTTGGCTTCCAAAATCTTTTATTGCCTGAGGGTCGTACATTGTATTGTGAACCATTTTTGGGTCCTTGAGAACGGCAAACAAGTGTTAATATCAGTACAAGATCGTTAAAAGAACTGGTCGACCGACCTATCATTCGGAACAAGAGCGTAACGCAGTTTGCTTTAGAATGCCCAAGCCTGGTGGAAGGAATAACTTATCCTTCCCAAAATCCTATAGGTGTGATCTTCAGACTATTTCGTTAAGCACCGTGGATGAAGAACTTTGATAATTACCTGCTGGTGCTCTTCATTTTATTTTCATGAGGTACGCTCAATTTAAAGATATGCTCCAGATTTCGCACTTCAGAATCTATATCTCAGCATTGACAGTACTTCTAAATTGGTACTGCATGCTAGCTTATAGATGCGTCGGATGGACCTCAGTAGTCGTGAAATGCTCATCGGTGCCGCTCCGGTGGCGTCGTGGTGAAGAACGGAGCTCGAAAATGTTTTTGTTTGTGCGGACACGTAACTTCCCTGACACGCTCGGCCCTCGGTGTGTCGCTGATGGATGGATGGATGGCGCAGCAGGTCACAGTAGTCACAGTCATTCGATAGCGGCTACTTGAGCATGATGGGTGGAGGTGGTGGTAACTCGATGCTGACCACACTAACCACCCAGGCCGCCGATGATTAACTCGCTAATTACGGTAAGCGTCCATTGAGTGGTTCATTCTCGCTGCGAGTCTTCGGGCGAGGCTGCCTCGTTGCGCCACCTGTTGCGATCGGCTCCTGTCGTATCAGCTAGCAAACACTTAGTTTCTTTCGTACGTCAAACTGTGAACGGCAGCTGTTTGAGTCGGCGCCACCTCAGGGTGGCTCTGTGTCGAGTCGGCTGTTGCTGACGAAGAGCCTGAATGAAAGCAGTGTGGAATGCAAGTTCCGCCTTAGGCGTATGAAGCATGCACTTATTAAAGCGTAGGAGAAAGCGTCACTAGAGTTTTCATTGAGCATAAAGATCACTGTTCGCCGTGCTTTAGCGACCGTCGCGGCCAACTGTACTTGGAACATATTTCAGTTTTATGGTTAGTGGAAAACCTCGGAAGCTGTTTTGCTGCCTTTTTGCGGGATCTAGAGCATTACTTGGCTTAGTTCTAGTTCAGGTGAATAAAGCAGCTGGAGTGGAAAAGTGCGGACTGGGTTGCTTCTCCGGCGCTGCTGTTGCTCTGAAGTATATCACAGGGAGCGAGCCCGCGTGCACAGGTCAGATAAGCATTCCATCCCTTCGTGGCTCCTGCATTGGCGCCAGAAATTCCCTAAAATTCACTAAATACAAACTGCTCTGTCGACGAGTCACTAAATGTCGGTGTGTAGGCCAAATATGTTTCCAAACTGCCCCCACTATATCACGCAGAATCGAAGTGCAGGACCCATCTCGAAAGAGGATTGCTTAGCTTCGTCCTTTAGCCTTGAGAGGTGAATTAAGTGGAACTCTCCTAGGTTTGTTGTGTCCATGAATACATGTGTGTTATTCGACTCGATTCGCGGACGTTGGCTGAAGGACAACGTAGTACTTCATTATGAGTGAAGAGGTTTGACACAGAGTAAATGGGTGCATGAGAAGTGAAGAGCTTTATTTCTGACCCAGTCGAGACGATTCACACGCATGCACACGCAAATAGCTCGCTCAGCCTATGAGCCCATAAACTTCTGAAGATGTCTGCTGCATGAGCACTTGCAACAAACGTCAAGTCAAGTTTTTTTGCTCTCGACATTTTTTCCCCTTAAAGCCGGGAATATTCAGGAGAGAACGTTTCTTTTCCACTGATGTGCTTTATTTGTTGGCTCAAGATGTACTCATCAAAGACATTCAGTACCGAACAAAAGTATATGCATTTTTGTTATTTCTTGAGCAGTCTGAGTGAGCTTTATGTAGTATTTGGAAACTTTGTAGTTGCAGAAGCAGTAGTTTTCTATATTTTTATAGTGTACAAGTGTTTCTGTTTAATAAGGCAGGATATACAGGATAAGGATAAAGGACGGCGTTACTCAATCCCTTGTTTGTGCTTATTTGGCCCATACAATGGCTTGCGGTGGCCAGCCGATGAATAAGTCAGCGCTTTATTCTCGCAGAGAAGTCTGGTAGCAATTCACTGACTCCCGAATTGATGAAGGGCTTGGTTAGCCTGGGTGGGAAATCCGAATCAGGGACCTGGTATCGAGTGCACGCGACAGCCGATACAGCCTCCAACAGCTCTACACGCGCCCTTAAGGCAGGAAATAGAAAAATAAAAATGATAAAGGGCGACGTCAACCAACACCTTGTGGGAGAGAACGCGTTCCACTTCTACCGGCTCTCATGTAGGAGGATATTTGGCGCATTCAGTGGCTTGCAGCGGCTACTATTTACATGTCAGTGTTTTATCTACCCAGGCGAATTTGACGCCAACTCCCGACCCCACAGTAGAAGAACGCTTGACTGAACAGAGCGGGATCCGACATGATAACCTACCTGCGAAAGCCGGCTCCTCCTCTGACTGCACTAATACGCGCCCGTGAGGGAGACAGTATCTGGAGTGTGTTAGCGTTCTCTTTTTCCTTTCTTTAAATTACAAATATTTATCACTGCATGAGACATCGACAACGCTCGGTGCACACCCCTCCCGTACCTGCACCCTTCACTATGTACAAATGATTGGCTTCCAAGACTATAAATTTCGTGATAATCGTCCACGGTTAGCACAAAGAATCTACCGGGTGACGTGGGGCACCGTTTCTACGACATTCAACGGAAGCCAATGGAAAGGTTTACCACGTAAGCCACTGATTAGCTCAACAGTATACCACTTTCACGTCAATGTGATCAGTTCGAAAAGTTCTTTCTGAACAACATCATCACTTGTGTTTTTTAATACCGTACATATATTAATGAAAGTATATGGCCTGTACATACAATGATTGCTTCCAAAACTTGTGTTAGGAGCTTCATGAAGTTGGTGGTTTAAAAAAAACCAAGAGCACATCTGCTTTGGCTCGCTACAGCACGTATCCCAGTGCTGAGGATGGTAATACACCACGGAGCGCTGATGTTTCGTAGCCTAACGGCCCTAACCACGTTTGCATGGAAAACCTTTTTTCACTAAAGAGCCCAATAAATGAGCAGAGGTACTTCCTCGGTAGCGTAACATCTATGGGCTGTTCGTATCGGACTCCTCTATCTAAGAATGTCAGTCTGCTGCGTTTTCCTGCTTGAAACTGATGTTAGCGGTGCACTTGAATACAGATATAGCATCGTTGTTCAAATATTGTAACTGGCAGCAGATGAACGGCTAGATCTTTTTTGTGATGCTGCCGAGGGCGAGTGTTGATACGTTGAACCACTCGTGACCCCTCGTCCAAGCATCCGCAACCGTGGTGGGCGAATGTGAGCCAGTGATGAAGTCAGGCGTTTTGTGGTATCAGATAAGATGCCGCCAGAGACGGTGGTGAGTATGCTGAGGGGATTAGCTTCGTTATCATCAAAAGGCGAACGCCGCCCAACCGGTTGCACAACACTGAGCTGCTGTGCGAGAGGCAAATACACACTACTACGCACATACATGGCTACCCAGGGTGTCAACGCGTGAGCCGCGGCTCAGGTGTGAACTCTCGCACTGCACTGACGGAGGCGCTCGCTGCTGTCGGCGAGCCGAACTGGTGCCTTGCGACTCTTCCCACTACACCAGTCTAACAGGAGACTATCTCAACGGGAGGTCGGAACGACCCAAGTGTTGTATATGGGCAGAATCGCCTCTCTCTGCGAAATAACACAATGCAAATATCTCGACCCCGATACGACTCTGCGCAAAGATAGGGACGAGTGAAGTTGGGCCGCTGGTGGCATCAGCTCTCTGCCTGCATGTGGAGGGCCAGCTCAAGTTGGCTGGAAACAGCGATGACGAGCGAGCGGCGGTGGCAGAGAGGGTGGAGGGGCAGCGTAATCCCCTTGATCGCTGTTTCCAGCCAATTTGAGCCCGCTCCCTGCATGCAATGAGGGGAACAGGCGCCTTCTTCCTAGTGCTCCACATACAACCTTTAGCTAAGAATAGTAAACCTTCAAGGGTTTCCACCTCCTTATTGGGGTCTGCGTCCTGATTTCACGAAAAGTAAGAAGTCTTGCTCGAGTCCCCACCGGTGAGGTGTGTCGTGTGTGAGAAATCGGTTCGTCGCAAATAGTCACACACGACTTACCTCTTCAATCCGACAAAACTTTTGATGCAACTGCACTCCAGCGAGTAACTCAAATGTTTTGCCATTTGCAAATGTGGTGCAGGAATAACCATTATTAAAGCCCGACAAAGTCGGCTGTGATGCTGCTAATATTTGAAGCCTTTCCCGGTTTAGTATATCTACGGAATGCGTATGGGTCATCAGAAAGCGCCGGTCTCGCGTGCTAGTGCCAGTGGAGTCCGTTTTGGGAAAATGCCTCGGAAATTGCGCCTTCACCAGCCAACATTTGTGTTCTGCGGCGAACTGGTGCCATACTTGTCAGAGACAGAGAACATAAACATTTGCACGTCCATCAGGCACCGCATGGCGTTTTTTTATATACCAAGTTCATCTAGATTTGTTTATTTACACCGTTTCACGTCGAGTTGGACATTTTCAAATCAAATTGGACACTTTTCAAATGAAGTTGGACACCTTTCCAACAAAGTTGACGCTTTTGAAATCAAACTGAACATCTTCCGCATTAAACTAAAGACCTCTGCACGGTCAGAATAATTTTTTGCTTAAGAAAAAGTTAGGATAATTTCTTCCAAAATTTCTACTTTACCAGCCTCGATAGGGGAACACACTGAAATTTTATAAAAATTTTATTTTTCGGAGAAAAATAGTGAATTAAGTTCTATTCCAAAGCACAAGAAGGAAAAATCATTTAGTGCTTTAGAAGTAGTACCGAGTTTTATTCGATTGACAGCTAAAATTCTCTTTGTTTGGAGAAACACAGATGTGAACCATTCAACAAGAACAGTTGTATGAATCACACATATCCTCACACCTCAGCGTTTACACTATCAACCAAGTCAATATCGCAGTGCTCTTGCCTTACTGCGTCTTAGGACAAAATTTTATTCATTATATGCTGTGTGAAAAATAAGATTTTGCAAAATTTCGAACAGTGTGCTCGTTTGCTGGGGCTGGTGAATTTAAAAAAATCCTAAAGAAATTTATATTAATTTGTTTTTAGACAAAAATCATTCTAACTGTTTCGGAGAGTCTCTATTTTAATTTGGATAATATTTGTTTTATTTGGTTGATGTTCAGCTTGATTTCAAAAGCGTCAAGCTTGCTTCTAAGAGTGTCCAATTTTGATTTGAAAGGTGTGCAATTTTACGTGAATGTGACATATATTATGAGTGGAAATCGATACAGCAGAACAAACAAAAAATAAGATGCTCTAGAGAAGGTAAGAGTAAGTAAGCGTAAGTAGAACCAGCAGTGCGATACAAAATGAGGATGGCAAACTTCAAAGGGACAGCCTGGATGTACTTGTTGCCAAGCGTTCTGTTTCTTTGAAAGGGTCAGAAATTTATGTCAGCTCGACAAAGAAAGCATGCAGATGTCATGTTTTTGTTGTTATTGATGAAATTCGATCTTCCACTGCTCATTGGTTGTGCTAGCAGAAGGGAGCGAATGAAATTTTTATACGAGAATCTACAGGAACCACTTTACCCAGTCTTATTAACCGTATTCAAATAACTTCTTCTTCTGCGATGTTCAGATCGAAAACTTTATCTCGTAGGAAAGATAAGTGAAAAGGGAATATCTGTGAAGTCCTATCCATCTAAGTTTCATCGTGGAACTGTTCTGCGCAGATTCTCGCCAGACCCGAAACTCTGCAAAAGAGTTTCACGAGGAAAATCTCGCTTACCCACTGGACTGAATACAGTATGTGGCCTTCACCTTCAGGAATATTCCTACAAATTTTTGTGGATTGGATTTTGCACTTACCAGGAAACTATCTCAACGGTAGGTCGGAACGGCCGAACTGACCAAGACAAGGCAGAGTTATTTGCACAAACTTTTGAAGCCGTATTTCAGCGGCCCGAGAGCTCAAGCCAATGCTCCAGCTCCTGCAGTCGGACGATATTCCCACAAATGAATGACTCATTTTGGTTTCATGAGGATGCCATCCTTAAGCATCTGCTTACCTGGTCTAAGTCCTCTTCCAGAACACCGGATGAGATTCCATTGTTCTTTGTTCAGAGAGTTGCATGTGAAATCGTTGGTCCTCTACAAATCATCTTCAATTTAAGTTTGATGCGTGGGGAGGTGCCCCTGAGGTGGAAACAGGCATTCATTATTCCTTTACCAAAAAAACCGCCTTACAATAGTCCAAAAAACTACCGACCTATCAGCATTACGTCTATTTTCGCTCGTATATTCGAAAAATTACTCAAAGAGGTCATCACTGCTCATCTGGAAAGTAACTCAATAATTCCACCTGAACAATTTGATTTCGAAGAGGGTGCTCCACCAGCGCTCAGATGCTAGCAACCTTGAATGACTGGACTAGTTGGCTTGATAATGGTGTCGGTGTTGATGTAATTTACTTGATTTTGAGAAAGCTTTCGACAAGGTGCCGCACGCAAACTCATAGAACAATTGTCAGTAGTTGGTCTCCACCCCAGAATTGTGAAATGGGTCGAATCCTTTCTGTCTCAACGGACATTCCGGGTTGACTACAAGGGTCATTTGTCATCTGCTAAACTTGCGAGCAGCGGCGTCCCTCAGGGTTCCGTCCTCTCTCCTATTCTCTTCAACATATACACAAGAGAAATTCCATCCCTTATCAACAGATTCGGGGTGTCCTGCAAAGTTTTTGCAGACGACCTCAAATTTATAGCTGTGTAGTGGATTCTACGGATGTTGATAGGATTCAGTCTGCAATTTTAGCTGTAGCCGAGTGGGCGCGCGCTTGGGACCTTCCTCTGGCGAAGGATAAAACAAAGGTGTTGCACTTGGGGAGGAGCAACATTAATGCTCCCTACTTTATCGAGGACCGACAGCTTCTGCAGGTTTCCGAAGTGAAAGATCTTGGATTTCTCATCACGGATAATCTGGAATTCGACAATCATTGCAGGGAGATCGCAGCTAAGGCAGCTCGTAGGGTGTGCAACCTGTTCAGATGCTTAGTTACCAGTAACGAGAATGTTCTTCTCAGAGCTTATAAAATGTATATTCGTCCTATTCTAGAGTATGGTACACCTGTCTTTGGCCCAACTAAAGTAAAGAATATAGAAGTTTTAGACAAAGTTCAAACAGCTTTACAAGGAAGCTTCTACTTAGATCGAGACAGTTTGATTATCGCTCAATCCCTGACAGCACTGAACGCTGTCGGACGCTTGGGTTAGAGCCTCTCTCCTTGCGAAGAAAAAAATTTGATCTCCTAATGGTGCATAAAATTCTCCAGGGCGCTATCCATCTGGGCGGGTGCAGATTCTTCACAACCAGAATCTCGAGTACCAGGGGTGCAGCAGTCAAGCTAAGCTACCCGCGGGCCAGGTGCTCGGTCCGGTCCTGCTACTTTACCTGTCGAGCTGGTAGTGAGTATGTCAGGCTAAGTAAGCGCGTTAGTTTACCGTCAAATATTTCATCTTTCAAACGAATGCTTGACAAAATTCTATAGACGTTTCAAGCGTTTTCTGATTTTCTATCGAGGCGGTTAGTACTTGTCATAATATGTATGATCTTCTCCTTCCTTTTATTTTTATGTTTCATCTCCTTTTCTGTTGTTTCCTTTGCTCCATTGTTCCTTTTGATAAATTTCTCTTTATGTTCTCATTTACTTTTTATTGTATCATTCCCTATATTTCGTTTTACTGGCTCTACAGAATGCTAGGATCTAGTTTCTTGTCGCGATGGTGAGTCGTCCTCACGTTTATCGCCTCACATGTGTTGCAGCACATGTCTCAATAAAGATAAAGATAAAGAAGTGTTGTATATGGGCAGAATCACCTCTCTCTGGGAAACAACAAAATGCAAGTATCTCGATCCCAATACAACTCTACGAATAGTTAGGGACGACAGAAGTTGGGCCGTTGGCGGCGTTAGCCCTATGACTGCAGGCGAAGTGCTCAAGTTGGCTGGAAACAGCGATGACGTGCGAACGATGGTGGCGCAGTAGGTAGAGGGGCGGTGTAATTCCCACAATCGCTGTTTCCAGCCAACTTCAGCTCGCCTTCCTCGTGCAGGCATAGGACTAATGCCGCCAACGGTCCAACTTCTGTTGTCCCTAACTCTGCGCAGAGTTGTATTGGAGTCGAGATATTTGTATTTTGTTGTTTCCCAGAGAGAGGCGATTCTTCCCATATACAACACTTGGGCCATTCCGACCTACCGTTGAGATAGTTTCCTGGCTAGAACTGAAATGACCAACTAAGGATGCTATCTACGATATATGTACATACATTAGGTTGATGCATAATTTTTGATAAAAATGAGCCTTATTATTCTGAGGTTTTATTTTTTAACAAGGCAAATAATCCATCAACCATATAATCATCGTTAGTGTCAGTAGTAAGCCATTTATTAGGCAAGGCTTCAGTGTTCTTGCTTCAGAAAAAACGAGGCTGAGATCGTACTTTTTCTCGCGTAGACGGCTCTAAAGAGGTGGTAGTCTGACGGCGCCATGACAGGACTGTACGGTCGATGAGGCACTGTCGTCCAGCCAATCTTCCCGAGAAAATCGGGAGAGTGTGTGTGGTCCCGCGTTGTCGTGGACGAGCGCAACTTCGAGATGTTTCAGTCGTTTTTCCTTCAAGCGTCAGCCAGTTTCTGGAGCTGTTTTGTGTAGACGTCGACATTGATGGCGCGAACGTAGTTCAACAGCTCCCAGTAGATCATGCCTGTGAATCCCAAAAACGAAGAACAGAATCTTCGATATATTTTCCATTTTTATTTAAAAATATATATGGTAGGATTCTTTCGATTCATTGAAGGTGCGTTTGGTAGTCGTGCCGGCCGAAATACATCGTTGATCCGATTGCCGCGTCGTTCGAACTGGAGCCAAGTTTTGCTCTTGGAGGTGGAGGTAAATAGCTCATAGCCGACGCTGATCCATTTTATTCAAAAGTTGCCCACGGGCTCGCTCACGTGCGCTTATGTATCCTTCTCCTGAAAGCTTCTTCAACCTTCTACGCGATATTGCACGCATCCCAAAAATTCCTCTAAGAGTTCAAGAAATTCTGAGTAAACCCAAATGTGGACCAAAATTATGCATCAACCTAGTACATATACATATTATTGTACAATAAAGGGAATTGAAGACAAAAACATCTCTTCAGAATCTCAAAAGTGACTGAAAGGAATTCGGAAAGGGATAATTAACTTCAACCTGAAAGAATATTTGGATATGTAAGCAGGATGTGTTGCAGTTTTTCCATCCATAGCTGTTTATACGAAATACTTTTGTGTGGCGCGTCTTGAGAGAGGAAGTAACTGGATACTACCCTTTACCGTATTCTTTCTCCAGTTTTTTGATCCTCGAAAGCACGAATTCAGCTCCGCCAAATCAGTGAGTGTGCTGGTACAGCCAACCAACTCTAACAAAACTGTACAGCACACGCTATTGGTACCATTAGCATGTCTACCTACATTTTAGCGTTGCACCGACAATTCTCGGAAGCAGAAGGAGCGAGTTCTTCCAGGCTGTGATCAATTCCGTTCCCTTCAGACCGGCATGCCCGAAAAACTCTGCTCAGAGCCCCATAGAACATTTCGGCACATCATGGGCTGATGCTGGCTGTAATCTGACGATGTCAATAGGGTTTTTGGGAAGGCCTCCAGACAAATGGATATTGATGAGGACATGTTTTACAACTTGGATTTCTCAAAAACACGCGGGAAATCGGGAAGAAGCGCTCGCGAAAAACTCGAAACAAATGGGCTCGGCGCTTTACACGCACAGCAGGTGAGACGACTCAAACACGGAGTTGAGCCAAGCGGCGCAAACAAATGAGCGAGCGGTTCCTGACTTCTCGCTTCGCTTCTTCAGCTTCACGTATCTGTGGTAGTGGAGAGAGGGGCTCTTATTCCCTTGTGGATATAGGAGGACCTTAAAAGACCTTAATCCGTTGTGGTCTTACCGATGTGAGATGCGCATGTATGGTGGTATGGTTTGTACTACGAAGCTGTTTGGGGATCACATTTGTTCCTGGCAAATTGCTAGCCAACTCATGGCCAAGATTGAACGGATGACATGACGTATGAACATCGTGTCGAACTTCATACACGCTGTTGGACATTCCGCCACCGTGCCAACATCCGCTCAACACGGTGATGGAACTGCAAAGTAGGATGCGCTTTCAGCACTGTATTATTAAGCTCATTCGCGTCAGCAAATTAGGTCGCTCCGGAGCTCTTCTGTACACCAGCTATTTAAGCTATTGTGAGATAGTTGTTCTTTGAATGAGAGTATCGTTTGAACTCCGCTATGCGAAGATTTTTATTAATTGAGAAATTGAATTAATGAGGCGCGATTAACTATAATTGAGCGAACACCTAGTTCGAATCTTAATAATTAGTTGCTCAAGAAAGTTTTGATGCCCTTGGCTCTGCTGCTTTCTTTTTTGGTATCGACTTATGAGGCTGAAAACTTCGTAATTAATTTTTTACACTGAACTGACTCCAAACCACGTAGGGACGTACAGGAGGGCCTGGCAGAGAAACGCTCTATCACCGCTCGATACGGGTTGTAATCGGTACTCAAAGCAAGTTATGGCGCAGTGTGCGCGTTTAAATTATCGATTTGGGTACATATTTGGATACAATATTTGTAAAGGTTGGTGACATCGGTCTAGTAACGGGCGAGCACATCTGAAGGCTTACCGAGCTCGGGTAGGGTGGGGGTACGGTGCTTATCGTGAATTGGAAGGGACTTATGGCGACCGTTGAACCTTGTCCTGCTGGATTTGCATCAGAGATGAAAAAGGAAACCCATTGTCATTGCTGCACTGACGCTTCTTCTGGGATCTTCTTGGTCGTCAGCTCTTATAATCTGTCCCAGTGCGATGAGGACCATACGTACGGATTTGGGATCTGATACAAGGTAATGGAAGCGTATTGAAGGTAACTGGATTTATCTTCAGCACGCCTGCAAATGCAGAT